>JALIRH010000002.1:0-1200000 GCA_023055505.1 Callipepla californica brunnescens | reverse complement strand
GTAATTCCAGCTTGTGTTTCCAACCTTTCTGCTGGGTGCCCAATGCAGGCAGCATCAAGAAAGAATGACTTTTTTTACTTCATCAGTGCAAAATAGTATGTTCCGCCATGTGCAGGACCTTCCATCATCTCAGACACTGTAGAATCATAAAATCATCAAAGTCAGAAAAGATCTCCAAGGTCAACTAGTCCAACAGTCAACCCATCCCCACCAAACCCACTAAACCATGAGTCTAAGCGCAACATCTACACTTTTTTTGACTCTTCCAGGAACTGTGAGTTTGTCAGCTCTCTGGAAAGCCTTTTCCAATACCTCACAACCCTTTCTGAGAATAAATTTTTCCTAATATCTAACCTGAACCTCCCTTTGTGCAATTTGAGGCCATTATGTCTTGCCCTGTGACTAGTTATCTGTGAGAAGAAGCCAATTCCCACCTCACTACAACTTCCTTTCAGAGAGCTGTGGAGAAGGATAAGGTATCCCATGAACCTCCTTCAGACTAAATGTCTCACACAAACCTCATCCTTTGGAGTCTGAGTTTTTTCTTAAAGAGTCATTAAGCATCTGGCCAAAGATATTTCAGTTTTCTGAGACAGGAAAACCAAGAAGTGACACTGCAGCATTTTGTTCAACATGTAATCAGATCTTCTTGTGTTTGCTTCCAGTATCACACTGGAAGTTCTCAGTCCTATCAGTTCAAAGCTGTGTTCAGAGTATCTTTTCTTTTCACCCTGACATATCTATGCTTGTTGTTGTGGGTGCAGCCCACAACCCTAATGTCTTCAATGTTCTTTAGACTCCAAGTAGTTTTATCAGCTCGTTTAAACTCTGCTGGATTATCTGGAAGTTTTTATGGTCATCTTGAGTTACAGTCTAAGAGAGAATTGGCTGGTTCAGGCAGGTGTGCATACTGTTAAGGCAGAAGAATGGTTGTTGAGGTGTCTTGGTTTTTGGGATACTCTGACTCAGAACTGGGAATGGTGGTTTCTCCTTTCCTTCTAAAGGCCTGGACAGAGCAAATAAGAGAAAGTGGGATCATAGAATTATGGAATCATAGAATCATAAAATCATAGAACTGTTTGGATTGGAAGGGACCTTCAAGATTATCTAGTTTCAACCCCCTTGCTATAGACAGGGACATTGCCCACTAGACAAAGTTGCCCAAAGTCCCATCCAGCCTGGTGTTGAATGCTTCTAGGGAGGAGGCATTCACAACCTCACTGTGCAACCAGTTCCAGTGTCTCACCACCCTCACAGTAAAGAATTTCATCCTAATATCTGATCTAAATCTACTCTCTTCCATTTTGAAGACATTACCCTTCATCTTGTTGCTACCTACCCTTCTAAAACGTCCCTCCTCACTTTTCCTGTAGGCCCCCTTCAAGTACTGGAAGGCTGCTATAAGGTCTCCCCAGATTCTTCTGTTTGCTAGGCTGAAAAGCCCCAACTCCCTCAGCCTTTTCTCACAGGGGAAGTGCTCTAACCCTCAGGTTATCTTTGTGGCCCTCGTCTGGACCTGCTCCAACAACTCAATGTCCTTCTTGTGTTGGGGGCACCAGAACTGGACACAGTACTTCAGGCAAGGCCTCGTGAGAGCAAAGTAGAGGGGCAGAATCATCTCTCTCCACCTTCTGGTCACACTTCTCTTGATGTGACCCAGGATACAGTTGGCCTTCTGGGCTGTAAGTGCAACTTGCTGGCTCATGTTGAATCTTTCATCAGCTGACATTCTCAAATGCTTCTCTGCAGGGTTACTCACAAGCCCAACCTGTACCTGTGCTTGAGATGGCTCTGATCCAGGTGGAGGACCTTGTACTTGGACTTGTTGAATTTCATGAGGTTGGCACGGGCCCATCTCTCATGCCTGTCCAGGTCTCTCTGGATAACATCCCTTCCTCCTAGTGTGTCAAAAGCACCATTCAGCTTGGTGTTGTCTGAAAACTTGCTGAAGATGCACTAGATCCCTCTGTCCATGTCACTGACAAATTTAAGAAATAACACTGGTCCTAATGCTGATCCCTGAGGAATGTCACTTCACACCAGTCTCAACTTGGATGTTGAGCTGAAGCACAGAATGGTTTGAATCAGGAATTACCTGCAAAGGCCATTAGGTCCAACTCCCCTTTTATGAACAGGGACACTTACAGCTTACAGCTGGATCCATTGCTCAGAACCCAGTCCAATCTTATCAAGTTCCACTTCCGCTATGGAACTAAGACTGCCTTATAAACGGTTAATAGCAGAGACATTTCAGCAGCAGGATTTTTTCATCATCCTGAACTTTTGTCTTGCCACTACTATTTTTTTTCTCATCCCCCTTTGTTTTTCAATTGCCCAGAGAAGAAGACATTCATCCTTCATTGGTCAGAAACAGAAAGTGTGTGACGTGGGGGCCACATGAAATACACTGTTAGCTCTTCTGGACCAGTTGTTGCAGATGGGAGTTATCCAAGCTTGGGATAAACAAACGGCCAATATTCTTCAGGCTGGGTGAAAGAGCAACATGAAAATGCTTGCTTGTGTCCCACAGGGGAATAGAAAGCAATTCTTCTTCCCTGAGTGCATGCTGGAGCAGATGCCCGCTCCTTTGAAGCCACTGCAAAAAACATTGATTGACGTCAGTGGAGTCAGGTTATCACCTCATGGTTAAAATTGAAAACAAAGCATGGTCAAAGCTTTGACAATTCCTTTAATCGTTAGGCAGAGTACACATACACATACACACACACAAATATATGCACACAGAAAGGTGAAGCAGCAAATGTCTCCTGATTATTGAATAACTCATGCTCTACCTTAAAATAAGAAATCAAATTAATTTGTTCCACATTCAAGTTCCAAGCTGAGAAAGAAAGCATGTATTATTTCTTCTTAATCTGCCCTTTAAGTGGAAGTTTAAAGTATGAACTTTCTCTTCCCTTCCTTTTGTGGTGTGAAGAAAACTGCTTCTGACATACCCTGTGGCTTCTGATGAATGGTACTTAAACCATCCATTAATTTAAATTCATCCAGGTTTTAACCTGTATCAGAGGGGGCAAGTTATAATGAAAGTGTATTAAGGTGCTCAGTAATATCATCATGAAATTAATTATCAAAAACATTTTAAAAGGTATTTGGCCATTCTGATGACACTTTCCATAGGAGTTCACATTTATTGCTAAGTATCAGAGCGAGATCAGAAGGACAGGAAAGGTACTGGGAACTGCCCGTATCTTCTACTGTTACAGTCCTTGATGAATATAAATAACCCTACAAAGACTTAAGCATATCACTTATGTACTGTTGCTTATGACTAAAATGAGGAACATGATAGTGTAATTGCAGCTCTATAGGCAACTGCAATCATGAAGTAGTTAATTGCAGTTCATCTTACAGAGGAACACTGTAATTTGCATTAACACTCCTAGTGAGGTATCTTCTACGTTTTCTTAGTGTCTGTAGTGGATAATTTTCAAAAGTTCAAGGCATGGTTCAACATATATAAGAATATAATCACTAAATTTGGAAAGACCACAAATATCATCTAGTCCAACCATCAACCCACCACCATCTTATCACTAAACCGTGCACTGGGCATGTGTGGCTCATGTGGGATTCTCCAGCTGAAGAAAGACATTGACGTATTGCAATGAGTCCACCAAGATGGCTTCTATTCTGAAACTCCACAGAGTCTGAGTATATGAGTTGGAAGAAATGTCTGAAGTATCCGGTGCTACCTGCAGAATTCTGGCCATACCTGGGGTATTCTGACAACTAGTGATGTCAATCTATGTATCTATGGGACAGAAAAGCTATCACACATTGTTCTTCTTCTCATTCTCTTTGAGCATCTTGGAATTTGTGTTTGGCTGTACAAAATATGAAGCTTAATTTCCATAAATTTTGGTGACTAACTTAGTTGTCTCCATTTGGCTAATTATGTTTATTCTCATTATAGGAGCAGCCACTATAGTCAATGAACTGAATAGAGTTCAGAACATGAATTGTCTGCTCCATGATGTGATAAAACTCTGTAATCCACTGAACATCATTCTGTTGCCCAGGCACAAGTGGTTATTGAAGTTTCAGACAAGTGAGGTATCTGAGACAACTGTGTATGGCGGTCTGTAGAACAGAGAATCAATATGAGAACCATTCCTTCTTAGAACCCTTGCAGGACACTTGAAGACACATGAAACAATCCCAGGAATAGTTTACAATAGCAAACTAACTGACTCAATCAATCATGTCTGCAGCCCTGAGTAGATATGACAACCATACAAATGTCCTTCACCCTCCCCTGCACTTCCACAACATACCTCCGTAAACAGCATCCAGAGTTAACCAAGAGATGAATTGCAGATCAGGTTCTACCTCTTGCTGTCTTCTGAAGGAGATGTTTTTGACACCAGAAGCCCCACTCTGGACCTCTAGAAAATGCTTTCTAGGGAGAATGAAGCACAGCAACAGGAGATCCTTTCTTGCTTATGGAGTGACCAGATCACCACTTAAGACACTTTTCCTCATTTTGGCTCTCTCTTCCAAATGGTATTGCGCAAGATCCTGAAAATGAACTTCACAAGTGGGGACTGCTCCCTAAGCAACTGAAATCTTTTATGACTTAGAGCACAAAATCTGAAACTATATCAGTCCAGGTTCAGCCCAAGTCCAGACTGAAGACCAGACTCATCCATTCTCCACTAACATGGACAAGATTATTTAGTAATCAGAATCAGAGATCTTTTCAGAAAAAAAGAGTTTGAATATTTTGCATTAGTGGAGAGTGAGCCCAAGCTTTCATGCATGTGGTCTGTATGAACCAGTGGAAGGCATGCAGAATGCAAACTAGTTCATCTCAAGTCCACTTCATAGGAACAATTCTGGTGATTTTCCCAATTTTTTTTTACCATATCATATTGCTAGATGTCATGGTTTTGGTTAGTGTTTGTTTGTTTGTTTGTTCTCAGAAGCTAACTCTCTCCTAGATTAATTGCCAGGTATGATTTTGGAGAAGGATGTTTGTATAAAATCATCCTGATTTTCAGGATAAAGAAGTTTCATATTAGGCCATTTTGTGCCAGTGACCAAAGAACAGTGCTGGAAATTTCAAATAGAGCAGTCTAGATGTAGCCTTCAAATCTGATAAACAGCAAAGTGAAGACCCAGGCTAAAATCTTCTTTCAAAACCTCTTCCTGCCTCACAGTACAGACCAGAAATTACAAACGTAAGAAGGGTCACCTGTTCCATAGAAAGAAAAGAGGAATTGACAAAAGTGTGTTTGATACTGAGTAAACTTGGCATAAAAGCTGACTGTAATGTTGTGCAATAGGTCAACTAGCAACTAGCAAGTGGTCACCAGAACTGGAAGGTGGAACAGCTCATCTGAAACAGTGCGCATGGCCATTAACAGTACAGATATAGTGACTGAGAACATGTCTTGTCTGTACTGGGAAAACTAAAATTGGGAGAACATATGGGACAAATAGCATCCTGCATTTCACCTGCCAGTACAGGATGTTCAGGACAGATTATACTAGTGTCTCTTATCATAACTTTGCCACTGCGACTGTGCCAAAAGCTGAAACAGCCCAAATCAAGTCTCAAATCAAATGACTCCGGGCCCTTTGAGTCAAACTGTCCCAGCAGGACTTGAGTGCTTCAGTATATCCTGCTCATTTGTTGGGACATGTTATAAATCTCTCATGGTCATAGAATCATAAAATCATGAAATCATTTGAGTTGGGAGGGACCTTTAAAGGTCACCTAGTTCAACTCCCCTGCAACAATCTGGGGCACATACAGCTAGCTCAGGATGCTCAGAGCCCATCCAGCACTGCCTTGAATGTCTCCATATACGGATCATCCACTTTGTTTCTGGGCAACCTGTTCCAGTGCCTCACCTCCCTTACTGTAAAAACTTTTTCTTTATATGCAATCTAAAATACCTTTTTTTTTTTTTAACTGGAATTACTGCTATGCGACTTGTCCCTGTTCCACCACTCCTCCTTTTCCCAGATTGTATCCCAAGGGAGCTATTGCTCATTGCTGAGCTTTTATGTTCAAGTGTAGTTCAACAGGCTCAATATTAATGGCCCTCTGAGGAACCAGAACTGCAGCCAGACTGAGGCTCCTAGTCAGGCCTTGAAGTGAAAGGACTTTTAATTAATGTCCTCTAAAACACGCAAATGAGATTTCCTTATCCTTAGACCAAAGGTAACTGAATTAGTCAAATAAAAAGGGAAGAAGAACAGGAGACAATGTTTAAATTAGAGAACGAAGTGGAGATTATGTTTTTATTCCTGAGCAATTTGGATTACAAATCCACTCTCCCTTGAACCAGTGAGCATTTATGCATGCTCAGCTGCCTAATTTGTGCTTAGCCCCAAGAAGTGAGTTTTATTAAGATTTTTTTTCTCTGTAACTCAGAAAGACCATAACAGAAACCACCCTGGGAAGGAACAGTCAGGTTCAGAAAGCAATGCAAGACAACACGACAGCAATCGTTAGGGTCATCTCTGAAAGTAGATAGGAACTCCTGTGATTTTCTTCATTAGGTGGATCAGGGAAAATCTTTAAAATTGTCTGTTGCAATTGGACTAAATTGTCTTTGCTCCCAAGTCCTTGCAGGAGTATGAAGAATGGAGTAACTAATTATCTGACCTGAAAAGTAAAGAGGTTGGATATATATCAAAGCCCTTGAAAAGGGATAGAGTGTATTTTGAGATACTCACAGGAATAGAGGAAGAATGAAAAAGAAATAGAAGGATGGGAACTCCACATAGAAGGTCCCTGAAGGATGAAACTTAACCTCTCTCACATTGTTCCATTATCATTATTGGTTATAATTGGTTAAGGCTGGCAGGCTTCTTCAGCATGTAGGATTGGATGCTCTTGTCCATTGACATGGGTTCCATCTGGCCAGATGTTGATACATACCCCCAAATACATGACTAGAGGATTCTTTTACAGAAAATGGAGACAATGAAGTACTTTTAGGTGCTTCATCCTAGGGAAATCTTCTAAAATAAGGCAGACGAACCTATAAAAAATGTTAAAAGCCTATGAGTGGGAAAGTGATCAGGGTTTTACTGACTTTCTCTAATGCTGGATACAGGAACACTGCACACTTTGATGAAATGTTCCAGTGTTACACTTTACCTCTAGCTAACAATCCTGACTTCTCTCACTCATTAGGCAAAATATATCATTCAAAAGTCTCTCCCAGGAAGCCTTTCCTTTTTCTTTGATTCTTGTACATGATGTGTCTGTTCAGAGAGCTCAATTTTCCTCTAAACTGTGAGGCAGGACAGACTGCTGAAGAGGGTTCACCATAGGGCCTGGCAGCTTTTGTTGCATCCTTAGATTCTTCAAGCCAACCTACTGCATTATCTTTCTCAAACATGCTCTGCACAATTATTTTCCTCCCCTATCTCCACCTGTAGTGAAATTGTAATTCCTTCAAGGAAGAAATATGTTTTATTAGTTGTTGTTGTTTTTCTGGAGATCCATACAGCACTGCTTATTTACTCCCACGCCATCCTTCTCCGAACCCATTTTGCTATCTGGTGTATTTCGAACGATTGCTTTCTGCACAGTTCACCTGCCTGGCTTGCCCACTAGGTGTCATGAAATCCTGGGCTCTTACAGCAATAGGCAAAAGGGGACTTAATGTTGCTTTGTAGCAAATCGCTGGAGTTCCTCCCTGGCCATCTGCTTTCTGTAGGTAGCCCACACAGTTGGGAGTTGTGAGCAAAAGCATCAGCTGCTGCCAGCACCGTCCTATTTTCAGCTTCATGGAATCACGACTGTTGGCTGCGCTGCCAGAAAGAGAAACAATTTGCAATAGCTGTGTGGCAGTGGATTAAGGAGCAAACCCAGAGACATCTGAGTTTGGCTTCAGCTGACCCAGTCCTAAATGTGTTCTAATTCCCTTCCAAATCTCCATATCTCTTGCAAGAATAAATCTGCTTCCCTTGTTTGCAAACTGCTTGAAGATACGTGTGTGCTGGAATTAAAAAACAAGTCCTACTTGGGACTGGTGGAGAAGCTGCTACCATTCTGGAAGGGCACATTTGACTAAGAGATAAAACATTGTAAGTTTAGAGGCTATAGAGGTGACTCATACTCAGATAAAGTGCTGCAAGATCTATACAGTTTCATACACAAAGGTTTCCTGAGTCTGAGTGCTCCTTAATAGGTTTTGGATGCTTCCTTTTATTTTCAGGACTGCCCTTTCATTTTTCTTCCATTTTTCATGTGATTAGCTATCATTAATCCACTTAGCTGTCTTTTTCACTAAATAGCTCTCTTTTCATTTGGCTGACCTTCAGTCAGCGGGGTTCAAGTGTGTGTGGGATGATTTGCTTTAGCTGCTTGACTTAAGATAAAAATGATCATTAGTGCAGCTTTTTGCTTATTTCCAAGTGCTAGTTTTCTTTCTTTTCTTGCAAAGGAAAGCAGAGGGCAAGGATTTCAACTCCTTGGTTTCCATCTGAGGGCTTTCCTAGATAGAGTCATTTAGCTCTCTTGGTCATTTTATTGTGAAGTTCATCTTCCAGAGACCATGTCACATGAGCTGGAACCACAGAGTCCCATGTCCCTAAGTACCACACCTCCCTGTTCCTTAAGCTTCTCTAGGGACAGTGACTCCACCACCTCCTGAAGGTGTCCAAAACCTCCATCTTCTTGCAGTTGTTTGATTCATGCTAATAGGTCACAAAATGCACATTTTATTCTGGGCCAATAGCCCTTATTAGACATAAATAAGACTTCTATACCTCTCCTATCAACGTTGGAAAAAATTCCTCAGGATGTTTTACAAGGCATTCTCCTTTCCAACCTCTCTGTTTATTTTCTGAGTTATCTCAAGCCACAGATAAACCCCAGAAGATACTCGGGATGTGGTGCGATCCTTGATTTAAGAGTGAAATGGATGGCAAGAATTTGGCCATATGAATTCAATCTGTGTTAAGTCACTTTGCTTCAGGAACAAAAAACAGATGTTATCTCAATTTATTTGCTTCTGCAGACCTTGTATTGCTTTTTCAAGGAGGAAGAAAAGCCCAGAGAGAAGAGGAAACATATCCTTGGGCTGAGAGTGATGTTAAAAGCCAGTTCTAAATCCCTTACTGCCTGCTTGTGGAGGCATTATAAAACCACAACTCTTAGCAGCAGTGTGAAACCCATCCTCTTTTCAAAGTGAAAGTCTCACCTTCACGGGGAAACAACTGCATCCTTGTTTTATATCTTGGGGAAGCCCCAAATACCTCTGCAGACAGATTCCTCTCTTCCTCCAGAGCACCAGAGCTCCTGGGAAGGAAGAACTGCTCAGCGGGAACCCAGTGGTTGTGATGATTATGGGTGAACATCTGCATACAGCACAGGTGAGGCTGTTCCCCCACAGTCAGCCAGGAGATATGCATCTCCTATTCTGCCTTTCATCCTGTTAACCCTGTTCCCACTCGTCTTTCCTAAGCTGATTTTCTCGTCTTATCTGCATTGAAGCCAGAAGAGGGCAGCAATGCTTATAGACAGACAAGTTGGAGATTATGCCGTCCTCGTCAGCTATAGCTCTAGGAGTCTGGCAGGGGCATTCCAGCACCATAACTAGATTCATACAGACAGGAGCATACATGGGCATCTCTGCCACTTCTGGCTCAGGTGAAGCCAGATGGTAAAAACAGCTCTTTAGTGCACAGGGGAGTTTCTTTTCCTTGGCTTAATGCACTCGGGGCTGTGATTTTGAGACCCCATCCAGTATTACAGGCTGTGTCCAAGCAGCCTCTCCCCTGTCCTTCCATGCTGATAAGACTCAAGGGACCTGTAAACCAGTGTCTTTGATTTTAATGCACATCCTGATTAATGCTTAAAACATTCCATGTCTTACAAAATTAAGACTGCCTCTTTCCCACTCTGAAAAGTCATGAATGAAAAATCAGGGAAGTTAATGAAAGACAGTCTTTCTCCCAATAAGTATTCACTAATTAGAGTAGCATATTACAGCCTCACAGGGGTAGCATGAGCTAAATGTGATCGAACATATCCCTAAGAGTTTCAACAAGGATGAACTGAGTAGGAAAAAACCTCGTCTGTCATCTCTGAACTGACTTCTTTTGGTTCATTCAACATTGGCTTTCCAGTTGCAGCTGGGCAGCTTGTCAAAGAGACTTCCATGGTAAAAAAAGGATATTTTCAATCAGTAAAATTTCTCTGAGGATCAGCACACACCTGTGTCACTTGAGTGAATCTTTGGGTTTTCCTGCTTAAGTGCAGTTCAGTAAGTGTTTCACAGCTCCTAAAATGCCATTTTCTAGGTTGGTCCATCTTGAGATGATAAAGGACAACAGTCTGAGGTTTTCAGACTTGCCAAATCCTCAACAGTGAATGGGAGTCAGAGACAAATCCAGCACTGTGCTCAACACCAGCCTGAATAGATCTCACATAACCAACAAGACTCATACTGCCACCCACAGTGACCTTGACAATCTGGAAAAATGACCTGACAAGAACTTCACAGAGTACAACAAGGAGATTGACAAGTCCCGCACCTGGGGAGGAACAGCTCCAGGAACCAGGATATGCTAGGTGCACCCAGATGGAAAGTAATTCAATATAAGGAGACTTAGAGGTCTTGATGGACACCAAGTTGATCATGAGCCACCAATGTGCCCCTGTGGCTAAGACAGCTAACAACATCCAGGGCTACATTAGCCAGGCCATGGCTATCAAGCAGTTCAAAGCAGGTCATCCTTCCCCTCTACTCAGCAGTTGTGAGGCCACACCTGGAATACAGTGTACAGTTCTGTGCTACTCAGAACAAGAAAACACTGGACATACTGGAGAGAGTCCAATGAAAGACCCAAAGATGACAAAGGGATTGGTGCATCGCTATGTGGAGAGATTAAGAGAGCTGGGATTGCTCAGACTGGAGAAGAGGAGGCTCAAGGGAATGTCTACAAATGTAGACCTCTATGTCTACAAATATCTGAAAGAAGGATAGGAAGAGAATGGAGCATGGCTTTTGTCTTTGGACCTAGTGCCAGAAAAAGAGGCAGTGGGGACAATCTGGAACACCAGATATGCTCTCTGAATGTCAGAAAACACTTCTCTACAGTGTGGTGACAGAGCACTGGCAGAAGTTGCCTGGAGAGGCTGTATGGTCTTCTCCTTGGAGATCTTCAGCAGCCACCTGGCCATGGTCCTGGGCACCCTGTTCTGTGTATGCCTGCTCAAGCATAAGTTGGATCAGATGGACCCAGAGGTCCCTTCCAACCTCAGTCATTCTATGTTTCTCTGAGATAGGTGTATGGTCTCTCTCCTGATCAGAGATTCCACTGTCTGGACATGGGATAAACATTTAGCTTATATTCTAATTCTAAAGTTGATATGGTGCATTAGACCCTAGAGATATCCCTTTGAATGAGTGTCCTAAAGTATCCAAAGTGAGCACTGAAGCACTTTGGTATTCCCCTTGCTCTTAGTCTGTGGTGGCTGCCTTTACTTTTCCCATCATACAAAGCCTCCTTCTGAGCTCATGACTCAGCTGTCCATATTGACATTGAAGACTTCCCTCCCCCTCTCACTCCTACAGACTACAAAGTATCATTTGCTTTCATGTCCAAGTAAGAGATATCCATAGACATAAATTTAGAGCTGTAGGGCTGAGACATCCAAAGGCGAGCAAGGTAAGAGGAAAATTGCAAATGCCTCATTGATTTCAGAACTGCTACACGATCCTACATAGGAGCATGTAAAACTGTAAAAAAAAATAAAAAAAATAAAAATTATTGCCTTAAAAGAATGCAGCGTTGATGGGAAGTTGGCAGGTTGTTTGTGCAGACTGTTTATTACTGTACAATCAATGCAAATTCAGACCTGTTACCCAATGGAAATTCCTTGGCATTGTATAATCTGTTCTGAGTCTCACACAGCATATTCCTCACCAGCTGGAGCTCTGTAAAACACCTTCCTTAGCTACCAGCATCCACCCACCTCCAGATGCCAACCTTCAGAGGCAGGAGTGCAGGGGTTGATCAGCACACCTTTCAAGCCAACATCTAATGCTCCCGATTTGCCCTCCTGCTCTTTGTCTCCATATCTGTATTTAAGCTAAAGAAAGGCAAGGAGGAATATTAGCTCAGTAGTGGACTGGGACTCAGTTCCCTGGCATTTGATTCCCTACTATTGTAGTATTTTTTCCCATGACACCAGGTCATGTTGTTAAGTCCGTTTCCCTGTGATGGACACTGATGAAACAGTGCTTTGCATCAAAAGCACAATACTCAGTGCTGGTAGTGTCAAGCATGAGTGAATCTCCACTGTCTCTCAGCATGGCCCATTAGCTGGGGCTCAGGACTGCATGAACCACAGCTTTGTAACGGCTTTTCTTCAGTCTGGAATGTGGGCAGAAACGGCTGATGGTTATATATTCCATGAGCTGAACTTACTTGCTTATTGGTTTGGTGTCATGAGGGAAATTCTTCTGCAGAATAACATTATTAAGATTGCTGACATTTACTGAGCAATGGTGTATATATGTGTAAACAGATACGTATATACAGGGGTTGGACTAGGTAATATCCAGAAGTCATGATTCTCTGATTCTATGATATTTTTGGTATTCTATTCTATTTTTGTTGAACTATAGACCCTCTAGAAGTTATATATATACATACATAATCCATATTTTTATTCAAGTGAGGACGAAGAAAGCCCCAAGCTAGATCAGGCCACCAGGTCAATCACCAAACCTTAATCCGTGCCCCCAGAACTCCTTAACTCCTCAATTATTCTTTCAATACATTCCAACCTGTCTCTCTTGAGTTCTGCTTTTGAATGAGACTCTCAGGGTGGCTGTACTTATCTGACAGTTCTCTTACCCCTTGACTTGGGTTCAAATGTGACCTTAGCTCCTTGCATCACCCTGTGAAGGCTCTCACCAGTGCATAAAACTATGGACTAGCTTGTTAACAATGAAGCTCCTTGAAATAGACTGTATGAAGGAGAATATTTATTTTTCATGTCTTTTTCTCTCAGATGTAATTTGTTAGCCAGCTAGGTAGGACAGCCCTGTTACTCACAGATTTATCACTTTCCCAAGTTTCTGGAAATAAAACTTCCTCTCACCTCATTTGCAACTGAATTTCTGGTGAAATGACCTTTCTGGTCCCAGAGAAGCCCTCTACTCCCCAGTTGCTTCTCCTAATGCCAGCAGCTAACCTTCAGAGCATCACTTGGGAGCTGCTCCCTCCTGCACTCTGCTTTCGATGAGGGGAAAACTGTATCTCTTCACACAAGCATTGGCTTCTGCATGTGTCAGAGTCAATTTACCCAAATGCTGTTGGACAAAATCTAAAACTTTATGCAGAAAAAAAAGAGGCAGAGGTAGGAGAAAATGGTGGAAATTATTCCCTTCTCTTTTCTCCCCTCTCATCCCATCCCCTCCCAGCTTCATTGTATTGTTTGGGATGTTTTGAGATTTTTCAGTGTGCTAATTCATTGTGCTAATCTAAAGGTTGGTCTCAGGTGCTGCTTACAGATGAGTAAGCAGAGACCTGCAATCCTTACACCTGCTTTGCAAAACTATTAGAATCTGCTCCATGTAAACTGTATTTAAATGTTAAAGCTGTTCCTTGTTGACCAACTGGACTGTGAAAGAGAGCCTGCTCACCCCAAGGAAGTGCTCTGCTTATCTGTAAGACACTCAGTTACAAGCAACTTGATGGTCCCATATCACTCCCAGCAACACGTGTGGAAATGGATTAGCCAGGGAGAAGTCCTAATGGAATCTAAACAAGGCAGCTAGGCAAAAAATGCAGCAGCTGCAGCAATTAAACTCAGAACAATCTTTTTATTTTTCTTTTTTTTCTTGTTTCCTCATGCATCTGTGACTTCTTGTCTTTTATGCTTGAAATTCTTTTGAGATGAGTTCTTTTATTGTTAGTCTTTTATACAGCAGTAACTGCTGGTAGTGGAAATGCTACTGTCATAAACCAGAGTAGTAACTATCAGCAGTAACTCTCTTCCATTTCCTTGTTTCAGTTATATGTAATGACCTGAAACATTTTTTCAACTGTCTATCTCAGAAAAGGGCCTATCAAAAAAACATCCAGCATTCTTCCACCATCCCCTTTCCATCCTTCCAGCATCTTCTTACATTCTCCCAGTTCTCTTAAACTGTAGGATCTTTTGAAAGGACAAGGATGCTCTTCAGATCTCTCAGTGATCACACTTTTATCTAACTCAACTGCCACAAAAGCTGGCTTATCAAAGCCACCAAATGTTTTTCCATTGGATTTGTAGATAACAAACCATATCAAAGGTTTTCTTTCTAATATAAACAATAACCAGTGCTCATGGTAATTAGAACTAGATGATCTTTAAGGTCACCTCCAACCCAAGCCTTTCTATGACTATTTGACTCATCTGACAACCTTTCATGTCTCAGATTAAAGATCAGGTATTAGGAAAAAATTCTTGTCAGAGACAGTGGTAATGGCTGTCCAGGCAAGTGATGGAGTCACTGCCCCAAGGTGTTGAAGACATACAGAGATATGGCACTGAAAGAAATGGTTTAGAGGGCATGGTGGGAATTGGTTGGTAGTCAGATACAATGATCTTGGTCTTGGCCTTTCCCAACCCCAATAATCCCATGATTTTACAAACTATCTAGAAATTATCCATTTTTAAATATTTCCCAGAATTACAATATCTTTTTTGATCATCACCATTTCAATCAAATCTCAAGTCTGGAATTTCTTTTACCTTTCATTTTAACAACTAGTAGCAAGTTCTTCAGAACTTAGAAGAACCTCAGATCCTCCTCAGACCAGGAATAGAATTCAGCAAAAAAAAAAAGGTGCTCTCTGCTAAATAAAAGGAGCAGAAATACCAGTTTGTCTTTAAAATTTGTGAAACTTGGAAATCGGACCAGATGAATCTCCCATTACACCACTCACTGTCTTTACTTTCTTAACAAATACAGCAGCACTTAGTGCAATCACAGATGTGCTTCTCCCATTAGCTTGCATTGCTGAAGGACGTTCTATTGACAATGAGAAAATAATCCAAAGCTGATTTCATAACTGTGGGAATACAAGAAACTGTATTTAAAACAGAAGCTGTGGAGCAAGATAAACAGCATGAGAAAGGAAGGCTGAAAACTAGGGACACTCCAGAAGAAAAGGAAAACAAGTTCAAGTAAGCTGCGTGATGGTTACATGACGATGACCCTGATTAGATAAGCACCTGTATGCATAGTTAAGGAGTGTTTGTGGAATATTTTGTTGATATGTAAAGGCAGGTGGGAAAGTTAAAAGAGAAAATTTATGAATATATACAAGGGATGTTAGAACCTGTAATAAATAATCTGGATCATCCATATCTGAGTCTATGCCTCAAACTCTGCACACAACAGTTTTGAATTTTGAGCTTTTACATTCTCAGGATGTGCTCTAGCAGGTTCATGTCTCTCATGTACTGAGGACTACACATAAATGAAAGTCTTCATTTGAACCAAAAACATTACATTGTCGAATGAGACTGCTGACTTCTTGCAAGGATCCAAGGCCAACTGCTAATACAGAACTATCTTTATGTCATGTTCAGGCTATGCCAGCAATATTGTCATTCCTGCCTTGTTACCTCGTGATTATCAAGACACACTGCACCCACCAAGTTTTAAAGAGAGAGTCCAAAACAATTACATTTTTCTCTTTTGCAGGTATCTGCACCCAAACATCATCCTTTTACCAAGAATCAACCAAGCACAAATTTTTCTCTCTAATTTTTTACAAGAACCTTCTCAAAATCTTATGCTCGAATGCAACCAGCAAGAAGATTCTTATCTGAAAACTGCTACTGAACAGAAAGGACTGTGTGTGCTGGTGCTATCTGACTCCCACTGTGGGATCATGCTAATTTTGCATTCAAAATATCAGGCAAGTATTGGTAAACTGCAGAGGATGGTGTAGAACAACTAGAAGTATTTTAAAAGTCGGTAGGGAGATGAGATTAAAAGGAAACAATATGCACAATTTGTCTAATCTGTGACTAAGGGGACCAGAACTGTCTATGAGCATTTGCAAAATGTAAAAACAACAAAGAATGGGAAAGATTTCTTTAGAATGGAACAAAGAGTGCTATTAGAAGCAGTGGGAAGTGAAAGAAAGCATAGCATGAATTGCTTAAGATTTTAATGTATTCTGCTGTAGACATTTATATTGTTTAATAGTATTTTAAAATACTTAATCTTTTTGTCTGGCCTTTTCCAGACTTTTTTTTTTCTTCAGAATTTATGATCATAATACACTGTACTTTTTTTTATATATATATATGTATTATTTTTTTCAATAGAAGTGATTAAAAAATAGACTTTCAGTGGCTGACTTAGAAAGCAAGATCAGCTCTATTTTTTATAATAAAAAAGATGATATGGAGAAATAATTACTGGAGTCCATATTGATACTTGAGTTCCTAGAGAGGTAAGAGGTCTCAAAGAGATAAGTAGACAGACAGACATAGGGAGAGACAGGCAGATAAAATATATCTGTTCTAACATCTTTAATCTGCACAGCATATTGAGAACCTTCACAGAAAAAAAAAAAAAAAGTTGTTCCTATTCTGAATAGCTACAAAATTTGAATTCACTGGTATTTTTTTTTCCTGAAGTCAGAATAATCTCTGCCGCTGATTCCTGCAAGAAGACCATCACTTTTATGTGAGATAAAATACACCAAAAGGAATATTCACAGAATCATAGAATTGTTTGAGTTGAAAGGGATCCTTACAGGTAATCTAGTCCAATTCCCCTATGATGAAAAGGGACACCTACAGCAAGACCAGGGTGTGCAGAGTCTTGTCCAGCCTGATCCTGAATATCTTCAGGGACAGGACATCCACCACCTCTCTGGGCAACCTGTTCCAGTGCCTCACTACCCTTACTGTACCAAACTTCTTTATTGAATACAATCAAAATCTCCCATTTTAGTTTGAAACCATTTCCATTTGTTACATCAACAACAACAGACTCTGCTGAAGAATGTGTCCCCTTCTTTCTTATAGGACCCATTTAGGTACCCAAAGACTTCAGGAGAGCATTGTTTCCAAGGGAATTTCAATTAATATTGTTTCTTCCTTGAAGAGGTGTACCTAGCATATTATATGAACGTGTTCATCTCAGAGTTTAAAACACAGAAATAGTAATATACTGCATAGGTAGTCATATCTTTGTAGTGACCAGCAGTCTGTCTTCATCTTCACTGAAGACAGTAAAAACCTCTTTAAAACATGGAGAAATTCACATGACCCCTTCCTAGAAATTAACAATAATCCAGGAGGTAACCACAAGTAGTGGTGACAAGAGGTAGTAATTTCTGCCCAAAATATTATAAAAACATTACAAAATGAACCTGGCTGTCTCCAGCTCTTCAATTTTCTTACCATGTAACCCTTACTCTACAGTAATCTCAGGAGAGCAGATTTCCATTTTCGCTTCTCCTCTGGTTTGAGACAGAGTTTGCTAATCTCTTCTTTGCAAATCCAGTCCAAATTTTGGGAAAAAACATCTGCCATATTGTGCTACCTGGTATTTTCCCAAAGTTTCCTTTCAGGCATGTGATGGAATGTAAATTGAGGCTAGTGTTGATTTATACCAAACTTTGCATCAGCCTGTGGTAGGGGCAACTCAAGCTACCCCATTATCCCTCTTCTACCCAAATCTACGTAGATCATATCATAACTAAAGGCAGCTGTTTTCCTTGTGCTGTGTGTGTATAGCCCACCACAGGACAGGGGATACAAGTGCAATCCCGTCATATGGTTTAATCTGCATATACAATCTCATAATATGTCCAGATGTAATCATTTTGCGATGAAAAATGCCTGTTTATCTATCTACACCATCTCATGAGAGCAGGAAACATTTGATGTGGGGGAAGATACTGCAGTCCTTAGAAGTTTACAATATAGGTATATCTGAAACAGTTGCTCAGACATTTAAGAGAAGTTTGCATGATCATATCACGATCTTTTCTTGTTTGATGGAACTTGTTTCCTCAGCCCTCATGGTGGTATCCAGACAAAACATCTCCCACACATCTTGACTAATTACCATCCTTTGCCCAATTGCCACATACCAATTGTCCAAGCAAAAGCAAAACATCTGCACCCACTGCAATGTTGGCTATGAGCTGAATCTGGAATGTGTTTCCCATTTCCTGTTCTCCTTGTAATAAAACAGTACTAGTCAGAGCTGTGCTTTCGTTCATATTCAAGCACAGAATTAAACAAGAGCTGACAATAAACACATCCAACTGTGTTTCAGCTCATGCAGCCTCTTGAAACATAGAAGGAGTACAGAAGTTGACATACAAAAGCCAAAATGACTTCAGTCCCAAGGTTTATTATATACCCTGCTTAATTGCTTATAATTTGCAAGTGGAAAATAATAATTTCTCCTTTCTTCCTTGATTATACTAAAATCTTAGACCTTTTCAGTCTTTGGACTCAACTGTAGTATGACAGGGCTTTTTCAGTACTATTCTGCTATTGATTTGCATGGTGGATGGTTTATATAGCTAATTAGCATCCATTAAAGTTGATGTCTCATTCAAGCCTTGATGAATGGAGATGTAATAGAACATGGCATCAGAATAAATAAGAACATGAGAAATTGAGTTCCCTTTCACTGCCACTGGAAAACATCTCAGAGTTGAACTTCAATATGTACGTATGAGTGCGTGTGAGTATTGCACACACACTTAGTATCATCGTTACTATGCTAGTTAAGATATATTTTAAATACATCATCCAAAGTCTGGGAATTATAGAACATGAGTCACCATTGTGGGTTCATCTGGGAACTGTGTTCTGTCTCTGACAGCGAGCAACTGCAGATTTCTGGGGAGAAACAGACAAAAATAACAGTAACGTGATCAGCAATCTTAACTTGGGATTTTTCAAGTCAGTAGTGTTAACTGTCCTTGGTAGAGGACCAATGGAGGTCTTCTAAGTATTGTCAGCATGAAAGATATCCTGGAAAGCAGAACATTTAGAAACTTAGTTATAGAATGGCCACTAGATAATTGAATCACTGACTAATCACCACCATGCCCACTAAACCATGACCCCAGATGCCACAACTCCACATTTCTTGAACAACCCCTGGGTTGATGACACCACCACCTCCCTGAGCAGCCTGTACCAATGCTCCACCATTCCTGAGAAGAAATTTTTCCAAACATCCAATATGAGCTTCCCCTGACATGACTTAAGGCCTCTTGTCCTTGTAACATGAAATTGGAAAAACACTGTATTTAATAATTGAAAAATGCTTAGATGAGGCAAAACCATACTTCTATCAAAACAAAGAGAACTCTTGGCATGGAAAGAACCACAGAATTGTAGGGGCTGGAAGGGACCTCTAGAGATCATCTAGTCCAAACCCCTGCCAAATCAGGCTCCCAACAGCAGGTTGCACAGGTATGTGACCAGGCAGGTCTTGAACATCTCCAGAGAAAGACTGTCCTTTCTGTTTCAGACTCCTATCAGAATTTTAGAACTCTAGCGGTGTCCCAGATCTACCATTCACACGAATACATGCATCTTCTTGATCAATGCCTGACATTATTTGAATGATCATTACAGCACATGACTGTAGAAAACCATAGCAGAGGGTAAATTAATGGCGTGCTTCAGTCGCTGTTTTTGGGCTAACACGGCTGTCTGCTTGTCTGTGCCTCTTAAAATTGTTTGCAAACTGCCTCTTGCAGGAACAATCTGTTCATCCAGTACTTACTGTAATGGAATTTTGCTTCAAGTCTGAATGCTTTTTGTAATTAAAATGACACACATTCAGAAAGAGAATAATGTGGACAGATTGCAGAATTTAAGGTCTTTAAGGCTTCAATTTAAGAAAGGCTGAATAACAAACTGGATAGCCCACTTTCCTACTGAATATGGAGGGATCTCAGATAGCCCCACTCAAAACTCAGTATTTCTGTTTATAATGATGAGATCACTGGTTACTGTTATTGGTGTACATGAGGAAATTACAATAACTGTTCCAAAGGTAATTCCTCCTGTTTTATTATGTCGGCCCATGACATCAGAAGATGTTGATTGTATGGCAGTAGAGGTTGAACCTTCCCACCAATATTCCATTTGATTTTGTCGCTGTGACTGATGGCAGTAGAGTGGCTGTCTGACAAAATAGCATCTGA
The DNA here is from genome assembly GCA_023055505.1 of Callipepla californica brunnescens. NCBI lineage: Eukaryota > Metazoa > Chordata > Aves > Galliformes > Odontophoridae > Callipepla > Callipepla californica. The sequence goes on along the minus strand of JALIRH010000002.1, from coordinate 1,179,801 downwards.
AACTGGAGTGCACGTGAAGCAAAGGTGTGTCACTAAATTCCTCCACACTGAAGAAGTGGTACACATGGACATTCATTAACTCTTACTGAACATTTATGGGGACCAAAGAGTGGATGTGAGCACAGTTGGAGGTTAGTGGTATACTTCAGCAATGACAACAGTAATATGAAAAATGAGCAGTGTTCCAGGAGGCCACAAAGATTTTTACAAGTGCAGACTTTTGCTCATTGCTGGTGAATATGCATAATTAATGGGTGTTGAAAAACAGCATTTTGTAGATGAGAATTTGCTCTATCAATCAAATAGTGCTACGGAGCTCTTTGTATCTATTGTAGTCTTAGTGGAAATAAGTATGAGGCATTAATTTCATAGGTTGCAGATCACAGAATCACGGAATCACAGAATCATAGAATCACAGAATCATAGAATCACAGAATCATAGAATCACAGAATGGCTTTACCTTCAAGATAATCTAGTTCCAGCCCCCTTGCAGGGGCAGGGTTTCCTGCCTCTAAATTAGGCTGCCCAAGATCCCTTCCAATCTGGGTAGTCCATTTCACTAGGCAGACAGTTCCAGTGTCTCATCATCCTCTGAGCAAATAATTTCTTCCTAACATCTAACTTAAATCTTCCCACTTTCAGTTAAAAGCCACTCCCTCCCTGTCCTCTCTATCAGACTCTATCTGAATTCAAATCCCTCCAGTCCTGTATTACCACATTACATGACTTCAGCAAGGACTGCAAATTGCAGCTCAGGAATCTAGACAAAATATGGACAGGTAGAGCACGAGGTCTCATATGATCATGACCTACTTTAAAGATATTCTCTAAGCTTATTGCCAAGAGTCTTAACCATCCTGAGCAGATTTTAGGAAGGATTTCCTAAGGTTTGACCTGATCACCTAGTATCTGTGTGTTCACTGCTTTTCCTGTGTGTCCGTCTCATAACTTTCAAACTCATTTCCTAACTTAAAACCTACCTGAGAGAAGAAATCTCAAAGACTGTCAGGAGTACATTCCCACATACTTCATAATCAAAAAGATTCACATCATTAGGGTTAGTGGTTTTAAAAGATACTAGAAACTGTTGGACTAACACTAGGAAAGATACATCTGTTTTCCATGACAGTAGTCAAAGGACATTTTTGTTTCCAAAACTACATTTAATTCAGTTCCTTAGAAGATACAAAGTTCTTTCCTTGAACAACACATTTTTTCTATTCTGAGTTTAACAAAATGTACTTTCAGAGGAGCAAAGACATCTGAACATCTTTGCCTACTTTAATTCAAGTTCCGGATGGACACATTTTAAAACTGCCCGGCCTTAGGCCTTGTCACACTCGTATTGACAGGCTTCTCCAAGCTCTTCCAGCCCTCTTGTCATCAATTCTACCATGTTCTGGAGATGGTCAGCAGGTTGATCTTCTTTGCTCAGACAGAGATGTGCCATATCTTGAGATGTTGTTGTGATAAGTAACATCCACCTATTACCATTCAAGTCAACTGTCCCAAGGCTGTTCTTTATGTCTATGAGACAAGGACAAAACACACAACAGGTATACAGGATTTCTTAGTAAGTAGTAGGAGAAGAGTTCTGTTGTTCAGTATGGTTTTAGTAGTTCAGCGATAATGGAATAGAAAACCAACCACTAGTCTTGTCAGTCATGTAAGAACTAATCTTTGTACAAGTCTTCTTATGTGTATTCTTAGATACAGCAAATATGTACTTTTATCTAGGTCAGGATGACCAATCTCGAAACTGGTAAGGTGATTAAATAAAGGAACTCTTAATCACAGTGCAGCAAATAAGCTTGTCTTTGAAGATAGGAGCATCTTGAACAAATGTAGTTAATTTGCATGACTACCCTAGTCTGAAGGTATGGAGATTGGTCCTATCTTTAGCTGACAAATTGTAAGCTGGAAGCTGTATCTGAGCAGTGGTAAAGTGATAAAAATATGTGTAAAAAAAAAATCACAAAAGTTCTGGAATGTACTAGCTTTGTGGAAGACCACCCAGCACTCAAACTTGAACAATTTTGAAATAATGGTATCTTGTTTGTGTATGATATTGGCTTATGTTGAACCATTTAACAAATGTGCTTTTGGGACAAAACTAACTGGAAGAACCCGCAGGGATAGTGTAGATCTATCTACTAGACTGTGCATAAAAGTTTGTAGAAAAAAAAAAGGCGAATTTCTCTGTGTGTAACTATATAAATATCTCCATGAATCTCCAGTCACTTGAACAGCTTGGTACATTTTGTTGACTCTTAATTGGGAGGTTTTGTGAGCTTTGTTTTTTCTTTTCTTAATTTCCTTTTGTGTTCTGGTTGAGACTCATCTGTTTACATGCTCGAGCCCCTGTGAGTCAACAGCAGGGGAAATCTGCCCTTTGGTCTAATGAAAAAGCAATTATTCACCCAAATAATTGCTTTCATTCCTGCAACACTGTGGAGACAGCCTTTCTCTTGCTTTCTTTCTACTATCACTATTCTTCCTTCCTCCCTTCTTCCTCCCTTCCTCCCTTCCTGCCTTCCTGCCTTCCTTCCTGCCTTCCTGCCTTCCTTCCTGCCTTCCTGCCTTCCTGCCTTCCTTCCTGCCTTCCTGCCTTCCTGTCTTCCCTCCTTTCCTTCCCTCCTTCCTCTTCCTCTTCTCTTTCCTTCCTTTGTCCCTCCCTCCTGTTTCTCTCACTCTTTCAGATTTTTGGCAGCTCAGAACAGTTTATGTTAATCTTGTCTTTTGTGACTTGCAGGGACTGAGTTCACACCTCAGCCCTCACTTCAGCTTTCATACATTTTTAATCTTCATGTGGAAACATTGGAAAAGTAATATCTGGCAGAAAATGAGACTTTAATAACAAATAATACGCAAGTTCAGTTGAACATAACAACTTGGAGGCTAATGCTCATTATTTCTTCATGCTGAGAAACATTCTCTTGCTTGCTTTCTTGGGGAAGCCTCCAGAAATTCCAAGAAAGAGAACAGAAGTCACAGTTTGTAATCAGGAATCCATAAGTTGAAAAAGAATATATAACCTTAGCTAGAGCTAATAGCAGAGTCAGATTATGTATATCTTACTGCATACCTTTAAAGGTGACTTCTGTCTTCAAAACAATGTACTGTTCTTTGATGATGATACTAGCCCTGAAACAGGTAACTGAGAATGACTGAAGACCAGATTTGTTATTTGGTTGAGTACAGGCCATGTCTGTTTGATGTTAAATAACCAAATCACCCGCTGAAGAATTGTACACAGGAGGAACAAAACTCACGGAAAGGGTCAGACCATCCATAATTCTAAGCATAGGACTGTACCTACCATCCTCTAAAAGGAGCCAGGATTCCTTCTCTTTATCTTAGGATAGTTTGAATGGCACACCTCACTTGTACATTTCCAAACATTCTTCCTCATAAAAGAAGATAACTAGATCCTGAAACACATAAGGGGGCATAGCCCTTACCATATACTCCATTAACATATTTTGCTGGGGTTTTTTTGTTTGTTGGTTTGCTTTGTTTTGGTTGGTTGGTTTATCACTTTCTGAGTGAAAAGGTGCTTCTCCATGTTCAGATGGAGCCCCATTTGTTTACTTTGTGCTTCACTGTATCTTACGGGAGCACTACTAGGCACAGACCAAAGTGTCTCAGCAATGAAACTGGATAGACAATCACAGTCAAATGCCTCTGCTTCTGTGCACTGAATTCACACAATCCTATGGAGATATACATAAAGCAGATTGGTCTCAGTCGGTACAAACAAAATTTTAAGAGATACCCTCTCTAAGGTCATATTGTAGCATCCTGTAATGCAAGAAAGACAGACCATGCATTTTGAAGAATAGTATTTTATTCTGACAACTAAACACCATACCCATGATTAATTCACACTATAGGTAACAGGAAATCTACTTATTAGGTTCTCATACTGCTACATTCTCCAGTCACACCTTCCATCAAAGCAAACAAAAATATCCTGATTGTTTAACACGACAGACTGAAAAGAATGATGTATTTAGGGACTTGCTGTGTCCTACCTACGAAGAGCAGAAATCTGACATTTACAGAAAAACATTACTTTGGTGATCTCTTTCCTTTCCTTTGTATGTCATCGACACTGCTGAGGTTCTATGACTAGGTGATGATTTTAACTCGACCTAGACTCCAGCGTGTGACCATGGGGACTGTTGTACTTTGATATGTCTTGATTTACCAGTTCTACTTGGTTTGTTGCTTTCACAGTATTACACTGAAAGATGCACATACAGGAACGCCTGCAGAAAATGAACTTGTGTTCCTCTTAGTGGCCTGATGTTTTATGGTCTTCATTGTTTTGTGTTGGCTAACTGTTGCCAGTGAATTGAAGCAGAGCGGCTTGAATTAAACAGACAGTCTAGGAAACATGCCAGCTATTAAGTGCTACTGTAAATAGGGAATCCCACCTGCTTCTAGGTGTCTCTTGTGTTTTATAGGACAAGAACAATGTGTTTAGTACTGTTATAAAAGTCATTTCAATGAATTTCCAAAAGTTGAGAATTGCCATGATGCAATCGACACTGACACAGATTTCTCCCAGCAGAGTTCAAAATGGAACAGAAGGATATGAATAGATGTGCATACAAGCCAAGAAACTCAGGTTAAATTATTCTTTGGAACAAACTGTGCATCCAAGGAATGGCTTTCCTTGAACTATGATATATATTTCTACTGTCATAAAAATAAGAATAAAAAATTTTATTCTTAAATTATTTGAGAGAAATATGAGGGGGGTGCTGGCAATCCACTGTTGTATTGCAGGCAATAACAGTGTTGCCAATAGCAGACAAGCTAAGCTAAAAACTTTAGTAAGCATCCACATGAAGAAAGTCATTTTAGTCTTTCCTGGACATGGATAATTGTCTTCTTAGGCTGGGAGATCTACAAATATGCAACAGTCTGTAATCTTCAACTGATGAAAATATTAAAACAGCATCACTGCTCTGGAGTAAGAAAATGGGCCTTGCTGAATGTTTTGGTGTGCCCTTCTGCACCTATTAGTTCCACAATGGGAGGGGAGAAATAAAAAGCTCTCAACTCTTTCATAGGTGTACAATGTGGATAAGCATTTTGGAGTTGTGACCAAAGCCCCAGTAAAACTGAAGCCAAAATTGGTCACTATGGGGTATCTCTGAATAACTCGCTGGTGGTGTGGACTGGGTGTTCAAAGGAGATCAGATCTTTCTGTAGCCTTCATATTCTCTTTGATGACATAAAATAAATATATAGGCCACCAATACTCAAAGTTCTTGAAACTCTTGATACATATATCTGCAACAGGAAAAAAACAATTTGGACAAACTCAAAACATGGTCCAGTGCACAGATTCTGATTAGCCTTTAGTATTTAAACATAATACAGCCCTATTACAAACCAGGGATTGCCAAGCTATACTTTCATGACATGGGGGAAAGTAATTAAAGAGTCAGAGCCAACTTCACTACGATCAAAGTTCAACCACATGGCTTTCTTTTCCCCTTAAAAGCAAAAGGGACAGATTTTGTTGGAGAAATAGCAGTAATTGCTACACTGCTAAGGAGCCATGTGTTCTGATACTTCCTGGTATGATAGTTTGTACTCCCTGTTAATCTTACATTCATTTCCAATTGCTTCTTCCTTATTTTTCTCTTTGTAGCCTGTTTAGGTATTCAATGCATTTTTAATGTCGTATTCAGAAAACTCCATCTCACTCTCTAGTTTCAAAGAGAAGATTTATCTTCCACTGTGATTTTCAGACACCTCACATTAATATCCCATGATAATTCTTGCCAGAGAGATAGTCTTTTAAATGGCAGTGTGCACAAGCGACATTTCAACGCGACTGTTCTTCATTAAAACACTGAGATTTTTCAAATCCTAATTAGGAGCCAGAAGAGGAATTTGTTCCAGCCTTTGCAAGATCTCCCTTCCTCCTCAACTTCTGCTATAATTTTAAAATATGTTTCCCTCTGCCATTTTGTCCTGCATGAGTGCACTGTGTCAGCTTCTCTGGATAGCCTTGGCATTTTCAGAGCTTATAGAGAAAGGAGGTAGCTAAAGCTAAATCATATTTCAGATGATCAGGAATTGAAAGGTGTTGACATCGAGTCTAGGGCTTTGTTTGTGATGTCTGCAGCTGTACATTGGACCATTGTGATGTATAATCACTGGATCAGGCTCTGAGCAACCTGATCGCGCTGTAGATGTCCCTGTTCATTGCAGAGCTTTTGGAATAGATGACCTTTAAAGGTCTATTCCAACTCAAATGATTGTATGATTCTATGCCCTAGAGACATTCTACAGTCCCCATGAGATATTTTCCATAATCTTGAAGTATTTTTCAACTTGTCTGTTTCTCCCAATACAGCAAAGAGAAATTTCATGCACATAGAAATTTGAGCCTGAAGCTGGGTCTGAAACGCCTGTCATTTTCCTCAAGCTTAAGCAGAAATGTATATTGCATTTTTTTGTGTTTTTTTTTGTTGTTTTATTGTTTTTTTGTGTTGCATTTTGCCTTAATATGCCATACTGCATTATAGCAGCTAATTTTGCATCCAGCTGTCTTACAGTGTACTGAATTGTTTAACTGTACTGCAGTGTAGCTTATTATATAACAGTATTTTATGTAGTGGTGTCTTACATACTAGACTATATGCACTTGTCTGAACAGGTTAACTAGGTAACCCTCCTGATAACCCCATGCTAGAAAGTGTTATTCGTTAATAAACACAATCTGGACTGACTTGTGTCACTGCTGGGTTCCAAGAAAGGTGAGAAGAAAAACTTGATGCTCAGACCTCCCAATGCATTGGGTAGGATCACAGCCTCAGTAGCTGTAATGACTTCCTGCAAGCATTTAAGATTTCAGAGAAGATCTGCACTGATACATCTATAAATATCTAAGAAGAAGGAGGCAAAGGAATGAGGCTGGACTCTTCTCAGCAGTATGTGGTGATAGGATGAAGGGAAATGGCCACAAACTTAGGCATAGGAAGTTCTACACAAATGTGTGTGGGAACTTCTTTACAGTAAGGGTGACGGAGCACTGGAACTAGTTTCCCAGAGAAGTGGTGGAGTGTCCTTCTCTGGAGATGTTGAAGACTTGCCTGGATGCCTACATGTGCAACCTGGGCTAGGGAACTGCTTTGGCAGGGGGGTTGGACTAGCTGATCTCTAGAGGTCCCTTCCAGACCCTGCAGTTCTGTGATTCTGTGATATTATAGCTATCTGGAAAATGAGTATTTGCTGTTGTTCCTGGCCAGCAAAAACAAAACCAAAAATCACCTCCACACTGGTAAAATTCAGAGACAGGGAAATTGCATTTCTTTTTAACCACAGCTTCATGTGTTACAAATAAATATCTCAAGGCAGTTCAGGCGGCCTTCTGCACTGAGGAAATTGAGAGAAGACTTGATCAGTGAGTCCAGGGTCTCTGGAGAGATTTTGCATTGCAAGTAGCTCTCTAATAATGAAGACTCTGCAACATTCAGTAACTGGAAGTGGAAAACAAATGTTATCAGTTCAGTGTTACGCATGTACCTTTGCCCTCCTGTCTCCTAACAGGAAGTAACTAAAACACCTTCTGAACAGCCTTCATAGAGTTATGGACAGGGGACATAAGGAAAAAGGGACAGGCCCCAGGAGAGAGAAATTTTTTTGCATTTCCAAAAGCAGGATGGGACTCATGTAAAGAACTTTAATATCTGATTTTAAGGCAGTAAGAGCAGTCTGTGTGCTGTTGTCACAGGCAGGAGAGGCAGTGCATCACACTGCCATAATATAGCAGGAGCACAGCTAGCTCATCCAGAAATTGGCCATTCCTGCTGATTTAAAATCACAGAGTCATTAAGGTTGGAAAAGACAACTAAGATCATCATGTCCAACCATCAGCCCACTCACCTCCATGCCTGCGAATCATGTACCCCTTTCTTTAACACCTCCAGGGACACTGACTCCACCACTTCTCTGGGCAGACTGTTCCAATAACTCACCCCTCCTTCTGAGAAGAAATTTTTCCTAATATCCAGCCTGAGCCTCCTCTGGTGCAAATTAAGGGTCATTACCTCTCACTGTTACCTGATCCCCACCTCACTACAACCTCCTGAGCAATAAAGTCTCCCCTGAGCCTCATCTGCTTCAGACTGATCAAAATTTCTGTCCGAAAACAAAACGAAACAAAACCCTTGACTAGTTTTCAAGAAGTGATGTTTCTATGAGAGATGTTTGATTCCAGGGCATTTGTCTTTGTTAATAAACAAAACAAACAGCCCTACTTCTCATTCACCTCTGTTCCAAACCATTGCTGGACATTTATACACCTTCAGCCAAAAATCTCAAGCTTTTATATCTCAGCAGGAAAAAAAGGTGTCAAGTCTGGAGAAAGCATGAAGTGTTTTATTTAAACAAAGAAACGCTGAGACCATCTTACACTCAGTACTGTTTTTTACTGAAGGCTCTATTACAAGAAATGACGTGATTATTTGTTGCTGTTGTTTTGGGGAAATTGCACTGATAATTCTCTGAGAACTCCAATTCTTCACTCTCTTTTAGAATCATAGAATATGCTGATTCGGAAGGGATACATAAGGATTATCTAGTCCAACTCCTGGCTCCTAAGAAGACTACCCAAAAATGAGGTTGTGCTTAAAAATCTCTCCATGTAGAACCGTGGATGCTGCAACGTCCATACTTACTTACACCACTGAAAGGAGAGCAGGATTTCATGCACCATGTTGCATGATTTGTGGAAAGATCCCCATCCCCAGCGCTGTAAAAAAAGAACAGTGCAAGCTTTCTAAACTATCCTTTCATTGGGAGAGTTTTCTTGATTAATCATTTTGGTAACACCATAAATTATGTCTGATTCTCAATAGGGAAAGACTGAGCAGATAGTGATCTGGCATCTCATAGCAGTGCTTGCATCATTATAGAAGCATTATTCATTGCTGCTGTACTTCTCATTACAGAATTAATACATTAATCTGCAAAGAGAAGAGGACTTTGCACAAATCTGGTGTCATGGTGATACAGTATGTCTCTGTATTTATGCCACATTGTATTACAGAGCATTTTAGCATATGTTTGGATGTCATTACATTTATGACGGGTTATGCTTAAGGCTAGTTTTGCTTAGCAAGGGTAGCTTACCAGGGACAGCTGTCATGCATATGGAGGATTACATTTAAATCTTCCTTTATGTTCACTGTCCTGTACTCACATTTACAGTGAGTGATATCACGGATTTCCATTTCATATCCTAGGGATTTATTTATTAAGAGTGGAAAATACCAGAAAGGACAATAGTTCATTTTCTTTACTAATTTCTTTCTTCTGATGCTTGCCAACTAGAATTCATTTTTTGCAAATACACAAAAGAAGAAATATTCAAATCCAGCTTACATTTCTGGAGGTTTCCCCCTACCAAAAGGATTCAGAATTAAAAAATAAAGAGGAAAGTAGCATCTTAGGTCATTAATTCTATGTGGAAGAAACTCAATTACACTTCAGGATTTTAAAATGTTTTTTAAACCTAATAGTTCTATGATCTCTCACACTTTTCACCTGCAATGTATTTAGGCTTTGGAAAAAAAAATATTTTTTTTTCAGGACATAGATGAAAAAAAAAATAATCCAAATTTAAATTTTTAAAGGAGAAAACTCTCTTTCCAAACTCTCTTATATCTGTTTTAAAAAGTAAATAGTTTTGACAAAGCTTGGATTAAGTCTTTTATTTGACAGAATGGTTATTTCCATCCCTCAGAGTTTGTTATTACTTGCAGCAGTGCTTTAGGGTCTTAGCTAAGGCAGGATCCCTCCTGATCAGTATTGTCCTGAAACAAAGGTATTTTTCTAGAGAGCTTGGTCAAATTTTTAGTTCTATTTAATCCAGTAGTGTTCCTGGCAATGTCGACTGGCATGTTTATCTGAGCAAAGAGAACCATAATATTTCTGAGCATGACCTGGGGCTAGTCTCGTGTTAAACAATATTGTCTCATGTTGCTTAGGGAAATGGTTCAGTTACCATTCCTGGAGGTTTACAAGAAATGTGAAGATGTGGCACTGAGGGACATGGCTTACTGGCGTGGTGGTGTTATTCAATGGTTGGACTAGATCATCTTAGTGGTCTTTTCCAACCTTAATGATTCTGTGATTCTATGTTAAGTTTGGCTCCCTTATATTATCCACATACATGATATTATAATCAACATATACAAGTGATAACAAAGAACCTCAGTGCAGAAGTTATTTTATACTACATTGAAAATTGCCTACTACAATAATGCCCACATCCCCATCTACCAAGTTTATGCCCTTAACAGAAAGAACTGACAACCTGTGCTTTTGTCTTTTTCCTTCATCCTTTCTATGATGATGAATGAAAGCTTTGGGCAATGAAAGACTGAAAATTTCATCTCCTCTCCTCCAAACATCTACTTGAATAACAGTGTCTCAGGTAATATTCTCACAAAAGACAATAACAATGACAACTAAATTACTCAGTTTTTTCACACACTGAGTGACTCCTGCATCTTTCACCCTATCTTTTAACTGTTCGGGCTTTGTTTTTTTAGCCCTTGCAGAAGCTTAACCAACCAATCCGATGCTTAGCTGCAAAACTTCTCTCGTCCTTCTGTAAGCACTGTGATTGAAAACCCAAAATACCTATGGAAACATGCCAGTTTACTAAACTTCTTTACCTTCCCTTTTCTTCTTTGGTGTGATGCAAGCTTGCATGCAGATGAGTCACCTCTAATGAGAGTCACTTTTACTGTGATCTTCCTTGGAGGGATTTTAAAACTGCTCAGTTTGCAGAATTTTTTAAGTTTGCTAGTTGGGTTGGAGATTGTGCTGAAAATTACTTTGTTACTCCCCGAAGAGCCATACCCTCTGAGCAGCAGGAACATGTTTATCCAGGCCTTAAATAAGTAAAAGAATTTTATTGCTGTCATTGCTAATAGCATCCTTAAAATATACAAATTGACTTTAGACTTTGTTCAAAAAGAAAGTAAGTTGGAAAATCAACTTTACTAAAAAAAAAAAAAAGAAATAGTGAAATCACTTGCAGTATCTGTTATTGACAAATACAAATGAACCTGCAAATGGAAATAGTGTGGACTCCAAATGTTCATTCACTGCAAATGAGTTACCTATTGTATTTCTTTTATTTAACTAGGACTAGCAAAGGAGACTCTTAACCTTCACATAAAGGCATTTTATGCGCCCAGCACTGAAATGAAGCCAGAAATAGCAAAGGATTCATGCCATGAATACCAACAAAAGACAGAAAGACAGAAGAAATGATCCAGGAGTAAATTCCCAAATCTTTTATCCAGAACTTTCCCTGAGAGATTTGACTTGGATATCCTTCTCAGACAGAATAGATTGCCCAGAGAAGCTATGGATGCTCCCTGGAGGTACTGAAGGTTGGGCTGACTGTGGCCCTGGGCAACTTGATCTTGCAGGTGGCAGACCTGTCCATGGCTGGGGCCTGGAACAAGATGATCTTCAAGGCCCCTTCCAGCCTAACCATTCTATGATTCTGTAATTCATAACTACACAGTCTTCTAGGACCTTCCTGTAGTCCTGTTCACAAGTGGACCACATGTCACTCCAAATCTGTAGATGTTTTGAGGGGCTGTTTCAAAACATCCTTGGCTTTGATGCTCAGAAATGTTTGCATTTCCAGCCAATGTCATCTGAAATTAGTTTTCAGTTCTTTGTCCTGGTGCCAACTTTATCCTGCAGCTAAAATAGCTCTTCCCTGCTGCTTGTCTAGAGGAAGAGTGTGTAGACAAGGCTGACTCCTACTCAGCTTTCAATGCAAGCCAGTCTCTTATAATTTTTCTATTAAAAGAAGCTCTCATTAGGTCTGACAATACTTGCAGCCTTTTTCTGCGTGTGTTGCCCATCTTGATTTAGTAAAGGTAAGCAGGCTGTTTTGAGACTTTCCCAGTGTGCCTACACAATTACAAAATCTTTGCTCTCTGTAGCAATTTTATCTCCCAGTATATCGTTAGCATTACATTAGGAGTAGGACTCAATCCTTATAGGTCCCTTCCAACTTGTGATATTCTATGATTCCATCTTTACCTTTTCTACATCTTCAACAGGTTTACAGTTCATTGTTGCCCCATGATTGATTTGTAAATCCGGGTTATTTTTCTTCTTTTCAACTTGCTAGTCATAGAAAAATAGAGAAGGAAGGATCTAAAGGAGTTGTTTAACCTAGTGTTTCTTGAACAGTTTTATAATGTTCAGAAGAGGAAAAGCAAAAAGGTAACAGGAGACAAAATCTCTGACTTCTTCCACTCATCCTACTGCACACATTCATACGCACAAGCACATTGGAATCAGATAAACAGAAGGTCACATAGTGAAAATACAAGAAACAAATGACCACTACAGTTAAGATTAATTTACCCTATGGTAAAAGAAGGGAACCTCTTGAAGGCCGATTTCTGATTTCACTGTGAAGTTTGTCTTTTGGTTTAAAACTAACCTAAACCTTGAGGCGTGATCTGTTTCCACTCGAGCTTGGCAGATTCTAGCCCAATTTTTTTCCAAAAATTCTGTCATTGGAGGTCCATCTAACTTGAGTAGTGACGGATCATCTCTAGAGCATTTCTCCTCCTACTGCTGCTCCTTTGCTGTAGCTCATGACTTCTTGTCCTGTTCCAAGAAGACTTGCATAGTGCTTGAATCCTGTCATTAGCTGTACTTCAGATACCACATAGATGGGATTTAAAAGGTGGTATAGTTTACTGAGAACTCTGCTTTATGAAGCCTACCCAAGACAATGAAAAGTCATAATCTGGAAGCAGACAGAGAAAAAATAGAAAGGATTGATTCCTTTGACCCATCCAGAAGGTGCTCCTTACTGCAGCAGCATTTTGGAATATTTTGTTGTGTTCTATTATTTTCACCTTAATTCTTGCATTTATGTGTTTATTTATATACATGACTTCTTAACACTGCTTTATGCCTTTTGTCAATAAATTCTAACCTTTTTTAAACTTTACTTGCAGGAAGACTAAGAAGATTAACTGAAGGGAGTTGGAGAACATTTTCAAGTTTGTTTTTATCAATGCAGTTCATTTGTCATCCTTTACGGACTTCACCTTTCCCTTTTCACCCATGTCATAGAATCATAGAACCATTAAGGCAAGAAAGGACCACTAAGTCTAGTGTCTGTCTAGTCCAACCATCAACCCATCCTCATTATGCCCACTAAACCATTTTTCAATTTACCCTCTTCTTGAAAACCTCCAAGAACAGTGATTCCACCATTTCCCTCCAATAACTCATCACTTTTTCTGAGAAGGAAGTTTCCCTAATATCCTATCATTTGCAACTAGCTAGTCTTTGCTATTTCTGTGAGATTTTAGACTATGGACTCACATAATTATTTTGCCCAAGGATAAAGGTCCCATGTCAGCCACCTACACTAGGTTTGTAAGCCAAGACTCAACTACTCCTCGCTCCTTGTTTATAGCATAATAAAAACTTACTGTTACAGTTAACAATCACGTATCTGCTGACCTCTTTAGCATGGAGGTCACACTGTGGTGAACACTGAAATTATGTGGAATAAACAGATAATAGGAAAAATGGAAACACTGTCAACAGCCTGGTGTGTGTCAGATATCCTGGGAGATCCCTGTGCAGTGAGGTGGAGACCTTCTCCAAAACAAGTAGCAGCTTGGATACTGAGACTGACAGTTCCCATATGGATGAACCTATGACATCAGTTCATTTGAAACCTCCTGTTTTATTAGGCAAACTTTTTACAGAGCACTTTCAGTTACTCTGTGTAAAAGGCTAGGTCGTGATTTTTTAATGCCTCAAGGGGGAAAAAAATCTTTTCACTCAAGAGTGACATTTTCATTTTGCCTTTTGCAACCAAGATTAATAAACCAAACACTTCAAGTGAAACTAAAGTTTGTTGTTTTGAACTTTCTTGCTCCAGAAATGATCCTGGAAGAGAATTATTTCCACCAGATTGTTCAGTTTCTTTAAAAACAAAAGTCTTTGGTGAGGGAAAAAAGTAAAAAGTCATTTAATTTGTTATCTTTTGCCTGCTGGTCACATGAGATATCACAATGCAGTTGCTGCTGTTCCTCAGTGCCATTTCTCAGAAGGCTCTAAACTATCTTAAAACTGAAACATATTGGCACTACAAGACCATGTCTTGTGGATCCCATCTAATAATATTGGTGCTTCTAGTTCTCATTAGCTGAATATTAAGTGAATAATGAGCTACCAACACCAGAACCTACGTGCTAAAGCATTTCAACCTCCTAGGCAAGTGAATAAATAATTTTTAAATTAAGATTATTGAATTTAGATGTCTAAATTGTGCTTTTTTGACCTTTTTGACTGCAACCTGTCATTTTCAATCTCATCCTTTAAATGATCAACGCCTTACTTTCTTTTAAAGTAAAATAAGGATAAATAAAAGTTCATCACTTCAGAGGAAGTGGGAAGGGAAAAGGATACTTTCATATCCATAAGATGCCCTGAGATTCTCAGAAATGAAAATGATCATTTTACCCATTTTCCAAGTCTTTTTGTGATGAAGAAAGCTTGTCCAAAGCTCAGGACTTCGTCTTATGCAACTCTTTAACCACTGAAAATGAACACAGTCCAGCGGCATGGTCCTTCCATTGGAGTAAAGATGTAGGCACGAACCAGGAAAGAAAGGAAAATCTGAATGTCAACACTGATATTAAACTCAATAGTTCTGTGTTCTTTTGAGGAAAAACTGTGGACTGTAAAATATTTCTGCACTCTGTTAGTTACACCATTGGGACGAAAGGAAAAGAGGTAATGGTCTCAAGGTTCACCAATAGAGGTTCAGGTTGGATATTAGGAGAAGTTTCTTCTTTGAAACTGTGGTCAGGTACTGAAACAAACTGCACAGAAAAATATGGAATTGTGGCACTGAAGGACACGGTTTAGCAGATATGGTGGTGATGGACTAATGATTGGGTTAGATGACCTTAGTGCTCTTGTCCAGCCTTAATGATTCTATGATTCAAAGAAAAAAGAATCAAAGAAGAGAGGATTTGGGAGAGTGATGGGAAACTGAAGCAGTAGCAGGCCTAGGATGGGAAAAGACATGCCCTGAGTTAGCTTTCTGAGACAACACTTCAATATATATATTTGTAATATGCATATTTTAATATATATCTTTGTATCTTCATGTCTTCTGAATATGTCAGAGATAAAGAAACATGGACAGCTCATAAATGAACTGTGGAAGATGAAATTTCCTCCCCTTCCTCTCCTAACTCACTCACCCCCATAGAGAAATGCCCTAGGCCATATAAAAGATAGAAGGGGAGAAGTGAATCTTACCACTTTTCCCAGTATGTAAATGACCAAATTAGCCTTTTTAATTATTTTTTTTCCAACAACATTTTCTACCATGTGCTGAGGGACCCCTCTGGGCTTGAATTGATATTCAGGTGTCAATAGCATCTACCTCATAACCAAAAAGGAGAAATGTGCTGGGGTTATACTTGGAATACTGTAAGGGGCTGTAAATACTAGAGAACACAAACCAGTGAAAGGAGATGTTTCACAATATGTCCTCTGCTGGAACCGCATCAGGAGGAGGAGAGTTCTTCTGCAGGCAAGAAGAACTCTAACCACATGCTTTGTGAGAAAGCACACATCCTCAGCTTTCATGGCAGCATATGTCACATAGTCAAGGATTCCTGCTATTACTCCTGGATAAGTAAAAAATATGGGACTGAAAATGCTGTTGTGGCTTACTGGAGCTGTGATCTTCCTTCTACAGAGGTGGCAAGAGTTGTTATTAAAGATGTAATGCTGTACAGTCATCGTAGATAACATTATGCTGGGAGTTTTCCTAGGTGCTACATGTTTCTTTGGGATGTGCAAATCCAAAAACAAGTGTGCCTTCTGTGTATGACGGTATCGCCTATATATAAATGCAGTCACCAGCAGGATTATCTATACTGTCTTGTGCTTTTGACTTTAATGAATGACAATTCTTAGGACTTCTATAATTTTATAGTCCACATTTGAGAGGTTCAAAAGGTTAAAAATGAAACTCCTCTTCATTGAATGTCTCCTTAATCAGTTCTTTGTTAAGAAAATAAACAATCCCAAGTTGAAAGTTCTTTTTTTTCTTCCTTTCTCAGTATTTGTGAAGATGTAAGCTAGGAGAAAAAATGAAGCCAAATAAGCATACTCATGTGAATGGTGGGGCCAATTAATCAACATCAGGTACCCCAAGCAGCTGGCGTAGGTGAGAAGACATGATCCTAAACCTCACTGTGATAAACTACAAATAAAAGATTATCAGTTTAGCAAAGATTAACTCTGTGAGGACTCTTCAGATACTGAGAGACAGAACCTTACACAGTACATATGTGAACTCTCTTTGCAATCCAGCCTTTACAGTTACAACTCCTACCTGAAGGCAGTAGGCTCCAAAAAGTCAGTGGCAATAGGTTTTTGCAGTTTAGCCTAGAAAGATAAACATAGGATTTTAGTACTGAAGTGGTTTTCACTGCTCAGATCGAGGCATATATGGACTTCAGTGCCCTCTACATCAGTGCCATGAATAACACTGAAATGTATCTACTTTGTCTTTTTGATTACTAGCCTCCTTCTAATAATAGACAAAGTAAAACGAGTTCCAGTTGCCTACAAGATACATACAACAAGTAGTCAACATTGTGGAATCTCAAGAATATTGAACAGAACAGCAGACCAACCAAATATGATCTGAGGTAAAGAGATGAAATATTCACTGACCTCAGATGTGGCATTGTAGCACTGGCCATAAAGAAAGCTGTTAGAGCAGGCAGGATGAAATGAAATAGCAAAGCAGTGTGAGGCAAGGCTGTAGTGATTTGCGGGTTCAAGTAGACTTTCATCTGACAGTGGGAAGCATAAAGCTGGGTGAATCTTTTTTAAATATTAAATGAAGTATAGTTCAGGTCTTTAGGAGTAAAAGAGAAGGCAATCAAGGGTGGTTCTAAAACACTGAAATGATTTCTGACAACATTGTCTGAAAAATCTTGTCTCTGCTTGTCTACTAGCAATGCAAAATTAGAGTTCTCCATAAAACTGACATAGCAGTGTCAGAAATGTATCCTCTAAGTGAATTTCAGTCAGAAAGGATCAATGAAAAAAAAACAAAAACAAACAGGACATCAAGAGAAGTTCTCTGGGATGATGCGTAGTGTCCTTCACATCTTGGTCTCTTAGGAGATGCATACCATCCAAGGAGTTACCAAGTTACCATTCATCATCTCGGTTAGCACTGTTCAACTTCAATTTAGTTCAACATCTTTATCAATGACTTGGATGAAGGGATAGAGTACACCACCATCTAATTTGCTGATGACACGAAGCTGAGAGGAGTGGCTGATACACAGGAAGGTTGTGCTTCTGTTCACTGAGACCTAAACAGGCTGAGAGTTAGGCAAAGAGGAACATTAAGAAGTTAAACGAGTGAATATAGAGTTGTACACCTGGGGAGAAATAACCACGTGCATCAGTCCAGGGTGGGGGCATGTCATGCTCAAAAGGATCTCTGTAGAGAAGGTCCTGAGTGTCCCGGTGGCCAACAGATTGGCCATGAGCCAGCAGTATGCCCCTGTACTCAAGAAAGCCAGTGGTATCCTGGGGTGAATAAATAATAGTGTGGCCAGCAGGCTGAGGAAAGTGGTCCTCCCCCTCTACTCTGCCCCGCTGAGGCCACATCTGGAGAACTGCATGCAGTTCTGGCCTCTTCTAGTCAGAAAAGACTAGAAACTACAGGGGAGAATCCAGTGGATGGCTGCAGAGATGATGCGAGGCCTGGAGCATCACCCTTATGATGAAATGCTGAGAGACTTGGGGCTATCCAGCCTGGAGAAAAGAAAGATAAGGGGGTTTCAAAGCTTATAAATATCTGATGAGAGGTTGTCAAGTGGATGAGGACAGGCCCTTTTCAGTGGTGCCAGACAACAGAACAAGGGGCAACAGGCACAAAGTGGAACATAGGAGGTTCTGTATGAACAAGTGGAAACTTCTTTACTTGGAGGGTTACAGAGCACTGGAACAGGCTGCCCAGAGAGGCTGTGGAGTCTCATTCTCTGGAGATATTCAAAACCAGTCTGGATGCTTTCCTGCTTAACCTGCTCTAAGGAACCTGCTTTAGCAGGGAGTTGGACTGGCTGGTCTGCAGAGGTCCCTTCCAGCCCTTATCATTCTGTGATTCTGTGATTATGTAAGGTTTAATTCAAGTGTAACACCCTGAGCTATTATACTGTGCTCCATACCCATATCTGACTCACAGCTCGTATAGAGTTGGGTAGCAGGACTCACTAAAATCTGGGCTATTAGACTATGGTGAAGCGATAACCATAGAGCACCTGATGGCCCATCATCAAACCAGGCATGTAATTACCTCAGACGTTTCACTTATCACTGTGAGTCATTTCCAGCTCTTGTCTATTGCCAAAGGTTTTGGCTCAATCATTTGTAAAGGTGTATAAATCACTCCTAGGTGAGCAATACCATATAATTGTCCACACTTTGAACTGAAAAGGACAGTGAGATGAAGCATTTCAGTAAGAATAGGTCTGACTTGACTACCTATGCTGTGAATTCTACTCCTAAACACATAAAGAGCTTCAAATGTTTCTCATCAGGATTTAATGTACTTAATAAGTTCGTATTCAGATCACTTACAGATCTGAAGTCATGATGCAAGAGTCTACTACTGCATTTAAAGTCTGAGATTGATAAATGAGTCAGACAACGTACAAGCAGGCTCCCTACAGAGAAGAATCTGAGTCTACCTCTTTCTGTTTACAGTTCACACTATAGGAAAACTGGAATTGTAATGTGTTTTTCAGCACTTCTCCAAGCAGGCAAAAGTGTGCTTCACTGAAATCCACTGATTTGTTAAAGACAAAGAGCATTTCATACAGTGTTTCCGACAGGAAGTTGTTTAAGTAGATTTTCTGATTAGATCATAGAATCATAGAAAGGCTTGGGTTGGAAAGAATCTTAAAGACCATCTAGTTCCAACCTCACTTTGAGAGTAGGGACACCTTCCAACAGGGTTGTCCAGGGTTCCATCCAACCTGGACTTGAGCACATTCAGGGGTGGGACATTAACTGAAAAAAAAAAAAACTGAGTCAGAAGTCAATGCTCCATTTTCAAAAAATAGAGAAGGTTTTTGGAAATCCAGAATTCTTATACTTATGATTCCAGAAGAAAAAGTGTGGGGTGCTGAGCAAAGGAAAGCAGAGGAGGAATGACAGAACAGAGGGATAAGGAAAACCACAAGTTTTGTCTTGTTGCCTTGTTACAGTACTAGAGGCAAACAAGTTGATTAAGGATGCAAAGCAAAGGTGAAGCTCTCCAGGTCTCAGTACAGAAATGAAAGTTCTACAGTCTAGTCCTTGAGTCTAAAGCTAATTTCCAGCCACTCCTGTTGGATAGCTGATCTTTATGTCCAGACATATTGATATAGTCTGCTTTAGTAATAGGAATCAGTATATTAGTTTAATGATCAGTACATTAGTTAGAAAAAGGAAACGAGTGCTAGTTCTAAAACTTTCCATTTCAGTTTTGCTTGGTGTGAGAACAGCCTTGTTTTCCTCAATGACTGTGCTTCACAGAAGCACTGAAGTTGCAAAAGACTACTTTTATCTTTGCATTTCACCAGGTGAAAGGACTTTTTTTCTTGGATTTCACTTACATTGTTTATAGTTGTAGCACACCAAGATGGAAAGTTTCTCTTTATGACATAACAAGCAATGAAAATATGCCAAACTGGGGAAAAACATAAAGGAAAAATGAGGAGGAAATAGGTGATCTAAGACCACCAGAGGCCCAGAGGAACGTTAGCATATATTAATGAGTTGTTGGAAAAGAATAAATATTTATGCCAATGTGTATCTTAACTGTTTAAATGTAGAAGTTCAACTCTGAGAGCACATGCTTGGTTTGTTAAGTCACCTGGTACGTGCAGTGAGGAATAAAGGAATGCCACTTTCTAACACCACACTGGGGTTAGGGAGTTTTCTTCCCAGATATAGGATGACAATAAAAGACAGGTGAAGTTTTGTATCATTTTAGTAGCTGTATCTTATCCTTCCATGTTATCATCTGTAATAAGTGACTGATACTATTTTGAGGAGTTGTGCTTGACTTAGAATATAGACCTTCTTTTGAATCTTGCAGTTCTAACAAATGAAGAGTTAATTTATTTTTTCATTTGATTTTATCTTATTGTTTGTGGCTGTCAGGAAATAGCAGAAATATTGTTGACTGATTTGATGCAGCAATACTGCAGTCCAAAGCTTATAATTTCATTTCATTTGCAGATGGTTGCCCTGTCACTTGCTGCACAGTTTATGTTTTGGTGCTTTATTGTGATTGATGTGATATAATACAACTGATATCTTGTAGGAGGAGTGATAATAAGTCTGAAATATTGTCTTGATGATGATAAGTGAAATCTTACTTTACAATGGAAAATCAGAAACATCCTAATTTATGAGCGAGGGTAGCAAATACCCCTGATTAGATTAAGGTAAAATGATATGCAGAGATCCACACATAATCATCTATTTGTGTGAGAAGCTATATTCTACAGTTATCCAAGAAATATTAGCACACAATTATGCTCCAAATATTGGCAATTTAATGCTTAGAATCTATCTCAAACTGTGAGGCTAAAATATATGTCTTTAGGGAACCAAAATAAGCCTCGCAACTACTTTGCAACTTTATGTCTTAAAAAGTATATGAGATATACCTCTTTTAAGAAGCTGAAATTACTCTTGAAATTACTTAACAATTCTATGAGAGAAAAAGAGAGAAAATGAAAAATGGAGAAAAAATGAGTCAAAGAAATAGACAGGAGAAAGAATGATCACCAGTCTATTTCAAAGGCCAGTTTCAAGGAGCTCCAGTGTTGGCCCACAGCACTGGAGAATTGTCCAGAGATCATAATCTTGAACTGACAAGCAGCAATGATGACCATGAAGAAGATGAAGAAAAAGACAATCTTTCCCAGGGTCCCTGTCAAGCATCCTTTTCATAGAATCATAGAATCATAGGGGTTGGAAGGTACCTTGAGAGATCATCAAGTCCAACCCCCTTTTATGCATATGTTCACAGGAGTATGGTCCCAATGTCATAAACAAGTGAATCTGCAATAAAAGTTTGTCAAAAATATGTTTGTAGCCAAACTTTATTGCAGGAAGGCTAGGCCTGTTTGTCAGTGAAGCAAGACAAACCCATTAGATGATGGGATATTGTACTTACTGATAACTTTTGACTTGTTGTCATGGTGATTGACTTGCACTGAAAGTATTTGAGACATACCAAGCACATCCCAAAAAGTGAGAAAGTGCTTTTTTGTTGGTCCTTTACAAGGGTTGTTCTGACAAAACCCATCTCTTAGAAGTTGGAATCTGGCTTGGTAGCAGTTGCTGACTGTCACCCTGCTTTACTCTTCACGAGAAGTCATCGAACGTTACACTCATAAGCAGTGTGTTGGGAGCAATACAAGATTTGTTTAATAAAACCCAACCTGCACTTCTACCAGCTCAAGTGTGTGGGTCTGACTGCAACTGAAAGAACCAGAATGAGTGGGAGGAGGGAGAGCTGGAATTATGTGACTTGACATGGAGAGTAACAACAACTTTACTGCACCACAAAGTGAATCCCAGAGCACTACAGAGAGATAATGGCAGCACTGCAGTTAAATAGCACAGTTCAGTGGAAACAAATAGTAGTTTGAGGAAGAGTTTCAAAGGAATGTATAAGCAAAAAGTAAAGTTTGGCTTAGTTTTTGAAGGAAGCTCACATAGAATGACTTAAGATGGAAGTGATTTTAAAGATCATCTAGTACATGTGAAGGAAGGAGTGGAAACAAGACAGTAACAAATGTTTGTGCCTTCATATTCTACATAGAAGCAGCTGCCCTCACCCTGTGGCATCTGGTAATACCTGTTGCTGGTATAACTCATGTCCAAGTGCTTGATTGGGAATGCTCCTTACACCAAGTTCATACTAAATTGACTCCATAGACAGATGCTCTCCACAGTGTCAAAGCAAAAACTTAGGGCAGAGCAATCAAGTTTTTGAAGCATCCAAAACTGGGGAGAAATGAGTCAACTGTTCCAACATACTCCTCAGTGGTACAATCTCTTGTGGCACTAGGGTACTTGGTTTAGTGACAGGACTTGACAGGTCAGGCTAAGCTAGATTCTTTTGAAGGTCTTTCCAATCTAGATGATTCTGTGGGTCTATGATTCTTTGCATTATTGGATGAGATCCTTACATGCAGGAATGCTGTCAGTTGATATACCTGCCATGGATGTGAACCTTCAGAGGGAGGTTGTGTTGGTGTCCACCTGTCTCAAATAAGCAGTGCAAAGTTCTAGTGAACTTGTTTGATGCAAGATTTACAGTGTGTCCACACTTCCTGTGCTGTTCATATCACACACTCTCCCAGAACTTTGGAAAGGCTGATTCAGTGGTAAACAAGGGGAAGGCAAATAGGAACACCCCAGGAACTGAGATATCAATCTACCACATGAAGAAGAATAATACAAAGCTTGCACCCAGCAGTAGATACTCTTTATTATTACAGATATTTCAGTAGCATTTAGCTTTGACTGAGAACCTGTTGTGCTAGACTTTTTGTGCACACATGATGAGGCAGTTCAGGAGGGATTCACTGGCCAAATGGAGCCATCTGTGATTGTCACCCTGAGTTCGTTTTGCATTCAACAGCCATTTCCAGAGAGTAATTCCTCTCATCCTAATGTAGCCAGATAAATAAGACGAGATGAATCATGTTTTAAAATGCCTGTTTTTCTTCCTTCTATGAAGTGGGGTTGCTCAGCAGTATGTGTATACATTAATTTCTTCACATATATTAGCATTGAATCACATATTCATCTCCTTTCACAGGAGGTGAAATGGGGTGTGATAGCATTTGTGGTGAGCCACACCATGAGTAAGTTGCAGATGACTTCTTATCTACCTATTTCCAAGGTGCTAAATTCATCCAAGACTGCTTTTATTCTTCCCAAGAATTCTTTACCATCCAGACATCACAAAACAGACTGTAAGCATAAGAAAATGATGCTTTATATCTATGGGCTGGGAACTTGGTGCAGAGCAACAGGGAGATTTTGGTGGAATCACAGAATCGTCCGAGTTGGAAGGGACCCTTAAAGGTCGTTTAGTCCAACTCCCCTATTGTGAACAGGAACACCTATAGCTAGATCTGGTTGCTGAAAGCCCTGTTCATCCTGACTTTGAATATCTCCAAAGATGAGATATCTACCACGTCCATGGGCAATCTACTCCAGTGCCTCATCAGCCTGGCTGGATGCAGAGAAGTTAGACACAGTGTCCTTGAAGGTGAAGACTGAGAGAAACTCGGAGAAAATGCTCTGAGCATTTGCTTCCCAAAGCACAAATTGAAGCTAGGAAATAGGCGTTGGTCATGAGCAGGATGGCTGGGACTGTGAATTGCTAGATGCCTGCTGATGTTCTGAGCAAGAACTTAGAGTAGGCAATAAGTACTGCTAACATTTTGGCATTCCCCTCATCTTGCTGGTAAGGCTGAGGCTCCCTTTTATAGCATTCAAGGGACACATTTCAGTGAGAAATAGGAATGCTAACTTCCCGTGTTGCTCCTTCCCAAAAAGTCCATTTCAGAGCTGCTTGGCAAATGGCTCCCTTTCCAGCCCACACAGGCACTTTAAAATATCCCCAGGCATTCACTTGCTGTCTAAGAAGAAGCTCCTGCTCCAACCACTAACTCAAACATCATTGCAACCCAGAGCCCAGTTATGCATCAAAAAAATCACAGAAGTTACTGTTGTAGCGCAAGGGAATTTGATCTGTCAATAAGCCTTTGTATGAGGACAGTGGGGTACAATATGAGCTTCTCAAAGTAGAAGGGAAAAATATTTGTGTGTCTTTTTATTGGGTTTTCCTGATTAGCTTAGTTAAATTTGAATAGAATCAAAGAATCATTAAGGTTGGAAAGAACTCTAAGATGATTAAGTCAAAACGTCTACCTACCAGTACTTGAAGGAGGAGAGGTCTCCTCGAGACTTTTCAGTAAGAAAGTTTAACTAATACAGAATTATCCACAGGACAGTTTATATTACATCCAAAAATAATTTTCTCTTTACGACTTCTTGTAAGTGAAAACTTCATCTCCAATAGGCTTGCTTGATTATCTTAATCCCAAAAAGAGACAGAGTAGAGTCTTCACCTTTATTTATTCAAATAAAGGGAGAGTCCTCTGGGGCACACCCCTGTGGGGACTCTCAAAATACTAGGGGACACAGCAGCTCTTTTATCCCTGTAACTCAACAGTGGTGAGCCTTCCCCTTTTTTCCCATTGGCTGAAGTACTTGGGGTTCACATTCTTCCTAGTTTTCTTATCAGCTCATCCCCCAGTAGATATGCCCCTTCATTTACTTTGTATATACTGATATGGGCTGATTTGTTTGGCAATAAGGACCAGTATATTAGTTTAGAAAAAGGAAACAATGAGTGCTAGTTCTAAAACTTCCTAGGCCCCTAACACATATGCCCAGAGGCTCATTGGCATATGTTAATGAGTTGTTGGAAAAGAAGGAGTAAGTATGCCAATGTACTGCGTATGTATGTCTTAACTGCTTAAATGTATAACCTGAACTCTTAGAGCACACATGCTTGATTTGTCAAGTAGCCCAGCATGTACAGTGAGGAGTAAAGGAATGCTAACATTGGTGTTAGGGCGTTTTCTTTCCAGATTTCGGATGACAGTTTGTACTCTGGAATCTAGTTTAGCCCAACTAGAACTATCTTTGTATCCTGTAAAGTCTACCACTCTGTTCTGTCCAGCAAACAGGATTTACATGCTGGTACTAAGTTAGCATCTCTTGCAAGATAAATTTGTTTAACCAGATCCTTGTGACTGAAACTCTTTTTTTAATCTTTTTCTTTATCTCGTTTTGTAGGGACCCCCTATCCTTTCTTTGCACTTCCAAAATTTCTGTTTATTTTTCTAAGATATCTTATCCTTGTTTTTCCTTTGCTTCTTAATAACATCATATGCAATCTATGCTCAGACTAAGCTGTAAGTGGAAAGAGAAGTACCTCCTCCACCAACAGCTATAGCTTGCTGTCTCACAGTGCCCTTTTCAAATATCTGCATTCAGTCTGAAAAGTCCAGAAAGTGCCAAAGCACAGAGCTCTGTCCAACCCTTTGCAGACCAGCTGCTGTGTTACAATTCCCTTTCATCTTCCTTTCAGAGACTATGGAAGCTCTGTGCTGTGCTTACAGTCTGGGACTGACTGTACAGGAATAAAAAAAAATATCACGTCAAAATTATCATTCCCTTTGGCAAGTAATTGTATTATAGATGCATGAGGTGAGCTCTAAAGTCTCTCTCCATTTACTTCTCTATTTTCCTCCTACTCCTGTGCTCACTCATAATGAATTCTGCTGTTTCATGGAAATGACCCATGCTGGGCTGCACTAGAATGGTGATGTCTGTTTGGATTACCTTTGGGAATGTGCTAATGAAAGGTGGCAGGGATGTAACTGAGGCAAGCAGCTCTGGGGAAGAGTTGCATTTCAGCTGAGCATGCCTGGGATGCTCACACCTGACAGTGATCTCATTATGCAATTAAAAAGTAAAGTTCAGAAAGCGTTAAGCCTCACAGTGCCCAGTCTGTGAAGCATCCAGAAGAGTCTCCTTCACATCTCATTTATTGTGGTAGGAATACAACTCGGGAGTGTCATCCTTTTTTTGCTTTTCTGTGTTTTCTCATTAGAAACAAGAAGCCTACAGCTAGATCAGGTGCTCAGAGCCTTGTCCAGCCTGACCTTGAATGTCTCCAGGCATGGGGCATCCACCATCTCTCTTTTATTGTAAAAATCTTTTTATTTATTATTCAAATATCTAAATTGTCCCTCTTTAAGCTTGGAAACATTTCCCCTTGTCCTATCACAACAGATTTTGCTCAAGTATCTTTCTCTTTCTAATAACCCTCCTATAGACGATGAGGGGATAATATAGCTCAATGAGGTGGGAGATCCTTCCTTCTCTGCATAAAGTGCATCTAAATCCAAGACATGGAAGCCAAGCATATGTAGAAGCAGACTAAAAATATCATACCAAGATAGGCTTACAGGCTATTAGGATAAATAACAGTGAAAATATTTTGGCTCAGGTCTTTTTGAGAAGTCTGGGAGCATTTCACATGCCCATGATTACAGAAGAACTCTCTGTTGATCAGGCAGAAGAATTGTTGGGAACATTTAATAACCTGTCTCATGAAGTAGGTCAGGCCAGACTTCGCAAAAGTTAGGAGAAGCTTTAATAAATTCAGCAAGTGTTTTCTAGCTTTGCAGTCTCCTCAGACTGGATAAAAATGGTTTGTATATGATATGTAATGACATTTTGAATGAACTGTTTCAAAATAAACCTGCACTTCTCCAAGACCTCTTCTAGAGCAAATGAGTCCTCTTCCTTCATTAAAGAGAAGTCAAATTCACTTTCTCTCCTGTATTTCTCTCTTCTTATTTTTTTTTCATTATGACATTTAAAAAACACCTTGATTCAGTCTCAGAGGATGATCATACTTCTATTGAATTTTACAGCTGAGGAGAGTTTTGGCTGCATGTTTTCATACTTAACAAGGGCTGCCCTGAAAGTAATGTCTCCTATTTTACTATGTTGGCCAGTGAAATTAGAGGCAGATGTTGACAGTATGGCAGTAGAGTTTGAACATTCCTGCCAATATTCCATTCAACTTTGTTGCTACATGACAGCAGCAGAGGGGCAGTCTGGCACAATGATGCCTGACAAGGAAGCTAGTATGAAGCAAAGGCATGGAATTGAATGAATTCCTTGACGTGGAAAATAATTGCGACCATTGATATTAATTGACTCTTCCTGAGTCTTTATGGACACCAAACAGTGGATGTGTGCATAATAAAGAAGTGGGTGGTGTATTTCAGTAGTGGTAACAGTGGTTAACCTCCACTGGTGCAGATTTTTATGACTGCAGCATACAGGTTCTTGGTCATAACCAGTGAAAATGCATAGTTAATGGTGATGACTGTTGAAAAATAGTGCTTTATAGCTGAAAATTTGCCGTATCACATAGTGTCATTGTGCTCTTTCTATCTGTTCCAGCTTCCATGGAAATAAAGAGGAGGCACTACTTTTGGAGCGACCTGCACAAATATTCTTTCATAGCCAATTTAAAGAGTTCATTCAGTTGCCTAATTTTGTTCAAAATAGCTAGGAGGTACTGTTGTACTGTTAGAATCATAGAATCACCAATATTGGAAAAAAACTCTAAAAATACCCAGTCCAACCATCCACCTGTCACCAACATGCCCCACTAAGCCATGTCCCTCAGTACAACATCTAAATGTTTCTTGAACACCTCCAGGGACAGTGACTCCCACAACCTCCCTGGGCATCCTGTTCCAGAGCTTGAAAATATTTTTTTCCTAATATCCAATCTAAAACTCCCCTGGTGCAACTTGAGGCCATTCCCTCTCATCCTGTTGCTGTTACCTGGGAAAAGAAACCAACTTTCACCTCAGTACAGTCTCCTTTAATATAGCTATAGAGAGGGATAAGGTCTACCCCAAGCTTCCTCTTCTCCAGACTAAACAATCCCAACTGCCTCAGCTGTTTCTCAGCTTGTTCCTCAGCTTACTCCAGTCCCCTTACCAACTTTGTTACTCTACTTGGGCACATTCCAGGGCCTCAGTGTCTTCACTGTAGTGATGGGTCCCAAATTGAGCACCATACTCAAGATGCAGCCTCTCCAGAGGTGAATACAGGGATTGCATCTACTGGCCAAAAAGTTTATGGATGACAACGAAGATGACTCCCCAGAGTCAACATAGAATATTTTTTGCAAGGAAAATCATACGTACGGAGATATCATACATAACTACTAGCTCATCTCACTTGAACTCAGTAGGGAGAAAAATTCTTACATGAAGAGCTAGTAAAGTGAGATAACATCACATAACATAAAAGCAAATCTATTTTTATAGCTAACTTATAACCATAATTAATCTTCTAGTAAGTCTTCTTGTTACAATAGGCATAAAGTGCTAGAATATTATGTGTCAGACAAAAACAACTAAATCATTTTTTTAGGAAGAAAAGTTCAAATTCCATTCTGGAAATACAATGCACACTGTTTTGTTATTTTTTTTCTTCTGGGAACTGACAAATTTATGAAGGCTGCAATAATAATAATTTGCTGTACTGACTTTCCTTTTACCAAACAGAACCTATCTTTCCATATGCATAACATGCCAGCTGGAAGTGTGTGTTGGGTACTGACATACAAATTATTAGCAGATATTTTGTTTCCTTGAGTGTCTATATCAAGCCTGGAACATAATGTACTATTCCTGGTCACATTTTTCTCACCAGTGCACTTTCATTTGACTGTTCTTCCTCCTCAAGGAAGACACAAGATAGAGATTCCAGAGCCAGATCCTTTTTGAATACAAATCTTACTCTTAAGCATGTTTTTATGAAATTTACAAAAACAAACAAACAAACAAAAACACAAATTAAAAAAAAAAGAAAAACACCAAACAATTATTACTTAAGCGTGCATATCATTTTACTGCAAAATATCTTGATTTGACATTAAGTACCTTATCAGTATGTACCATGGATGTTCTTTCTAAAAGGAGCTGAGATGAGTGTTTATTTATTACTGTGTAAAATTCAAAAAGGGAAAGGACAAGCAGCAGCAGTTAGACTCAGTTTTGATTTAGGATTCAAGCAATAAGATTATTCTGACTAAGAATGGATTAATTTACCACTCCCAGACACTGCTTCATTACAGGACATTGGTGTTCTTCCTTTTGTCCACCCATTAAACAGAAATGTCCTTTGCAAAACAGTGGTTCTCTGGTGCTCTATTAACCACATCAGTAGTCATGCAAGCCTGGCTACCGTGGATTAGAAAGGTAAAAAAAAGGATGTAAATACATGTATATTTTTAAAAATATATTTTATATTAATCCAGAACTGTAACCAGAATCAGGTACAGCAAGGTATGCATTTATGTTGCAGTTCTATTTTTTAGCTTCAATCCCCCTGCTGTTGCACTCACCAAATCACACTGCCCAGGGTCCCATCCATCCTGGCCTTGAACTTATCTAAGAATGGAGCATCCACAACTTCTTTGGGCAACCTGTTCATTCAAAGACCCAAGGCTTTCCCTTATGAACTCCAAGTCAGTAATTTTTCCTTCGAGCTAGATAATGGTGGGCAAGGTTGCATTATACTAACAACTTGATGTGTGAAGGAGTTATTCTGCATCATTCTCAGTAACAGCAAACCTCTGAAAAATCTAGAGGGGAAGACCTACGATGAGCAACTGAGGTCCCTTGGTTTTTTCAGCCCAGAGCAGAGAGGTCTGAGGGAAGGCCTCATGGTGGCCTACAGCCAATACACGATGCTCTCTGGTCATAGCAACAGGACCCAAGGGAATGGCAAGTAGCTGTGTCAGAGAAGGGTCAGCCTGGATGTTAGGAAAAAATTCTTCACCAGAATGCAGTGGGCACTGAACAGGCTCCCCAGGACCCAAGCTGCCAGTGTTCAAGAAGCATTTCGATAGCACTCTCAGACATAGGGTTTGGATTTTGGGTGGTCCTGTGTTGAATTATGAGCTGGACTCCTTTTGGGACTATTCCACCTCAAGATATTCTGTTACTCTTTGATTCCTTCTTTTTGTTGCTTTTTGCAGACAGGACTTTTCCTCACTTTATGTTATGATTCAGTTCAACCATCTGTGCTGTTTGTGTTTGTTTTCCAGTATATGGACTGAATATTATTGCCACTATTGGTGTTGTAGAACCATCTCACAGCTCAGTACAAAATCAGGATTAGGTAATACGCAATGAAAAGATCCTCTTTGCCTTACATAACCATCTGAATGGACAGAACAATAGGAGGAAATGGAAACTTGGGAGTGAATTTACTTCCCCAAGGTCCCAGAGTAGCATGGCAGCAGAACAAGCAAATAATCATAAAATCATTAAGATTGGAAATACGACTAAAATCATCAATAACTGTGTCCTTCAGTGGCACATCTCCACATTTCTTGGACACCTTCAGGAAGGGAACTCCACCATCTCCCTGGGCATAAACACTTCTCCAGAGAATATTAGAATATTTTTTTCCCAGTACCCAACCTGAACCTCCCCTGGTAAGACTATTATTCCTGTTACCTGGGAGAAGGTACCATCTCCTACCTCGCTACAAGCTCTTTTCAGTGAGTTGTAGAGGGTGATGCATGTCCCCTGAGCTTTCTCTTCTCCAAACTAAATCATTCCAGTTTCTCTCAGCCACTCCTTGTAAGCCTTGTGTTCCAGACCCTTTGCAGCTTCATTACTCTTCTTTGGACGCACTCCAGGGCCTGAAAGGAGACAAATGCTCTCTCTGTGCTTTGTTTTGTTTTCTCCAATATCCACTGATGAATAGCTCTGGGATGACAATTATAGTTTCTAGGACTGGTATAAGAACTCCTTTCACTCCCACTAGAAAGTTGGTTTCTTCTGTTTCCCTTTCCTTTCCTGCCTGCCCTATTCCATATGCACCTACACAATTAATGCAGAGATGCTTTTTCACTAACACAGCTGAATTAATGTCACCTGCTTTCCCCGTTATTGTTCTGATAAGCTCCATCTGTCCCAGAGGGAGGGAGGGAAGAGTTTTAGAGTGCAATGATGGACTGCTGGATCCATCTGAGAAAGAAAAGTAGAACAAGGCAACATACATACAAAAAAAGGACAAGAGAACAGTTAAGTATGAATAAGTCACTGTGTTGGGTACCACAGACAAGCTGGGTAATAGATTACTGACTGATGCTCTGTCTTTGCATGAGACCATTAATTATGTCTATTTCCTGGCTTGAATTATTTTTAAAGACTGCAGTAGGCAGGCAGTATTTGTAAGGGAAAGTATTCAAGCTTCACATATGTCAGACAGAGAGAACAGAGAGAGCTGGGAACAGGCAGCAGACGGTGAGCTTCAAAGGAACAGACAAATAAAAGCCCCCTAGAGCAAAGAATACCTCAGAGACAAAATGGGAAACCTACAGCCTGTAATACTATTCAGGAAGATTTTACTAGTAGACTGTAAAAATCCAACCAAGAGAATTGAACTGTTCTGTTTTAAAGAGCTGTGTCATTTTAAAGAGTTATGGTGGAGAGTATCAGACTATGCCAGGAAATTCTAAATCCTTGCTGAACCAAACTGTTTGCCATAGAATCACTAAGGTTGGAAAAGACTGCCAAGATCCTCTAGTCCATCTGTCAGCCTATCACCACTATGCCCATTAAATCATGTCCCATGTTGCAGCCACAACTGTATTAGTTTTATAAGGGAAGGACCACACCTGTTCATTCTATAAGCAATCTCATAGACTGAAAATGTGATGCTTGCAATTCCTTTCAATTTTGTGGTCTCCCTATAGCCAGGCTTGGTTATCAGGTACGAATTGTTCAGAATCATGGAGTATCTTCTGTTTTGGTTACCCACACGCCACGTATAATTATTGGCATGAACTGTCACATATTCACCAACTGAGATGAAGATTGAGGAACCAGACATTTATACCTATTGAAAGAACATGAAGTCATGAGATCTCTAAAAACTCAAGGCCTCATTACAGAAATACTTGGAAGCTTACCAGAACTAGAGGCCACCTGCCAACCAATGTCATGTATCTATGCATATGTATATATATAAGAATATATAAACTGGACATGCTGCATATCTATCTATCTGTCTGTCTATCTATCTATCTATCTATCTATCTATATACATTTACATGCAGAAACTCATGAATAGATGAAGGCAGGAGAAAAGTGAGAGTAGCTTGTTTGTACAGGAAATGATTTTAGGAATGGATTTCTTTCATTCACATTTAACTGCTGAAAACCTGATAACCTAATGCTTAGACTGGATATTTGGAAAATATTCTTCTCAGAAACTGAGTGCTGAGGAACTGGAACAGACTCCCCACATAGGTGGTCAAGTCTCTGTCCCTGGAGGTGTTCAGTAAGTGTGGAGATGTGGCACTGAAGAACATGGTTTAGAGAGCATAATGGGGATGAGTTGACAGTTGGATTAGGGGATCTTAGTGGTCTTTTCCAACTTTCATCATTTTATGATTCTGTGAATCTGTGAAAAGTTGCTGAACCCTTAGGCAGCATCATAATACAGGACAAAATGTCCTTTGGAGTTGACTTTTTCTTCTCCGTAATTCAGGGAAAAAACCTAAATTATTACTTTTCTATTAGGTTGTTAAATTCTCCAAGATTCTCCAAGATATGAAAACACCTAAATAGAAACATTTTAAGTAATTTCAAGTATTTATAAGTAACTTCTTTACAGTTATGTTGATCCTGTAGCCAGTACACTCCACTATGTCTCAGCTGAGTCTTGAGTTGTTATAGAATCATAGAACCACTTGGGTTTGAAGGAACCCCATGGATCATCAAGTTCCATTCCCCCTGCCACAGAGAGGGTCACCAACCTCCAGATCTGGTACCAGATCAGGTTGCCCAGGGGCCCATACAACCTGGTCTTGAACACCTCCAGGGACAGAGCATTCAGAACCTCTCTGGGCAGCCTGATCTAGCACCTCACCACTCTCTCTGTAAAGAACTTCCCCCTCATATCTAACCTAAACCTTCCCTCCTTGAGCTTAAAACCATTCCCACTTGTCCTGTCCCTACTTACCTGAGTAAAAAGTTGATTCCACTCCTGTTTAAATACTGGAAGGATGCAGTGAGGTCTTCTTGCAGCATTCTCTTCTCCAAGCTGAAAAAGTCCAGCTCCCTCAGCTTGTCTTTGTAGGGGAGGTGCTCCAGCTCTGATCATCTTTGTCAGTCCATCCCCACCATGCCTACTAAATCTGTCTGACACCTATAACAATGTAATCACCTCTTCTACAGAGATCTAAAGAAGTGCAGCTTTGAGGGAAAGCTTGTTTCATGCATTGTGAATCTTTCTATTGCTGTGTTTATAGCCCTGGAATTCACTGGAGCAGATGGTGAATGTGTAGAGAACTTTTCATTAGCTTCCGAGTAGATCAGGGCTGAGAGAAGTAGAGAAGAGCAGGAATACCATATACTCTGTCTGAATGCAAGTAGCTCAGCTACTGAGCCATACATCTATTGAATGAAGAAGAAAGGCAGAGAGTGGTCCAGCATCTCTCTTCATTGTTCTCACTCTGCATCTTGTCTTGGAGATTCTATCACATAGCAACAGCATGGATGTGGGAAACACCACTTAAGTGCAAGTGAGTAAAAAGAGCTCCAGGTTTGTTTGCTTGTTTGAATAGAATACTCTATGGGTATTTTCCCTTTTCAAATTCTGGTTCTATTTTTCTTTCCTCTCATTGCTTAGTACCTGAGAGTCTAATTTCTGAAGAAGTTAATGGTAAGGGAGTACTCATCCTGCAGATGTCAAGGAAGCAGTCTCCTTAGCAACAGCAGCCATGGAAGCAATCAGATCTAATTAGTTCCTCAACTCATTCATGCCCAACGCATTCCCAGCAGAGTCCTGCTTGAAGGATGAGTTGGTCTTTTTATTATTTTAAGTGGCCTGGGGTATAGATAATTCCCTTGTGATCATTTCATCTTACCCCTATCAGATATCTATCTGAAGAGGGAACAATGAGGAGTTGTTTGATGAAATTCCAGCTTCAGTGTTCAGAAAAACAGTCAAAGCAAAGATACAGAAAGAAAAGTCATTCTTGAATTGTGCAGAGAGCAGATGCAGCTGGAAGTTGGGAAAGTGTCTTCAGAGGTGATCCTCTGCAGTGATATAAAACCCACAGTGAAAATCAACCTTAAAAATGTAGAAACGTACTCTCTGAAGTCCATTTTTACCTCTAAAAGGATATTAGCTATTGCAAAAACAACAACAACAACAAAAATCTTGCAATTTATGATCATGTACTATGAAAAGCCAGAGCTGATTCTTCCAGATGTTCTGGCAGTAAACTGCAGGTCTGTAAGAGTTGAAGAAAGTGTGATGTCTCCACCTCTAGAAGAGCTTCTACAATGATGCATATTCACACACAGCAGTAGATTATGTTAACCTAAAGCAAGTTGGCCTCATGATCCTGTAATTCTTTATCACTGTGAGGTCTCCCAGTGAGTAAAGCAGATGCATCCAGGCTCTGAAGTTACTAAGAGAAAACATCTGGCTCTGATTCCTTTTCCAGAGAACAACACAACAAATGAGTAGGTATCCATCTTTCTTCTCATTGCATGGGATGAGCTACAGGAAAGCCACGGCCAGGTTTGAGCAGCAGATGGGTCATGACTCATTGTGTGATCCCTGTGTTTCCAGGCCCAGGGAGCAGCAAGATTCATACTCACAGTCATTCTTGACATTTCCTGCTGAAACCCTTATTAAACTCCTGCTGCAAACCTTATTAAACCACTACCCCAGGACTTGACAGCTCCTGTTTGACTTGTAATATGTTTAGGCAGGGACTCACTGTATCTGTGAAGACCAGAGCCAAAGTTCCTAGGAGACAGTCCCCAAACCCCTCTGCCCTCACTGAATGATTGTCGTAGACATATCACGCTGCTTTTTATATATAGTAAGTTTGTTATGTCTGATGCTTGGACCTTTGCTGTATCTATTTCATGGCCACTTGGCACTCTACTGTCCTTTCCCACATATTTACTGCAGTACAGTACAGAGCTGTGTAATTAGAAGCTATATCTGTAATCTTTCAACTCCATGCATGGCCAAGCTCCATTCTCGATCCCAGATTCCACAAGGGCAGACACAGAACCTCTTCCAGTTATGAATCCATTCATTCACCTCCCTAGATTCAGACAGTTAGATTCACCAGTTTTTCTCCTTTAACTCAAGAACAAGCCATAGAACAACAAAAGTGAAAGGGAAACCACATATCCACTGAGCAACTCTGAATGGCTTAATTTGAATCATCCTCTCTGCTTGTATCTCCATTCATAAATCATAGAATCAAAGTATCATTAAGTATCATTGAAAAAGGTCACTAAGATCATCTAGTCCTACTGTCAACCCATCCCCACCATGTCCACTAACCACGTCCCTCAGCACCACATCTACCCTTTTCTTTAACACCTCCAGGGATGTGGGCAGCCTGTTCTAATGCATTACTACTCTTTCAGAGAAGAAATGTTTCCTAATACCCAACCTGAACCTCCTGGGGCACACTTTGAGACCATTATCTCTTGTCTTATTGCCATTACTTGGGAAAGAAGCTGACCCCCACCTCACTACAGCCTCCTTTCAGGGAGTCATAGAGAGATAAATCCATCCTGGAAGGCTACAATTCTGCTTTATATTCTGGCATTTTCTATAGATGGAAACTCATTAGATTGATTTTTCACCTGCATCAAAAATTTAGTCAATGATAATATGGTAGCAAACAAGTAAAGCTAGTTAAAGGTTATGGTTCCTTGAATTATATTAGAGGGTAGAGAAAAAGCGAAGCAGGTCTGGGAAAGCTAAATCATTTTTTGTCTTTTTCAGAACTACAGCAGTATTAATACCTTGAGCAAATGCAAACTGTTGGGATGGGAATCTATGCAGAATGCTTCTCTGTAGTCACCATCACCTCTGTCTCGTTTCCATAGAGATTTGGGTCCCTGCTTTCAGTAGCAGAAATCCTGATTGACACCTTCTACCTTCTCAGATGTAGAGCCTCAGCAACATAGAAACAAGCTCTGAATGCTAATGAGTGCCTTGTGACAGAGGACCGAGTTTTTCAGGGTTCCCTTATTTTATTTTTATATATATTTTAAAGTTGTTAATATTATTTTCTTATAAAGTCTCTTCCATGCCACGAAAAGGGCACTGGCTTGATATCTTTGAAGTCTGTGATTGCATCTTGATTTCAGCAACCAGGTAAAACCACAGGGAAACGACTATTTTGGACACTGTATATTAGAAAAAAAAATAAAAAAAGTTTGAGTAGGAGGAAAAAAAGAAAACAAAGGTGCTTGATTGCTTCTGATGATCAGAATTATAAGGGAATACAAGTTCATTAGTTGTGGGTAGTCTTGAAAGGGTTTTCCACAAAAGCAGAAAAAAGGTGATTTCCCAAAGCCACAACAATGTACAAGAGGCCAGGTAAGGTGATGTTATTCCCTACCCTAAATGGGGTAGAGGGGTTTAGGATTAATTGGAGCCATTCAGTGAAGCCATTTCTCTCTTGGATGGCAAACGAGGCTAGCTCTGGTCTCACTGGTGTGGTGCTGATTTTGGACATTCAGCACTGAGAATGTTCAGTCTCAGAAAAGACATCATTGGGTGACATGGGTGAGAGAAATTGGGAATTCTTTCATTTAATGAGGCAGACTCCTCCTGTTTGTTTTTCTTGCTTCCAAACCCTGTTTCACACTGCATGTTTACAGCAAAAACAATTCTACTCCTGTGCCAGAAGTGTTGCCAGACAGTAATTTCTGCTGATAGAGGTAACAATTATCCCAATTTTCCTGTGGGTAGTTCCAGGTGAAACAGCTTTGCTAATGTGAAAAGATTTTTCATGATCTCCTCTGGGTCATCTAGCTTGGCCTGTTGGAAGGTCCCCCCACTTCCTTTAACTACTTTGATTTAGGCTAAAAATAACAAAATTGACAGGAGAAAATGAAGCTTTTTTTTTTGTGTGTGTGTGATCTTGATATATGACATGTGACATATTCTACAAAATGACTTTTACCAGCTGTTCAAATCTGATATCCTATATAAAAAGCCTACAGGAAAACTATTTCCCTGTATTTTTAAGAAAATAGTCTGCTATTCCAGGAGCCTGACTTGTACATACATCATGTAAAATTGCATCAGTTTGTGTGTGCTGGCTAATCAAAGTTTGATACTGTATGGAATTTGTAATATCTGTGATGCTCTAGATGATTGTGCAAAGCAGAACCTGAGAAGATTTTTGTGTTCTTGTCTTGGTGTCTGCTCATTGGTGGGAAAGAGGGAAAGAAGGTACCCATGTAGACCGGTGTGATGTGGACAAGCCTCATAAAGAACAAGGGTTGTTAATTTAACAAATCCTATTAAGCTTTCAGACCTGTTTGTCTGATGAAGACAAAGGGAAGTGAGACACGGTGCATTAAGATCAGCTTCATTTTGAACAAGATTGAAGCTACAGAGCTTAAAGTCTTCCAAATAATTTCTTACACAATGCCTTTACTAAGTTTGGTTTTACTTTTCTGCAAATGTATAGGAGATCTTCAAGGCTTTTGAAACGTAATAAATTAGGATCTAGTTCCTACCTGATTCCAAGGAGATTTAGGTTCCTTAAATGGCCATGAGAAACAAGTGCTCTTCAACGTCTATATCAGTGACCTAGATTGTGGAATTGAGTGCACCCTCACCACGCTGATGACGCTAAGCTGAGTGATGCAATTAATACAACAGAAGGAAGGAATGCTATCCAAATGAGCCTGGGCAGGCTTGAAAAGTGGGCCCATGTGAATTTAATGAAGTTGAACAAGGCCAACTGCAAGGAGTTGGACTTTTGGGTAGAGGCAATCCCAGATATGTATACAGAGTGGGAGAAGAACTAATTAAGAGCAGCCCTGCAGAGGAGGGCTTGGGGGTTCTGGTGGGGAAAAAAGCTGTTCATGAGCCAGCAGTGTGCTCTTGGAGCGTGGAAGGCCAACTGTATCCAAGTCTGCATCAGAATAGGGTTGGCAGCAGGGAGAGGGAGGGGATTGTCCCCCTCAGCTCTACCCTTGAGAGACCTCATATGGAGTACTGCATCCATGCTTGGAACCCCAAGCACAAAAATGATATGGATACAAAGAGGGATCATTCATCAGATATCTTGAGGAAAGGACTTTACTTGAGGCATGGGTTTCATGCTGCTCCTAGAATCCTCAGAAAATTCTGCCTCATTGAGGTGTGCATCACAGAAACACAAGG
Source organism: Callipepla californica brunnescens (assembly GCA_023055505.1). Classification (NCBI taxonomy): domain Eukaryota; kingdom Metazoa; phylum Chordata; class Aves; order Galliformes; family Odontophoridae; genus Callipepla; species Callipepla californica. The sequence continues at coordinate 1,141,778 of JALIRH010000002.1, read as the reverse complement.
CAGGTATTTTTGACAATGAGAGAAACAGTAGAGATCTTGTAAGTTCAGCAGTCAAATAAGGAGTGCATAAAATGGAGAAAGTTGAATTCAGAGGAGAAATCTTCCAAATGAAGTAACAGATCAAGTTAGAGATGAAAAAAACAAACAGCACATGCCTCTGAGTCCTGTAACAAAGCCCTTGTGGTTGTGAGTATTTTAAACTTTCTCTTTTTATTTTGTTCTTTTGTAATTTTTCAGTTTGAAGTCAGTTTTTAAATAGTGCTTTTTGTAAGCAAAAAGTCAGAAAGTTTTATTTTAAAAATGATGATGATATTCCTTTAGGAAAAAGAAAAAAAGAATCAAGAGCAATTACACTTACTTTAGAAAGTGAATCAATAAGATTCAGGACTAAATGAGATCTGATCTTCTATGGACTTTTGTTTGTGTTCTTTAATATTGCTATGTGAGACCAATGAAACAACAGTTTCCTGTTCGGCAAATCTATGTAATAAACATACAGAATAACAGAATAGAATTATAGAGTCATAAAAGTTGGAAAAGACCATTCAGATCATCTAGCCCAATCATCAACCCATCATCACCATGGCCACTAACACATTTCCCCCAGTGCTACAACTATAGGCATTTATTGACTTTGGGAACTTGTGTCTGATGCAAACTCACAGATTGAAAGGTATTAAAGTTGCAAGGGGAAGGATAGAAGGACACATTTACACCGCATGATCAGTTTCAGAAGTGTAGCCTAAGAAGTAATAAAAATGGTTGTCTCCTGAGTAATTATCACTTGCATTCTTTTCACCAGAAGCTGTTGCTGAATTTAACCCAATTTTGCACCTCACAATACACCTTTCTGTTTTTGATTATTAGATACTGGATGTAGGAAGCATGTAAGCTGCCTTTAATGCCTACTTGTAGTAGCTGTGGGAATAGTCCTGAAATAATGTCCAACTGCATGATCACAGTGAGTGCCTAGAGCTTCAGAGCATCATATTGACATGGAAAGTGAAGCCATTATAGCAGATTGTGTAAATAGGAAAAAAATCACAGCCTCCCTAATTACACGTTGCTTTGCTGGAAAAAGTGGCTCCAGGGAAGCAGTTATGCTGTGCATAAACATATGTCTGCCAGAAGAGTCAATAAATGTGATTTACATGACTGACCGGTGCAATCACTTTGAAATGAAAAAAAAAAGGAGAATACATGTTTCATATGTGAATGTCATGCTCTGAGAAAGTCTATTTCACAACTTTTTTTAAGCTGCCTTGAGTAAGAAAATTAAGGAGCTCATTACTGTAGCTCTGATGAAGAGTGAGGGAAAAAAAGGAAAAGAAAAAGGAGAAAAAAAAAGAAAAAAGAAGAAAAAGAAGAAGAAGAAGAAGAAAGAGAAAGAGAAAAAAAAAAGAAAAAGATAAAGGAGAAAAAGAAGAAAAAGAAAAAGAAAAAAGAAAAAGAAGAAAAAATCAAATATGTGTGAATTAATGACTTCTTATCAATTCTGTTTATGCGTGACCTCACTTTCATTCTCAACCAGTGGAATGTTTATGAGCATCTCTGCAAGCCCCAGAAAGCACAGGGTGTAGGGTGTTCCCCCTTTGATTTTAGAGGGGATTTCCATTAGATTGAGGCAGGTAGTCTACTGCTGGACTATATCTGTTCCAAGCGACTCCCTGCTGGTGAATTCAGGAGCACTGATGAGGTATTTCTTCAGTAAATGAAGGTGTGAGTTCAGTGAATCTCTAGAAATTTCAAGCTGGATATGTCAGAAAGAATGTAAACGACAATTATTTGATTCAAATCCACAAAGTTCTGCAACAAAATTCATCTGGCACTGTCAGGCATTCCCCAGCCTCATCCACTTTTCTCACCTTCTTTGGCAGGGTACTCCCAACCCTTGAAAATTCTTCCCTGCATCTTGGCCATCAGCCCTCCATACCACCTTGCACTGTCCTTGATTCTCCCTTCTTGCCCTTAGACACCCTCTACCAAAGCAACCATGTATCTTGTATTGCTGAAGCTGTGGGAGTGTGCCAGGTGAGGATGAAGGACAACAAGAAAGATTTTTCTCTTTTATAGTGGTTTTATTTTTAATTCCCACAGTGCACAGTGGAGTTCTGCCCCCCTCTACTGGAAGAGCTCAGCATCTCTAGCTTCTGGTTTTTACTCTGAGATATGGCATAGGTCCTTGCAGCAGATCCAGCCCTTTGGCTATGTCCATAGACAGTGCAAAGTCGAACTCTCTTCTCCTGCACAGTTTCCTCCAATACTGTCCCAGCATAGAATGACTTTCTCTACACTGTGTTGCTGGTCTGACCTCTCAATGGATATTTTTAACCTCTTTTGGGAGCACAGAGGTGGAGCTTAAGCTGTGGACCCAAATTACACCTTCAAAATTCCATAGAATCAAAGAATCTGAGTTGGAAAGAACACATCAGGATAATTAAGTCCAACTCATAGCTCCACACAGGACCACTCAAAATTGAAACTATGTCTGAGAGCATTGTTCAAATGTTCCTCAAACTCCAGCAGCTTGGTGATGTGACCGCTTCCCTTTCTCACACTTGAGTTTGTGGTTGAATGATTTGTAAAGGGCAAAAGACATGAGGGTTACCAGTTGTCACATGGGGATCTTTGGCCATCAAACCGTGTCCTGCCTTTCCACCAAAGGGAATACCTGGGAGATACATTTGACAGTGCCCCATGGGATGAAGGTCTTGGGAGTTCAATCTTTGAACTTAGCCTATTGCAGAAATATGCTTGAATCTCTCTGAACTGTTTCCTCTGACATGTTTCCTTCCCTCAGTCCTGATGACCTGGAAGTATTTTATAGGTAATGAACCCACTGAATGGAAAATATCCCTGCTGTAGAGGGATACATCAAGTAGCAAAGCACTAGTCTAATAACAGCTCCTAGATATCTGTGCTGTTGAGTGCTGGCAATTCTGACTTCTGAAGTCCTTTTAAATATCAGGTAGGGTTAATTCAGGCCTAGCAACCCCTTTACCTTGTCCTGACTTGCCTTGGCTCATCCATGCAAATTCTCTCTCAGTTGTGGGTGGATGTGATTGCCTTCTGTTTCAGTCAACTTTCTCTCTGTTGTACTCAGAAAGAGCCTGGACAATCCACAGTCCCATGTCTCCCAGACTCCTGGGCCACATGTGACCCAATATGAGGGGCCAAATAAAACAACTAGAACACCTCCTTATCCACATCTAAACACTCTCCTCAAAAGGCCCAGTACATTCAATTTTTATGTCAGTTATCTAATCTTGCTGATAAGTAAGATTAATGGCTCAAATAAGCCCAGATAACTGAAAAGACTAAATATTCAGAGAGCAATAAATATTTGAGTATCCCATGAACCAAGAAAGATAAGAAAACAAGGCTCAAAGCATTTGTAGCAGATATTTCAAAGTTTTATTATATAAATCTACAAAAGGCTTGGCTACAATAGCAAATAAAATGTAGCACTATTCTATTGACAGGTTCTAGTGGCTTGGTGTGATCTTGTAACTCCAACATGACACATGAGGAATAAGCTGTCTGATACAGTCAGATCTAGGGCAAGTGATGTCGGCTTACAAAGACCTTTGGCTTCAACCCCTATAACCTGCAGTGATTCAGTGTGTTTGCCTTTTGTACAAGGTTGTTTTAATTAATAATATTTCTAGTAAAAATAAAAACTCTAAGGTAGTTTTGTCAGAATCAGATGAAAAATTGCCTAAGGAACAAAAATCCAGTAGTTGAAATTGGCTAAAGTTTCACAGGCACAACACATACACACTTCTTCATTCACGTGACTTTGCCCCAGCAAAACAAACTACCAGACCTTCCTAGAGAAGCTGGTAATATAAACCAGGGTGCTACAAGTAAAGCTCCAGTCAGCTAGGAGCAATAACTGAAATAAAATCAGCCAAGGATATTCACTTGTGCACATTCCACAAAGTCAGCCAAAAATGTATAAAGCTCAGGACCAAATCAAGTAGCACAGACAGGCTAATTCATTGGAAAGTCTGTATATGTAGAAAATGCCTATTGAGGCAGCTAGGTCCCTTGAGAAGGACTGTGGAAATTAAGCATCTCAAAATCAAACTTCATATTGACCTTGGGATGATGCCTATCAAGTTGACTTTTACATGTTTTTACATAATTTTCTTGTCCTGGACATTTTTGTTGAGCAATGTTGGAATGCACATTAAGTTCCATTGGCTTAGTTTGAACACAACAAAACGACTCAGAATTTGGTTAAGTAGATTTGTTTGCTCAAAACATACACACCCGCACTGACACGCACACATGCACACCCAGGACAGTTGGCTCTGGAAGAGAGAGGAACCAACTGGATCCTTTCAATGAGATGTGAACCAAAACTGTCTTGCAAAAAGGCCTGGTGAAATTCACATATTGTCTTTCATGCACCTTTTGCACTCCCTGGGTCTGGATGGAAGCAGCCACGCCAAAGCCATCACAAGAACCCTGGTTCTTGCAGTAACTCTGGCCCATGCAGATCCAGGAAGTGCCTGCTGTCTCACAAGAGTGTCCCTTTTTGCAAGACAGCTGGCCCTGTTGTGCAAACTCAAGCAGTTCAGACAAGCATCTGAACCCCAGGATGCTTCTCCGAACCTCCAGAGCTGTTTGAGGTTTGAAAAACTGATACCCGCATGAAATGAAGCGACCCTCAACTCAGGAAAAATGAGTTACAGCCTTGAGAGCATGGAGGGTTCGTAGCCTCTGTAGGGTCAGTCATTTGGCAAAGTTAATTAGGAAAGTTTTTTTTCTAACTGATAATCCAGTGAAGATTTCTCAGTGGCCCCAGATGGCAGAGGTATGGTATTATCTCAACAGACAGTTACTACAAGTCCAGCATCCTCGCTGTCCTCAAAGCCCAGAATTGGCTCGTCTGTTCTGCCTCTTGGTTTCTCTTTCTCAACACTTTCTTCTGCACTTGGACCAGGTGGACCAGCTCAATCTTTTCTTCATCCTGTTGGAAATGGCTCCACCTTCCACTCAGGCTCTCGGTATCGTGAGTATGGCATTGCATTGCATGGGGAGGCTCTTTGGTGCACACTTCGCCCTCTGTCTTGTAGCAGTGCTTGCTTCTCACCTAGGAAGACAGGACTCTTGGGCACAGAGGAGAAAAGGCAGTAACAGGAGCAGCAGGAATCTCTATAAGGAAAAAAAAAAGACACAGCTCAGGTTAGATCTCCAAGGTAGTGAGTGCAAGGGATCTCAGTAGATGGGTTAATGTTAAGCTGTGCCCATCAGGTGCTCAAGGGCTGTAAGTCCCATTAGGCATTTTAGTTTAAGCATTTGCCAGGGGCCCACTGGAAAGGAAGGCAGGACATACACCACTCCCAAATCATTAAGTCTGAGGTCCCAAGACCAGCATGGGTATTTGCACCTGGGCTGTTTGGTATCTTAAGTAAGGGTAAAAAGAGGCTAAGGAAGGCCCATAAGGACAAAAGGAGAAGTAATTACCTGTGCCAGGCTTTCATTCAGGCAGTGGATCTGGCACTGGGTGGCTGGGGATCCTGGCAGCAGGTCCCATGTTGAATCATTGGTTTTGAAGTCTTTTCCCTTTGGCATTCCTTCCAAGTCTTGAGCATTGTGATTTCTTCTCAGAGGAGGATCTGAGTGAGTCACTGTAATCAAGAGAAGATAATGCTTGTAATGCATGGCCAGCTCATCTTCAACAGTGACACCCACTCCTCCACCATCCATTCCAGGTCATTAGTAAGAACTGCTCATTTCTCTCTGCAGACGCAGCCACTGCAGGCTAACTCACTCTGAACAAGTGAGGGGAGAGCTCTTGCTTCTCCTAACACAGACTTACATCTCAGCAAATGTGTAGAACGGACTGGGCTGCACATTGACTTGTGATGTGTTGTCACAGCTGGGCACGCAAGCCTAGAACTTCACAGGGCAGATCCTTCCCAATCCCTCCCCGTATCAATAGGATCCTGTAAGACTGTTCTGTTTGGCAACTTTTCCTTTTCACTGTCCTTTATTTCCTTTTTACTGTCCCTCCCTTCTTTTCTTCCAAGCTCTGCCTTAGCATTTATAGTGCTTTATGTCCCATTTATCCCAGTGTAAGGATCCAACTGGACAGGCTAACTTAGGTCTAAGGAGTTCAGACAGAACAATGTTAGAAAGTTGTCCTACCTTCAGCCTCTCAGAAGGAAGCAAGCCAAAGGTCTTCCAAGCCACTAGTGCTGCTGTTGCAGTGCCAGGAACATTCCAGTGGCACTCCTGTTGCTGCATCCCTGCTGTATTTCCTTGCAGAGATGTTTCTTATTTGGTCTGGTGATGAATGCAGATGATGTTCAAGATGTGTCCTGCCTTGAGAAGCTTAGAAGAGCCAAATTTCATTCTCACAGCAATTTGATCTCTAGCTCCTATCTTCAGTCATCAGTCAAAGCAAGGTGGACGCTGAGCATTGCTGTCTCAACATGGAAAATATCACCAAGTCCAAGCCTGCCTCCATGGCAAAGAGACTGTTGTAAAAGTTCTCTGTGAGCAGACAGTACTTTGTCCTCAGGTGCTCAGGGACAGAGGTGCCAGACTTTCCAAGAGTATTCTGAGTCTGTCTGTTAAAGCAGAAGTTCTTCTTTACGATGCACAGGTTGAGCCTGCGTGGGGACACACAGCTTCTCTTCTCTTTTCACTTTGTTTTGCTTTTATAAGGAAATAGTCCCTGCTGTCTCCAACCATTAGCATGGATATGATTTGCTGCTCTGGGGATATTTTGCTCTGAATTTAGGATGTGTTTGTTTGTTTCATTCAAAATATAAGGATCTATTTCCCTTAACCTCCCACCCCCTAAAAATCTCTGGTGTTTTCTCTCTCCACCTGGATGCTCTCCCTTCTCCGAAGGGAGACACATTCTCCTTTCAATAAATTAACTCAGAATTTAATCTGAAACTCTATTTACTGCTGAATGCACATTATAATGTGCAGAGAAAGGGTGAAATTCACTTCTGCACTGCAGTGACCTTGATTTGAGTGAACAGATACTAAGATAAGGAGTAAACTGTCCTCTTGGGAGCAAAAACATTAAAGCAGGTGCTGGGTGCAGAGAAATTAAAACCACTAAAAATTATAAACAAATTTTTTAAAAAATAATCCTTTACATTAAGATAGAATAGGAGATTGTCAAGTAAAGAACCCCAGTGGTAAACGAGAAATTGGCAAGGTCAAGAAAAAGATGCCCTCTCAGAACAAGGACACCTCTCCAGAAGAGGGAGGGGAGAAGGAGAAGAGATCCAGATGGGTAGGAACCCTCAGCCAATAGCTGCACTCATATGAAGTCCTTGAAAGATGCCAGTGCCAAGCAACTGTTTCTGAATTTGGGGAATTGTCTCTAGTTTCTTGTCATGGGTCTTATAAAATAGTCCACTCCCTACAGTGGTGCAAGTAGCATCTCCAGCACCACTGGATTGCGTGGCTCAAGTGAGGAGGGCAACCACATCCTAAGGTGCCTCTCCCCCTTCACCACCCTCCCCCCACAAGCAAAGTTAATTCCTTTGCTATGGGCTGTTGGACTGAGCACACCTCATGTCATGTCTCAGCCGGAACCTCTCTTTGAGCAGAAGCTTCCTAAATATGCCCCTTTCTCTCTTTCATGTAACCCAGATTGCCACGTCCATCTAGCTAGCTCATATGACAGTAGCTGGTGGGCTAGGGGGTTCAGGTTGTGTCCCATTGCTTGGCACAGGACTGGCAGTGGTGGAGGGAGGCATGCTCTCTACAGAGTCCCCAGACTGAATCTCAGGAGTCCTCTGAGGGCTAGGCTCTTCTGAGTGGTCCATGTTGCCTTGGACTTCCTTCCCTCTTTGAATCAGCTGCTCTAAGGTTTTGGGCAAGGGGTAGCTCAAGAAGCGCTTCAGTTTGGGTTGGAGGGTTCCTACCACATACTGAATAATCTCCTCCTCATCTGCATCAACATAGAGGGTCTGATACAGGTCTCGCTTGCGCCAAAGGAACTGGTCCAGAGGCTCTCCCTCTTTCTGGGGTAGATCCAGCTCCCTTTTGATAGCATCCCTTGTCAGAGTCCCCTCGCTGTACTGCAGGAACTCTTTCTTGAACTCAACCCAGTTCTTGACGGAGTCCTGCTTGTACTCCCACCACTTTTTAGCTGGACCGTTCATGTGGTTTTGGATCTGAGATAGCCAGTACTCCTCTGTCCCCCCCACCTGCTTTAAGTACTCCTCCAAGTGGCTCAGAAACTCATGGGGATCCTCAAAGATCTGAGTCTCCACTGGGGATGCTGGAGCATCCTCTGACACAGAAACCCACTGGTAGGAATCATGGGCCTGGGGGATGCTGGGCACCTCCCCAGGAGCAGGGGTTAGTGCATACATCTGGCTCATATCAAGAGCATAATCATATATCTCCCCCTCACTTGGCCTTATCTCTGGGCCTCCCACCCCAACAGACACAGTCTGCTTGCCATGCTCCCCAGGGCAATATTTGCCTCCCATGGACTCCAGACGGTCTGCCCACTTTTCCAGACGGAAAAAGACCTCCTTCCAAACATTCATCTCCCTCTTGACCCACCTCTCCAGATGGGCAATGGTCTCCTGACATCTGGCCAAGCAGGCCTTGATGGACTTCTTCCATCTCTGATTATCAGTCGGCACGTGGTCCTCTAAGTTATTCTCTAACTTCCCCACTGACTTCTGCAAACCTTTCAGCTCACGCTCCACCTGCTTGGAGACTTCAGACAGGAGGTGCCGGTGGGTCCTCCTGACATGCTCCAACATTTCTGCCCTGCATTTCCCTATCTGTAGGATCACATTGGGCTTGTTGGCCACCCCACGATGCCCCTGGAAGGAGTGGATGCCCGCATTGGTGACGTTGTCCAGCTGCATAGCTATTACTTTATGGGTATGGAACACAGACAGAACTAGGTTATAAGCCCTGACCCTAGAGCCTGCTCCTAAAAACCTCGACGCACCAATTCCTGAACAACACACAGAGAATTCCAAACCCCCCTCAAAGGACTTTTAGACACAAACACAACCAAATCAGATATCACCGCAGAGCGAGCTGTTCAGTCCCCGTGGATCCCAGAGAGAGTTGGAGGCAAAATTCTCCTGGAATTGCCGGTCTCACGTGCTCAGTGTCCCAGAGAGAGCCTGGATCCTTCAGGAGCACAAGGAGAGGAGTTGGCTAAGACGTCTGACCCCAAACGCGTGCCCGCTACCTGCTTGTCCGTAGCTGAGAATCTCGAACAACGCAGAGTCCCCGCTCGATGAAAGACACAGCGATGCTCACAGAAGCTGGAAGCTGTTAGTGCTGCAAAAAAAAAAATAAAAAAAAAGAAATCCTGACGATTTCTTCTCCGGTAAACTTGCCAAGCCAAAATTGCTTTTAGTAGAGATGCAAAGAGCTGCTTCTCTTCCCTGACTGAACTGCCACTAGTCCAGGCACTTCCATCTACTTATACCCCACACAGCTCAACATGTGGGTGTTGCCCTGCCTCCTCTCGCACTCTCAGCACAGCATTCATTGGAGGAAAAGCGAGGCCGGTGTCTGTGGCAACCCAGATCTTGGCAGCCTCCCCTTGCTTCCCACCCCCTCGCCTACGCCCCCAGACTCGACGCGAGAAGCACTTGAAAGGTGCTGGAGACAGTTGGATAGATGGATGAGTAATCGCACCTTCCGCCTTTCAGATTGCAGGAAAAATACTTATTCATGCCACAACTATTTACTCAGCAAGGTCATCATTAGCATGCTCCTCCTGGCAGGGCTCTCGGTGGAAGAGATGAGGAGGAATTCAGTGTGTCACACCAAGGCAGATGCCCACGGTCCCCCCGCACGCCCTCACATGCGCACACACACACACACACAGAGCTGCTCACTCCTAGTGCACATGCTTGGAAATGGTGACAATTCAGCAGGAGAAAAAAAAAAAAAAAAAAAAAAGAGGAGAGAGAAAGACACAGAAGAAAAGGAGGGGGGAAGGAAAAGGGGGAAATACTCAAAGGAGCCACTTCAGTACACACTGCAGCACTCTGGACTTTTCTAAAGCATTGTCAGGTGGGAGTCATCCCCACTGCTTAATTGCACAAAGACCAACCGCTATCTTGGGAATATTCAGTCAGGGAGGGGGATGGCATCCTGGTTTTTACACCAAATTAAATCCGCCCATCAGAAGCCTGTTCCGTACTTAGCTTGAATCAGATGCTTAATCAGTTAGCCAACCCACAAGCGCAGATGAAGCTACATTTGTTCTCTGCTCCTGACAAAGCAGGAAAAGACAACCATAAAAGGAGACCCGGGGACTTATGTAAGCCAAAGATAAAGGATTCCCTAATCCGTGAGAGTTCCCCGCCGGAACCTCCCCGGAGATGTTCTGAGGACATCCGGGGCTTCTCATCCCCTCCTGATGACAGTGACCGGAGGCAATGGGATGCTGATTCATCAATATTACCTAAAAAAGGGTTTTTTGAGCTTTGTTGCCGTTGAGGAGGTGTCTCACCTCTGCTCGAGATGGTGGGCAGTGTGCCGGGCAGGCTTAGAATGAGTCCGTGGTCCCCTTGGCTCCTTGCCACATGTTTTCTGTTGGTCAGAGCAAAATGCAGGGGTGAAAGGGGTATCTCAGCTGTCCCATACGTCTGGTCAAGGTAGAGTCCCCCAGGAGAAAAGTGGTGGTGGTTAAAAAGCGTGTTGGGATGAATGCCATGAGGGACAGGGGTCAGGACATCCCTTCCCACCGCATCTATGTGCTCTGTGAAAATACATTTGTTCCCTATCAGATGATGCAGTGTTGGCACATGAGCGAATGATTCTGGCAACTGGGGTAAACAGGAGGGTTATCTGGGGCTGTGTGATTGAGTTAAGGTGGAGAGCGCCAGTGAGAAGGGAATGGCACAAAAGTCTTAGGGTAGAAACCCAGGATTCCTAATCCAGCAGACCCTCCTAATGCCACTTTATCCCACATATGCGGGGTATGACTGACAGGCTACTATGTCTTCTGTCTCCCTTATTTTTCCACATTCACCCAGCTTTCCGGGACATGAGATGTTTGTGTTTAGAAAGGGTCAAAATGAGATGATCTGAGGATCTGGGACCAATTAAGAAGTTTTTTGCTGAAATTTCTATACCCTAGAGAATCCTTAAACCTATCTTGCCTATAAAATATCACAGGAACTGGGAGAGTCTATGCAATCTATGTATTAGAGTAAGATTATTTTCTGGAAAGGTTTTAACCCAGGATCCTCAGAAATGACCCTTAAGAGATATCAGTAAATGGTATTCCAGCCCCTAGTAACTCTCTTTCATTTTCGATTTGTTTTCAGTGTGGGAGGATTAATCAGGGGCTGAATGGCATCTTTTGTCACTTAGAATCATAGACCATTCTGAGATAGAAGGGACCCACCAGGGACACTGAGTCCAACATCTGACTCCTCACAGTTCCACCCAAAATTCAAACTTTGCATCTGAGAGCCCTGTCCAACCAAGATAATCTATGCTGAAAGGGACCTCAGGAAGTTTCTAGACCAACCTCCTGTTCTAACAAGGGTCAGTAGCTTCAGGGTCAAAAGAGGTTGTTCAAGGCCTTATCCTGACAGATACTGAAAGCTCCAGGAATGGAGTTATGATAGCTCTCTTTGGACAACCTGTCCACAGATGGAAAATATTTCTCCTTACATCCAGATTGAGTGTCTTGTCTCACTTAACACCTGATATCTCCTGTCTTCTCACCACTGACCTCTGTTTTCTCCATGATAACCTCCACAAGGTACCTTTCTCACTGAGCTCTCCTCCCAGTCTGTGTGCCCTTCTTTTACAGAAAGGGTGGGGGGGGGAGACTGAAGAGGAGGAGGAAAGGGGGGTTTTCCTTCTGGATCTGCTGAGGAATGTCTGATTAATATATAGTGATAAGATTTTTCATTGTATTTCTAATTAAAGTAAGGCGTGTGGGAAGAGGAGGAGGAGAGAGGGTAGCCGGAAGAGAAGGAAGAATGATGAGGTAAAGCTGACAAAGAAAGGCAATTTGAGGTAGATAGTTAGATAATTTAGTATCACAGACAGAATTATGGGTATGGAGGGACAGGAGATATGGGGCAAGCTGAGAAGGATACTTTCATTGCCATAGCATCTTTATCCCATGGCTTCAGAGAGAAACAAGAGGGGACAAGAAGAGAATGAGAGGTTTAAAGTGAGAAAGGAACTGAGCAGGGATAAATTTGTCCAAAGCAGCCAAGCAGAAGGAAGGAAAGGAGAGAAAATAGTAAAAGCCACATCTCAACTCAGCAGGGATGCTGTCAGTGTGAGTTGTCTCTATAGAGCTTCCCAACAGTGTTAAAGCACAGGAGATTAGGATCAGTCCCAAAACATGAGGAAAGAGAAAGAGAAAATAAGACAGCCTAATTGTATGGCAGCAAGAAGTAACAGAAAATCCTGGTACAGGGAAGGAGAGCAAAAAATTGGGATAACTGAGTCATAGCCAGCATAGGAACTCTCCTGGTGAGGGAGGGTTCTTTGCTAAGGACCCATCTTACTCATGGATAGGGGATGATGCCCTGTCCCTCGAGGTGTTTAAGGCCAGGTTGGATGTGGCTCTGGGCAATGTGGTCTAGTACTTGATCCGGCAGCTGACAGCCCTGACTGTGGCAAGGTAGTTGGAACTGGATGATCCTTGAGATCCCTTCCAACCCAAGCTATTCTATGATTCTATGATTCTAGGACTCTACAACTTTTCCTTCCCAATTCTATCTCACGACAAGACAAGACACCTTCTGGGAACAAGTCTGATCCATGAGCTTGATAGGTCAGTGGAAAGATTTCAAAGCATAGAGAGACATTAAAAGGGCAGCAGTCATACAGCCTTTTAGTATTTTATGCTCAGAAGAGCTCTGCTGGGTTCTGTGCAATGCCAATACTTCGACTATTCACTGAGGTATGCACAGCATTTCTTCTTGGAATAACTGTCTGAAGGGCCCCATCTTTCACCAAGGACTGTGTGAAGAGCCTCAAATTAGAAATCTGAATGTAAATGTGCAATGAGTCCCATACCTTTTCCAGGGACTAATTTCTTCCGCTGGTGAACAACGAGTTTGCTGTTTTAACCTACAGCTGCTGTGCTAGAATTTTCTCTTTTGCTTCCAGAAATACTTCCATCTTCTAGAAGGAAAAAAAAACCAAAACAAAAAAACAAACAGAGAAAGGAACCTCAATCCTTCCCCTACTGATCCACCTATAGGATACTGCAGAAAGCAGGCCAATCATTTGTTTCTCTTGTAGAAAAATCCTCAAGAAGGGAAGAAAATGAGAAACCAAAGTGTTAGGCTTTGTTATACACACACATATATATATAAACAATAATAGCACGTTTTATTTACACCACACGTCGCTATTCAACCACCTCCATCTCTGGAACACTTTATTACATTGAAGTTGGCACTCTCAACACAGAACTCCACATTCAATGCACAGTTCACGTCAGTGGCTTCATTGTTCCTGCCCGCCTGGCATGGACACCCATTGTCCTCCACGCCTGGGGCCCACACGTCACATGGTGGGAAGGTTGGGAAACAAGCAGGGAGCTGAGGGCATTCTGCTATCAATATTAACAATAATCATAGTAATTACTCTTATTATTAGTGCCACTCCTTTTGGTGTGGAGAAGCGTGCAAGTTCTCTCTTTTTTTCTTCTCCTCTGAAAAGCTCTCCTTCCTGGGGATGATAGACTATTTTGTTTTTAAACTAAAAATACCTTCTGCCTCTTTTTTTCCCCCTTATCTAATGGGAACTTTGTTATTTTTGCATTCTCTCTCGGCAGAGAAAACATTAATGAGTGCCACTGAGTACTTCATTTGCCTCCTCAAGAATGCCTGAATCTAAATGAAGAAAGTCAAGGCTGGCGTCAAGTATTTTCTCCATACAAACCTGAACTTTGGTGTTGGCTGTTATGATCCCTACAGGGTCAACACAAACAGGCATTTTCAAACGAACTTCATTTTCCAGCCATGCAAATCACTGATGAGGTGTTAGAGTAGATTTGTTGCTGGCAAAACAACCAATCCCCGCATCTAAAGGTCTAATTCAGATCTGATCTATGATGGAAAGCTGGGAAAATCTAAGCCAACTTAATACTAAATGTCTGAAAGCTGAATCTGGAACACATTTGGTCTCCTCTTGATTCTTCCCCAACCTGTTCCCCTTCAGGGTGCTCCTCTAAGCGTTCTAGTAAAAGTTACAGAATGTAGTGCTTCTTCACTCCTCCTCAGCAGTAAACACTGTAAATCAGAGGTCTGCTAAATAAGGAAAAGTGTTGGGGTGGCTGTGAAGAGCACAGCCCTGGTTCTCCCAGTACAGCATTCCAAGAGCCTGGGAGAGCTGTGCTTCTCACCATCTGCTAGGACAATGTAACTCACTAAGGGTTATCTATGGTCCAGGGAACCAGTCCCATCCTCTACTGGAACCTTGGCTCTTTAACATTCCTGTTTTGGAGCCAGGTTCAAATGAGGTCTAGTGGTGATGGTAGGAGGGCACTGGGAGATTGCACACAGGGAAAATGGGACATAACTTTCTGACAACAGATGAGTGAACTTTCAAACCATACCCTTGGTCTCTGTGTGAGCCAAGGGAAGCTGTGCTGAAACATGACTTTGGAAGCACCATCTTCTCCTGAGAGGAGGAGAGTGTGGCTCAGTCTGTTTCATATCTTACCTGCTCCCATTCCAGCTCCCTTGCATACACAATTCCCATGAGGAGAAACTGCATTAATCAGTTAAGAAAGTCTTAAGGATCTGGGTTTGTTTGTTTGTTTGTTTTTGTGTTTTTTTGTTTTGTTTTGTTTTGTTTTGTTTTCCTGTGGAGGGATCATCCAATAGACAAAGGGAGCTTATAAACAGAAGGGAGACCCACTTTTTACATAGACAGTGGAAGGACATGAGGGAATGGTTTTAAACTAAAAGGGGAAAGATTTAGATTAGGTACTAGAAGGAAATTTCTTACTCAGAGGGGGATGATGCCCAGAGAAGCTGTGAATTGCTTATCCATGGAGGTGTTCAAGGCCAAGATGGACGGAGCCCTGGGCAGCCTGATCTGGTGGGTGGCAACCAGCCTACAGCAAGGGGGTTGGGACTAGACAGTCTTTAAGTTTTCTTCTTACCTAAACCATTCTATGATCCTACTATGATTTTATGATAATGCCCTCTTTGACCTCACCACCTTCATGGCTTATTTCTCCTTCATTTGATCATGTTGGAAGTGCATTAGGGTTAATAAGGAGCCTGTTTTTCCACCAGTGAACTTGTACTGTCTCACTGGAAGATTTACTAGCCACTGATTTGCAGCTATGAGATATGGAAGATTTTTGAGACAAAACTGATCTCATTTGCTGCCGTCTTCTCTCCTCCACATGATCCCAACACTCAGCCACTGGGTCCTTCTGGGTGTCTGTAACAAGTTATTTCCTTGAAGTGGTTATCAATTAGTTTTACAAAGAATCTACTAGAATTCCTTTTTCTCATCACAGGTACAGATTTGGGGAAGACACAGAGCTACTGGACATTCAATTGCAGGAATCATCCAAGATGACAATAAAAAACATGGTCCTTTAGACACTGGTATGCTGTCCTCCTTTTCAAATCCTTTATTAACTTCCCTCTGGCTGATGTCTCTAATCTGGGCTAGAGCGCTTAAGTTTAATACCAGGGGTCCATGAAGCAGAATCTCCTTCCAGAAATATCTATCTATCTAAAACATGGGTCTTCTGTTATCTTACTGAATCATGAATCTTCTGTTGACTCACAGAACAGGCAGGTTTTCTCTTCAAACATACATAATCTTTCCTAAATGCTTTATTTGCCTTCATTCAGATTGAAATCTCAAAACATTTTCAAATCTGCTTTACCCCAGCCAGTGTATACCTTCACCACATAGGTGTGTTCAGACAGCACTCTGGACAGGTTCAAAGCTCTACTATGGTATCTACTCAGATATCCTCAGTGCTAGGACATTTCTTTAAACTAAAAGGAAGATAAATGCATTATTTTAATCCATTTTGTGGACATGGGTGCAGCAGGACATAAGGCTGCTGTTTCCAATCAAACCCAAACTCCAGTGCTCTGTATACTGACGTAAGCTGGTTCAAAGCCAGCAGCTCTCACAGCCATCGTCACCATGAGGTCATCAGCTGGACCACCACTTACCTGTTTTCAGCAATTGTATCTCTCGGTGATTTCTTGATTTGCCCCTTTTTTATCTTTTTCCATTTGCTTTTCTTTTTCTAGGCTACTTCTCTTATTTTCTGCTCCCCCAGACATCATGGTTAACAAAAGGCTTTCCCTTCAGCAACCTTGCTTTCAGTTGCTAATCTCTCCAAGGCACAGGGAGTCACAGTTTGAGTCAGTGCATGAGTTGTGTCCCCTTGGCTCAGGATAACAACAGGGCAGCTGCTTTGTGTGGTACTGGGGAGCCTGTGTCACTTAGAAAAGAAAAGGTAATTTTAGGTCTCTTCTGATGGGAACAGAGCCCCATTGAGTGCATCCTCACTCCAGACAAATTCAACCAATTTTTCCATTTCCATTCTTTAAATCCCTGTGAAGAAGAGATGGATCATTAAGGGCAGCAGGGAGGCTCAGGGGAAGAAGAGGAAATGTGAACAGTAAGGAGCAGACTGTACTCATTTTCAAATATATGAGGCCCCAAACATCACTAAAAGAAGTGTTAGATCAGGACTAGCAGTAGCTGGGGAGCAAGCTGCTGGGTAAGGCTCTCTTGAAGCTTTTCATCCTCCCAAAAATGCTGGCACAGTGCCAGACCATAAAATCAAAGAATCACATAACAGTTTGGAGAGGAAGAAACTTTAAAGATCCTCCAGCTCCCACTCTTTTCCACAGACAAGGACATCTTCCATCAGTTGAGGCTGCCCTAAGCCCCCAACCAATCTGGCCTTGAGCACTTTTAGGTATGGGAGCATCTACAGCTTCTCTGGGCAGCCTGTTCCAGTGCTACACCTCTGAGTAAAATGTATTTTCCTAACATCTAATCTAAATCTCCCCTCCTTTTGGTGAAAAAATCTCCCACCACTATCCCTCAATGGATACAACTCCTTGGTGGTCTCAGGATGGAAATCTTCAGGTGCATGGGAACTAAGCAATATAGTAATTTCACATTGCCTCACTGAGATAGGTGAGCATTTGGGAGCATTTAAATGAAGGTGAATATGTAGATCATATTAAGAGATCAAGACAAGGAAATTCAAAGGGGTAGGGGTAGCATGGCCAGAATAAAGTGATCCATGCTCCAAGTCCACATGAAAATGATAGTGACAGGAAGTTGCAGCATCACAGAATCGTTAAGGTTGGAAAGGACCTTCAAGGTCATCTAGTCCAACCATCAACCAATCCTCACCATGCACACTAAACCATGTCCCTTGGTGCCATATCTACACATAAAAACCTCCAGGGACTCTACCACACTCTTGGAAGGGAGTACTCTTTAAGACCAGAGGAATAGGAAGCATATATGTGGGACAGAGGTGATTCTAACTCCAATTTCCTTGTTACTGTCTCTCCTCATTTCAACTTATGCTGCAGAGGAATGCATTAGATATTTGCCCCCATCATTCTATTCAATATCCAGATGACTTAAAAATCAAATCAAATCAAAACAAATCAAAACAAAACAAATCAAAACAGAAGGAAAAAATAAAGAATAAATGTTAAGGAAAAACAAAACAAAATACTAGCCTGATTTACTTATGTTCGACTTTAAGGAAAGATCCCTAAGTCCTGAAGGCTGATTTTTTGGGGGAGGGAGGGTGAGGGGAATATTCCTCAGCTACGATTTAGGGAGAGGCAGTCCAGCTGTAGGGCTACGGGGTTGGGAAAAGGGGCTACTCCCATCCAGGGCTCCTGAGTGCAGACTGGCAATTGCTGGGGGCGGAATGGCATTTCACTCCCAGCACAATAGGATTCAGCCCTCCACGGAATGTTGCAACAGAGAGAGGGAAAGATCTGGGGGGAGATGCAGAGGTGTCCAGTACACCGTGTCCCTGCTCCTCAGCTGATTGTCACCATTTCTCCCGGCTTGACACGTTTGACAGTCTTACTGCTGACCTCCTCTCAAAAAACCCGACCCACACACTGTGGAGGAGGATGCAGTGGCCTGGATTTCTCACCTCGCTCCCCCTTTTTTTTTGCCGGCTTATTCAGCAGCTGAGCTTGGCTGCGGGAAGGAAGGGGAGGGAAAGGCAGCAGCTCCATATTAATGGGTTCCTTAAAGAGCAGCCTGGCAGAGGTTAGTATCCATCCCTGTGGCTGCCTGAGGCATCCTGAGCGGTCCCTGGATGAGACACGGGAGTGGGTGGGAGTGTGGGGGAGGAGTGGGAGCAGGCGGAGGGGCAGACAAAGGGGATGAACAGCACGGATGTAAGGGAGATGGGATGATCTGTTTTTTTCCCCTACCTCCCCGCAAGCAGGGAAGGGAGACAGACTGCTAGGTGAGCTGTCAGGGGGAGAAAGTGGGCCAGGGTGGCACCTCTGGAGCATTGCATCTCAGCGGATGCCTGTGGGTATGGCTCCCCATGCGTTGTTACTGCCTTTTTTCCTTCTACCCAGGTTCTGTATCAGGGAGAGGGGGGAAGGTCCTCATGGGAGGCGGCAGGGGGAGGGTTGGGGGGGAGGCAATCCCCTACAGCATCACTTTGCTCTAAGGCAGCAAGGCTTTCTGCAGGGATCTAGGTGATTTGGAAACCTTCAGATTTGGATTTTTTTGTCCCTACAATGAATAGATGCATCCCCTTCCTTCCTGTGCACTGCTGGCTCTCCAAAACCTCAACCAATCCCCTCCCCAGTGTTTGTATGCGATATGAATGACACTTCTTGTCTGTTATGTGAAGCCTTATGAGGGCAAAGATATCCCTGTGTTTCTGTCGGCAATCATACAAGAAGCACCATCCTATTCTTGACACAATAGAAGGATGTTATCCAGATGGACACAGACAGCCTTGAAAAGTGGGCCTATGTGAACCTAATGAAGTTCAACAAGGCCAAGAGCAAGGTGTTGCACCTTTATCAAGGCAATCCCAGACTGGGAGAAGAACTTATTGAAAGAAGTTCTGAGAAGGTTTTGGGGGTTCTGGTGGACATAATACTAGACATTTGCCATCAGTGTGCACTTGCAGCCAATTGTACCCAAAGCTGCATCGAAAGAGGGATGGCAGCAGGGAGAGGGAGGGGATTGTCCCCCTGTGCTCTGTCCTTGTGAGACCCCATCTGGAGTACTCTGTCCAGATCTGGGCCTTTCAGTGCAGGAAAGATACAGAGCTATTGGAGTGGGTCCAGAGGAGGAGCATGAAGGTAATCAGAGAACTGGAACACCTCTCCTAGGAAGAAAGGTTAATAGAGTTAGACTTCTTAAGCTTGGAGAAGAGAAGGCTCTGGAGAGAAATCACTGTGACCTTCCAATACTTGAAGGAAGCTAATAATCAGGAGAGAAACCACCTTCTGACACGATTTGACAGTGATAAGATAAGCAGAGATGGCTTTAAATTAAAAGAGGGAAAAGTCAGGTTAGATATTGTGAAGAAATTTTTTACTCAGAGAGTGATGAGGCTCTGAAACAGTTTGTCCAGAGATGTTGCGTGTGCCCCATCTCTGGAAATGTTCAAGGCCAGCTTGGATGGGGCCTTGGTCAGCCTGATTTGGTGGCTGGCAATTCTGCCTGCTGCAGGGGAGTTGGAACTTCATGATCTTTATGGTCCCCTTCAACCTAAGACATTTTATGATTCTGTGATGCTATGATCTTCCACCCAATGCCCTAGTTCTGGAGACAAGGAGTTTGAAAAGAATGTTTATCCCTCTCATTGTTAACAAGGTGCCTTTTATTGTACAGAATAGTCTAAGTGTAGGGCAACCTCCCAGAAGCTGTGGAAAATCAAGTTCAAAATGTCTCTCTCTTAACTGGGGCATAAATTGTGATTTATTCACATTTGGAGATCTCCAACCTCCGTATTGCTAAGCCCAGCATCTTCTGGAAGATGTTTTCCATTTCACTTAACTCAACAAACTTCTATCAAGAAAGACTGAAGTTGAGCCATTTCAGGAAGCCTCAAATTTCAGGATGTAAAGCCAAGACTGTATTTCCCATAGCTCACAGGAAAATTAATACCATCTCTCTGTATTGTTTTCTGTTCAATCACACCCAAAGCATAGGTATCCCACAGGGAGCAACAAAGTCTTTTCCTCACACATGAGGAGTGCTCATCTAGGACACAAAGATTCAGATCGAGAAGGGATATGACACATCAATTTCATTTCATCCACCTCAGGGATGCCTATTTCCTTTGCTCAAACCCATAAACAGATGATTTCTGATTTCTCATAATGAAAAGCCAGGATGAGTCTGTACAGAGACCAAGGAGGCTCTAAAGTCAGTAGTATCCTCCTTGGTCTCTGACAGGGCACTTCCCTGCCCTTAATTCGGGGACTCATTGAGCAACATGGAACTTCTTCCATCTTCCTTTCTCACCTCTCTCTAAATATTTGTGCACACTGCTTGTGCCATTTAGAACAGCTAAAATTATCGCAATTAAATATCCCCTCTGCGTTCCTTTGTTCCTTTTCTTTCTGTCCCTTTCCTTTCTGGCAGCTGGAAAGCATTCTTTAAGCACTTTCTAAAAACAGGGTGAAAAAAACCGACTATCAATAAAAATCACCAACTCCAAACAGCCAACAGCTAGGTCTCATGTAGCTTCAATTAGACTCTATTTAGGAATGTGTATGAAAGAGACAAAGTGAAAAATATGAAAAGAACCACAGACCTTGTCTTCATCTGTTCATCTGTTCCACCAAAGTCAACCCTTTGCACATAGATTAACTGGAGCTGTGGGGAAAAAGACAAAAGGCTTGTGCACTGATTCTGGGGGCATGCTTGGTACCATGAAGTAAGATATGGTAGTGCTGCTCTACTCTGAAATATAACCCCTTCCTGTCTACATGACTGTCATAACTACAACTGACCCCTTTTATTGACCAAAAAAGTTGTGGATGTTCCATCCCTGGAGTGTTGATTATGGCCAGGTTGGTTGGGGGCACAGGCAGCCTGATCTTTGTAAATCCCCAGCCAATCTGATATGGGAAAGAAAATTCCTTCCTGGCATCAAATTTGGCAGCTCCCTCATCCCTGTGCTTGACAGCATGAATCATCAGAGTTAAGTAACAAACCCATTTATATATCAATATAACATTACTGTCCAAGCAATCATTCTTAAGTTTTCAGCACGAACTCAATTACCATGGATTCTGCTTATACTCTTCTCTTCTTATTTCCCTTTCTTTTTTCCCCAGTTTTAATCCCAAGACTTTGCAAGACAGAAAACTTCCAGAAAGGGGTTGGGATGCTAGGCAGAGTCAGACAATATTTTCCAAACCTCAGGTGTTGTTTACTACTAATTTTATGACTTTCTGGGAAACCTCTCAGGGAATCTCACCATAGCTGTTTGGCAAGAACAAGTTGATTTCTTATGAAGTAGCACGTCACCTAGTTCGTTTATTATTGTCTTACATACATACCTACATACTCCCACACAATTTAATGCACCTGTTATTTTTACAAGGGATTTCTTGGTGTTGTCTTTCTTTTTTTCTTAGTATCCATTTTCTTGTTCTTTTCTATTAATGCTTATTAAAAAAGAGTGATTCCCAATTGCATCAGGTTTATCCTTCTGAAAATGAAGTTTTGATGGATTGAAGTGGCAGTGGGCGATCCATCTTGAAAGAAAGATCTGGGGAAAGCATAGCACACTGTGAGTTTGTGGAGGCAGAGAGGGATCTGCAAATGTTATTATGCCTGTGTAAAGCAACAGGGCTAGTACGCTGAGCACAACTGCAGAATTGCAATACCCAGTAATTGACACAAAATAAACTTAGGCTGAATTCACAGCGACTTGTTTCTCTCAGTGTTCAGCTCCAAAACAAAACTCTCAGGTGTTCCCCATTGCCTCATCAGCCTAGACCTATACAGGACACAACCAGGGGATGGTCGCTGCCCTCTCTTTTTTGCATTCCAATAAAGCTCACCTGGTGCATTCCAATAAATCTCAACAACTTCTGCCCTCGATACCTTCTGCCTGATCAGGAATAAGGATTTGGTAAACATAGATGATTATTTTTACAAAACTGGCCAATTAGTCTAAGCAAAATGCATGCAAGACCTTTTGGATGTCTCTGTGTATAACAGGCTCACTAGAGCCAATATTAAGACTAGATTTTCTCAGGAAAAGAGTGATTCAAACCAAGAAAGAACTTAAATACCAGATCTGGTGCTTTTTATCATTGTGCCTTTCTGCCAGTGGATATATTTCAGATTGCCCAAAGATTCAGATTGCACTGTCCCTGTCCCTGTTCAAGGCCAGGTTGGAGGAGGCCCTTGGCAACCTGATCTGGTGGGTGGCAACCCTGTCGAAGGCAGGGGGGTTGGAATTAGATAATCTTTAAGTTCCCTTCCAACCTAAATAATTCTACAAATCTTTGATTCTATTATTCTATCTGGACACTTTATAACAGGGAAGATTACAAATTTTCACACAGAATCAGATCATTCAGCTTAGGCAGTAACAGGACTGTGGCCTGAATCTTTCCATTCAAAGCACATGGGGATATTGCACGTATGGACACCAGTGCCACTGTGCATAGCCTGTATTTTTAAGAGCTAAAACTAAAATCAATTTTTTAAATAAGCCCTAGTATTGTAAACCCCCCAAAGGGTAGGTTAATGAACTCAGCATTTTTTAGACATCAGGCTGATGGAGGGAGAGAAGAAAAAGGCTATGTGACAGGCATAGTTAGGCAGCTAAGCTTCATTAATTCTGTTTTTCAAAGATGTATTTATCTCTCAAGAATAATGACTGAGTTATCTCGGGCACCATATTCTAACCCCTTTAGTATGTCCCCTCACAGCTATTGCAGGAAGTAGCAAGCACCCACAGTCGCCTTTGTGTCATTAGCTCATCCTTTCCCTAAAATTAAACTGCCATCAGAGAAGAGGTTTGCAGATATAGTTTGTTGCCTGCTGAAGCCTTACATTCTGGAGCTATTGCTGCTGCTGTTGCATTTTTGCAGATTTTTTTAGGGGTAGTCCATTTTTGCTAATGGGCTCGCTTGGGGGGTTTGTAAAACTGCAGGGAAAATGGAGGCAACCAGCTCTCCTGCTGGGAGACCTTTGCAAACCTCAAGGAATCATTTTCAGAAACAGGAGTTTGGTGTTCTTAATGAGATCATTTTCCGAAAAGTCTGAAAAAAAAAAAAAGAAAGAAAGAAAGAAGAGAAAATAGCGACAGCAAAATAGAGATAATCACTGAAAATGCTTTTCAAGTAAACCAGAAACCCACTTGGTGAAATGAAACAGGAAAAAAAATCAAGAAACCCAAGGGGGAACTTGTGCTTTATTTGACACATCAGAGCCAAGTCAGTATGTGAAAAGCTATAGCATCTTGATCCTGCTATTGTCTGTTCTTCTGCAGATAACTGCTAGGAATGGAGAAATAGGGCAAAATCTGATCAGTGGTATAGTTTGGTGCCAGGAAATCTGCAGTAAAAATGAAGATTTATGACAAATCTTACGTGCTGAGCCGTGTAGGAAAGGTCAGTTCTCTGTATCTCAATCTGCTTGATGCATTGACCCCCATTAAAAAACGATGCACTCAGCAAGGGGTGATGAACTCATGTTGACTCACAAAGGCCAGTTCCCAACCTCTCCTTATGGTCAGGCGCATCATATCTAGAGAAAAGCATTCAAAGACTTCCTTCTCTGTAGATGTGAAGTGATAACTTTTGAAAGCTGCATCTGGTGGATGCCAGATGGATATTTTAAAAAGCACAGGCAGATCAGCTTTGAGTGATAAGAAGACTGGAAGAATAGAAGGAGGGAAAGTGGGAACAGAGGGATCTCCTGTCAACTGTTTGACATGGCTGAAGCCTCAAACACCCATGTGGGAGTGGTAGATCCAACAGTTGGCTGATAGCTTAAATTAACACCTCCAACGCGTCTCCATTCTGCCCTTCATGAGAACATGGTTTAACAGGCTGATGCTATCTAGATGTCTTAGAAAGCTCTGGCATGAGGACAGGAAGGTGCCAGAGAAGTTATACAGAAGAACATCTAGCTCAAAACCCAATCCTGAACACTTTCCATGAGTTAATGTCTACAGGAGAGTGCAATAATAGAAAGAGAATTCAGTGTTATATCATCAGATATTCTCCCAGTCTCCAGAGATTTATGGCTCAGGCACCAGATGAACCAAAGTACGTAGTTTCATATCTACTTACTTTTTATGGATTTTTTTTTCCTTCCATTAGTTTAGCTCATCACTTCATGATTTCTTGTATGCTTTGGCTAGCCACAAGGCCCTACAGCAATGGGTTGAACATATGAATAGATGTTGTGTGAAGCAATTCTTCCTTTTTCTTTGTTTAGAGTTTGGTGTTTGATAATTTTAACTGATAAATCCTAGCTGTTACATCAAAAGAGACAATGAGCAATCAAACCCTTATTACTTCTATAAACATCTGATAATATCGTTCCTATTTCCCTAAAAATTTATTCTCAGAATGAGTGGTGAGGAACAGGCTGCCCAGGGAGGTGGTGAGCTCACTGTCTCTGAGGATGTTAAAGAGACATGGAGACATGGCACTGAGATACATGGTATACTGGGTGCAGTGGGGATGGGTCAGCAGTTGAACTAGATTATCTTAGAGGACTTTTCTGATCTTTATGAATCTATGATTCTATGAAAATGAAATGGGATTTTTGCAGTAAGAATGAGGGCCCATAAGAGAAGAACCTCTTGTATAGTCCAGAGGAGCTCACACTCAATGAATCTGATGCAAGGGAGACTCAAGTGGCCTAAGTAGAGCACTGGATTGAATTCAGAATTGTAGTACTCTACCAATCAGAAACTTTCTGGCATATGCAGGTGAAGTAGAGGCAGAGAAAAACAGGAGGACAACCTCATTCAGAGGAAAACATTACACATGGAGAGGGTATTTTTCCATCAGGAGATCATAGTGTCTGTCTTTTTTTCATGAGAGTAGAGAAGATGTAAAGCATTTGTGTAGTGCAGCACTGAGCTGGACTTGTTTGTGGCAGAGAGAGGTGTCCATAGCTCTGGCTACAAAAGCAGTGTCTGCTAAAAGAGATTTTGACCTGCTCACAATGCAGTTAGAACAGTAAGCGTGACTTCTATTCTTGCACTTCACTCACTTTCCTTAGAAGAGCTCCCTACAGAGCTCTTAGGTCTGAAAAACTGTTGGATCAAGTCGAATTTCTTTCTCTTCAGTGAGGGGAAGTCAGAGCTTCCAAGTCTTCCTAGTCTGACATGATAAACTGGCAGCACTTCTCTGCTTTCTGATCACTGCTCATAGACTTTCAGTTGTGATGTTTCGCCATCTTGAATGAGTCAATTTCACAGCAAGAAATTTCTAATTTAACTGCAATATAGCACTTACTTCAAGGCTTGTTCTTTATCAGGTGCTTCACTTCCTCATTTCCTCCAGCACTGCTAGCATTTGCTAGCACAGCTTATCTTTCAGAAGGAATTTTGTAACCAGCTGATGCCTGAGTATTTCCAGCAATGCAGAGTGGGTTGCCAAATACCATAGTTTTCATGTTGGATTATCTCTTCCTGTCTGAGGAAAGCTGGTGAGAAATATATATATATAATATATATTTATATATATATATATATATTTTTTTTTTTCTGGGCTTCTGCAGTCAGTTTCCTTTGCAAGGAGAAAGCTGGTGAAGTAACAACAGTATAGATGAAAGGGCAGAGCTGAGTCATAGGTGAGACAGGCTTCTGCAGATGCTCTTCTGGCAGGACTACTTTTCCTAGAGGAAAACCTGAAGGTGACTTCATACATCCACTCACAGGGGAATTAATACCTTCCCAGCAGGATATGGATGATGTAGGTTCTATGGAATGACACCTTAGCCCAGACTCTGAGAAAACCTGTTTGAAGTTACCAGTGTATAAGAATAATAAAACACAGACTTGTTTGAGTTGGAAAGGACCTTTAAAAGGCATCTAGTCCAACTCCCCTCAATGAACAGAGACGTCTAGAGCTACATCAGGTTACTCAGAGCCCCATTCATCCTGACCTTGAATGTCTCCAGGGGTGGGACATCCATCACCACTCTGGGCAATATATTCCAGTGGTTCACTACCCTTATTATAAAAAAGTTTTTCCTTATATCCAATTTACATCTCCCCTTTTAGTTTGAAAACTTTTAGAGAACTTTTAGTTCTCCTTGTCTTATCATACCAGCTAAAGAGCCTGTCTTCTTCATTCTCATAGACCCCTGATTGCTATCATTCCTATTGGTCTCTGATAACTGTTGTTTCAACATAGTTTTAAGCACTGGTTCTAGATCCCTAAATAGGAGCTGAAAGACAAGTTGGATATATTCCTTCTAGCTTCTGGAATATGGCTTAAGGGGAATAGAGTGCATGTAATGGTCATGCTCCCATGCTTATGCAATGGATCTTCTCCCTGTGCCACTTCCAGAGTCAGAGAATTGAAGCAGATGTGACCTACAAGGGGATATTTTATGTTCTTAGGTGTCTGATGATGTTAAGAGTACCAAGAATGTCCAAGCCATTGCTGAATGCTATGAGACAGGGTTGAAAACTTGAGGTGGGGCATGAAGAAAGTCTGCAGGCACCTGGAGTGGGAACTGTGGGACAGCTGGATTTCTGAAGCCCTTTGTAGTTTAACCATGGGCATCAAGTGCCTGGAGATGAGAAATTAACTTGGAAATCTCAGGGGATCTTATCAATTTATACAAGTAACTGAAGAGAGAGTGTAAGGAAGATGAAGTTATGGCCTTCTCAAACATTTCCAGTAACAGGACAAGAGTCAAATGTCAGCAAAGCCAGTCTGAATGGTATCGCTTCAAAATTTAATTATGTTTCTATGCCTTGTAAGGAGTGGGGGACAAAGGGACAAGGCTGGACTCTTCTCAGAAGTGTGTGGCGATACGATGAGGGGAAATGGCCACAAACTGATGCACAGGAAGTTCCACACAAATATGCAAGAAAACTGCTTCACAGTAAAGGTGACGGAGCACTGGAATAGGTTGCCCAGACAGATCTCCTTCTCTGGAGACATTCAAGACCTGCCTGGATGCCTACCTGAGCAACCTGGTCTAGGGAGCTGCTTTGGCAGGGGGGTTGGACTAGATGATCTCCCTTCCAACCCCTACAATTCTGTGCTTTCTGTAATTCTGTCAAGTTTTACAAATAATCCTGCTAGGGCAGGGCTGAAGTAGCTCAGCTGGGAGAGCGTTAGACTGAAGATCTAAAGGTCCCTGGTTCAATCCCGGGCTTCAGCAGTGTTTTACAGTAGTTTTGGGCATTTCCATTTGGGGCTCACCAATGAAGACACAGACATGGCTGGGCATGTGAAAATGTGCATGGGAACTTCTTCGCAGTGCAGTGATGGAGCACTAGCACAGGCTGCACAGAGAGGTGGTAGAGTCTCCTTCTCTGGAGATGTTCAAGACCCACCTGAATGCCTACCTGTGCAACCTGGTCCAGGGAGCTGCTTTGGCAGGGGGCTGGACTAGGTTTTCTCTAGAGGTCTCTTCCGACCCCTACAATTCTGTGATTCTGTGATCTCATCGGTGTACTTAAATACTGAACGTCAGACTTGTGATCTGGAAAAGACTACGATGTAAGAAAGGGTTAATTTTAGTCTGAATTACAACTGATTGTGAAGCAAATTCTCTCCCTAAAATTTGTTTTCTCTTTTTTCCAGGTGGAAAAGTTTCAGTACATCTAATTGTTGCTCTTAGAGAAACAGCTTCAGAGCTCTAATGAACCTTTCTACCCTTTCCTGAAACTCTTTCATTGCTAGACCAACCTTTTTGTGATGACAGCATTGATGTGCAAGCATCGCAGAAGTTCTACAGGTGAGTAACTGTTTTCAGTTTTTCTCAATATTTCTTACTAAATAATTGCTGATATGTGGAGGCCTTCAGGAAAATAGTAGAGACAAGACCTCAACTGCAAGTTTTCTGGAAAAATGAAGTGAAAATGAATGAACTTTTGTTTATATATTTCTCAGTTCTTTTCCAAAATCGGCAAAGGCCTCTTATTTCTTCTTTTCAGTCTAGTGGTGCTATTTAACCTCCGGACATAACAATTTCAGACCATGCGGTGCTTGATGAATAATGATTACTGAATAACAAATAGTGAATAATGATTTATGCATGCATGAATGACATCATAACTTCAAGGCTCAAGCCTTGAAGAGATATCTTGAGTCTTCTGGGCAAATCTCCCTGTCAACAACCACCATCCGCTGTCAAGCAGGGTCAGAATGTGCATTAGCCTCCTTCACAGCTCAGCAGATCTACCAGCTGATCATCTAGCACAGCCTTTTGCAGATCTGACTCATTTGGGCAGAGTTCTCTACTCAGAGTTCAAGGTTACATCAGGTAGAAAATGCATTTCCTCTGACTCTTTCCTTTACTCTTATTTTCTATGCCTACATCAGGACTTGAGTAAGTGTGTTTGCATCCCCAGCAGTGCCCACTGGTTTCGGAACACCTTGCACATCGTATATGCTGAACTTCTCTGACTTCATCTTCCACATATGCTGAGAATCTAGAGACAGTGCTTGGACACCAGTACTGCCCACTGCCCCTCCAGAATGCTTGAATGTGCTCACTCTTTTTTTTCCCAAACAATGTCCAGCTGTGCTTCAGGAATAACATGGGGCAGGGACCACTCCCAAGTGGAAGTTTGTACATGGGGAATTGCTATTGGCTAGGGCAGTAGGGGAGAAGATTTTTATAGCAGCAGAAGGCTATGCTGCCCTTCACCAAGATCTGGGCTGGCTGGAGAGTTAGGCAGAAATGTTCACTGTAAGGCTCAACATGAGCTAGTGCAGAGATCTACACTTGGGGAGGAATAACCACATGTATACATACAGGCTAGGGGCTAATCTGATGAAAAGGAGCTTTGCAAAGAAGGACCAGGGTGTCTTGGTGGACATCAGGTTGGCCATGAGCCAGCACTGTGGTCTCATGAGCAAGAAGACCAGTGGTATCCTGGGGTGCATTAAAGATAGAATTATAGAATGATCTGGATTGAAAAGGACCTCAAAGATCACCAAGTGTCAACCCTGCTGCCACTAGACCAGCCTACTGAGCTACATCCAGCCTTGTCTTGAATGCCTCCAGGGATGGGGAATCCACAACCTCTCTGGGCAACCTGTTCCAGTGCATCACCACCCTGTGAGTGAAAATCTTCCTCCTAACATCCAACCTAAATCTCCCCTGTCTTAGTTTAAAACCATTCTCCCTTGTCCTATCACTAACAACCCTTGTGAACAGTTGTTCACCATTCTGTTTCTATGCTCCCTTCAAGTACTGAAAGGCTACAGTGAGGTCTCCCTGGAGCCTTCTCTTCTCCAAGCAAAACAAGCCCAGTCCCCTCAACCTTTTATCATAGGAGAGATGCTCCATCACTCTGATCATCTTAGTGACCCTACCATGGACCTCTTCCAAGAGCTCTGTGTCTTTCTTGTTCTGGGTGCCCAGGCCTGGATGCAGTACTCCAGATGGGGCCCCACTGTTGCCTTTCAAAGGCGTGGTGGCCCTTCTCGGGAATGGCACGGCAGCCAACCCCAGGCTGCTCGGTCCACTTGCTCGCAGGCGCCCATGTGGTGGATGGCAAATGGCGTTTATTGGCGGGCTACACGGTACTTTATAACCTAAGGTTACAACGTTGTCTCTGCCTACTTACACCACAAACTGGGGCTATTGGCTGAGAGGTGGCCCTATCTTCCCGTACAGCGAGATATCTTCCATCCGCCATAACCCTGTCTGCAAAACCCCACAAGAGCTGAATTGAGAGAGACAATCACCTCCCTCTTCCTGCTGGCCAACCCCTTTTTAATGCATCCCAGGATATAATTGGCCCTGTGGGGCCAGCACACTGCTGGCTGGTGTCCAGCTTCTCATCCACCAGGACCCCCAAGTCCTTCTCTACAGGGCTGCTCTCCAGGAGTTCTTCCCCCCAGTCTGTATAAATATGTGGGATTATCTTGGCCCAAGTGCAACACCTTGCACTTGTTGAATCTCACATGGGCCCATTTCTCCAGCCTGTCCAGGTGCCTCTGGATGGTTTTCCTTCCCTCCAGTGTATCGACTGCATGGCCAGCAGGTCAAGGGAGGTGACTTAAGTACCACTGAGCACAACAGACCAAAGAGGACTTGGTGTTTTCTACCAGTTCTCTCCATGATGGATCACTTCCACCCTTATCTCAGGAAATAAAGAATTGCTAGCCACAGTGAAGATAAGTGTTTGTAGCAGAGCCTTATTATGGGTTGCTGAACAGATAAATCACATCCAGTTAAATGAATTCCCCATGATGAAAATTGTCAAGGGACCAGGTCAAGGCCAGGGCAGCCTGATCCTGTGGGTGGCAACTCCGCCCATGATGTGGGGGTTGGAATTAGATGATCTTTAAGGTCCCTTGCAATCTAAACCATTCTATAATTCTAAGAAGAGAAGAAATTTTTAGGGGCTGTCACGTGTTAGCCCTATTCTTCTTTTTCCCGGGTATTTCTTTACAGACATTATTGAAGGATTCGTGGTCTAAGCCACTACCATGAATGTGCTGGTGACAGCTTCTCCCCCCCAGCACAGCTGCAT
Source organism: Callipepla californica brunnescens (assembly GCA_023055505.1). Lineage (NCBI taxonomy): Eukaryota > Metazoa > Chordata > Aves > Galliformes > Odontophoridae > Callipepla > Callipepla californica. The sequence continues at coordinate 1,111,099 of JALIRH010000002.1, read as the reverse complement.
CCCAGTGCAAGGAAATACCTGAAAACCACAGCTGTGGGAAGGCAAAGGAATGATTCCTAGTCATGCCTGCAACAGACACTGCACACTGCAGGATGCAAAGAAATCCCTAGAGACTGTAATGCAGTAACAGTAGAACTAATAATATCTGATGCCGGCTTCACTCTTCCCTGAAACAGCTCCTGCTCAAGCCTCAGTGCTGTAAGTTCCCACATTTCTCTGCCTTTACTTCAAAGAAGGGTTAACAATGGCCCCATTCTTGCTCACCGGGAGGCAGCGAGGGAAGGTGCAGCATGAACAACGGGAAAGGTGCAGAATGATTAACAGGAAGGTGCAGGATGATTAAGGCAGTGGGTGGCAGGCAGTGTGGGGGCAGCTGACCTGCCAGTGCCTCCACCCAGCCCACATGCAAAGATCCATCAGCCTGCATTGGATCCCCACAACCACCTCCTTCTTAGTCCTTTTGTGCACTGCTGCTCCACGCTCCTCCCTCCCCACAGATTCACTCAGCTCTGCCGATGTCATTCAGCTCAAAATTTATGCTCTTTCTCTTTCCCCTTCTTCCTTTCAATTCCTTTGGTCCTGGCTGAATCTGTTAGTACATTTGGGAAAGTTCACGTTAAAACTACTGACTGCAGATCATAGCTGGGTTACTGCATATTTAGTTGTGCTTTGTGGGGTCAGACAGAAAATTCCAACCTTCCATTCTGTAATCACTGTGAAACATTGCTGCAGTGTCAATACAGCTGCCCTGGCAATACCTTCAAGTGGAGAGGCATATGTCTTCCTATCATCACTTTTTCTGTTTTGTTTTCTTTGTGACTGCATTCTCATGGAGTTTTTAAGCTATTTCTTCCATCTTACATTCCTGAAGGAATTACTGCAGTATATGGACTAATTAGGCAAATTGGGCTAAGTGGAAGCACATCTGCTTTGTTTCTTTGTCAGTATCTAACATGAGAAGGCAATTGTTTTATTAATGCCTCAGTTTCCCCAATCAGAAATTGGAGCAAAATTGTCCAGTGAGCTTGGAAAATGCTCTGAGATCTGACAGGGATAGCAAGGCACAAAGAACACATAGACAATAAAAAACATTTCCAGCACTGAAGATTAATTTACTAAATTACATAAGAGCTACAAGATGAAGAAAGGATTATTATTTACACGCCATGGGAGCAATAATGCTATGATGACTACTCCAGGCATACAGATATTAAGGTTTGGTTTGTACTGCACTGCAGAGCTCTTGGAGGTGTAGCATCACTGTGCTGTGAACAGACAGCTTGTGTCAGGCCCTAAAGGTATCCACACACATTTGTACTTCTCATGCAACTCTGTGCAGCCTAGATTACGATGGGGGCCACACATGCTTGCATTAAAAGATGCTTTCTGCTGTCCTAGCTGCAGTGGGTGCACAGAAGATGCAACACAGACTGTCTGATGGAGAACTAGCTTTGAATTCCTAGAATCATTGAATCACGGAGTCATTAAGGTCAGAAAAGACCACTGGGATCATCTAGTCTAACCATCAACCCGTCCCCATCATTCCCACTAAACCAGGACCCCCTCAGTGCCACATCTCCACATTTCTTTAACACCTTGCTGTTCCAGTATTCCAGTTTCTTTGGAATTCAAGGGCTATCTTTTTCAAGCAAAGCTGTTTGGATTTTGAAAAGCATAGGGTCCTAGTTCACCTGGTAAACTTGTGTTGCACGTGACTTACCCAACGTTGACCTTTAGATGGCAGATATGAAGTGGGAGACTTGTCCATTCAGGTTATCCAGCAAGGTCCTGGGAAATTTCAGGTTATGATTATTTCGCTCTGCCTAAGGAGCACCCCAAAACATGGTAAGGTTATGTACCATGCTAAAATAAGAATAAAATTGAAAAACAAACAAAGAAAAAAACCCAACAACCTCTTTCAGCTGTCCAGAACCTGATCTGAATATCCAGTGCTAAAAATGGAGAGTAAAAAAACAGACTTTGGACCCAGCTCAGTTCTTCAGAAGTACTAAAATAAGTAGTCAATTAAAACACTTTTGAAGGGTCTTAGCTTTAGTATTTATAGCCGATTAATTAATTGCAGTTTAGATTGTTATTTGGTCTGTTTAGTGTTTGGGCTGTTAACTTTTGAGGCAATGGGCTATCCTTTATTTTCAGTTTGAATAGTGAAGTCTAATTTTATTTGTGACTGCAGGGAGCTAGCAGAGGAAAAGGAAAGAACATGAAGCACTGCTCATTACAAGTGGAAGTAGGCTATTTAAATATGCAAACTGTGTTCAGAAACGCTCAGAGAAAGAGGGTTGTGGAGCTCCTGCTGTTGCTTCTGAGATAAGAACTATTTTATTTCCTTCTTCAAAGTGGGATTTGGGCCAGGGCAAGAGTGAATGATATTTGGGAGCACATAGGAGGTGACAGATTGGGTAGCCCATGCAGAAGTGTGGGTGGATTGCACTGTGGTTCTCAGTAATCATTTCTAGCACATAAATCATCCTCATCAAAGCTCTAAATTGACATAGTTAATGTTAAACATGTAAGAATACAATTCAGGATTGATTTCAATTACTTGATAGCATTTAGGGCATTAAGCTTTGCTAGGACAATGGGAAATGCTTTTAAACTAACAGAGGGGAGATTTAGTTTAGATGTCAGGGAAGCTTTTTACAAAGAGAGTAGTGAGGAACTGACATAGGCTGCCCACATGGGTGCCCCAGCTCTGGAGGTATTCAAGGCCAGGTTGGATGGGGCCCTGGGCAGCCTGACCTAGTGCTTGATCTAGCAGTTGGCAACCCTGTCTGCATCAAGGGAGTTGGAACTAGATGATCTTCGAGGCTTCTTACAATGCAAGCCATCCTATGGTTCTATGATTCTAGCCAGCTTCTTAGCCTACATATATCATGACACAAGGGTTGGAAGCCTCATTTTTTTTGCTTCCATCTGCAGAAATTCAGTTAAACCCTTTAATCCCTCCTTATAAACAATTGGAAATGTCTAAAAGAAAGTTTGTCCTACTGAGTTTTGTCACAGGAAAAAAAAGAATTAAAAGGGAACACCACAAATCCTAGGCAAGCAGAAAACAGATAAAATAAGAATATAACATATGATAGAAACAAATGCAAGAATATCTCTCCCTGATAAACAATTTCACTAGCCATAGTCAGGAGATGATGGACAGACTTTTCATCCCCCTGGGATTTTAGTGGAGTTGACTTTAGGCTCAGGCTCCCATTCCTTTCACCCTGACATGGGGAAACTCCTCGAGTCATTTTGAGTCAGTGTCTCTGCCTCCAATATTTTCCTGCCAGCCTGGTTACGTGGGTGATTCTCTGCTCCAGTTTTCAAGCAGAAGTTCTCACAAATTGATGGAGGAGGCTTTGGCACCTCCACAGGAGGAGCGAAAGAGAGAGAGAAGTATATGGAGGAGGAGACATGAAATGGGCTTTTGAAAAAACATAAAATTAGCCTAGAAAACGGCGGCAGCTTTTCTTAATTCGGACTGAGTGAGAGGCAGTACAGTTGCCTGCTGATTTTGAAGCCACTCTATTACAGATCCTGATGGGTGGCCACAGATGTGCTGGATTGCCTTTTGCTTCAGGGAAGCTAGCTTTGCAGCTACAGTCCCAACCTGAAATCTTGCAAAAGTTTTACAAGACCACAAGCGTTAGAGACATGAAAAAAAAAAGAAAAAAGGAAAAAGAAAAAGCAGAAAAATCTTATGCAAATAAAGCCAGGCTGCAAAGCCACTGGGAATGCATTTTCTTTCTTTCTTTTTTTTTTTTTTTTAAGCCCAAAGACTTCCAGTAGCTTTAAGCCTTTAACTAAATCTTGTATATTAACACCTCTTTTTTTTCATAAATTCTCTTGAAAAGTTCATCGACACTGTTATTTCAGTGATTCCCTGAGGAAAGACATGTTAGCTCAGGGTCTTGGATTGGCTTTCTTGGCTAAATAGATTGACGTCTCTCAGCTGTCTGATGCTTCCAGAACAAATGTGAGGTGCCTGTACGTAACCTCAAACCAACCATGTTCTTGGGTAGCACAAAGTCACTAGGCAGCCTGATCTAGTGAGTGGTAGCCCTGCCCATGGCAAGAGGGTTGAAAATTGATGATTTTTAGGGACGGTCCCAACCTAAGCCATTCTGTGATTCTGTGACTCTAAGAAATTGTGGATTTCCATCAAACTGAAGTTCATAGGCAACTTTTGCAGCTAAGCACACGCGTCTGAGCATTTGGTTTGTAAAACTGGTATAGATGTAACTATACAACCATTATCAAATCTATGGGGAGCACGTGGTTACCCAACAAGTTGAGGGAGCTTTTATTCCTGCCAGACTGCTCAGTGGAGGCTCACTGAAAAGTGGGTTGGAAGGAACCTGAAAAGATCACTGAGTCCAACTCTTGAGTCCACACAGGATCACACAGAATCCAAACCCTAAATCTGAGAGCATTGTCCCAAAGTTCCCTGAACTCTGGCAGCTTGGAGTTGTGCCCACTGCCCTCTGGTGCAGGACCTTTTCCTAATTTCCACCTGAACCTCCCTTGTCATAACTCCGTGTAATTCCCTTGGGTCCTGTTGCTGTCACCAGAGACCAGAGCTCAGTGCTGCTCCTCTGCTTGTTGTGAGCAGCTGTAGGGTTCCATGAAGCCCCCCCCTTCAGACTCCTCTGCTCTGGGAGGAACAAACTCTCCCTTCATAGCCCTCATTTAGATGCTCTCTAATAGTTTATGTCCTTCTTAAACTCTGGGATTCAAATCTGCACTCAGTGCTTGAGGTGAGGTCACACCAGTGCAGAGCAGAGCAAAATAATCCCTTCTCCCACCCTCCAGAAGTATTGAGCCTGATGTACCCCAGGATACAGTTAGTTCTTAGGCTGCCAGGGAACACTGCTGACTCAGATTCAACCTCCCATCAACCAAAACCCCCGGACCTCTTTCTGCAGGGCTGCTCTCCAGCCTCTCATCCTCCAGTGGGCACAGATGTATGGTGTATGCTCCATGCCTGGTGACATTCAAGGTCAGGCTGGACAGGGCTCTGAGCAACCTGATCTAGCTGTAGGTGTCCCAGGTCATTGCAGGGGAGCTGGACCAGATGACATTTAAGGGTTCCTTCCAACTCAAATGATTCTGATTCTGTGAAACCTTCAAGAAACAGTTTACCAGTTTATCTGATAAAGAGTCCAAGTGAAACACATGAAATCAAGTGTAAGCATTCCAGGTGTGACCCATGAAGAGCCACAGCTATGGGTGCTGGGGGCCATTGTCCACACCTCCTGTGGATGAGGTTCACTCATGGTTTTGTTAAGGGTCTGGAACACGAGTCTTATAAGAACCAGCTGAGGCAATTGGGGTTGTTCAGTCTGGAGAAGAGGAAGCTCAGGGGAGATCTTACCACTCTCTGCAAGTATATTAAAGGAGGTTGTAGTAAGCTGGGAGTTAGTCTCTTCACCCAGGTAATAGCAATAACAAGAGGGAATGGCCTCAAGTTGAACCAGGGAAGGTTGAGTTGAATATTAGAAAAAACTTTTTCTCTGAAAGACTGGTTGGGCACCAGAATGAGCTGCCCAGAGAAGTGGTCGAGTTACTTTCCCTGGAGGTGTACAAGAAGAGTGTAGATGTGGTACTGAGGGACTTGGATTAGTGTAGCGTATTGGTGGTAAGAGAACATTTGGACTGGGTGCAGCCTTAATGATTCCATGATGCCCCAGGTGGGTTAAACACATTGGAGACCAAATATAAATACGACAAGAAAGTGAGTCAGGAGTTGTCAGAAAAATGAGGCAAACACTACAAATATCTCAATACTTGGTAGCAATCCCATAGCCATATGCAGTATTAGTCCTCTAGCAGTGCTGGGGAGTTTATCCCACTTCAGGCCTAGTGACTGTTGAGATAAATAGTTACAGAATGATTCCACACACTGTTGACAACTCAGCCAGTGCTTACAAATGGGGAAGGAGAGATTTTTCAAGGAAAACATAAATTAATGTTAGAGCTCAACTTTCTGAATAATCCATTCTCCTCCATACCACACTGTGAGAATGTTACAACACCAATTTGATCTTTTTTCTTCATCCCATCAGATCAGATTTATTCTAGAAAGTCCCCCTCATAGTCACAGTCTTTTGCAGGATCCCCTGTTTTCTTCCCACCTTCATTGGGGAGTGCTTGCTTTCCCTTACAGGTGAACTTTTCCCTTGCTGCTGCTCAGGCTGGTTCCCTCTTGCAGGTGGGTGTACTCAGCCTAGAGCTGAGCAGGTGGGTGGCACAGACAGCAAGCAGGTCTGTGCTCTGGAAATGTGTTACTAACTAGTTATTCCTGTTCCTTGCTGGAGCATTTCTGTTGTCACTCCCAGGAGACCATGACTTCCCTCCCATGTCCACCCCCTTTGACAGCCACCCTTGCTAGTACATTTTATGGGTGTATGGGACAGGGATAAAAAGTGTTAGAAAGAGGGTGGAAAAGGAGAGCTCAGTATACAGTATGAGAAATGCTGAAAAATGAGGTTAAAGATCTCCTTCCTTCTCTTACATGTCTTTTTATGAGTCAGTGCAAGTTGGTCTGAGGTGAATGCATTTGACTGGGACTCATGGGTCACATTGTGAAAATAGGTAGGGAAGAAAGAAGACCTCAAATAAACCCAGGTTCTGGAGATTGGTTTGAAGGCACCTCAGATGCTGTGCCATCCCTGTGTTGCGTGATGGCCTCTTCTCTTGCCAAAGTAAGCAAAGACACTAGAAATACCTGTGAACAGTAACAGAACTTTGTAGCTAATGATAGAAATGGCAATGGTGAGACAAAAGATCTTCATTTGTTCTCCCAGTCTTTCTGGACATATCTGTAAGAGCTTTTAAATATGTTATTGCCAAGGAAACTGACGTGAAGGAATTCCTGCACTCCTAGCTTTAGGAACTGGAATTAGCAAAGGAAAAGAAGTTCCACAGCTGTCTGTATCAGAGCTTTACTCAATTCACCCTCTGCTGACAGACAGCGTTTGATGGATTAGGACCACCATCCTGTTGTTCTGAAAACAGCTGAAATTCTGAATTGGTTGTTCTGAAAAGGTTGTTCTGAAACCTAGCTGAAATTGTCTCTGCACCCAAGAGGCAGAGACAAAGTTGTCTCTGTTAGTGTTTTGTTATCTGATGAAGGGTTGGAATGTCTGAGAAGCAAAACTGCAGGAAGAGTTTGTTCCTTAGAGAACAAATCTTTTGCCCTCTGCAAAAAATACCTAGCTGGAGGACAGGGTGAGGACAGAACTCTCTTTCCCTATTCCAGGTATTCATTAAATCTAACTACCTCCTGACATTTGGTTTCAACCAGAATTATATCTGTTCTATAGGGATGGAGATCCATTGACATAACCCATATCAGCATCCCATATCACTACCATGCTCATGGTAGTGATGCCAGTAACCTTCAAAACAAGACCATAACATTATGGCCAAGATCAATATCCTCTGTGTCTGTTGTTGGTCACCTGATCCTTCGGCTCTGTCAGCAAAAGAAAAATGTTGATGACATGAGAGGTTTAGCTTTGCTTATCTTCTGAGCAAGGTTTTCACATAAACCAATGAACTCAGAAAGGGCAGCAGAGGGCTAGCTGCTTTATTCTAACTGGTAACTTTGCCCTGCAGAGAAGGACTTGGGGGTCCTGGTGGATGAGAAGCTGGACATGAGACAACAGTGCACACTTTCAGCCCAGAGGGTCAACTATATCCTAGGATGCATTAAAAAAAGGCTGGCCAGCAGGAAGAGGGAGGTGATTGTCTCTCTATATTCAGCTCTTGTGAGGCCCCATCTGGAGTACTGCATCCAGCCCTGGGGCACAAGAAAGACACAGAGCTCTTGGAACGGGTCCATAGAAGGGTCACTAAATTGATCAGAGGGCTGGAGCACCTCTCCTGTGATAAAAGGTTGAGGGGACTGGGCTTGTTTTGCTTGGAGAAGAGAAGGCTCCAGGGAGACCTCACTGTGGCCTTTCAGTACTTGAAGGGAGCATATAAACAGGACAGGGAAAAGTTGCTTACACAGGTTGTTAGTGATAGGACAAGGGAGAATGGTTTTAAACTAAGACAGGAGACTTAATTTAGATGTTAGGATAAAGTTCTTCGCTCAGAGGGTGGTGATGCACTGGAACAGGTTGCCCAGAGAGGTTGTGAATTCCCCATCCCTGGAGGCACTCAAGGCAAGGCCAGATGTAGCTTTGGGCAGCCTGGACTAGTGGTTAGCAACCCTGCCCATGGCGGAGGTGTTGAAACTTGGTGATCTTTGAGGTCCTTTTCAACCCAGGCCATTCCACAGTATGATGCTATGGTGGTAGGAAACTTAGAATTTACAGCCAAGATGCCTTTAATCACTTTATCTCCATTCCTCTTATGTTGCCTTCTAGCTTGACCGTAGGTTCTCCATCCTTAGTGTTTATCTCAGATACAATGAATTTGTGCTAGTCTTATCCATTATAAGCAAAACCAATTTTTTATCTTCTAAATTTATATGATAGGTCTTCTTTGTCCAAAGTCCCTCTCAACCACTTAATATGGTTGATGACCCAGGCCTCTTTACTCTCCTACATCATCTTCACTTTATCATCCTCATTTCTACCCTGTTTCTTTATTATTTACCTCACCTTTTTCTCCGTGCTTCTGAGATGAGTGGTCTCATTTTTTTCCCCCTATTTCTATCCCTCCTCTTTTCTCTTGAAGTTTGAACTAAATTCACTTGAAAGTCATAGGAATTCATAAGAAACAATTTCCTGAGCACAGTTCAATGACGCTGATGCCAGCATTTTGAAGGCTGTGTTTTCCTGGATAGCTGACTGCTCTCAGCTCTTGCAAATAAAAAGAATTAGAAAAATTGAGGACTCAAGAGGTGTGTGAGTAATACAGTATCATCCATGGGGACACGTGCTGGGATAACACAGAAAAACAAGTTGAGAACACAGAGTACATCCACCTGCAATTTAACTCTTCACCACACCTAGGCATGTTCTCCTGTTGCAACTAGGAAAACTGAGGCACAGTAATGTGATTTGCGCAGAACTTTCAGTTGTTTTGATGTAGAACATAAGCTAATGCTGTTTTTCCTTTGGAGTGGGTTGTAGCTGTCAGAGTTGTTATGTAATAAAGCTTAATTTAATTGCGCTGAAGAAGAACAAGGCTATGAACTCCACCAATTACCAGGTAAAGGACTCAGAGCAATTGGATGCTCCATTATATGTTTGAGCCTGTTCATAATGCCTCATCTTAGCACTTCCTCACCTCACTGTGTGTGCCCTCATTAACAGCCAACATCCCAGTGAAAGCTTCTTCCTCTTCTTGCAGCCAAATATGACTTAATAGTAGCTCTGTGTGTTCCACGGAGCTGTTTTTGAAGACCACCCAGCTGAGGTGGAACACTAAGGACACCCTGCTACCTGAAAAGTCTCAGAACAAAGTGATCTCCATTGGCACGGAGGTGGCATTCATTCCAGCTGACTTTCCCACCTCCAAAGAAGGCTGCAGCTCTTGTCAGAGGAACAAACATACCATAGAAGGGAAGCAGGCTCTGCCAAGTGCTGCAGAAATGGGACACAGATGGTATCTTAAATGAGAGCGGAAGTTTATTTGGGGGCTCTGCACATGACGTAGCACTGCAGCTCTTGCAGCTCTTGCAGCAGATGACAGACTAGGATTTCATAGCAGGTGATGAGATAATTTTGAAGCAGTCTCTTTCCACAGAGCTATTAGCTTGTATAAAATAAAATTGAAGAAGATGAAGAAGAAAGAGAAGAAAGAGAAAAGAAGGAAAAGATGTGGAAACCAAAAAATGGCTCTGTAAGGACATGTATGTATAAACCTTTGATATATGTTTATGTCCAATTTACTAATATTCCAGTATTAATCACATCTGGTTTTGGCTGGTTAATCAGCCCATATGTTTGTGCTGATTGGCCAGGTGGCCACTACTAATGAAAATATATAGGGATTACATTTCCTGCTGTATTCTAAAACTTGTGTCTCTCTCCCTATCCACAAACTCACAGAACAGTTGAGGTTGGAAGGTCTCTTGAGGTCGCCTGGTCCAAACACACAGCTTGAATGGGGCTACCTAGAGCCAATTGCCCAGGACTTTGGCCAGATGGCTTTTGAATTCCTCCAAGGATGAATTCTGTAGTATCTGGGCAACCCAAGCCTCCCAGCCTCTCCTTGTGTGATGGATACTCCAGTCCCTTAAACATCTTCATGTCTCCTTTGCTGCACTTTTTACTATTTCTCCATGCTATGTCTATCTTGTATGGTGAGCCCAGAACTGGAACCCCCAAAACTACTGCAAAACACTGCTGAAGCCCGGGATTGAACCAGGGACCTTTAGATCTTCAGTCTAACGCTCTCCCAGCTGAGCTACTTCAGCCCTGCCCTAGCACAATTATCTGTGCAACCTAATGCAGTGTAATTATATTTTAGCCCTATTCAGACCTTTACACAAGCTTGTGAATCAGAGAAGTAATTTCAGGAAACAGATGGCTCAAAAGCAATAGTCTCACCAACACCATTAAATTATACAGTCATTGTAAGTCACCTCTCTACATACAGAGGTTCTGTGTGTGAGCTTTTAATAATAGAATGGTTTTGGATGATGTATAGTAGTCAAGCAGGGAAACAAAGATTCTCTTCCTGAAGGGCTTAAAAAGATTGCATTTACCTTTAGATTAATGAAGGGAATAATCACTTCCCAATCATTTCAAGGAAATTGAGATGGAGCTAGGTCTTTATAATTATGAAGCTACTAACAAGGCTACTAAATATCAGATGACAAGGGTGATGTAGGAACATAAAATCATAGAGTGGCTTGGGAAGAAGTTCCCCCAAGTCCTTCTCCACAAGGCTGATCTCAATGTGCTCTTCTCCCAGCCTGTACCTGTATCTGAGATTGCCCCAATCCAAGCATAAAACTTTACACTTGGCCTTGAAACTCATTAAGTTCTCATCAGCCCACTTCTCAAGTCTGTCTGGGTGCCTTTGGGTGGTATCCCTTCTTTCTGTTATATAAACTGCACCACTCAGCTTTGTGTCATCCACAGAATGAAGAGAATGACAAATGATTTGTAGGAAGTTCTCAACAAATGAGTGTGAATATAAAGAGATTAAAAAGGACATTCAAGCATAGATTGCTCTGTCTGCTTCTGCTTTTGAAAACGCTCTTTGTCTCCTTCCTCAGATACTAGTTCTTGATGATGTTTAGGATTAGGTTTATGATATTGATCATGATAGTTAGGATTAGGTTTAGAAATCTGTTGTGCTGGCTAGTTTCATTGTCATCCATAGTGTTAGACTTATCTGCAGTACCACTTTTCCATTGTCCACAGACCATGCTGTAATTGCAGAATGAAGATCAAAACCGGATGGAACACAGGGATGTTCATAACTCTGCCAGTAATCAAATAACAGTACCAGAAAAAATGTGCTAATTACATTTCCAAACTGGCTGTGTAGATCCAAAATAGCAAAGGAAGAACAGTAGTCTCTCAGATCCTTCTCTGAAGGGAGAGATTTAGGCATGCTGGTAAGAAATAAGAACATGGAGCTCCTTTATGCACTTAAAGGAAAAGATCTATGTTATAAAATTTAGCAAAACAAACAAACAAACAAACAAAAAAAAAAACTGGAGTTCAGCAGCAACCTGATGAGAGGCCCCTTTGAGATTATTACCATGGAACAGGTATTTTGAGTACCTTTTCACTGACCCCACTGTAGCACTGGGGTTATTCATAGAGCCTGGCCAATCCTTTCACATCAGTTTTTTTTCTCCAGCAGAAGAGTGGGAGCCAGGCATATTCATGCAGTGATATGAGAGAAGTTTACCCACGTCCTGTCACAACAGACCAAGCTAAAGAGTCTGTCCCCTTCCTTCTTATAGCCCCAAGACATTGCCCTTGGCTTTGTTGATCCTCATGAGGTTCTTCTGGGTCACTGTTCAACCTATCTAGGTCTCTCTGGATGATAGATGTCCTATCCCTCAGGCCTGTTGACTGCATCACGCAGCTTGATGTCATCAAACCTAGAGCATTGCTGAAGGCAATGAACACCAGATAACTCAACCTAATAACCTTAACTCCTGTTATATTTCGTGTCTGGTAGAGACATTGAACCTGGCATGTTGCTCAGGGATTTGAAGTCATAGAAGGGTGATTAGGTATCATTTCTGAAGCAGAAATTAGCACTCCTCATTACCTATCCTATTGTCTGTCTCACCCCCACTGGGACAAAAGGATCCAAAATAAAGTAGCTGGGGATTGTTCCCATCAAGTCCATCCAATTATTCCTGAAAGTGGATCAGGCAAAATCTTTTTGGTAAAGGCAACCTTCCTGCAAAGAAAATATAAGTACAAATTACTGTTTTTTTGTTTTTTATTTAATAAACAACAAGAACAACAAAAACGTCCATAAAACCAAGGGTGTAGGTTCAGAGCAGGTCTGTGTATATTTATCTAAAGATGCTTGTGGGAGCAGTTTCTTCAGCACGATGACTAAGGATCCTACAGATAACATTTGGAACAGCTTGCAGGAATAGAAAACTCTTTCTAGAATGTTGTTACTCATTCAAATGCTGAAGGCAGAAAGAAAAAGGATTGCATAGCCAGATGATTTGTTAGATGATTATTGTGGAGTCTGTCGCAATTGTTTACTTTGCTCTTGAAGGGATACTAATGTTTAGACCATGCATCTGCTAAAGGTCTATTTATTCTTTTAAAGAGTAGGTCTATTCTGAAACACCAGTATCTAGGATTCTGTTGAAGGAGACCTTGAGCACTGCTTTGTTCTTTCCTTAAGAGCTCTGATCTATTTAGCATTACTAATAGCCATGACCCACTCTGTCAAATTCCTAGAAGGCAAAATATCGGTATTATATCAGTACTATATCAGGGTATATCAGTCTTATAGATAACAAGGACCACAGGAGATGTAGGGTTTTCCTGATCCTGGCAGGAATTTTCTGCAAGCCCTAGAGGTATAAAATATATTCCTGGGGTAGAATTAATTTCAACTGACTTCTCAAAGGCCAAAAAGGCAAAACTCTCACTCACCAGTCACTAAAAAGAGCTCTAATAGAAGTTGGAAACATTGGTGGTGAGTTCACAAAATTGATTTTCCTTAAAAATAGAATCATATAATCATAGAATTGTTTGAGTTGGAACGCACGCTTAAAGGCCATCTTGTCCAACTCCCTGCAATGAACAGGGACACCTACAGCTAGATCAGGTTGCTCAAGGCCAAGTCCCTGCAGTGAACAAGGACGCCAACAGCTAGATCAAGTTGCTCAAGGCCCCGTCCGACCTGGCCTTGAATGTCTCTAGGGATGGAGCATCAACAATGTCTCTGTTTTGCTTGCACAGTATGTGGCCTGGGGACCAGGTACCAGCACAGTTTTAACAAAGCCATAACACTCCCTAGTGCAAACAAGCCATTCTGTGGTATTTTCCAGAAGTTGTGTAATGCCCATTTCAAGATGGACTGGTTCCCATCAAAAATTTATCTACAAATTTAATTAAAACTGACAGCCCAGGTCAATTCTGGGTCTATACAAATCCCTGCCTAGCACCCATGTTCATCTCCACTGTTCCTGAATTCTGTGAGCCTGTGCATCGAGTCTAGGCTCTCATCAACCTGATGTAGCTGTAGAAATCCCTGTTTATTTCAGGAGTGTTGGACTAGATGGCCTTTAATGGTCCTTTCCAACTCAAATGATTCCTTGATTCTATGATTTAGGTCTATCTAGAATGAAAGAGTAAGAGAAAGCAGAAGAAACTTCTCAAGACAGTGGTGCCACCTAATGGGAAAATTCCTGCAGAATCAATTTCTCGGAAGTCAGATCCTTAATTGGAGTGTTGCTAGGTGACGTAGAGATGGAAATCAGTAGCTCTGATGCAAGTCTCTCTTTTTTGCTGCTTTACGACCATCCATCCGTCACTGTGTTCCCTTTTCCCCAGCATCTGAGCTATACACATGAGACCACCCTGGAAAATTAATTCTGCTTCCTGCTCAGATCCATTCTCAGCAACCTCCGATGCTACTGAAGCGTTTTTGACTTTCTTGATGCTCAGAGTCTGTCTGGTGAGGAAATTATCAGATATTCTCATGTTACAAAAAGACAAACAAAAAACACGAGAGAATGAAGTGCTGCTGGAGAGCAATCAGGACTCCATAGGTTTCTGTAGCTTTTCTCCTTTGACAACAAGAGGTGAGAGAGGCTCTTTGTGTTTCATCCTCCACATACTGTTGCAGTTCAGCAATATCTGGAGACAGACTTCGGCTCTGCAAAACAAGAGGTAATGTCTCAAAAGTATTTCCTGACAGAAGCTCCTGCACCACAACCCCCTGCAGCCACTTTGCATCAGAAATAATCACGAGAGTGGGAAGAAACAAGCTGCAAAAACCTATCCTGGCCTCAGGGGATTATTTTATTCCCTGATTGTGTTGTCTTTCCAGCAGCTACACCTATTTCCTCATGGCAATCTTCCTTGCCACGGCACCCCTGCTGCCGTCATTTCACAGGAGCATGTTACAGCAGTTAAAGCCAAGTCTCAGATCTCAGCTTTGCTTTGCCATCAGTGAATCATGTGTGTTAAGCTGTCTCAGGCAGCTGCTCCTTATTTCATATTTTCTAAGGTCAAAAAGTTATTTTCAAGAATCTTTTTTTTTTCCTGGTACGAAGATGCTTACAAGTGCTGGCAAATAAAATAAAATAATAATAAAAATAGTAATAATGTTCTGTTACATCAACATGTTCTTGAGGAGAGGGTTCAAGTTGAGTTATGAGGGGATTTGGACCCACTTTCAGTGCCTCACTGAACTCAAATACCATCGCCCAGGTAATGTAGCAACTCAACAAAACTGCAATTTCATGGCTGAGTAAGTAATTAACATCTAGGGCAAAGGGGAGAAACTGGCAATTAAGTGGGCTCGAGTCATTAACTCTAGCAGGGAACTGGGCTCTGCTGGTAATGATGACTCCACAGCTGGTGCTGCTTGAAGTTTTGAACACTGCTTGTAAGAACTGTATTGGCACTAGTAATTATCCTCAGAGCTCAGGTGATTTCCACTGTCTTTCCTTCTCATATCCCTTGAGCTGAACCCAAGAAACCCAAAAAGGTGTTAATCGGTAGTAGAGTTCACAGAATCATAGAATTGTAGGGGTTGGAAGGGACCTCTAGAGATCATCTAGTCCAACCCCCATACCAAGGCAAGCTCCCTAGACCAGGTTGCACAGAGTTGTTGTTTGGGAAGTCTGTGGATCTAAGGAAGTATGTTTGAAGCACCCTACGAGCTGAGTAGTAAAAGATAAGACCCAGTGAGCAGTGGAGGAGTGACCATGAGTTGTTGTGCAAGAATGATACAAGGGTAAGCTCAGCTTCAGTTTGAAATAGGGGAAGCACCCGTTTGTGTCTGTTAAACCTACCCAAGAACAAATTCTAGAGTAAAGGAAGAAGCTAAGTTACAGTATCACAGAACCTCAGGATCTGGAAGGGACCTCTGCAGGTCATCTAGTTCAACCCCACAGCTAAAACAGGTTCCCTACTAGAGGTTGTAGTAAATCACAGGAAAGCATCCAAGCAGGTTTTGAATAGAGCAAGGAGATTTTACAACCTCTCTGGGCAGCCTGTTCCAGCACTCTGTAATCTTCAAAGTAAAGAATTCTTTCCTTCTTTATGTACAGACTTTCCTAAGTTCCAGTTTATGCCTATTGCCCTTGTCTGTCATAGGCCACCACTGAAAAGAGCCTGCCCCATCCATTTGACTCCCATCTTTAAATATTTATTAGCACTGATAAGATCTCCCAGTCAGTCTTCTCCAAGCTGAACAGCCCCAAGTCTCTCAGCATTTCTTCATAAGGGAAATATTCCAGAGCCCTCATCATGTTTGTGGTCCCCCACTGGACTCTCTCCATCAATCTGTCTTTCTTGAGCTGGGCAGCCCAAAACTGGACACAGTACTCCAGATGTGGCCTCACTAGGGCAGAATAGAGAGGGAAGTTCACTTCCCTCAACCTTCTGGCCATGCTTTCCCTAATGAACCCCAGGGTACCATTGGCCTTCTTTCAACACAGGGCATGCTATCAGCTCATGGACAACCTGTTGTCTACCAGGACACCCAAGTCCTTCACCACAGTGGTGAGAGTATCAAGGTAAACATTCAGAAGCCCATAATGTAGAATCATGTATTATCACAAGTTGGAAGGGAACCAAAACTATCAAGTCCTACTTCCATCCACTTTGCATTGGATACCCAAACACCACTGTCCTACTGTCCAGCTATTGTTTCAGGAAGGGTGATACCAGCCAAGGTCACACTCTGGCTGCAATCACATTAGTCATTCACAGTGAGGTGATGCAGTCTTATTTCTCCATCTCAGTGAACCTTTCTGGAGCTGCATTGCATAATTCCCCTTCTCAAACTGAATCTTCATCCTGAGAAAAGGGCACTTTTTGGCTGTTTCAAAGTCAAAGCTTTAGTGTATGAACCTCCTCACCTTTTCTGGATGCAGACTTTAGCTAGGGGATTTCCTACTATTGTAATGGAAATTAATAAAGTTACAAATAGTTGAACTAAGCCAATACGTTTTTAGGAGCTAGTTTGGTATTTGCTGCATTTTTCTTCTCCCACAGGTGCTGAACAGCAGTTCAGTAAAGCAAACATGAAAAAAGATAATTAATTTCTTTCCTTGTTTCCTCAGTTTCCTCATCAGTAAAGGAAGTTTCTCTCCGCTCCAGTAGGCTATTAACAGCTCTCAAGCATTCACAGTTAGGAAGTGCTCATATCTCAGAGCAGTGTTTTCATTCATTGCTTTCTAATCTAAGCAATAAATGGATGTTATTCCCCATCATTTAAAACACCTCAGATAGGTGATTCAGCTGCTGATAGGCATCAAAGTCCCTAAAAATTACTGTCTCTTCCTGAATATCCATCCATTACATTTAACCTATTAAATGCAGTCTGGCCTTATTTTCTCCCTAATGGCAAAACCTTGGACAACACAAAAATGTAAAATCAAAAGATTGCTGGCCAGGGAGCTGAGCAGGGATGGTCAGTAAGGATCAGCACTTCTAATGACTGGAGAAAGTCCATTCATACCCTTGAAGGACATGCCATGGGTTTAGTGACCAACCACAGTATGATGCAAAAAAGAAGAAACATCAAAATAATGTTTGTTTGCGAAGAAACCTCTCCCCAAGAGACTCAGCCCCACAGATCTCTCTGGCAGAGCACCAGCTGGGAAGCTGGCATAGAAAGCAGAGTGGAAAACATTTCAATTCTCTTTTGCCTATTATGTCATATATTTTACCATGATATGCAATTGTTTAACTAGACTTAAATCACTCTAAACTACATAAATTACCTTCAACAATCCCCCTTCGATCCAAATGCTGACACGTTTTTTTGTTCCAAAACATGGTAATCTTGCTATCTTCCATATAATTGCATGGCATATACAGCTCATTGCTCACTCTTAAATAAACAGAAGAGTTATATTCCACAGTACAAACCTAGTCATACATAATTTTCTCTAATTGTTTTAAATAGAAAGACAGTTGAAGATGATTGGAGGGTATATCTGTGCTTAAATGTAAAGGATTTAGAACAAAAATAAAAAGGAACAATCCAAGATTCTAAATGATATCGTCTAGCAACTTAACTTTTAATCATAGTTTCCAAAACTGAAAAGAACACGGTGTATGTTATTTGGTAATTCTACATCTCAGTAAATCAGCTCCACCTTCATGAGCAGCACTTGTGCAGGTGCTGTTTCAGCGGGCACGTGTATAGAGCACTTCACTCAAAACACTGGCAAAAAAACATGCTGAATGTAAAGTGAAGTTGGATTTAGTAATGTAGGCAATTAACACATCCAAGGTACAACATCTCCTGGACATGTTTGGCTGTCCTTAGCCTAAAAGAAGAAAGGCAGAGCTGCCACACAGTTTACCTAAGTGTATAACTGGGTTCTGCAAAACTCTGGAGCTAACACATAGGGATGGGGGATTGCTCTGGAGACTCTTCTGTTCACTCCATTAGGACCATCTGTTCACTTATCTCCTTCATCCTTTGCAAAATTTCATCTTTCCATTACTGTCTGACTGTGTTTGGACATATAAATCCAGAGTTCTAATCAATCCTAAGTTTGGACACATGATTCAGCTTCAGTTCCATGTCCACACAAAAC
The DNA here is from genome assembly GCA_023055505.1 of Callipepla californica brunnescens. NCBI lineage: Eukaryota > Metazoa > Chordata > Aves > Galliformes > Odontophoridae > Callipepla > Callipepla californica. Next base: position 1,092,903 of record JALIRH010000002.1, on the reverse strand, counting down.
AGGGCATCTCTATCATAACACACACAAAAAAAATAGAAATAAAATGTTAATGGACACAGAATATGGAAAGGGACTGTGGCTTGCAGCAATTAAATGTGTAATCTGGAGGATGGGAGAATCTGAATCCTTGTGTGTATCACAACTCTGACCCACCACTGAAAGCTAAATGCAGGTGCTGCTGTTTGTCAGCACTGAAGGATGTTTTTCTGAACTTGGAGGACTTCTCCAGGTACGCACCCCTTTCACAAACAAAGTTTATGCTGCTTCTCTTCATGTTTTTTTTCATCAAAATTCCAGTCTCATATGTGGCTAAGCCCCAGTTGCCTGTTCAGCAGTAAGTGAACAATGAGCTTGCTTGGACAGACAGACATGCCCTGACAAGATGCAAAACTCTGCGTGCCAGTCATCCAGTTCCACAGGCGTTGCTTTCGGTTGTCTGAAAGCTGACAGCCGCATTGCTCTTAAAAGCTTTCAACTCCATTTGCTTCTCTGAAGATGGTTCACTGCTACTAAACACCCATTCTTTGAGTCAAGCTTTGAACACTGGCTTTCTGCATAGGGCTTTTTCTTGGTGCCAGAGATGGTCAAACTATTGGTTTAAGGCCAAATCCAGGTCATGAGCTCTCAGGGTAAAACTCCTGTCTCATGGACATATGTGTTCATCCATAAAGAGAAGCCCTGTGAGACCCTTCTGGCAGCTCATCAACATTTACTTCTGAGCTTCAGCATCCTGGGAAGTATCCCAGACCAGTGCAGGATATCTTTCACCTTTTTCTAGGAGATTTCTTTAAGAGGTTTCTAATAAGTGAGCTTTTATGTTATTTTGTTTTCTGGCAAAAAATACTTCAATCTTGGCACTTGCATCAGGGGCAGGCTCTTTCTCCTGCAGATATGTTTAATGAGTGGCTTGGGCTGGAGTACATTCCTGACGAATGAGGATAGGATCAAGCTCTGCAAACAACATAAATCTGGCAAGAAAAGATCCTTAGCAAGTCCATCTCTCCATAGTCATTTTCCCATGTGAAACCTGGAGATAATTGACCTTCTCTTTTACTATGGTGTTAAAAAGGGCATCTCTGTAAAGCTAGGGAGATCCACAGGCAGTAAACAAGATAATGGTGCTAATAACCCAGCCCCAAGCCATGCAATTGATTCACCATGGCTAATGTATCCAGTGTGAAATGGACCAGAGAGGCAACAGAGTTTGATGAGAAGATTGACAGGTTTGATGCATTTTAAATAGGCGAGGGGAGAAACTGTACTAAAGGGACTCATGCCTTATGTAGGTCTTGTATAGCAGTGATACTTCGACCTTGACTGTAATGTCTATCAAAGATCTAGAAGCAAAAGATCCTTGATTTTTCCTTTTCCCCAGATTCCTCCAGTTGACATGTTACTGTCCTTTAGTGCCAATAAGCCCTCTGGACAAGCTGTAGGCTAGGAATGTAAAATAAGAGCATCCTAAGCGTAGTCCATCCCTGCCTGAAAAATTTATTCTTCTTCTCCTCACTTCTGCATTTACAATTTTCCCCAGAAAACACCAATATTTCAATCTTCAGGTAAAAAAAAAAAAAAAAAAGATGTTCCAGCCACAAAATGATTGCACATTGTTTTTCAAAATTGCAGTCCCCCCAGGTGGGAAAAGACGGTTAGAAAAAATCTGTAAACAGAAAATAGCAAAGCAACTCCCACTCACGAAAATTGCTGCCTCTCCCTCTGAAGACAGCAAACGGATGAGTCATGGCAGAAAGCATCTCTCTTCCCCGCAGGACTGGGGCTCTGCCTTGCCCACCCACCATCCTCCGCTGAGGAGGTGGTAGTGAAAGCCCCCAAGGCGATTCCTCTGAGTCAGGAGACCCCATGGAGGTAGGCAGAGCTACCTGCTAGCTTCTGCTCCTCTGACATTCAGATGATATTTTATTCCAGTTCTACTCTTTCAGATATGTGAAACCGTGGGGAGAAATCCCCATTTGTCTCCCCATAGCCCTGAGAAGTCTGTGATCTTGGTTGAGGGAGCTGAGCTTGTATAGCTTGAAAAAGGCACCAGGGAAACTTCAATGCAGCCTTCCTGTACTTGAAGGGAGTCTGTAAGCTTATAAGCAGGAGGGGGGCTGACTTTTTACATGGTCTGACAGAGATAGGACAAAGGGAAATGATTTTTAAATGAAAGAGGGGAAATCGAAGTTAGACATTTGGAAGAAATTCTTTACCCAGAGAGTGGTGAGACACAGGCACAGGCTGCCCAGAGAAATTGTAGATGCCCCATCTCTGGAGGTATTTAAGGTCAGATTGGATGGGGCCCTGGGCAGTCTGATCTGGTGGGGTAACCCATCCAAAGCAAGGAGTTTGGAACTAGATGATCTTCAAAAGATCCCTTCCAACTCAAGCCTATGAACCTATGATTCTGTGATTCAGTCTTCTAATCACTAACAAAAGGTTTAGTTACAAAGGAGCTGTATTGGCTTTAAGGTCCCTTCAAACCTAAGCTGTTATTCTATGATTCTATAGTCTTCAGTCTTTTGGGGGGATGTTGAAAGTCTCGGTTAGGTTTACAGAGGTTGGATTTACAGACAGTGGGTCAGACTTCCTGACACCCCTATGGCTTTTCCCTGTGCCAAAAAAATTTCAGCAGTTGGATTCGATGATCCTTAAGGTTTCCTTTCAACTCAGGATATTCTATGATTCTAGGTTCAGCGCTCTACACAAGAACAGCGTGAAGGGGAGTTTTTGGGGTTTCAGTGCTGCTGAAAATGATTGAGACAAATAGGTATAACTGAATGTAGGAATAACTTCTGCCCTTCAACGTGTTCCCTGGCTTATCTTATGCCTACTTTAATATTTATGATCTGGAATGAGTGATGTCCCTGTTGACGTGCCCTAGATGTGCAGGCAGAGGATGTTTGTGTATATGTAGAGTATTCAAATCTCCAATCCTTTCCTAAATAGAAATAAAGTAAAATAAATGGATACATAAATACTTGAGCTGAGGGTTATCACAACCCAATTTTCAGTTAGCAAAGTGTTTTGTCTTTAATTAAAGGGCAAACCAAGTTATAACACCAATAAAGGTTTTCCTAATGGCTAACAGAACAGGACAGAGAGAAGAATGACCATTTCCTAAAATCAGAATAGCTGCAAATCTGTGTGTTTATTAGGCTATGAACTAATTCCAGAGACATTACTATTCATCATCTAGCAACAAACAGAGGTGGGGAGGGGGAAGAGATGTGGCTGTTGAAAAGTTTTGAAAGCAAGTAAACTATCTACTTGCTGACTCTTCCTCCATCTGCTCAGCTCCTTTGAAGGAGCTGTGTGTGTTGCTCCATTTCACTCTGTACTTGTAGACTTAAGTAACAGATTTTCCTCTAAGACAGAGCATAGCCTGTAAATAAAAAGAATAGTTCATACTCGCTAGCATTTTTGACATTTATTGTAACATCTCTCCAGGATTTAGAAAGCCTTTATTTTTCCCACTGTCCTAATGCAAGTGAAAGTGAGCAGCAAGGGGTACTTGTAGCGTCCATTAGTTTGCTGTAAGCCAGAAGACAGATTATGTGACCACTAACAGCTCTTTTCTTTCCTGGATGGTGAAGCCTAAACATGAAACTCACAAACCCTGAACAACTTTGGGATTTCAGGCCCATGGATGCATTATTCCCACCACTTTGGGTACTACTCACCATATCTAGGGAGGATGCTTTGGAGAGGAGGTGAAGATGAGGATAAATTTCTTCTCTCAAAGAGTGGTTGCCCAGGGGAAGGGGTGGAGTCAACATCCCCAGAGATGTTCAAGAATAGGGAAGATATGGCACTGAGGAACATGATTTAATGGGTGTGATGAGGATGGGTCAGCAGTTGGACTTGATCTTACCTGTCTTTTCCATCCTTAATGATCCTATATTTCTATGACTATGTATAGCATTAAATCAGATATTTATAAGACAGATGTGAAGCAGAGGGGTTGGAGAACAAAAGTAGCTTAGAACAAGATATCCAATTAACAACTACTTTCTCTCCTGAAAATTAGAAAAAGGCCTGCCTTGGCTCAGGACCTTACCATGCATGTGGTGCTGGTGGACCTCAGTACAAGAGAGACATGGACATATTGGAGAGAGGCCAACAATAAAGATGCTGAAGGGCCTGGAGCATTTTTCCTGTGAAAAGAGGTTGGATCTGGTCCTGGGCACTGTGCTGTAGATATCCCCTGCTGGAGCAGAGGGCTGGACCAGATGGACTCAGAGGTTCTTTCCAACCTCAACCATTCTGTTAGTCTGAGGTTCTGTGACCTGTTCCTTCTGAGTGGTGTGAGCAATGCGAGTCCTTTCTTTCCCTCCCCTTGCCCTTCAGCAAGATAAAAATAAGTATCTCCCGCTGACTCAGCCTGTGAGAAAGGGACTGGGGTTTCAGCTGCGGGCTTTTTCCTCCCTGGGATAGAAGCACACAGGCTGTTAACTAATGACACATAAGGATTAAAAAAAACTCAGCTCATCTGTTGCTTAAATTGCTGAGTTTGGAAAATGCCAGCCAAGTATTGTATGTAGAGAGGGATGTAGTTCCACACGCTTAGAGGCAGATATATGTTTCTAAAAAAAAATAATAAATAAAGTCTATTTTCATAGAATACCACAAATATATGTAAGACTTTGGACAGATTTGCAAATAAATGATATCTTCCCAGTAGCAAGGGGAGTCTAATTTGTTGGCAGAAGGCTGTCATGCAGGACATGCCAGCATGTCTCTGTATTACACTCACAGTGACAACGTGAAAACTAATTGGAATAATACCCACACACATCTGCTGGGTTTCCCCCCAGGAGAAGACGCAGCCCACACACGGTGTAGGTGGGTGCCTATGATATAGGTCATGGCACATTGCTTCGTTTAGCAAGGGCAGCCTTCCTGGTGGGTGACTGACAAGTGTTTCCCTCTGCGTCTTCAGCAAGTCTAGCAGACACTGTTAGCTCTGGGGTTGCCTAATTACACCCAGTGGGCTAGGACAAGAAACAAGAGATGAATCTATAAAATACATAGCTGGGAAAGAAACTGGAGGGAGGATTCCTTCTAGTCCCAGCCTAGAGGGTTTCTATAGCTTATTCTGAGACAAGAGCATTGTATGGTCAGGTTTTAAGGAGATCATATGATTTCTAGCACACCAACAGCCTTAGTCATCATAGGGAAGAACTTCTTTCTGTCCAGAGAGGTGGTGCTTGCCCCATCCCTGGACACGTTCAAGATCCAGGCTGAACCAGGCTCTGAGCAATCTAATCTAGCTGTAGATGTCATTGTAACATGTAGATTCATTGCAGGGGATTTGGACTAGATGATCTTTTAGGATCCCTTCCAACTCAAACAGTTCTGTGATTTTCCATAGGTAAACGCTTTCATTGATGCATTCAGAAAAGCATCAGTGTAGTAGGAAGGCTACAAGAAGACTTTTGTTAAAGATGTAGGGCAAAATATTGCACCCCTAGAAGATTCTCAGATCTGGATACCTGTGCTTTTGAGTGCATCTGTAGTTCAATACTGTTGAGTTATGTGCATTATCTGGCCTCTGGATCAGAGCTCTTGAAGACTTTTTAGCTCTCTTAAGTTGATAAAAGTCATAGGATGGATGTCCTTTACCAAGCAGGTGCAGTCCTCTTGACTAACTGTAGACCATAACATGCCACCTTTAGAATTCTGAGATAACTGTGTGCAGTGAAATTTTGGCCCTCTTCTCACTCAGGATGGAATTCTCTGTCTCTTAGTCACTCATCTCCCTGCACAGCTGAAGGGAAGCAATGCCACAAAGCTGAGGCACAATTTATCCCCTCCTATAGCAGGTGGCTAATGAAAGTCAGAAGAATCACACCCTAAAAACTCATCTGCTATAATTATAAAGTATGTGACTAGCTCAGATGGAGTTCTCTAAGGCGAAATGAGGTGGATTCCAACTCAAGCATCTCTGGTTAAGTTACTCTTTAGAGACACAGGCCATTCTAGTTCTCTCATTGCACTGAGGAAAGGTAATAGCACATCTGAGAAGACGATGGATGCCTGCACAGATGGCAGCAGTGAGTTTCACAGTTGTGGGATTCCCATAAATATGGCTGTTCCTGTCTAAGATTAAGAATGTCCAAATACAAAGAGTCCAGAAGGACGAAAATCCATAGTCCTCTCTGAAGATATGAACATGACTCTAAGTTTCTTTCAGAGAGGGACAAACCATTTCACTATGTAAACCAAGGCAGGACTGAAGAAGGCACAACCCTGCCCAGACAGAGAAGTTTCAACTGGATGTCATGAACCCCTGCCAAGATCAAAGTGCTTAGAGCTCTTGACTAGAGGATAATGCCTGCAATTTCCTATTATTATTATCTGTTTGATAGCTTGGTTATTAAACCAAGGATATGCAAATGTCTGATATGACCATCTGCACCTTTGCAGTTTTGTTTCTCTTATCTGTCACAGTTGGTTGAACCCTGATACAGAACTGCTGCACACATAGCAATGAAGTCCTTGAAAATGAGAGCTCATTACTGAGTGAGAAGCTTTCATGATTTATGTCATAATACTCATAATTAAAAAAAAAAAGAAAAAGCAGGAAGAATAGCTTGGCTGACTTCAGTTTAAGCCACTTTTTGCCTTTGGTGCTAGTTTTTCCCCATCTACCTCCTTCATTCATCTCCTGCCCTCTCCTAAGTTTTTTTGTTATTATTGTGTTTGCTTTTTTTTCCCCTCACTAGGGCTACTGTGTCTGCATTAAGCTCCAGGTCTCATCCCAAGGGCTACTCAAGAATCTCATTGGTATGAACTATCAGATACAGGGAAATTAAGCTCAGGGTGTTCCTTATCCAACCATAGGTGGATGAGTTCTGGTAAGCTATTTGAATGTCCACATCCAAGATTTTGTCTAAGTAACTGAAAACGTAACAAATCTATTCCACGATTCTATGATTCTCAATTCTTCATTTTGGACAAGAAATGTTCAGTGACTTCTTTACTCAGTGTGAAAATACTTTTGATGGGAAAAGACTTGCTCCTAGAAAGTGAAAATGCTTGTCAGCTTGGATGTCCATGATAGAACAGTGTTAACCATTCTCTTGAGCCACTTCTCTGCTGATAACAGAGGCTGCAAGTGATCAGCATAGGATAAACACAACATTGCTTAATGACTTCATCCTTACTGAAGAGTGCTATTGATCTGTGGGCACCTCCACTTAGATCTGCTTGGTGTGCACAGCGCCTGTCAGGCAGGTGACAGGACTGCAGGCTGCCTTCCCTGTTACAGGACAGGAATCTAGAGTTATAAACTCACCACTAGAAATCTATACACATTTAAGGACACCAAAATAGAATCACAGAATCACAGAAACCTTAGAATTGGAAGAGATGTTTAAAAGTCATCTAGTCCAACTCCTCTGAAATGAACAGGGACATCCACAGCTAGATCAGGTTGCTCAGAGCCTGATCCAGCCTTGCCTTGGAAGTCTCCAGGGTCAGGATATTCACCACATCTCTGGGCAACGTGTTCAAGTGCCTCACCACCCTCACTGTAAAAGACATTTTCCTTATATCTGATCCAAATCTACTGTCTTTAAGCTTAAAACTGTTTCCACTTGTCCTATCACAGCAGACCCTACTAAAGAGCCTGCCCCATTCCTTCTTATAGATCCCCTATAGATACTGAAAGACCACTCTCAGATCTCCCAAGAGCCTTTTGTTCTCCAGACTGAACAGTCCCAGCTGTCTCAGCCTGTCCTAGTAGGAGAGTTGTTCCATCCCTTTGAACATTTTTGTGGCCCTCCTCTAGATATGGTCCAACAGATCCACATCTCTCCTGTACCTAGGACTCCGCATCTCGACACAGTACTCCAAGTGAAACCACACCACTGCAAGAATAGGGGGCAGGATCACTCCCCTTTACCTGCTGGTCTCACTTTTTTTGATGCAGCCCAGGATACAGTTGACTTTCTTGGTAGATGTAAATGTAAAAAGGTAAAAATGTAGATGTTCACGTTCATTGCAAGGGATTTGGACTGAATGGCCTTTAAAAGTTCCTTCCATCTCAAACAACTCTATGATACTATAGGGGAAAATTCTGTTTCCAAACCACTCCTCTTTGTCCAGAGGAGACACTACAAAACAAACTGGAAGTAACAATCATCACTTCTTCTTTGATGGAAAGATTCCTTCTGAGGTATAGAAAGGAAGAGCTCCCAGAGTTCCATCAAGGCAGTTCAAGGGCTTTTTCTCAACTTCTTATGTCCTTTTCATTTATAGGCATGGTTCAGCTAAGGGGCAGTGGAATTAAGTCAGTTCTGTTTAATGCAATCAACTGCTAATTCAGATGACAGGATATTTATTAAAGCTGGAATGGAAGACAATTTGCATTTATAAGAAATTCCAAATGACCCTTCTTTGGCACTAGCTCCAGTTGACACAGATAGAACTAAGGGCACTTTTAACTAGAAAGTCAATGTATGAAGAGCAAGTAACTGAAAAATCTAGCTTTAAACTGCACATTTTAGCTGCAGTAAATTGAAATACAAATTATTTATTCATGGTCCTAATTCTGGTGTTCACAACAGTGTAACCAACCTGCTACTATGAGCTAAGCCATGTGGCTTAAATCTGAATTGGAGATATCTTGTGTCTGGACTACAGTATGAGCATATATGGCTCTCAGGACATCATGTATATGCTATTCACAGTCTTACCTATGTTTGTTCCTCATTCCTCTGCCTCCCTGCTTGCACAGCAGTAACTGTGTGCCCATTTGCACATGTCCGAATTCATTAAAAGCATTAACATTAATATCAATAGTAATTATAAATCCTCAGCAGGAAAATGAGTGGAGGAAACAGAGACTGAAGCAAGTTTCTTATATAGGCATCAGAGACATAAATGAGATTACTAAATGCAGAGCATTAACTGCATATTTTCATTCCTCAATACAGTTTTGTAGGAAATTAAACCAAGGCATGCTGTAATTGAAAAGTGTTTTATTTATTTATGTATTTATTTATTTAAGCATTAATAACAGTAACTCTTAAAGCTCCAGTGCTGTACACCAGAGAGACTGATGTAGTGGTCCAGCTATTGAGAACACTTAGGGTAAGTGTGGAGCCCTGGGGCACTCTTCCCACTAAGTTCAGATAATACATAGAAAAGAAAAAAAAAATCTGGATTTGAATTCTTGGTCTGAGAATACATGAAAAAATGCCCCTTTGGAAAATTCAGTATATTTTCTGGGTTTTCACTAATTTCACCTATTTATTTGAGTTGCAGATAGAGAAATAGAAAACATAGCAGGGAGCACAAAAATCTTCAAAATGAAGTACTTTGAATTTATATCTGGAAATGGCTTTTGTTTGACTCAAATTATACGTCAACAGAATTAAAACTAATTGAGCACTTAAGGGAAATACTGTCTTTGAATGAAAGCATTATCTTTCTTTCAGTTTACCAGAGAAAAATAATGTTTGATCAAACTTAGTGAAAATTTGCTGTGGATGTCCTTTCTTGCAAATTCTGCATACCTGAAGGGAAATAAAATAAATGAATCAGTTTTCCATGTGTTTTTCTTATTAAGTATTAATATCTTGCAAAATGTGTTAATCTGAAATGATGATGCAGGATATAAATGTTTGTTTCTGCTTCTACAACACGCTCTGATAAAGTTTGCCACTTCAAAAAAAAAAAAAAAAAATTATTTGGAAGCTTACTATTCCCTTAAACATCAATATTCAGGGTGGTTAGCTGTTCGTTTCAGTATTCCCCACACAGTCCTTAATAAATTGTCTGATCAGCAAGCATGATGTGAAAGCTGCAGAAAATACGATAGCACGTCAGTAAGGTACGGAGAAGACATTTTAAAATAACACTGGGTTGCCCCACTTTTTCAGCGAGTTTCTCAGTATGTGCATAATTTTTCAAGTTGTGCTCTGTGGAGATAAAATTCCTAGCAGAGATTTATGGAGTGGACCTGGAGGTGCTTAGGGAACTGGGATTTCTGCCTTCTAAAAGTAGATTTACGGGCATGGGTGCATGCACACCTCTATTTCAGCTTCCCTTCTAAGTAGAGCACATACTATTCATACACCACGCAAGGGAGAAAAACATACCCACATTTCAAAGGCAAACTAGGTAACGTCAGAATCTCATCTGAGGAAATGGGGAAGGTTTTTTTTTTTTTTTGCATATTAATGCATACGTGAGTATACCTAAGAATAGGTATGCACTTTGTTAATGGAAAGGACTGCCTACATAGGACTGTTTGCTCTGTGTAAGACTGGGAGCAGTTTTTGGGGACAGGAGGTTTGTTTCTTCTCCTTTCTTGGGTCGAAGAATTTTATAGTCAGAAGGGCAACTTCTCTTCTAAGCTGCAGATAGAAAATCAAATTTGTTCCAATAATGCACTGAGAAATGATGGAAAAGTGAAACTAATTTTGTTCTCAGTGGTGACTGGCACTCTCGACTTAACCTTGAAGGTTCTATTAGATAGAGGTCTAGTTGCTTTCTACAGCTTCAACGCATAACAAGTGAGATATAACTTTCTTTTGCAGTGGGGCTTTCAGAAAAAGATGACCTAAAAGAGCCAAACTATATAGAAGTATTTGTCTTTTCTACTTGTCAAAATGGCCTTCCTCAACGGAACTGTGTATAAACTACTCTTTCTCCACCTGAAACCATTTCTAATTAACTAGTATAACTTGTCTGGAGACCTAGATCAAACATACTGCCTGAGCTAAGGTGTTATAATCTGGAAACAAGCTCATTCGTTCTCTTCTTGTCATGCCAGAGTTAAGTAATTCTGCAGTTGTATTAAAATCTAAAAAGACCTTGAATCAAGGCAACCTTGATAGGAAAGAGGGCAAAAGATATTGATAGGACAAATGGAAATAGTTTCAAATTAAAAAAGATTTGGATATAGGGAAAAAAGTGTTGTTTTTTTTTTTTTATGCTAAGTGTAGTAAAGCACTGGAACAGTTTGCACAGGGGGGTGGTGGATGCCCTGTCCCTGAATCAGGATGGACAGAGCTCCAAGCACCCTATCTAGCAGTAGGTGTCCCCATTCATTTCAAGGGAGTTGAACTAGATGATCTTTAATGATTCCTTCCCACTCTAACAGTTCTTTGATTCCATGATACTGGAGCATATCAAGCCATTCCAAGCAATCTGCTCTTGACCAAGCAAAGAAAACCAGATCTAGTTAAGCTCCTGGCCAAATATTGAAGGAGCTAAGGAAATATTAGATTCATAAACTTGAGGTTAAAGCTGATTTATATCTTCATCTGTGAGTGCATGCATGTATATGTAGGATAAACTTTTGTTGAAGATCGGAAATTTATCACCAGAGAAAAAGTTGTGTCACTGGAGCAGGACATGTCATGACAGTACCCTCTAGAGGACACTTAGGGAAGAGTGTCAAATTAAGGTTCTTACAGACTTACACGTGCCTACAACACTCCTACAAGTAGCAGTTCAACTCTGTTATTTCAGAGCTTGGATTAAATCCGTATTTTCCTGCAAGCAAACAGTATGGATGTCCCCAGAAGATGGTAGGTATTTAAGTGACTTTCTCGGATCACAAATCTGCAAGAATCATTCTGGAATCCTCTCTAAGCCAGTATACCCAGTGTAGTCAAAATAAACAGCATCAAAATCTAAAATAATAATTGAGATAGTAAATGAAAGAAAATATTAAATGTCTAGCAGCAAAGACACTGCCAACGCACAGCGTCAATTCAATTTTCAGGGCTGCAAATGCAGGAAAGAATCAAAAGCTACTGCCTGTAATATTGGCAGTGCTGTTGTTGTAACTTTGTGTTTGTGTCTGTGTCTGGTAGCTCTTAAGACTGTGGCTTGCTCATAATTTATTTAATTTGATGCCCACAAAGAAAAGTGCTCCTAGGACATTTTTTCCCCCGAGTGATTTTCTTTCCCATCTAATCTTTTAGTTCCTTCATACATTTCAGTGGGTTCATAAAAACTTCTCTTTGTCTCACTACTTTCATTGCTCTTTTTCCCAGACTATTTACCAAATGGAAAAGACAAGCAGCTTAAGGAATTCAGAGCTCCAACACTCCAGTAAGAAAATTGTATCTCTGTGCATGTGCCAAAGCAGCAGAGGTGAGATGGGCATTGCAGTTAACCTTCACTCTGTGTTCTGAATCACAGTTAGGTGGGGGCAGAAAATATCCATTCTCTTCTGATTTTGCAGAGTATGTTCGAGTATTCTGGTTGCAGCATTCCCTCAGCCACCCACCTCTAGGTAATATACCATGGAAATAACAGCATGTTTTTATCTTTTACCTTTTACAAGGCATTATGTGTTGGCAACGGTTTGAGACAGAATAATGCCCCAATGTACGTTTGGCCCGATAAAATATAGCCACTAGTACCTCTGTGTATAAAAAGGGTTATAACAGCTGGATACAGCAAAATTCTCCCACTGGTAGTGTTCCCTGGGCACACAGTCAGAGTACATCAGCCATGTGCTGAGTGAATATTGAAACATTCCCAGTACATCCCACAGCATCACCAGTAATCTCATATTTGTTCTGTGTCGTGATGGTAAGTTTTCCAATATAACTAGTCTGACCTATAAACATTTCTACCAACTGAGAACACAGGTGTTGCAATGAAATATTTGACAACCTCTGCAGCACAAAAGTTGATACTCTAATTTCTTAGAAAAGTCTACGGAGTGTCAGAAGTGGTTTTGGGATCACTTTAATTTTAATGTGCTTTGAAAAAATGGAGTCATTTCAAGGGACTAGAGGGCTTTCAGGCTTATTACATTAGACTGCAAAGACTGATCATCAGCACGTAGAACTATTGTTAATTCAGAAGTTCATAAAAATAAAAAAAAAAAAGAAGAAAATCTAAAATTGAAAATATCACTACTGCACCAGATGACATTGTTCCACTGAAAGTAGGTCTCGTTAAAGAAACCTGTTATGTTTTTGATAGGATTTCAAGTCTGGTTGATAAAGAAATTCAGGGTGATATAACCTACTTTGGTTTCACTAGATCTAAAGCACATGCCTACCAGATTGAAGCTACTGCCATAGAAAGAAACAAAAATCTCATCCTACATCAATTATAAACTGGCTTAGTACATCAAAAGGATATTTTTGATGGAGAAAGGATTTTTAGTGAATTGTGACTTTTTGCTGGGATGTTCCTATAAATAGGCATTGAGCCACTATTGTTAAGTACTTCTTCACTGAAATATAAATTCTTGCCATTGTTGTTTGTTTAGTGACAACTGGCATGAAGCTCATAGATAAGTAATAAAACAGAGAAGTTATTATTACATGTGTAATCAGTGACCACACTATGTGACCAAAGTGCACTGAGAACAGCCAAATGAAAGGTTTTTACCTCTGGAAGCAAAAAATGGAAGTGATTAGAAAGGTGAGTCAGTCTTAGAAATAATGAAGATGGATTAATGAGCATGGTCTGGGCATGGTGGTGATGGATTGATGGTTGGACTAGAAGATCTTGGTGGTCTCTTCCAACCTTAATGATTCTGTGACTCTATCGCGATGATTTCCTGAAGAAACCTTCCAATAAAAGCATTAAGACAGTCTTCAAAAAGTATTTACTTGATTTAGTATTTATTGAAGTCATGTTTCTGGTACAAAAAAATAATATTACACTCACTTGTAGAGAAGTTCTAAAATAGCAAAAACTGAAATTTACAAGAGAAAAAAAAGGGGCTAATGATATGAACTTGAGGAAGCAAAGTCCCATCAGTCAATTAAAGTTGGTAAGAAGAACATTTCTTGTGCAGAAATTTTTGTAAGTAGACAAAGCAACTGTGATATTGAGGGGAAAGTTGATAGCTTCGAGTGTTCCAAGATTCCTAAGTCAAATAACTGGAAATTCAAGTTTGTTAAAATTATCCTTGACATAAGATTGTGTTTCCAAAAAGTGGTAGTCATTATGTTTCAAGGTAATTTAACAGTGGAAATGGTGGGCTCGACATTCACTGCAGCATCTAAGGCAGAAATAGAGTTTGGTGGAAATTAGGATTTGTGGATTATTGGCCTTTTTGAAAAAAACAGTTTTTGTTGAAATAAGTAAAACTACACACATTCCCATGAAGTAGGAAGTTCCCAGATCCCTGAAGTTGCTCAGCAAATCTGACACTCTTGTGCACTTCATTACTAGCTGGCAATTAGGAAATCCATTAAATGCTAGTTAATGAGAATGCTAATTTCACCGAGCAGCTGCAGGTGTCTCCCAGCACATCCATCTCTGGGGCAGATTCTCCAGCTGACTGCCCCAGGCTGGGAAATGTCCACCTTCCCAAATTCCTAACTCTGGGGCAGCCCTATCAGAGACATCTGCTTCTGAGCCAGTGAGGGTGCAGTGGTCAAAATGCTTGGCTCTGGATAAATCCTGCAAAATGTCAGTGTGCTGCCAGAAAAACAGCAATAATAGCTCTGAGAATTGATTGCTGACCAGTCCACCACAGCCTAGCTATGGATCTGATATTAGCTCATGAGATTATTTCTAGCACAACCTCTCTAATGCAATGGGGCTGGCATTTCCAGGTGCTTCTGCAGCAGAAGGAGCACAAGAGTAACAGCAAGGTTAAAGTGACAGTCCTGACAAGGGAAAAAGTAAATCCCTTCCGTCCCTGTGGCAGAGCATGACCTGGTGTGCATGAGCTTTTGAGAGGGGAATTCAGCCATCTAGCGTCTGGTTTGCAAAGGCAATCAGGGTTTTAGCAATTGATAGTTTTCTTCCCAGAGCTTTCACACTCACAGATTGTGGATTTATTGAAGAAAGATTTGGGCTAAGCCCAGCTCTCTCCGTGTGAAAGATTTATATAGCACTGGCAGCATATGGAACTGAAAGTACAGATAAACCTCTGCACCTTTTGATGCTAATTCAAGCAGAACCTTCAAGCGTGGAAAGTTCAGCATCATTATTAATATAAAAACCTTTGAACGCAACAATACACCCCCAGCCCTGCACACCACACACCATTGTACTTACTTTACTTTTATTTCTTCTAATTACAAAGCATTACTCACAAGAATGACAGATTTTATTACTCACTATTATACAATTTCTTTTTTCCCCAGTCCTAACAAAAAAGAAAGTATAGAAAAAGAAGTTATTTGAGAAAAGAAAAGAATACCCCTCATAACAAATGACTTAATCATAAGAAAGAATTTCAGTGCCAAGGCATTACTTCTGCTGAATTTGCCAGTTTGGTTAAAATTCCTTGAGGCAATTCTGTAGTTAGCTATAAATTTGTCACTCTCGTGACTAATTTCTTTTAATTAGACTTAACAACATACCAAAAAAAAAAGTTGCCATCATTTAAAATTAAGTCAAGTAATGTATTGATTGGATGAGGACTTAACAACATAAGTAGTCTTATAGAAAATGATTCAAGCAAGAACATTTTTAACTTCAGGCAGTTTTCTTTCTCTGCCCTGAACCCTACTCAATATTACATTTCGTGGTATGTTCCACCCAGATTTCTTACATATGCATACATACAGGTGCACATGTACAATAAGCAATTACTTCATACAGACAGTCAAGACAAGTATGTGAATTGAAGTGTTTAACCATTCAGTAACAAAATGAGGACATTCAGAAGAAAAAAGACTTCTTTATCCCTATGATTTTTGTCGATGTTTTAAGTTTTCCCACAGCAGCAAGGCAAGAGTCAGGTGTGCCTTGAGAACAATGGAGCTTCACTCCCAGACGACCTGGGAAATTAAATGCTGCTGGACTGCGGGAAGATTGTTGGCACTGACTTTCAGCCATGTATCCATGGCATTGCTCAGTTTCATCCTGTGCCACTTAGAAACTTCCAGCTGGAAGACTGTGTGGAAGAAATGGACCTAGGAGTGTAGGTCTACCCTTGGCTAAACGTTAGCCAGCATTGTGCCCAAGGTAACAAAGAAGGCCAATGCCATCATGGCGTGTGTAAGAAATAGTGTGGACACAAGTAGCAGGGGAGTGATTGTCCTGCGTTCAGCTCTGGTAAAGCCACATGCTGAATACTGTGTTCAGTTTTAGCCCCTAGAGCATATCTAGAAAATGGCAATGAAGCTTGTGAGGAATATGGAGCACAAGAATTACGAGGAGCAGCTGATGGAACTGGGATTGTTTACTCTGGAGAAGAAAAAGCTCTGGAGAGACCTTATTGCTCTCTACAGCTACCTGAAGGGAGGTTGTGGTAAAAGGGGGTTCAGCCTCTTCTCCCAGGTAACAGGGATAGGCCTAGATAGACTGACCTCAACTTGTGCCAGGGGAGGCTCAGGTAGGCTGTTAGGAAAAATTTCATCTTCAAAAGAGTAGTCAGGCACAGGAACAGGCTGTCCAGGGAGGTTGTCAAGTCACCATCCCTGGAGGTGTTCAAGAAACATTTAGATGTTGTTCTAAGGGATATGGTTCAGTGAGGAGATAGTGGTGGTAGAAGGACAGTTGGACAAGGTGATCTTGGAGATCTTTTCCAACCTTGGTGATTCCATGAGTCTATAATTTTTATATGCCTGTCTGATTTTTGTTGAATAGAAATGTCTGAAGAGCACTTCTTTGGGTGTGTTAAGATCAGAATCTTTGGGCAGCCCCACCTAGTCTGCATTTTGGATTTCTCTCTTACAAACAACAGCTGCCTTCAGAATAAATGAATTTTCTGAAATGGTAATTTTGACCCAGATCTTTTCAGTACATCACTGCACTTCATTTTTTAGCATCACGATGGTCGTGCAATGAGCTACAGCAATGTGTTGCCATTATATGGTTAACCACATTTACTCATCCACTCTAATAAGATTAGTTCTTCAGACAAACCATGACTTCCTGAAAATGAATGTACTAGTGTTTTTCTCCAAAGTTCCAAACACAGGTAGTATCAAGAACATTTTCAATGTCTGCTAGAAGTGAGTTTTTCAGCAGTGATGGTAAAAAAGTATTAATGGAGATACTTTGAAGTCATTGAGAGTAAAATCTGTAATGCTCTAGTGAAGTTCACGATCCTCTGAAAGTGAATCCAAACAGCTAAGAAGTCTTCTTCTACACAGTGATTCATTCCTTCTGGTGCAGGACAATATCTAAAGATTAATTTCCACTCAACCTCTGCATCTGCAGATAAAGCATGGAGATGTGATTGGACTAGTTGTTCTTAATACTATTTTCCAACATTAATGATTCTATGATTCTGTGATACTGTGTCACACTACTCAAAAAGATTGGGGCTATAGTGACAGTCTTTGAACTCTCCTTTTGTAAGAGCACATTTTTCTGAATCAATCCACATTTGGGACCAGTCAAGTGAGAGCAGCAGCACCATAGGAGCGTGTTGAGAAGTAGCTGCTTCTCTCAAATATCAGAACAACCATAGAATCATAGAATCGTTGATGCTGGAATGACCTCTAGGATCATCTAGTCCAACTGTCAACTCTTTACCACTTAAATAATCATTAAGATTTGCCTGAGAGTTACTTCTCTGGGAGAATCCAATATATGGACCTGGAGTCTTTGACAAACTCCAGAAGTATTTAAAGCTGGTTTCATGCAGATGAGAAATGAGAGGAAGTGGAATGAGGCACAGCATGGATAGAAAAAAATATCATCTTATGTAGCAGGAGTTCATGGTAAATGGTAGCAATTTGCTATCAGCAAGAAGACTGTTAGTCCCCAGAGCACTCTATGCCATGCTAAGGATGCGTAGAGAATCTGGGATATAGTTTGTGATGTCTCTCGATCTGTTCTTCCTTGGAAGAAAATAAATGACAGATATTCTGCATCATCTGCCGATGGTCCTCATTATT
The DNA here is from genome assembly GCA_023055505.1 of Callipepla californica brunnescens. Taxonomy (NCBI): domain Eukaryota; kingdom Metazoa; phylum Chordata; class Aves; order Galliformes; family Odontophoridae; genus Callipepla; species Callipepla californica. Next base: position 1,075,108 of record JALIRH010000002.1, on the reverse strand, counting down.
AGCAAGCCCATATTAGTTTCAAGTAACAGTAAGCAGAAATAGTGACCCTTGACATCTATTTGCATCCCACATGCTCTGGCAGTAAGATAAAATAATCGTACAAAATGGGAGCCTAGGAATTAATTTATTCCATCCAGTTATTTGCATCATCTTTCTTTCGTTGATGACTGGGTCCAGATTTCTGAGCTAAAGGTGAAATGACTGCACTGGAAATAGTTCCATAATAACCAAATCCCTCCTAAGGAAAATACTTTTGTGAAGGGCAACAGTTATGTCACTGCATCAAGATCTATGTGCCTTCAGGTACTTTCATTTCTTCCTCTTTAGTCTGTTTTCCTGATATTCTATCTTGTTGTAAAGCTATCTGCATCATTACTCCCATTCCCCTCCCACATTCCAAAAAGCTGTACATCCTCTAGCCAAGTTCATTTACATTTGTTGAAATAGTAGAAGTCCACCACCAAGGGCTATGCACAGGTTGTTGTTTTTCACACTTACAGTATTTGTTTCTTGATATTATATCTACTATAGCTAAACAGCATGATAAGTCCTGCATTCCTATCATCTTTTCAGTATAGGATCAAAAATGATCCTCTAAAGTTGCATGTTGGTTACTCATGAGCATTGGCTTGGTAGACCTGAGATGTTCTAAGGGTTTCAGGATTTGCAAAGAACTTGTAAGGTTTGCCCATACCTCTGGAGAGAGAATCAATCACAGTGTAATGAGGCATTCAAGCCATCAGTTGTTACAAAATAAGACTTGCACCATAGTGTTTACTCCACTAAAGCATAGCACTTTGCAGCTCATTAAATCTAAACCACCACATCTTTTGAAGTCTGATTGAGTCAGATTAAGTCTGACTGTGCTCACGGATTTCTGTCAAAGATAAGGGTCCAGTAAATTAGTGTATGTAGAAGAAGAGCAAAGAAGACAACTTCATCCCTAGCTTTTTATCTCTGCAGTGGTAGATCAGTAGTATCAATGTGGTATCAGTAACAGTAACAATTAGCACATATTTCATGAACAACCAGGGACTGACTTGGACTTGAGATCAAGTTATTGTGACTTTACTTGCACCTTTTTCCTTGCTCAGCTCACCTGATTGTTAAGACAAATTCAGAGGACATAGTATAGGAGAGAAATGTAGTGACTGCTCAGTGAATGGTAGAGGTATCAGTCTCTCAGTCCTTCCTTGTCTCAAATGTTTGTGTGTTTTGTTTTGTTTTGTTTTGTTTTAATACACTATTAAAAATAATAAATAAAAACAATAATAATTTAATGTATACCCTTTTCTTTTCCTCTTCTCCTCAATAGTCCTCCCTGAAAAGAAAGATTCTCTTGCCTATCCTCTATATCAGCAGAGAATCATTCTTATAAGGAATAACAATATGTAATCAGTTAAAATTACAAAGGATTTTTGCCAGAAATTTGCTTTGGGAAGCTGCTTGCTTATTTGCTTGAATACTTGATTACTTGACTACAGTCCTTCCAAGACAGGCATAATTGCTAGGCAGGGGATTGAGTTTCCATCCTGGGCCAGATGATCAGCACTTTTATCCTAATAGCATGTTTCTGTCAGTGGCAGAGTTGTCAGCCTCCAGAGCATGAGTAAAATCAACCTCTTTGCAACATTTTGTGGGTTTCCTTAGCCACAGTGTGACATTTCTTTTGCATATCGATTAAGGTAGCATGCTTACTGGTAGTTTCTTTTTCTTGACTAGTATAGGTGCTGAGTTACGATTATTCACAGGCATAGAATCGTAGAATTTACAGAATTTTTGAATTCATAGAATCATGGAATCATTTGAGTTGGAAGGATCCTTAAGGGGCATCTAATCCCAGTCCCCTGGAATGAAGAGGGACACCTACAGCTCGATCAGGGTGCTCAGAGACCCATCTAACCTGGCCTTGAGTGTCTCCAAAGACAGAGTATCCATTACCTCTCTGGGCAACCAGAGTTCCAGAGCTTTGCTATCCTTGTCTTAAAAAACTTTTTCCTTATATCTAAATCTGCAAATCACCCCTCTTTTAGTTTGAAACCATTTCCCCTTTTCCCACAACAACATACCCTGATAAAGAATCTATCCCCTTCCTTCTTATAGCCCCCCTTCAGATACTGAAAGGCTGCTACCAGCTTTCCCAAGAGCCCAGCTGAAAAGCCCCAGCTCTCTAAGCCCATCCTTACAAGGGAGATCTTCCATCCCTTGGATCATTTTTGTGGCCCTAGTCTGATGCATTCCAGCAGATCCATGTCTTCCATGTACCGAGGATTCCACATCCAAATGCAGTACATCAGGTGGTATCTCACCAGTGCAGAGGGGCAGGATTACATCTCTCTCACTGTTGGCTACACTTCTTTCAATGCAGCTTCAGATATAACTGGTTTTCCCCATTCCCCGCTTCCAAAACACCTTCTTGAGGGCTGTGTGAAGAGAGCAGTTGAAGATGAAGACTGAGGTAAAAACGTTTTTGAGTACCTCAACTTTCTCATCTGTTAATTTTCAGCCTGCCTGTATTGCAGGGGCATGCCCTCTCAGATTATCCTTTCATAGTTTAAATACCTGTTTCTTATTCTTCTCTGCACCCCTTCCAGGTCCAGCTCTAACTGGTCCTTGGCCTTCCTGACCCTATCTCTACACAACATAGGAGCATGTAAAGCTATTTTTTTTCTTTTTCTTTTTTCATTTTTTCCCCACTTTTCTATCTCCTAATCCTACCCTTCCTAAGCACTTTGTCTGAAAAATATCTTATGAGAATGATCGTCTATTGCAGGCAAAAAATAATACCATATGAGAAGAAAATAAAGTATTCTAAAAAACAAAACACAAATCCACCAAAGAACAGTTCCTTCTGAAAGCAAATAATTATTAAAATGACATGTCCAACAAACCCTTACAGAAACCATCCTACTACTTAAACAACAAGAGCAATTAGTGAAACTGCAGTGTATTTACCAGAGAGAAAGAAAAATACTGCAAGGTTTCATTTGCTGATCTTCAAGCATAGGGATGTTAGGCATGATGTAAGACTAACCAGAAGAAATATGAGCATTTATGTGCAAAAAGACAGCAGGAGATGAGAAAGTAGCTCCTCTGATGGATTTTCTGATTGCACTGAGCCCCCCAGAATGTTAAGATTGCTATTTTTATTATTTTGCCCACTATCTTGGCCAGAGATTTAATGGATATCATTTACAGAGATGATAGGATATTTAATTTCCAGAACAGGTTTCTTTTGACTGACTCTTCTTCTTTTAGCTTCAGCTTACATCTCCTCTTGACCATCAATACCAGTATATAGAAGAGCTCTTTCTATAACCTGTTCAATGAAAAAAAAAGTCATTAGTAATGAGCTTTAGAAAGTATTTAAGAATCTCAATTATTCCCCATTGAAATTCATGCCCCTTGAAGTCTTAAGATGATAACTGAAGGCTATATGACACTTCAATATATGTTCTTCTAACCCTTTTTTTTCTCACAAAATAATCTTATGCAGCTCCTGTGCACATGTATGCAGCAATAACCATTTGCCCAGCTATCACCTGCCTCTGACAGGGAGGCTCAATTTGCACTTTTAGAGACTTCTTCCTCTATGGGGGAGGGGTAAGGTGGGAGGGGAGGTGAAAGGGAAGGTGAAAAGGAAGGGAAGGTGAAAAGGAAGGGAAGGGAAGGGAAGGGAAGGGAAGGGAAGGGAAGGGAAGGGAAGGGAAGGGAAGGGAAGGGAAGGGAAGGGAAGGGAAGGGAAGGGAAGGGAAGGGAAGGGAAGGGAAGGGAAGGGAAGGGAAGGGGAGGGGAGGGGAGGGGAGGGAAGGGGAGGGGAGGGGAGGGGAGGGGAGGGGAGGGGAGGGGAGGGGAGGGGAGGGGAGGGGAGGGGAGGGGAGGGGAGGGGAGGGGAGGGGAGGGGAGGGGAGGGGAGGGGAGGGGAGGGGAGGGGAGGGGAGGGGAGGGGAGGGGAGGGGAGGGGAGGGGAGGGGAGGGGAGGGGAGGGGAGGGGAGGGGAGGGGAGGGGAGGGGAGGGGAGGGGAGGGGAGGGGAAAGAAGGGGAGGGGAAAGAAGGGGAGGGGAGGCGAGGCGAGGTGAGGCGAGGCGAGGCGAGGCGAGGCGAGGCGAGGCGAGGAAATTATATTTATTTTAATGACAGGAGAAATGCGTCAATTCTACATCATTTTTTCCGTGATTATATACTGATGATTAGTTGCCAAACTGGCTATCATCCTAAAGTTTTCTAAAAACCAGTATAATGTTGGAGCCTTTTCCTTCACTCACCTCTTGTTCTCCATTCCAAGATGGATTTGTCTGAAAGAATTACAGATCTAGCTAACATGTTACCACATGACTCCCAAATCTGCTTCTACATTTTGAAGAAATATAGTCTTCTAGCAGTTTATACACATCTAAGAGCTTATTTCCAATTCAGTGGGGATCTGACATGAAATCTCCAGAAGCTTCATGTCTGTGTCTGCCAAGAGGAAAAGAAGAACATGGTTAGCAACAGAATTTTATGCATTCAGCTAACTATCACTTATATTGAGTATTTCCTGTGCTTAACTTTTGTAGGGGAAGTATGTCCCAGCAGCCCTGGCTTCCAACATTACCAGTTCAAGTCTCAGGATTGTTAATAACACACTGGCTTCGATGGATCAGACATAGGTGAGTCTGAGAACAGTATCTAATTCCAATATCCTGACAAACATAGTGAAATCATCTGTACTCCTTACCCCATTGAAGCTGAGCTACAAACAGTTGATATTCTGCAGCAAGGATATGTGGTATGCAGTAGTGTAGGTTTACCTCTCTAAATGGAGTTATATTAATGTTTCTGATTCCCAATGCCTAGTAACTGTAGGGCAGGCCTCTTCTCCAAGGTACCTAGTGATACGGTGAGAAGTAATGTCCTTAAGTTGTATGAGGGGTGGTTCAGGTTGGATATTAAGAAAATTTATTCTCAGAAAGACTGGTAATGCACTGGAACAGGTTGCTTAGGGAGGTGGTGCAACCAGTATCTCTGGAGGTATTCAAGGAATGTGAAGATGTGGCACTTGGGGATGTAGTTTAGTGGGCATGGTAGAGATGGGTTGATGGTTGAGCTTGGTGATCTTAGTGGTCTTTTCCAGTCTTAATGATTCCATGATTCAAAGGGACAGTACTACGTTTTTCCTCACTGGAGATGAAGGTGAATGTAGATAAGCTATAATGTTGTCGATAGTGAAGGTGAGGGGAAGGGAGGATGAGGCAGTCATGACTGTCATAGTACTGCTTCATACTGATTGCTAAACTGATTCCTATAATAAATATTCTACACAAAAGTCTCTGATGACTGAGCTGTCACCGATTACAAATGCCACATATGAAAATACGTGCATTTTTCTTTTCAGTTCTAGCACTGGAATAGTAATGTTAGAGTCAAACGGAGCAAAACCAAGTTTTCCTGGGATGAGGAAAAAGAAAATTCAAATCTGCTCTTCTTTTTTAATCCCTTTCAACTGAAGTAGATAACTGGAGATGGAGATCTTGAGGGCTACTTTCATTAGGAAAGGAAATACAGCACCTCAGCATCATGTTAAGGTCCCATACTTCTCAGTAAGGAAAGCCTTGTTTTGTAGTGACTTAAACCAACTCAATCTCTATGGAGACTTAACAGTCTTGTTTCTCAGATGCCCAATAGATTTGCAGCAATGTGATGTGTTACAAAAAATGTAGATCTTCAAAACATATTCTTAGTGATATCAGTATTTAATGACAAACTACCTGCTCAGCTCAATGAACCTTTCCACTGCCTCTCTGGTTGCATAATTTAGATTATTTCTGAATTACTGTAAAATGATGCTTACTTATGTAACTTGAATGCTATTACTCTCTTCATCCATACTGGTACCACAGGGAAAAAAAATGAAAAAGTTGAAAAGTATATATTTTGAGACCATCACTAGCCAAAATGTTCTCTGGAAAAATGTGTTTGCTTAAGCCTGGGTTCAGGAACTTGGAATAATGTGATATCAAAGTGACAAAACCATACTGATTTGCTCCTTTTCCCTCAAGACACTTTAATTTAAATTTCTGTCATATATTTAATAAAACACAGTGTTGTTTTCTGGCTACATCCCTTGATTCTGTTTTCCCAATAAAAAAAAAAAAAAAAGAAAGAAAAGGAGCAATTTTTTAATATCATTTTATCTTCTGGATTCATAACAAGTCTTATTTTGTCAGCAAAGTGGAAGGAGCAGGCACAGTTTGCAGATGGCATAATTTGAGGAATGCCTCTCAATTCCTCCTCCAGCATGTAAAATCTTCTCTGCAGCAGACTGTCCCACTCCCACTCTTGGATTTCAAGAAGGTTTAGTCTTATTATTACTCTTGCTAACAGAAAACACTGGAATGGATTTTTTCCTATATCATTGAAAAGAGCGAGTTGCATCCAAACATAAACATTTAGATAGATCACACTCATTTCAGTGACATTTTCCATTTTGTTATGAAAAACATTTCCACTAGTAAGGTAATGAAGATTTTTGCAGCTTATTTTACTTTTAAAAAGCTGTGCCTTTTCTCTTCTTCTTTTCTTCTCTTCTTGATTTTCTCACTTTTAACTTCATGCCACCTGTCTTTTTGCAATGGAAATTTAAGAAAAGGGGAGTGAAATGAAAGTGGATTTTATTACATTTTGCTAATGCTGCTTTAAAAAGCTAAACTATTTCATTTAGATACTCCAAAAAAGGTGTTTTTCTATTTGCTTATTCTTTCCTGAGTATAAAGGCAATCAAACTTACACTATTCATGATCACCTGGAACATAACATTTTCTCCCTTATATTCCACTTTTTTCCCCCATTTGTGTGTTTTTCCTTAATACATTACACAGTCAGCAGATAATTTTGGTATAATTTGTCAGGGTGGAAAATTCCTTAAACTTCTGCTAACTTAGAATAAAATATATGACTTGAAGAATAATAAGAGAGAGAATTGTGGGATGTTTTAGGAAAAAAAATCCTCTCAGAAAGAATCGTAAAGCACTGGAACAGGCTGCCCAGGGAGGTGGTGAAGCCATTGTCCCTGGAGGTGTTCAGGAAAAGAGTAGATCTGGCACTGGGAGACATGGTTTAGTGGACACGGTGGGGATGGGTTGGTGGTTGAACTATATGACCTTAGTCACAGTGATCAGTGGCATTTGAGGCATAATCACTGCTCTGTATCTGCACTGGGAGAAAAAGTTCAATGTCCTGTGCTTTGCTGGCTTACACTGCAGGGGCTGTCAGTATCAGAACAAGGGAAATGGATTCAAAATAAAATGGAGGATATTTAGACTGAATATAAGCTAAACATTTTTACAGTGATGTTGGTTAGGCACTAGGCCAAGTTGCCCAGAGATGTATTGGATGCCTCATCCCTGGAGACATTCAAGATCAGGCTGGATGGGGCTTTGAGCAACATGATGTAGATGGAGGTGTTCCCATTCATTGCAAGGGAGTTGGCCTAGGTGGCCTTTAAAGTCCCTTCCAACTCAAAATATTCTATGATACTATGAAGATCAACTCTGGGCTAGGTTGCTGCCATTGCAAGTGTTTTGTTTCTCTACCTTCTGAGGTGGTGCAGAAAGCAATTCCTAGAGATAACTGACTTCAAGAGCTTGTGTTTTCTAGAAAAACTTCTAAACAAACCACCCCTTGATGACTAATGCATTTCTGTAACTGTGTCTTCCAGTTATTTCTTTGATGTTTTGTTCCGTAAGCGAAGGTGAAGGGAAGAAATTCAGTCCCATCCTTCTGTCTGACTCATCACGGCGGAGAAGTTTTGACATCAGAGTCCAGCCCCCCGGAAACGAAGTGCTGTCGCAGATGCAGACTGCCTTTAAATGTGAGTCAGGTGGGTGTAGGAGGCATGTGATTGTTAAAATATAATAAGAGAGTCACTCCCAATTAGTACAGAGCCAACTCCGTAGTCAACTGTGATAGGAGCAGAGAAACAGGAAACTTGATGTCAGAGACATTATGCGGCAGGAGTGGTTATTGTTATCTGGGTACCACAAGAGCTAATTAAACCTTAATTTCCACTTCTATAGTATTATCATATGAATGTGACCGGAAGAGAAAATTGTGAGGATGAGCTGGCTTCAGAATAAGAGCTACTTCAGCTCTTTGTCTGGACTGACAGACGTTCAGGGAAGGGTGAAAGTGAAGAGTGAAGATCCTGACAACTCCTCTAGTTATTCCTGGTTCTGTCCTAAGTGACATGTAGTGGTAGATCAAGGATGAATGGTTGTAAATTAAAAGAGAGGAAATTTAGTTCAGATGTTAGGTAGGAATACTTTACTCAAGTGTGGTGAGGCACTGACACAGGCTGCCCAGAGTAATTCTGGATACCCCATTCTTGGAGGCATTCAAAACAGGATTGGATGGGGTCCTGGGCAGCCCAGTCTAGTGATTGGAAACTTTATCCATGAAAGGCTGTTGGAACTAGATTATCTATAATATCCCTTCCAAACTAACCCATTCTGTGATTCTATGATCTGGAATTGTAAGAACCTGTCTGTTAGGCTTCTGTGTATTGTTATGCTCTTGACAACCTCAGCATTGTTATGTCATCTTACAGAAGGAATTCTCTCACACTCTTCTAGCTGTACACTGCAGGTAAAAAAGAGCAATTAAAAGCCTGAGAACTGGAAAAAACAACAACAACAACAATGTGGAAAAAAAAAACTCCTCTGTCACCATAATTAAAGAAAAATCTAAACTCTTTTCTTTATTGTGAATGAAGTATTCAGACTGTCTTCATGTGTTACTTTAGCTATGAAAAAACTGGCCACTTATTTTAAGAGGGCTTAATTTTTTGAAAACCAAAAATACTGTTTTGAAGTTAAAGGTGAAAAAGTTTAGCTTAGAAAATGTCAAAACAAAGGAGTTTGGTATTTTCAAAATGAAACATTCCAGTTAGAAAATATCAAAGGGAGATACACTGACATTTAAAAAATTATTCCCACATTAATGTTCTGCAATTTTTGGCTTAAATTCTAAATTCAGACTAATTCTGGAAAGATATTATTTCAACTTTAAAAATTAATTTTCATTTAGAAAAAGAATTCCTCAGCACTCACTCTGAGTAAATTTACAATCAGTTTAATGAGCATATTACCTGAGATTTGGTATGTTCGTATTCAGGCTAAGGCCAAAATGACATGTGACATTCAAGACTGTCAAACAATTATGAAGACGTACAGGCTATCATCAGTCCAACTTTTATCATCATCAGTCCAACTATTATCTGTCATAACTTTATTACTTTCTGATATATTTCCTTTAAAAAAGGTCAGATCAATGCCAAAATATTACTTGGACTAGAGATTTGACGGAATTGCTATACAGAATTTTGGCCAATGAGTATAATCGCTCCTTGCAGATAACCACTGTTCCTTAAGATGGAAATAAATTATCTAATTCATTTCTACAGAAATAAATATACAGGTCCTTTCCAACCTAATGAATCTATGAATCTATGAATCTAAGAAGATACTATAATAAAGATCACAGAATCACAGAATTGTAGGGGTTGGAAGGGACCTCTAGAGATCATTGAGTCCATCCCCCCTGCCAAAGTAGCTCCCTAGACCAGGTTGTGGGTCTTGAATGCCTCCAGGAAAGGAGACTCCACTGACCCCTGAGAAACACTGTTAAGTACAGGCCTCCAAATTGGACTCTGTGCCACCCATCACAACCCACTGTAGGTCCAGTAGGAAAGCTAGGCTTAGACTTCCAAAAACCTCCAGGTAAAAAGTTATTAAAAAATGCATGACACAAGACTGGAGAATATGTTATTTCATGGGCTAATACTTTGTTAAACTGAAAATTAGGACTTAATGATCAGTTTGTAGGATACAGAAGATTGAAGTGAAATGCCATAGTGATGATTTCCAGAAGGATTTCATAGAACTGCATCAGAAAGCAGTAATGGGATGGATGAGCATCTCTTTCAATAAATGTTACATGTTCAGGCAAAAGAAACCACACCACACCTGCACATGACGTGGTTTAGTGGTATGGTGATGGGTTGTTGGTTGGACTAGATCATCTTAGTGGTCTTTTCCAACCTTAATGACTCTATGGATCTATGTTGCTGCACTCAGAGCTATCAGTTAAAATGCAGGAATAGTATCACTGAAGTTTGCTGGAAGTTCTTTGAAATCACTTGCTTGATGTTCCATGGGAGCTAAAAATGTCAACAAATTTCTTTACATCAGGAATGGCTTTGAAAGCAAGACAGAGGGAATCATTCTGTTGTTACACAAGACTTCAGTATACTCACTTATTAATTAATCTGTGAAGCTCTGGTCTCTTCCTCTTCAGAAAACACCACTGAAGGTAAGAGAAGATCCAGTTAAAACAAATAAGCTTATCAAGAGTGTGCTGCAGGTACCCTTTAAGGAGAAAGTAAAAAAGACCAAACAAAGAGCCCAGAGATCCTTCAGTCCAGAGAGAGAGAAGATGTGGAAATGAAGGATCAGATAACGGTCTGCAAAATCATGAAGTTGACAAATCAAGTATAGAATAGCTTTGCCAACAAAATTAGAGGATGTGAAAACAAGCCAACTTGCTTGTTAATCCAGAAGATGGAATATGGGATTTGTTGCTGTGTGAGGTGATAGAGTCAGATGAGAAGGCTGAAAAGGAATTAAATTCAAGGGCAACAGTTACTCAAAACAGATACCACAAAAAAAAAAAAAAAAAAAGAATGAAAGAAAAAAGAAAGGAAAAAAAGAATCAACACATATGTCTCCTCTAATTGGAGGTTGGGGATTGATATTGGGGTTGGGGCTGGGATTGGGATTGGCACTGGGGATTGGGATCGGGATTGGGGATTGATGTTAGGATTGGGATTGCGGTTGAGATTGGGGTTGGGATTGGGTCTGGAGTTATTGGGGTCATTGGGATTGGGGTTTTTGGGGTCATGGGGATTGGGGTCTACTTCTGAAAGGGAAATCTTTACTAGAAGAAGTATAGGTCTGACACCATCATTCATTTCTTCAATCCCTATGTGAGTACTGGGCAACAGTAAGACATGCAGATTGTGTACTTAATTGCTAACAAGCACAGTCTGCTGAGATTCAATGTCGAGATTTCCCTTTTTCCCACTTGAATATGGCTTATTTTAAAAACATGCTTTCATCTGAGACTGCAGTGACCCAATTAAAACAATGAAAATATTATAAACATGAGTAACAAGTATATTCAATTATTCTCCATGGTTATAAGCAGCTAGATTGACTCAGGAACAATTCACAAAATATGTATTAAGCCATCTATTAATCATTGTTACTTGAGGTAAATTAATTATAAATCCAGAATAAATGACCTAGATTTCAGTGGCTTTGCACTGATTTTATAGTTTGTGGGAAACAATGGATGCATTAATCCACTTGAAAAGTTTATGGATTATCTGTAATGGAAATTCTGCAAAATTACAGCTTCTTTGTGTTGGATTTTTTTGTAATTTTCTAAACTGAATTTTTCAGAAAACTTCCCTAAGAGTTAATCTCACTTATTCCAGGCATCTTTGGTTTAAAAAAAAATATCCACACAGGGAAATACAAGAAAATCCAGAAAGAATTTTCCAAGTGGGGTTAATGAGTCCACACACATATACTGTGTGGCCCCTTTCTAACTGTCTTACTGGAGATAATTCCATTAACCAAGACACTGTCCCTTTCCTAGTGATCATTGTGTGCTTCTCCACAGCCTGAACACTTCTACTCAAGTCTGATTGCTACCACAGGAGCTCAGATCTTGTGAATATGTACCACAGATTCTTCTGCAGCTCTACATGGGCTGGATTTCATTTAAGACCCAGCTTATACAGATCTTAGATTGGGACCTATGACAGATGGTGTTTGCATAAAACCATCATCACATGTTCACAGATTAACTGGGTTCAGCTCATGTCTTCTATGTTCAATCTGAAAGAGAAACTAAAATATAACGGGTCAGATTTCACTCTGAATGAGGGCATGTCCACCTGCTCATTCAATATGCTTAAAAACTTCTAAGTCACACTTCCATATGAATTTCTGGTGGTGCCTCCTATAAGTCTTTGCACATATTTAATCTTGCTGTTGCTTGTGTAGATTCCTTATGTCATTTTCATTAACAGTAGGCATGGAACTTTTCCTCTTTCATTTGGATATAGTTTTTCTCTGTGTTTGTTTGTCTCAATCTCCACCCAAATTATTTTAAAGGCAGATGCACTTACAAATGGCACAGACTCACCTTAGCTGGATGTCCAAATGTAATAGTGTCTGCAACATTTCAGTATCCCTACAGTGACAGGAGCAGATGGTTGGTATAGTTCCACTCTGGAAAGGGTGACATATCACAAATCTCCTCAGCCCTCGTCATTATGAACAATGACAGGTACAAAAATAATATATTTTTCTACTATATCTGGGCCAGCTGTATTGGACATTAAGGGCTCAATAAGTACTTTTACGTTGAGGTCAATGGTCAGGTGGAAAAAGATACCTGAATTACATGTAACTTTTAACATGTCCAGAAGTTGGACTTGATGAATTTGTGGATCCTTTCCAACTTGGGATATTCTACAATTCTATGATTTTTGCCATCCATTAATGGAGAAGTTACTCATTCTCAATCTTGTTTGTGTTGAAAGCACAATGAAGTTAGTCAATAATAAAGTGAAATACTATTAAAGGGTGGTATTTGGGTAGAGTAGTACATTAATATTTTATATATACTTTGTCTTGGGAGGTATATCAAGAGCACAGATTGGTTTGGATGGAGAGCTGTCAGTTGTGTAGCTAGATAACACTGTAAACTTCACAGAGCCAAGATGGCACAGGGGATCCTGAAGATGTTCTTTAGAGAATATAAATCAGCATAACTGATAACTGATGAACTGAGGTTCATCAAAGCAAAGTGAAAGGTTTTAATGCTAAGTTGGGGTAATCCCAGATATGCATACAGACTGGGAATCATAGAATCATTTGGAAGAGAATTAAAAGTCATCTAGTCCAACTCCCCTGTAATGAACAAATGCATGTGCAATCTGACCTTGAATGTCTCCACAGACCGTGCATCCACCACCTCTCAGGGCAATGTGTTCCAGTGTTTCACTTATAATAAAGAACTTTTTCCTTATATCCAACTTAAGTACCTGTCTTTTAGTTTGAAACCATTTCCTCTTGTCCTGTCACAGCAGACTCTGCTGAAGAGTCTGTCCTCTTCTTTCTCTTAGTTCCCCTTTAGATAATGTAAGTTTGCAAAACTTGGCACATGTGAGAGCTTAAATCTGTAAGTAAAACTTTCACATGTAGATGCCTGTATACATAGGATTAAACTAAATTGAACTTGAGTGACATAAAATGGTATTTTAGACTACTGATCTCCAATGAAGTAATTGCTAATGCAAGTACTCTTTTTGTTTTTTATTTTTTGGGCTGAAAGTGGATATTTTGTTCTTAGGCAAATGGAATGGAAAAACAGATTTGGCAAAATCTTTTTGATCATCTGGTGATTTGAACTATCTGGAACTCTTGTCTATCAAACCAAAGTTTTCAAGTCCTCAGAGTGCATGGTATCAATTCTTTTTACCCACAGTTAAAAGTGTCTATAAGTAGACAAGTTCTTATTCCATTTTTATATTTCCTGAGGTGTTCTTTGGAATCACCTCCACGCTCTTAGCCATTGAATAACCGGAAAGCATTTCCTCTAAAATATAAATCTGTGTGCCAAAATTTCCCAGAGCTTAACTGAATAAAGCTTCTGCAATAAATAACCTGCAATTTGTGATCACTACAAGTTGAATTCTCTTCCTTTTTTGAAGTTAAGTCACATTGTTTGCCTTTGAGGTGCATTCTTAGTTTTCCCAGAGAGTGGAACCTCACAAAATACTTTTTTTTTTTCCCCAGCTTCATACCCAGAAAATTAAACTAATGAGGTTAAACTTATTCTGGAGTGACCCTGAATTATGCAATCTAAAAGCAAAGGGAAGACAGTGATTGCAATAGCAATATGCAGGGCTTTTAGATAATTAATTTTTCAATTTCAGGTGCAGCCCATGTTTTTTGTGAACTCTAGTAATTCTTCGTTTGAAGCAGCTTCAGGTCTGCAGAAAAAAATATTAGAGAATTTAGGTTGTTAAAGAGAGCGAGTACAGAGCCAGTTTCTTTTCATGCTATAATTCCTAGTAACAGCCATGCTCTTTGTAGGTTGTTGAGGGAATTTGTGTCTTGGGAAACTTATCAGTGACACACAGGAGCCTATTTTCTGTCTGTGTCAATATCCAGAAGACATGTGGATATAAAGGAGGATAGTACAAACCATTTGTGTTTCCATGTATGCAGAACCTGCTGGTTTGTCCAACCATTTGAATGGTTGGTTGAGGATTGAAAGGACAGTAAGTGCTGATCCCTGTGATGGATTTGTAAGAGTTCTGTAGGTCTCACTGATTAAATATGTATCAGTAATTTCATTCTACTTTCTACATTACTTACCAAATTACACATTATGGTTTAACACCAAATCAGCATGGAAGCCACACATTGTAATCAAAGTCTTTGTCCACAAAGTTAATCATACAAAACTTCCCACTGTTGCTGATGTATGAATCAGTAACAACTGCAGATATGCTTTATTGCTGAAGAACAAATCTAGACTGCTAACAGCACAAAACTTGTTACTGACAAACCAACACGTGTTAGCATGTTAAACCAGCTAAATGTTATTTTCTTATCTTGTTTTAATATTGTCCTCAGGAAAAACACTCAAGCTCTGTTGCCTGGTCAGAGACGAGTAGTTATCTCCTCCTGAGGCATGATTATAACACAGGTGCGGATGTATGAAAGTGGAGCATGTTAAGTAGGTTGGTTAGAAATGTCCTGCTGATTCATTGATGGAGGAACATTTTGTGGATTTTGATTAAATATCTCTTGAGAAAAAGAGAAAACAGAACACTATGTTCAAATACAGATAAAACTTTATTTCTGACCTTTCCAGCAAATAACATTTTGATTCTTCATTTCCAAATTACTTTTTTTTCTTTTTTTTCTCTCCCTCCAACTGTGTATTCTGTTAAACAATATAGCATGAAATTTAAAAGTAAAAACCAGATGAATACTGTTCTACTTTAGTTAAATGAAATGTTTTGGTTATCTCAAGCTTTTAGCCTCAAAAGCTTGTTGGACTCCTTTCTGATTAGCTTTCACTGAGGCAGTTTCAAAATGTGAGGAAAAATAAAAGGAATTCCAGATAGAGAAATCACTGTCTGTCCTATTCTGCTAACAAGAAAGAGAAGAGCCACTAAATAGGACTTATATATTAAGGAATATCAAATGTTGAGGTGGAAAGAGATCCTTTTTAATGTCAAATGTGGATCTCTACTAGTGTGATCACTGTAGGACATTTTCCAGTATCCCTAGAAAAAGACAAATGGAAAGCAAAGTTTTTGAGAGCAGGAATCATTTTCTTCTGTTCCCTCCCACCAAACAGTTCAACTCTGTTCTTATCTGTTGCTGATGTAGATAGGAAATGAAAACTCATGAAGTAAGGTTTTATACAACTGTTCAAATGTATATTTTATTGCAAAATACTATTGTAGAAAACACTAGAAAGATAACAGCAAAATATAGAACTGATGTCTTAATAGTTATTCTATGTATGTTATTACCAAGCATTTCTTGAAATATTTCCTTTCTGGCATTATCCTCCTACAAATTTTCCCAGCTGATCCATACTTGTCACTTAGCTCTATCCAGTATAAAGACCATATGATCCCTCTGAGAACTTCATTCTAAATCTAAATCTTCATTACTGTTTTGGCATCCATACAGACTTGAGACATTTGAATAACTTTCAGGAATCTGACTTAAATCATTTCCTCTGCAAAATTTCTCTCATGGAAATGAAATAATGAGAAGACTACACTGCAATGCAAAGGAAGGTTGTGGTGAAGTGCAGGTCAGCTTCTTCTTCCCTGTAACTAGAGGCAGAATTAGAGGGAATAGCCTCAAGTTGTGACAGGGGAAGTTCAGGTTGGACATTAGTAAATACTTTTTCTCAAAGAAAGTAATCAGGCATCGAATGGGCTGCCCATGGAGTCTGTGGAATTGCCATCTCTGAAGGTGTTCAAGAAATGTTTAGATGTTGTACTGAGGGACATGGTTTAGTGGGAAATATTGGTGATAGGTGGATGGTTGGATTGGATGATCTTCAAGATTTTTCCAACCTTTGTGATTCTATGATTATATGATTCTATGACTATCCAAGAAAACTTTAAAAACACCTAGTTTTTAAAGTTTGTCCCACAACTATTTTTAATATTGTACTGTAACATGGTGAGGCCACAACCTTACAGAAAAGGGTAGATGTGGTACTGAGTAGAATGGTTTAGTGGGCATGGTGGGGATGGGTCAATGGTTGAACTGGATGATCTTACAGGTCATTTCCAACCTCATTGATTCTATGATTCTATTAAGCAATAAATGCCCATTAGCTCCTCATGGATAGGCTCATGCATTTTTGTCTTATTTGCTCTACAGTGCTCCACATCAGACACAACTGGGTAAACTCGTGTATGGTCTATTGTGTACTGGATGGCATGATTTCCAACATAGCAGCAGTGACAACAAAAGCATAAAGTGATGTCCATATCCCCACTTTGTTGCTATCATTGTTCTACCCATCAGCTCCCTTTTCTCAACTTTACTTCAGTTGTAAGTCCCTTTATCAATGCATGCATTTCCTTATTTTCTGTGATGAGAAGTCACTTCTCTTGTAGATCTTTGCACAAAAGAGCCACTGAAACCCATCTGTCTCTAGGACTCGCCTTGATATATTACAAGATACTTCGGACCCAGATTACAATTTCCCTGAGTGCAAGCTGTGCCCCAAACATCTTGAAGCTCTTGCAACCTGACAAAACCATTGCCATGTTTCTATGAAGCAGACTCTTGAGAAGTTGTGAAAAGCTAAGCTCCTATAGCTTTGCTGTTCTTCATCACTCTGTGAATACATTACCACAATGTGACTCACAGCAGCCTTAGTATTCAATATACCAAGCATGGAATTATGTTCAGTTCCACGTTTCTTTCTGCTTTTGATGTAAATGCTGTCACTTCTGACTTATATCAATAGGTCAAGGAGGAATAACCAAGACCTGATGGTTAAATCACGTAGTTTCTGCATGGAAGAGCAGGTCAGGATGCTTGAAGAGTCCAGTCAAGTTGGACTGGACACCAGAGTGATCCCCAGCACAGGAGCATGCACGCTGCATATACCTGGGGCTGAAATTGTGGATGGGTCCTAGAGTGCAGAACCACAGTTGGTAATCCCCTATAAGCTTCACTACATCCTGGATAGCTTTATACACTCATCTGAGCCCTTGAACAAGTTTAAGTCTGTTCCAGTAAATAAAAATACAGCATACTTAAGAATAGAGTCACCATAATGATGAAGAAGGCAGTATCCTACTTCCCTTTAAATGCAAACATAACCTGGGTAAACGATCCCTAAAGTAACTAATAACTTATTTAAGGAAATAGTTTTTATGAACCTAGATCTGATGCAAAAAGGGAATTTGCTGACTAATTCCAATTCACTGGAGCCTCACTTGCCTAAGTTAGATGCTCTTTGAAATCACATCTGCAGAAGACAAGCTGAACTAAAGCTAAATATACTCTTCCATTTTCACAGAGGCAGATAGACTCACCTGCCCAAAGTTATGCCTTTGGCTAAGGTTCTCTCAGTCTCTCTCACTTAACAGCATGAAAGGATTCAAGAGTTGCAGATATCAATTCTATGTCAACTCAACTTTTCTGAAAGTAGGAAAGGAAATAAAAGAAGCAGTTTGCCAGCTAGAGTTTTAAATTCTGTGATAGAAATTGGAGTAAAAATATTAATTAAAATGCTATTACAGTACTTAGTGGGAATTATTTGGCTGATATAATTACAAAAGACAACATGTCATTATGCCATCCCCACGATGTACAAACAGTAATGGCATCTACTGTAACTTAACAACAGCAATAACAATTAGATAGAGTTCTAATTTGACTTACTGTAATGAGCCATGAAAAGAAAAAGGGCTCAGAAAGAGAGAGCAGCTGTTGCATCCTGGAGAGATTCTGCTGGTGTAATGCAACATCAAAGTCTGAAGGTTTACAGGGTGGCAGAGCTGACCAGGGAACTTGAAAACAAACATGGATCAGGATCCATGAGGAGCATAGGATACTCTTACTGGGAATAGAAATACTGAAGTTAGCTTCTTTCAGCTCAGTCCTCTGTTGTCAGTCCGTATTAAGTGGTGAGGCACTGGTACAGGTTGCCCCAACCCTGAATAGGGATGGGTTGGACAGGTCAGGTTGGACAGGTCTCTGAGCAGCCTGACTGAGCTCTGATGTCCCTGTTCAATGCAGGGGAGTGAGACTAGATGGCCTTTAGTAGTCTCCCACTCAAACTCTATGATTCTATGACTCTGTGATAGACGAACCATGAAGTTACTTCACCTCACTCTATCCTGCTCTGGAAAAGCAGTATTATGATCCATTAGACAGTGCTTTCCTCTTCTCACTAGAACTTCTCTCAATTCGTGATCTGCTGCAGGGCTTAGATTGGGATTTCCCATATTGCTATATTCTCAAAGTGACTAGAGATAGTGAAAAGTAATAATGACAGCAATACAAACCTTAATGGTGTGTTTCATAGCAAAACAGACTTCTCCACAAAGGGCAGCCCTCTTCTGCTATAAGACTTCGAGAGTGGCATATCCTGGGCAATGCCTTTTCTCTGTATTTCTCATTCTACTCAATAAATTACAGTCCAGTTATTGCTAGCTCATATATACATCAATGGGAAATGAAATGTGTGTCTTTGCCAGGGAATGAGAGAGAGAAAAGAAAGGAGCCAAATGTATAGTTAATTCCTTTTAAGTTCTTTTCATAGGTAACTGAATGCACTTTGCTAATTTAATCTAGTTATAAGTTATAAGTACTGACTGTATTTTAAAGTGTGTTTTATTGCTGGTATTATTGATACTGAGAGATATATATTGAGCTTTTGGATGGAAAGAGCTCATATCCATCACACTGCACTTTTATTACTAAATTGATATATGCAATATAAAGGGAAATGGATATAGAGATCATAATATAAATATGTATATATGTTTAATGACATATATGAATATATATTGATATATACTGATACAGAGTCAGGCACATGGTATATTTTAATTTTTGATGATTGCTAAAGAGTACAGGAAAAAACTGATAGAAAATTTGCAGAAAATAGCTAATTATTATCTGTAGGAGACACTTCTAGGCTTAAATTCCTGATGATTTTACATTTTCCATGTGGATAGAGGAAGGAAGCGAGTGAACTGATATCACAGCAAGTCCTTGTCTTCCTGCTGGAGTCATATTGTTTGGTCAAGAGCTCATTTTATCTACTACATTGGGAAATTATCACCTTAGGAACTAAACCTACCAAGGGGCTTTGAAGAAATGCTCTCCTATCTGAGCACCATAAAAACATAGATTCAGCTTTTGAAAGACAACAACAGCTTGGATGAGTACAATCACTTTGTTATTTTAGCATCTATCAGATACGTACATGAAATTTTGAAAGTTATGTCTAATGCGAGGCAGTTTATGGGACCATTCTTTAGTCACTGGAAAAAGACTGGCACTTTCTAGAGCTTCATTCATCTGACTAGTTATCTAATTAGTTCATCTGTTTCAGCTATTGGCTCTACCCAACTACCTTAGATATTGGCCTTAGAAAGAGAGCTAGTCACCTCCCATGGATAACTAGCACTTGCCAGTGATTTATAAGGGCAGATAGGACCACACATATGATGTTTAGGTGACTAGAATTAGGCAGTGCAAACCCTGTTTGTCAAAACATGGAATCTGTAACACAACGTGTAAAAGCACACTTAAAAATGACAAGTTTTTGGAAGAAACAAAATCAAGGTCAGAACAATTTTAGGTTCCCTGCAACTTGATCTGGGAATTTTTATCCATCTGTCTATCTATCTATCTATCTATCTGTCTGTCTGTCTATCTATCTATCTATCTATCTATCTATCTATCTATCTATCTATCTATCTATTTATTATCAGTTCCTGGGATCTGTGCCATGCCTTGCTACATACTCCAGAGAAATTTGGTCTGGAAATGGAACAAACTGGATAGGACTTGGGAAATACTCACTAATGAATAGTGTCCTATTTTGTTCCTGTATATAGGAATAAATTGTTCAGGAAACAGCAACTATGCTATCAATGCTTGCTGAGGGGATTATTCCTGGAACTCACAGAAGTGAGATGTGGTATCCATGAATATAGGCTCTTAACACTAAATTACATTTTGGTGTTTCAAAGCCTTTCTACAGTGTGTGACATTCTGCACACAAAAGCTTCAAGTATCAAAATAATTTCCAGTTCAAGATTAATAATGGATACAGAGAGTGAACATAAGGAACAGAAAATGAAGTATTTCATAAAATAAAATCAAGGAACAACATGAAAGGTTAGGCTAGAAAAATATTTTACTTGAGTAAAAAGTGCTTTTCTCGCTTTTAACTCTCAAAACCACTGAAAATATCATCAATGCCTCTTATTATAAAACAAAACAAAACAAACAATTTATACCCAAATTCACTTGCTCCAGAACAGAAAATCTTGTTGGCAATATTATCAAAATGCTTTCAGGGTGGAGGATGACTGCTTCTGAAAGCACATTTCAGTACAACTGACATTTTTTTTCTGTGACAGGATTAAAAAAGATATATAAAGTTCCATCAAAACTTTTCTAAGCAGCTAAGAGAGAGAAGCTGTGAGAAACAGTCTGTTAGTATATACTGTCCTCATCTGGCTGCAGGGAAGATAAGTATAATCAGTTTCTTTTTTGTTCCAGAAAATGCTCAAGGATATGGGAATGCCCAAGGAAAATGTTTCAAACTCAAAGAGGGGAGATTTACACTGGATATAAAGAAGTCTTTACAATAAGGGTGGTGAGGCACTGGAACAGGTTGCCCAGAGATGTGGTGGATGCTCTGTGCCTGTAGATATTCAAGGTCAGGCTGGACAGGGCTCTGAGCAGCCTGGTGTTGTAAGTGTCCCTGTTCATCACACAGGAGTTGGAGTAGATGACCTTTAATTATCTCTTCCATGTCAAATGATCCTATGATTCTATGATACTGGCATCCCCCTTTTAAATACTTATCTCAGCTGTTCTTCCTAACACAGATGCTCTTCTATTCCCTTTCCTCTCTGGGTTCATCCCTGCTGCTAAGTGCCTTGGTCATCCTCTTTTCCCTGTTTCCCCTTTCCCTACAGCCACCAGATGTCAACCTATGTCTCCATTGGAGATAAGCCATACCCTCTTGAGTACTCTTTTGAGCCTGACTTTCAGGACCCAAGAGCTGGATATCCTCTTGGCCACCAAAGCACGGATAAGGTTGCAGTTTCAGTCTGTACAACTGCTTTTAACAAATCTGAGAGCTCATTTCCTACGTGACACAGCCATCAGCTGGCTGGATTTAAAATGACAGCAGAGTTCATAATCCAGTTCTGTCCCTCCCAATTTCATCAATATTGATTTCTACATGGTGAGGGGAAGTCACTTGAAGAAATGACATATTGTATACTGATAATTCGATACTGTAATGCTCTGCTCAGCAAAGTTGTAGATATTCCAAGGCTGTTGTGAGCAGATTTTAAGAGTAAGCCAACATGGGGCTCATATACTTGTACATAAAAGATGCTTGTATGCTGTGCAGCTTGTCTCTTCCTGCAAATCTGTCCAGATGGATTTTGATATGAAGAACTTTCAGGCCATTGTTAGCCTAGTGAGACAGTATTGTTCTTTTTTGTGATAAAACAGGAATGTGACCATCTTGGGTGTTTTGAGCTTAACACTAAGCTCTTAATGCATTTCAGTTGCACTGGCTGAGGTGCAAGGTCTAAGTAATTGCATATTTTTTGCCACTGGTCATCTAGGGTAAAAGGGGAAGAATAGACAGACATCTTTTTCTCTGTTACACTTTCCTTTTATGAAAGTGTCATTTGCATTCTCCACTTTGAGAATTGCATCCAGATCCTTGTACTTAACAGATCTACAAACATCCCTGTTACTCTAGAGATCCTCAATGACAGCACATTGATGACTGCATATTTGATACACATACACTTCCAGCCACAGAAGTTGAGCAGGAGAAGATTTCCTAAGTTGGAGAGGCTAGACATTAGTTACTCCAATGGTGATGGCACAAGCACCTCCACTGGCATTGTCCTTTTTTAATATACACAAGTTTTATATCAAGAAAATATCCCTCCCTTCCCACAGCAGCTACCACATGCATCTGGCAATCTCAGATTCCAAGCATTATAAACCTGGGTGCTGAAGACTAGCCTGTTTTTTTGTTGTTGTTGCTTTTGTGTTTTTTTTTTTTTCCTGTAGTTTCTTATTT
This sequence comes from Callipepla californica brunnescens, assembly GCA_023055505.1. Taxonomy (NCBI): domain Eukaryota; kingdom Metazoa; phylum Chordata; class Aves; order Galliformes; family Odontophoridae; genus Callipepla; species Callipepla californica. Next base: position 1,052,640 of record JALIRH010000002.1, on the reverse strand, counting down.
TCCTATTAGAGAAGAGAGATTATTGGTTTTGGTTTTGTTTTGTTTTTTTTATAGGGATTTTTTTTTAATGCCAACAAAAGTGAAGGATCTTAACTTTAATGCCAAGACATCTGCAAATAGACTGGAATGGTTCTCTTTTATCTGTATATATCTGGATATATATATGTCCACGTAACTGTGAATGAGATATAAAAATACTCTATCACAGAACAAGAATGATATTTCAGGTATCACATTATCATGCAGTGTAAGATGCAGTTAACACAAATGCGGAGGGAGTTAATTTCTAGAGCTAGTAAATCTTCCTAATAATCAGAGCATCCCTGAAGAGTTACCGTTCAGAAGAGGTTGCTTTAGTATTTCCACTCAATTGAAGGCTTGTTTGATGGGTTTAGAGTATGTCCTTCCAAAGAAGCTTACACTTCTAGAGGTTTTAAAGCTGTGGACCATCTGGGATAGTCTGAGGAATTCCACTGCTGTAGGGCTGGATTTAGCAGTTCACATGGATCCAGCTCTGATCTCACTCATGGGATTTTTCCATTGCAGTTGTATTGACTGCCATCAGTGGGGGCCTGGCAGTTATTTCAGCTGAGTCTGCTTGATGCATAGTTGCTGAAGATCTTACCTTGTGTAAGAGACATCAAAGCATACAAAAAGGTTTTTTGCAGGGCTGGAAGGATAAACAATGGTACAACTGGGAAGAACTTCCCAGAATTTAACATTACGGCTTCGAATACCTATTTTTTCATTATTCTCTACATCTCATCCTTAGAGGATGAGGACACAGTGATTATGAATGATTTGGTATTAGCATTCATTGAATGTATGATCTCCCTCTGCTGCTGGATGTCCTTTCCTACAACTCGGAGCAATCTGGCTCCCTTCCCACCCATGCTAAGGCTTACTTACCAACCCAGTTAATTAACCACCATGCCTTAACAAATTCTTGGTTTCCTTGCCCATGTTTAACCCACAGCCCCCTCTTCAGGTGAATCATTGAGCAATATAACCCACTCAAAACTCCCTGCTCAGGAGACCATTTGAGTATTGCTACCAAAAAACTCACGTGAAAAATAATGTTGTTGCTTCCTGTATCTAGTAGCAGTTGTTCCAACACAGTCCAGGAAGGCTGACGTAGTGAGTGGACTGTATGGAAAAAAAACAACAAAAAAACACACATAAACTGAACAGAGATAATGTTAGAGTGGAGTGGTGAGGAGAAAGGAGAAGGCAAAATCCATAACACTGCTGAGTAGCCCAACAGCTTATTTTACATCTTTTCTGTCACTGAGATATCTCCATACCAGAGCCTGAAGATCTGGAACTGTTAGCAAACATGAAATGTGTTTCTTTTCCGTCCTTCCATCCATCCTTGCACACAGAGGAAATCCATGCAGTCTAGAACCTATTATCCATGAGTAAGGAATGTCTTTTCAAGCCTTTTTCTGAAGTAAAAACATTCTGTACCCACACCCCAAACAAATGCATCTTGTTTTCTTCGGGAGATTCAACTCCCATTTCTTTTGACTTCACAAGCTCTACAGGTATGCGTGAGAAGTGCCTTGCAGAGATATTATGTTTTATGAAAATCCAAGGGGTTTTACACAGGAATGCAAGTGTTTGCAGTTGTATAGTGCATATAGGCAACAAATTTTAGTATTTGAGGAAGAGAAACATCTTTGCTCACAACATCTCCTGTGAGTTTCCTACTGAGCAGAACATTCACACCTATTCAGGCACCTCATTATTCAAAGGGTTTTGCCTCAATTTTTTTTCCTCCTCCCCATCCCAACCTTCATATTCAACCCAATAAAAGATTCTGACCTCACAAGATGCTATTGAACTAGTGAGTTTTCTATCCAAATGATCTCATTTCTCACCACTCTAAATTCAGACCTATCATTATGCATTAAGAAAAAAATATCTATGGTCCTCTTGGTCAATGTTAGTACCAGGTATAAAACAGCTACGTACCTATGTAAGTTACATCTGGCCGTGTGATTTCTACATGTCATTATCTGGATTTCATGCAGAGCTTTTTATTGCTTAATAGAGCAAATACAGACACAGAGTAGAGAGAATACAAACATAAATTTATGCAGTACAAAGTAGTGGCCTAAATTAAATGACAGTACTTTCCATTCTGAATTCATTCAGACTAGACAAACAAAATACCGATATACGAAGAAAAAAACTTGTAAGATTGATAAAGACGGCAGAATGATGATTTTATAGTGGATTTTCCTGCTTTAAATGCATAGGTTACATTTTCTTTATGCAGTCTTTAAATAATTCATTAGTCCCCAAGACAGTTTTATTAAGTCTGTGAGCATTGCCATAGAATCCCAAGTAGCTATAACTTCTCTGAAGCTTATGGGACCAGGCAGTTGGAATGCTAAAACATACTTAAAATTAAATAGTCATATATTTGTGCAGGGATATTGCATTTTGTCAAACTATTACTTTGTTTTATGATCTGGGATTCTGGATAGCATATCATTAGCAATCTATAGAGTTGATCATCAGAGATCAATCAAAATTCAGTAACTTGTACCTTTCTATTACTTTCTAGCCAGCTAAGCAGCAGATATCACTCCCAAAGAAGATATGAGTTGGTTCAAGTGAGCCATCAAGCTTTTATTGTTCTTATTTCTTTTTATTCAGGAAAAAGGCAGGAGACATTTTATCAGAAGACAACAGTTAACAGGACATGTGGGTTGCTAGCCAGAGGTTAGTTGCTTAAACTATTAAATAAAGATGTGTTCTGAACAAAAGTGTGGTGAGTTGTATGCAATGCAAAATATGCCCTAGCTTAGATCCAGGATTTGCATACCTTTTCAATAATTTAATCACTGTGGAAGGAAAAACATTAAATGTTTTGTCTTCTTTATTTTTAAAGTTCTCTTAGAAAGAAGGAGATTTTGTATAAACTGTATACATCACCCATCACAAGAGGATGTTTTGATCCATAACTGCAGCACTGAATAGGCGAAGAGCCCTTGATGTCATCTACCTAAACTTCAGTATGGACTTGGATATTCTCTACCATAATATTCTTCTCTCTAAATGGAAATATATGGATTTGATGGGTGGACTGTTTGATGGATGAGGAACTGGTTGTGAAATCATATCCACAGAGTGGTGCTCAGTGTCTCAATGTCCAGATAAAGACAAATGGTGTCCTGCAGGGAGTCAGTACTGGGACTGGTGCTCTTCAGTATCTTCATCAATGACATTGACAGTGGGATTGAGTGCACCCTTAGCAAGTTTGTGGATAACACCGAACTGTGGGATGTGGCCAACACACCAGAGGGACAGGATGTAGGTTTCCTAGTGATGTGATGGATACCCCATTTATGAAGACATTCAAGGTCAGGCTGAATGGGGTTCTGAGCAATGTGATCTAGCAGTGTATGTCCTTCTTTACTGCTGGGAAGTTGGAGTATGTGACATTTAAAGTTCCTTTTCAACTCAAAGAATTCTGTGATTCACAGGTTTCAAGTTTCTGCAAAGTATGATGCACAATTTTTTTACACTGAGAATAAGTTCAAATCTTTACGCTGAAAATACTAATCCAGAAGCAGGCTGGCAACCAGATGTCAGAAAAGCTAAAAAGTGAAACTGTTATGGATTTACAGATCTCTTAATATCATTAGCTCAGACTTTTTTCTTAATTTCATCCATTCCAAAATTAGGTGATACCTAACTTCACTGTCTATTGGTGCATCCTAAGTCTCACTTAGACACCGATCTTCCAATGTATGAAATGAAATGAGAGGAACCTCATGCATGATATTGAAGTATGTATCTATAAAACAGCACTCCAGGGTCAACAAGAACTTTCCCAGAGCAGCCCAATAACCTGAGCTAGCTAAACAGTCTCAGTCTATGGTGTGAGAGGAGCATCCACAGCAAAACCTACTTAGTATTAGACTCAGGTCCACACCTCCCACAAACCTATCACATTCCACACCAGTTATCTCCCCTGATTGACACTATCAGACTCAGGAATAAGTGACTTAGCTCCACATTCCCTCAAATAGTGGAAATCAGTATGTAGCTGTGCACAAAGCAGGAACTGCCCTTGCATATCTTAACCTCTGTCCAAGTAGAGGGCATCATTCCCTGAGGGGAGAGCTCTACACTTCACCATAAATCTTACATTCATTTTGACAACTGAAATAGTTTAAAGGAGATTTCCAAACTGGGGAAAAAAATCTGAGGTTCATACTTCTTTAGATGCCTATCATCCTTGGTCCTCTTTACTTTTAACTGAGAAAAATGGTTAATTGAATGATGTGGTTCCCTTTGTCTCTTTTGGAATCTGTTAGAAAGAGACAATTTACATTTGAAAGACTGGTGACTCTACTAGACTGCTCCCATCACAATTTTCAACTAAACCAATGCCTTTGTTTACTAGGAAAAAACTCATCTTTCTTAATAGTTTGACCTTGCCCAAAATAAAGCTTCAACATGAAAAAGTGACAGGAGCAGTCAGCTTACATATAGGTTATCACAAGAAAGATAATGATGGTTATGATTATGATGATATTGTTATAATGATGGCTGAAAGCACCCATTTCTGGAACAAAATGCATCAGTACAGAAACAGCTATACTTCATATTAGAAATTTTGGTACATAAATTTAGAGGTGTAAGAAAACCATGACTATTACTAGAAATCCTTAAATAGAGGCTTCAGGGGAAATTCAGCTGCTGATTAGGACATGGAGGCAAAGTCCATGGTCACTACACATGCAAACTCCCATTATTGTCCCCAGAGAAGTGATGGATGGTGTTCAGGGAGTAATTCAGACAAACCTTAACAAGTATTGTGCGACGAAGTTGTCTAAACATAAGCACTTAATGTCATTTTAGCCTTCAGGTTCTACTTCAGAAAGACACTGTTTCCCATTAATGATATTGCCAGCCACACAGAAGTAGCTTGATACCCCATTATATATCAAATGGCACTCAATGCCTGTCTGTGGGCAGCCAGTTCATAGCATCAGTAGTTGCTGAATGAATCATTGGGACTGCATGCATCTGTTGGAGGTTTGTTGCTTGAACTGAAAGCTTAGGCACAAAATCCAAATACGTTCACCTGCATTAGACTATAATACACCAAGACTTTCATTTCAAACAGAATCTCTCTTGATTTTTAAATAAAGAGAGCTGTTGTTGCTCACTGCAAATGCTCTTTCTCTGAACATAAACATGAATTTTCTAGATCTAATTACTTGACATTAAAATGAACATCCAAATGACAAAAGTTATTCCTATTTTGAACTAATCAGAGCATCTACAAACATTTAATTCAGGTCTTCAGCTTTTTGCTCTCTCCATCTACTTCATCAGGAAACTGTTTGCTAAAATCACTTTCTTAATTCCTTATTAGCTCACATCACTTAGCTGTGTGAACCACTCTACTGATTGACAGTATTCATATTTCTCTTTATAAAATGTTTTAAAACTTTTCTCCATGTCCTTATGCATCTTTTCCTTGCCTTCATCTTGTAGAGTTTGTTTGTTTGGTTGGTTATTGCTTGTTGTTTGTCTTTGTGTTGTTTTTTTTTCCCCACATCCATATGTGGTCTACTACCTTGCCTGTTCCACTGCTTCACCAAAGTAGGATGTTGAATATTAGGAAAAAATTCTTCTCATAAAGAGCAGTAATGCATTGGAGCAGGGAAATGAGAGAGTCATCATCTCTGGAGGTGTTCAAGAAACATGGAGATGTAGCTCAGAGGGGCATGGTTAGTGGGCATGGTGGTGATGGGTTGACAAATGGACTTGACCATCTTAAGAGTCTTTTCCAACCTCAGTAATGCCATGACTCTATGATTCTATGCAGAAGTCTGAATACTTCAGTGCTCGAGGTCTTTATTTCAGGTCCCCATTATACATCCAATTTTTCCTTGGTGCTATGCCAAATGTCTTTTCAGCTCTTCCATAACAGAATAGAAGAAATCTTAAGGAGAGCAGAATTTTTAAACATAAAAGTTTCTTCTGAATCCCTAGGTATTTCTTGTCCTCCAGTATGAGGTCTTACTCCCCTTTGGAAAGAACAAATCTATTCAGTCTTTAGTCAGATGGATTAAGTAAAAGTCAAGCTGTTCTGCTTGTGCTATAGAATTCAATGCCATTTTTAAACTGCAAACATCTTCTATGTGCTGCTGCTGTATGGCAAAGCTCACACTGTTTTGTTGACACAGAACAGTGTTTTTTAAAAGCTGTGCTAATTTCTTTCCTTTTAGCTGTGTACATTAATCAATTTATATTTGAGAGTATCTTAATGAGTATAGAAGAGGTGATTTCAGTTCAATTTTTTAGGTGATTTTATTCTTCCATTGAGAGCCTGCTAATCTGAAGAGAAGAACTAACACCATTATGTACTAAAGAGTCAAAGTAAATACCCTGGACTCCCAGAATGATTTATCATATCAGGTTAGGTTATTCCAAAGCCATGAAGTCATACCGTGAACCATATCTCCATCTGTACTTATGCAGCCATTACTGGTAAATCATTGATGATTATTTTTCTTAGCTGGAATGCTGATGTGATGTCAATACAAGTTTGGCATCTAATCGTGTTTCCTTTGGAAAATTATGTACTTGTTTATTACAAATGGTTTATATGATTTTCAGCCTGTTGAGTGGTTGCACTTTGCAGTTGTTTGCTTAGTTGACTGGAGTGTTCAAGCATAGCATATCTCCGTGGTGAAATGTAGCGCAAAAAATGCTTAAAGTAGCATTGCAAGAGTTAGTGAGAGAGCTTTACTGCAATATTGCGCAAACCAGCCACCTCAGATAAAATGAACAGCCTTCTCTATATAGCCAAGTTAATTTGCCCAGACCTGACTTCATTACCTTGGACACAATACACTGCATCCAGCTTCTTTGCTATTGAGACTTTGGGCAATTGTCATCCATTACAGGAAAAGAAACTAAAAACGTGCTGTAATTTGGAAGCCCAAACCTATTAGATCAGAAAATGTTGGCTAGCCAAACTGATAAATGATGTTCCTTGGTGTCAGATCAATTGACTTTTCTGTAGCACTTAGCATACTGCCCTATTCTTTGTTTATTTCCTTTTGGAGGCCATCTTGCTTAGTTTTTCCAAGGAAAAAAAGGATTCCAATGCAGTAAGTAAAGAAGTCATAAACTTGCTTCTGAAAACTACTTCATATTTCTGGTGGAAAAGAAGTCTAAGCAATGCAAATGTCTCCTTCATTCCTGCCTTACAAGATATCATTTATACTAAACTACATCTCTGCAAGTTTCAGGGATCTGGATTCTCTTTCTTGTTTCTACTTTCAGACAAATAATCACAGTAGATGCTGAGTCTGCAAGAAAATCTGAGGACCAACAGCAAAAGCAAATAATTATAAAGTGCTCACAGGGTTGTGCCTAAGTCTCATAATAGACTGATATCATCTTGACTCTTCTGCCAGGCTGAAAAAGGACTGTCTATTTTGGTGACAGACAAATGGGACTTGTATTTATCTAGTCATTACTTTTTTCCCATTGAAGAGATAAGGAAAAAAAAAAAAGCTAAAACATGGAAAGAAGAACTGTTTCTTTTTGAATTGCCTTCTAATTATTTCTGTTTTAATTTGCTACTTCTTCCAAAGCATTTTTCCTGTTTTGAAGATAAAGACAGCACCACTGCCACTCAGACCATTTCTGCGTGCTTCTCCATCTTTTCCTGAGCAAAACATGCAAGATACCATTTAGGTACAATGCATGCAATTTGTACTCAAACTTGGACTGCGTATCCAAAAGGAAATAATGGCTTTGACTCTTCTGACTATTTTCTTCCAGAAATTACATTTTTTCTCTGACATCATTCAATTGGACGCACACTTTTCTCCAAAAGTTCTCACTTCTCACTGACATATGTCTGTGGAATCAATGAATGATTCATAGTCCAAGCTGTAATTTTCTGTTGATTTTTAGTGACTCATATATATGCCAACTCAGCACCACTTAAGACAAGGCTGACATGGGCTTGTATTTGTTAAGTATTGGTTTGCAGTTCATGTTCCGTGAAACTATCTGAGGTGAAATGAATCATCTTATTAGCACTGAATTAAAAGTAATTGTTAGAAGGGAAAGTATAGTCGATATTGCTATACCTGTACACTTATGATTCTTAACAATTAACTCCGATCTCTGCTCCCAACCAGGTTAATCACCCACTTTCTCCAACACTTTTTTCAGATGAAGACTAAGAATCAATGGGCTCTTCTGTTTTGCAAAGAAAGATATAAAAAAACTTCAGTTCTCTGAAAGTTGATTCAAGAAGGAAATGAAATGAGAGTAACATTATGAGGAATCAGTGAAAAGTGAAGTGTTTACTTATGGCGTTCATTGATTCTCCACTCTTAGAAATCAATTATTCAAATCTGATTTTTTTTCCAAGACTGAAAATGAAGTTTAAAATGGAAAAAAAAAAGAGAAAAAAAGGAAGCAGTGGACAAGAAATTTTTGGTTTATTACAAAGAAAATTATCTAATAGGAGTTGACAGTGCATAAAACACTGAGTGAGAGTAGATGAGGTAAGGTGATGGCATTCTAAAATCTCTGTTCCCTCATTATTACATATTTTTAGAGGTTTTCTAGTTTGCAAGATTTCAAACGCATTTCCTAATTCATGTAAACTAAACTTTATTTTAAGCATAGACAAACCCATTGATTTTTCCCCCTTCCAAATGAAAAGTTAAGTAAAGTACCATATAAGCCAGTTGTCTTTGTGCCTCAGTTTCCCTACTGCTAATATAACGTAATTTTACTTATACATCTCAGTGACATTTCAAGGCTTGACCTATCAGCATTTGAAAAACACATGAGTATCCCTCTATGTAAAATAACTGTCCATAGAATCATAGAGTGGTTTAGTATCATAGAATAGTTTAGATGGGAAGAAACCTTAAAGATCATTTTATTCCAAGCCCTTAGTTCAACTGCAACCTAACCATACTATCCTAACTCACTGGATTTAACTCCATTGACCACAACTCTTTGGGCCCAGCCATCCAGACAGTGTTTCACCCAGGAGCGTGTATGCCCATACAAGCCATGAGCAGCCAGCTTTTCAGTGAGGGCGTTGTGGAGGACAGTGTCAAAGGCTGTACTGAAGTCCAGGTAGACCACATCAACAGCCTTCATCCACTAAGTAAGTGGGTCACTGTGTCATAGAATGAAAACCAAGTTTCTCAAGCAGGATCTAAATCTACCCTCATTCACTTTAAAACCATTACCCCTTGTTCTGTCACTACACATCCTCGTGAAAAAACAAACAAACAAACAAACAAATAAAAACCTTTTCCAGCTTTCCTGTAGGATTCCTTTATGCACTGGAATGTCTACTGGGAGCCTTCTCTCTTCCAGGCTGAACTGTCTCAGCTTGTCTTCACAGGAGGGGTGTTCCAGTCTGCTGTGCATCCTCATGGATGTCCTATGGATCTGCTTCAACAGCTCCATGTCTTGTTTATGTTGGAGGCCCCAGAACTGAAGGCACCATTCCAGGTAAGATCACACAAGTGCGGAGCAGAAGTGGAGAACTACCTCCCTTGACCTGCTGATCATGCTTTCTCTATTGCAGCCCAAGATACAATTGGCTTTCCCAGCTGCATGAACACACTGCCTTGCCATGTTGAGCTTCATATCAACAAACACCCTCCAAATCCTTCTCTGCAGAGTTGTTTTCAATCCATCCTTTGTCCAGTCTTGTACTGGGATTGTGACTGCTCTGATTAATGTGCTGGACTTTACATTTAGCCTTGTAGAAACTAATTAGATTCACATGGGCCCACCTCTCAAGCCTCTCAGGGTTCCTTTGGATGGCATCCCTTTCCTCCAATGTACTGGCCACACAGCTTGGTACCTGATTCCTTTTTGTTGGAATGCACCTTCTGAACTTGAAGGAATTGATCATTGATTACCTTACTTTCTGGGACCTCTCTTCCCTACAGGGTTTTATTCCATGGTACTCTACCAAGCATATACCTGTAGAGGCCAAAGTCTGCTCTTTTGAAGACCAGCTTGTGAGCTACCTGTGTATCCTCCTCACTGCTCAAAGGATCTCAGAGTCTGCCATTCAAGGCTGCCCTTGGAACATAGAATCATAGAATGGTTTGGGTTGAAAGGGACCTTTAAGATAATCTAGTTCCAAACCTCCTGCTATAGGCAGAGACACCTTCCATTAGACCAAGTTGCTCAAAGCCTCATCTAGCCTGGCCTTGAATGCTCCCAGGGAGGAGGCATTCACAACCTCACAGGGCAACCAATTCCACTGTCTTATCACCCTTACAGTAAAGATTTTCTTCCTAATATCTAGTCTAAATCCATCCTTTTACAGTTTAAAAGCATTTCCCCTTGTCCTGTCACTACATGCCATTTTTAAAAGTCCCTCCTCAGCAGAGTTTCAGTTTCCCCATCCATTTATTCCATCTCATCATTGTCACAGAGGGAATCACTTCTTCCTCATCACCCTGCTTGTCTAAAATGAGCATGTATCCTTCCATTTCAACATTCCAGTCATAAGAGCCATCCTACTACATCTCTGTGAAGCCAATACAATCATAACCCTGTAGATGCACGCAACCCTCCAACTCTTATTTATTCTCTGTCTCAAGCATTTTGAGCTGGGACTGCTTTCTTGTTTATTGCTATTGCTTCACAAATTGTGCGTTTGTATCAGTTAGATATATGTTATTCTTAAAAATAGCCTCAGCAATAATGTTGTTAACCAATCAATATGAAAATGCAGTCAGCTGAGTGAAGCAGGGCACAGGTGCTGGTTATTTTAACTCAGAGATCAGTATTTTACATCTATTAAGGTAAAGACACGGTCAAGATAATTTTTCCCAGTATATATACATCTGAAATTGCCCCAACCCAAGTGCAACACCCTGTACATGTCATTGTTAAACCTCTTTAAGTTAACATGAGCCCAATTCCCAAGACTGTTCAGATCCCTCTGGATGGCATCCCTTCCTCCTATTGTGTCAACTGCACCACTCAGCTTGATGTCATCAACAAATGTGCTGGGGGCAGATTCAATCCCACCATCTATGTCATTTATAAAGATGCTAAAGGGCACCAGTCCGAAGATGGACCCCTGGGGAACACCGCTCATGACTGGGTTCCACCTGGACACAGAGCTATTGACAACCATCCTCTGGCTGCAACCCTGCAGTTGTTTCTTTATCCACAAGTCCAGCTTTGAAATCCATATCTCTCCAATTTAGAAATAAGCATGAGTGTGGGACTGTGTCAAAGTCCTTGCGCAAGTTCAGATATATGACATCAGTTGCCTGTCCTTTGTCCACCAATGCCATCACTCCATTACAAAAGACCACCAGCTTGGTCAGACGTGATTTGTTCCTGTATTTCTACAAAGCCCCAGTTTCCCTCCTATGGTTTTTGCTCCTGTAAGCATTTTTACATCTCCATCAGTGCACCCAGGTTTTGTTGCTGTGCTCAGTCAAGCAGCTCCCACCCAACTCCCTAGTATTAGATGCAATCTTACAGAGCCTCTAGAGAAAAGACAACATTCCCTGCAGCTGGTACTTACATCAAGATGCATGTCTCTATTAGTAACATTATATTAAAGAGTCTGGATTACACCCAGCTGATGGAATATTTTTCAAGGTAGAAGGTATTATATAAAGATCAGCCCTTTCATTGCACTTTTTTTTTTTTTTTTGTAAACAGAAAAGAAAAAAATGATGCAAAAACATCACAGCAAATTGCATCATTAATTTCTAGTCCACTTTTTTTCTCCTTGTTTTTCACAAGAGTATAATATATAGAATAGGAAAGAAAATATCAGTGTAACAATCGAAAGTGCAAGGTGAAGGTTTGATCTGTTTATATTTCACAGTGAGTTACTGGGCATTCTGTAAATCAATAAGTTTCTCCCTTGATGCTTCAGTACATAGCAAAGTAGATCTAAAACAAAACACAACTGCACCTTGCCTTGCAAATATGTTAACTTTGAGCTGGGGTTCTGTGTCAGAAAGAGAACTTGGTATCAACAGAAGAGCTGGCAACAACTGTGATCCCTTGTTATCATAAAGGTTGCAATGTCAAAAACAGCAAAAGGGAAAACCAGAATCAACCTGGCACCACTAAGCTGTGTCTCGTTATACACTTGGGTGAAGAACTGAGGTATTGTTCTCAGCTGAGTGGGAAAAATAACCTTCTTGCCTTCCAGAACTTTGCACAAAAAAGAAGGAAGATCTTTTTTCTTTTCTCTTTCTGTTGGCATTTGTTATATGTGGCCTTCTCTGTACCTTTACTAGAAACTGATGCATTCTTATCCAACATACTGCAGCTTATTCCTATCCTTCTTTTCCCATGGGAAATGTAAACAGTTGAATTGACCGTGATGCTTTATTTCCCATGGGAAATCTGTCTCATCAACAGAATAACAGTCCTTATAAAAAATATTCTAGCATGGACCCAACCTTCCCCTGAGTTAATGTTTTTCTGAAAATGGCTATGTTTTCATCCTTGGATGGAAAAGAAAAGTGCTCTTTAAGGGTTAACACTCTCTGCGTTGTTCCTCTTTGCTGGGTTGGCTGAGTTTTTTGCTTTAATGAGCCTTTTTTAGATTTGCACTGAAACTAGAGATCTCTAGTCTCATTAGTTTGGCTAATTAACCATTCCCTTCTAACTGTCTGAGGTTCATCTAAGTTCAGGAAACCTTGAGAAAATAACTAACAGTTGCATTATCATGCAAACTTGTAAGTAGAAGTGAGCCAAGTTCCTGCTTAAAAATATGCACACCTTTTAACTGTGTAGGCAGTACAGTATTCCCCACTGATTCAAGAATCATAAAAGCAATCTCCCTTTTACAGAATGAGAGATTTTAAAAAAGGATGTATACCAGCGTACTCAGGACTCATATCAGTCTGTAGTTAAAGGGAGAACTTGTCCTCACAGGAAATTTTACAAAAATTATTTCTGTCTTTATAGAATCAGAACCATGGAATTCTTAAGGTTGGAAAAGAGCACTAAGATAATCCAGTCCAACTATCAACTCATTATCACCATTATCTAGATGAGCATCTTGTCAGAGATGGAACAGGGATGGCCAGCTCAGATCTAATAGTGGTCTATGCTGCTGTGGAGTACACTGGAACTGGTAAGTTCACATGATATTGCTTTGAAGTAGGTAGACACCTTCGGGCCTGCTACATAAATAGAGATCTTCACTGTGGCCTGTGTTGAATGCATAATGGGAATGGATATGGAAATTTTCATTCAGTGGTAAGAAGAAACACAGTCCTATGACTATACCAGACAACCCTCTTGAGGACTCAGTTATCCACTGGATTTCCCTTGGGTAATGAAGATCTGCTTGTTCAACTGGTTGCTCTAGACATTCTTCATGACCATGTGTAACAGACCAACAAAAAACACTTCCTGACCTGACACCATGGAAAACAATATAGTGATGCCTGCAGAACTTAAGGTATAATTCAACACATCTGCAAGCAAATAATGACTTCTATCCAGAAGAATTGTCTCTGAACTAAAGTGACTCCATGCATTATCATTTATGGTCTAGACAGGGATTGATGGTACTCTGATGAGATTAAGAAACACACCCTTTTCAATCCCTGTGGTGCATCCAGGGTATACGGCTTTCATGTTTCTTCTCCCATTCCTGGCACCCAGACCTCTAATTTGAATTACCAGTCTGCACAGTATGACATTTGATAGTGAATAGTCCACATACATCAAATTGCATTCACAGACAGAAAATAGTCAGGAAAGGAACTTTGCAAGATCAAACTGTGATGGATGTTGGACAATGGGCAAACCAGTAGGATTTTTTTGACTCAGCCTGCTCTTTCTATCTTTTTTTCTCTCCATTTCCCCATGCTGCTTCTTCCTCTGTCCCTTCCCTCTGTACTTCCTTTTCTCTGCCCTTGTTTTCTCCCAAGTAAATAGGAGTTGGATTTGATGATTCTCATGGGTCATCTTTCAACTCAGTATATTCTATGATTCTATGAAATAGGTGCCCCAATTACTTTTCTCCCCATCAGTCCTGCAACATACCTCCCAAATTTAGTATTTCTGAAGCAATTACCGCGCACTGGTGGCCTTGCAAAATTCCACTTTTAAAAACGTCCACAGTGTTCTCTTTAATTAACTGTGAAGTTTGGCTGTCTCTCACAGAAATCCTCCTTAAACATCTGTGAAATCTGTCCAATCCTCTTGGCACTATCTGCAGTTTTTGTCAGACTCTCATTTGTTCATTTGTTATGTTCAGCAGTTTCTCATGCCATATAGAGTAATTTCTAAGAGTGTGTTCAGTTAGCTAAATCTCAGGCCAAGGTCTGGTCTTCTGCTTGCATACCTTAACAGAAATTACTTTCTTTCTTTTTTTTTTTTTTAAGGCAGAAAAACTGAAGCCTCAACAGATTAAACTGAGAAACATTTAGCTTATCTCTCTTCCACGTTTTATTTCTTTTGGAGGGATTTCAAGGAGTTGCCTTTATAAATGCAAAATGTCTCCAAATACTTAAATCCTTGCTGTCTCCCATGTAAACAATTCTTCTGTTATTTACGTAATTACTGTTGGGGTTTTTTGAATGACATATCGTATAGATTTGCATCCACAGGGTCTCTCATGTATCATGGTGTTAGACGTCTGTGCAGATTAGAGGTTAAGGGATATTTTAAAACCTCTGATGATACTCTTTGCTGCAGATTCTCTATGAAAATATGAATCAACAAGAAGTACTTGTTGTATGCCAGGATGTGGTTGATATTAAAGGCAAGGAGATAATACATAATAATACAAAAAAGAACTATGCTGGTCAGAGAATAGCACGGTCTTAGCCTTGAGATCAATTCTTGAGCTTTTCTTTGTTACAACTGGTGCCTGTTGGGAAGTGCTGGGAACCTGGTAACTGCTCTGATTACCCCAGTAGCCTCTATTCAATGCTTGCAGACCGTGATGCGAGAAAAATATCTTCACATCTCTTCTTCAAAAGAACACAGAAATCTGCCAGCACTCACACTGTGATCTCCACACAGTCATTGAACCCTTAAAACAAAACAATGCCACACCCAGGGCAAATAAGGAGACCAACACCACCATGGAGACCTCACCTCCCCAGTAACTGTAGCACAGTGACAGTTTGAATGAGTACACAACACAGCTGCACTTTGCTCCTATTCATAATAGACTCTTTTCCCTAGACTTAACTTTTAATAGATGGACTGTACTTGGCACTGGTAAAGCTGCACCTACAGTATGTGTTCATTTTTGGGCCCCTCACTCCAAGAAAGATATTGAGGCACTGGTGTCCAGAGAAGGGCAGTGAAGGTCTGGAGTGCAGGCCTTACAGGGAGCAGCTGAGGGAGCTGGGATTGTTCAGTCTGGAGAAGGTGAGGCTCAAGGGAGACTTTATAAGATCCTACAGCTCCCTGGAAGGAGGTTGTAGCAAGGTGGGGATTGGCTTCTTCTCTCAAGCAACAGCAATAGGATGAGAGGTAAAGGAATTAAGTTGTGCCAGGGACAGTATAAGTTGGATATTTGGAAAATTCTGTTCAGAAATAGTAATCAGGGTCTTCTGGAGAATGAGATAAAGATAACTTGGATTTTTTGTCAGGCTTCAGAATATGATTCCCTTCCACTCTTGGGGCTGATATGAGGATATGGAGAGCAGTGTTCACTGCTGACTCTTTTCCAGATATCAAGATTCTAAATATTCTGTAGTTGGAAGAAGCTGATATTTATAATGTCTGGGTTCCTGGAGTTTTAATTTTCTGCGTTCCCTTCAAACATACTCTTTAGAAAAATATATGGAAAAATAAACTCATTTCTCTAAGCTACTGAAGGTAGAGACAGTTCCATAAAAACATTTAAGTGATTCTGAAACTATTCAGGTGTCTAAGTGAAAATGAGAGCGTATATTTCAGGAAAACTGGCTAGTCTTGTTTTAACTCTAATTATAGAGCTTCCAATGGTTAAATCCATTTCTTTTGACCCGTCATACTTCATAGCTCTATTATCTCCCCCTATACCATTGCCAGGATACTGCAGCTTCACCAAATGCTGTCATCTTTAAAACTTTTTTTAAATTATTTTCCCAAAACAGACCTGTAAGACATTTTTAGCAACACAGCTGAAGCCAGGCACGTTGCCATATCAGAATATTCTTCTCTCTTTTCCACACCTCATGCTTTAAGAGTTGCAGCTGCTTCGTGAGCACTGATACAACACAACGATTGCATCACCATGATCTCACTGTGAGCAAACAGAGTGTCATAACCCTGGTTACACTCCCCCAGGTTTTGCATCAGAACTGTTCCCCCCTTCCCTGGACTCCAAAAGTACTGACGCTTCTCACTTTCCACAGGAGTGTAGATTTATGCTGCATTTGTACACACTTCACTCTATGCTGACAGATCTCCTTGGCTCCTAGGAAAAAGTCTTTATGAGAAATGTCAGTAAGCCATAATGATTTACTCATATGTCAACACTAGAAAAGAAATTCCTCCTCTTTTATTTCCAGCATTACAGTAGCAATCATTTTCATATTCATTTACCCATAAACATTGGCTTTCTAGTGGCTGGGCTGTGCAGCATATGCTTTATGTAGGACAGTAAATAATAGGTAGGTACACTTGCATGGTTTGAGCAGAGCCTTTGTTCCTAACCCATGTGTGAAAGATGGATTGGAAGGGATTTCAAATACCCTCTAGTTTCAGCTCTCCTACTGTAAGCAGACCACTAGATCAAACACCAGATCAGGCTGCCCAGGGCCCCATCTAACCTGGCCTTGAATGCCACCAGGGATGGGGCATCTACTCTCTAGGCAGCCTATTCCAGCATCTTAACCACCCATTCAGTGAAAAATTTCCTCCGAACATCTAACCTAAATCTCCTTTCTTTTAGTTTAAAGACATACTCCCTTGTTCTATCAGTATTTCCTGTGTAAAAATGTTGATTTCCCCCTTGTGCACAAGTTCCCTTTACTTATTGGAAGGCCTCAGTGAAGTCTCCCCGAAGCCTTTTCTTCTCCAAGCTAAATAAGCCCAGCTCCCTCAATGTTTCTTCATAAGAGAAGTACTTCAGTCTTCTGTTCATCTTCGTGGCCCTCCTCTAGTCCCTCTCCAAAATCTCTGCATCTTTTCTGTGATGGAGTGCTGATTCCTGAAGGATCTGCCCTTCAAACCACACCTCAGTACAGGGCAGGGAGGCAGGATGAATTTCACAGCAAAGCCACAGCACAGACCAGAATGGATAAGGGGTAAGCCAGCTCCGAGGTGACAGCAAGACCAAGATGAAAGGGTTTAATCCCCTTTGGAGAATTAGCAAAGAAATGGGAGATAAATGGAGGATTTGTTTTAAAGAAAAAGCTCTCAAAGTTCAGCTGAGGATGCCCTAGCATCTCTGTCTTACTGCCCGCTCTCATTTTCCAAAAGGCTCAGATTTCTCCTATTTGTTGCAAACTTGATTCTCTTATCCAAATTTCTCTAGGACATCCAGAGGAGAAAGTCCCTTCTGTGCTGTTGGCACTTTAGGAGGAGGAAGGGCACAGATCCAGCAAGCCAATTGTATGTTGCTTGTAAGTGTGGTCACCTCCTGGGATGCCCAGTGCTCAAGACACATCTGGAATGCATTGACATGATAAGGGCTCTGGCCAGGCACTCTGTTCATAGGGTTTCTGTGTTAACATCTTGCTGCTCAAGTAAATAGAAGAAACCCTGGATTAACTAAGGCTCTGAAGGCATAATAAAATCCAGGAACTCTTATTTGAGTGTCACTTGGGAAAAGCTGTCTTTGAGAAAAATGTGGTAATTTTGCACAGGGAAAGGTGTTAATTAAAACCACAATGACTCCTGCTAAAGCCACAGTAAGGAATAAGCAGATGAGAGATGCTTCAAGGGCATTTGTTTGCCTCATTACTAACAACATTTGTTGCCTTTAAAGTCAGTCTGATAGCTTGTTGGATTTTTTCTAACTAATTTCAGTGGAAAGAGGATTAATGGAAATGAGGCTTCCAGGTGAAGGCCGTGCTTCCTGCTGAGAAACCTTTTCTGAGGTTGGCCATTGGAAGGACTTTCCCTCTCCCAGGCTCCAGGAGAGGGGAGGAGAGGGGAGGAGAGGGGAGGAGAGGAGAGGAGAGGAGGGGAGAGGAGGGGAGGGGAGAGGAGAAGGAGAGGAGGGGAGAGGAGAGGAAAAAGATTATTTGGGTGAGACTGAAAAACCTATCAGTCTTGTTTTTTGTCTCAGTGTCCTTTACCTAAGGAGGATCACATTCTGATCTGAAACAAACTAGAGGAGGTAAGCTCAGTGTCTGATTACTGACCTTCTGCAAGATTAGGTAATAGAAGGAGAGAGTAAATAATACCCCAAACTGAATTAAGCTCAGCTACTGTCTACATACATATATATTTATAGATACATAGGTATGCATACATAGATATATATGCACACATAGATCTAAATATACATATGCACACAGCTTTAGCAAAAGGGAGAAGATGGTTCTTAGTCATACCATTCTGGCACTGAGCTATTCATACCAGAAGGCTGCATGACTGCAACTTTCTCCCGTGCTTGAAAGGGAATGTTGTCCCACAGGGAATGGTTCAATCTGCTATCACATCACTCATCTAAGTTTTACACCTTCTACCCTAAGGACAGCCAAGATAGTTGCAGGGTGTCATACCATCTCCATGTCCTTCCAGATAGGCAAGTGAAGTGCTGTAAGCTGAAAAGATATAAAATAAGCAGCAATTTCTGATGTAGTTCTTTTTTAAAAGTAGCCCTAGATATGGACGTGTTAAATGCCATGGGCAGCACAGTCAAGCTGAGAAGATGATCATATGTGGCTAATAAAATCTCATGGCAATTGCAGAACTGGTGTTCTGGCAAGATATTGAGAAGAAAAAAAAAAACAAAGGACCAGGTAGGCTTGCAAAGAGCTTGGAGGAATATACGGGCTGGCCTCTACAGAGGACCGCAGAGCCATGGTGGACTGCATGCATTTCAAGCCTGAACTGCTCTCTCTCTCCTCTCTCTGCTTATTTCACTACAGAGAGCTAGCTGATAAGTAACTTGTTCCTGATAAGGAAAAGGATTAAGAGGGGATCTCTTCCAGAGATCAGCCATCAGCTCGTTTTAGTCTTCGGCAGAAATTGGTCTTAGAGCTCTTTCAAAGCATTCTTCCCCATCAGATGTACCTGCCCTGCTCTGGATGAAAGCCCAAAACTTGGTATTTAAACTACTTAACTATTCAGGAGAGAATTGGAAGTGATTTTAGGATCACATAACCAGCTCTGCCCCCAGTGATGTTCATTATCGATTGCTACTTTCAGGTCACAAGTGCAAAGCTACTTATTCTGGCTCCAAAATTTGCCATCTGGTATCTACTGGTATATATTGCGCCGGGGAAGATTTAGATTAGATTTGAGGAAAAATTTTTTCTCTGAGAGAGTGGTCAGGCACTGGAATGGCCTGCCTAGGGAGGTGGTTGAGGCACCGTCCCTAGCACTGTTCAAGAAGCATTTAGATGAGGTGCTAAGGGATTTGATTTAGTAGCTTGGTGGGTAGGGATGGTGGTGGGAGGATGGTTGGACTAGATGATCTTGTAGGTCCTTTCCAACCTAATGAATCTATGAATCTATCTATGAATCTACCAAAAAACTGAGAAACAGCAAATAGTGAGCAAGGACAGGTCGCTGAGAGCAGAACACGGGCTCTGTGCTGGTATCTGTCACAGCTATAGCAGTCTCAGGCTTTCAGGATGTAAGCTAAGGTTCTGAATACTATCAGGGAGACACTGATAATGTATGCAGGTGGTGCTGATGAATTTACTTGTAGAGGGAAATCCATTCATCACCAGAGGGCCACAAGATTGATGGGGTGGATTCTTTCAGTCATTAATAAATGTAGAATCATGGAATCATAGAAGAAAAACAGATTTTCTTTTTAAAATGTTAGAAAGTCTTCTGTGGTTGGGGCCCATCATTGTTTATTGAAACAATTCTTACCAGATTTATCTTCATTTGTACTGCTTTGTTCTACATCCTGTAGGATTTATTTCCTTCTTTTAATACAAAGTAAAATTTCTGGATCAAATAAAGAATCACCATTTTCACCTGTCATTAAGAGAGAGGTTAACTGTCCACCAGAGGACAAAGACTCTAACTATTTCCAATTATCTGTGTCAGAAACAGCCTGTTCATGCAGGAAATTATTTATGGTTTCAGATACACTGGGGCTGGAAAATCTGGAATAATAGAATCATAGAACGGTTGGAATTGGAAGAGACCCTTAAAGACCATCTGGTCCAACTTCCCTGCAATGAACAGGAACAACTACAGCTCAGTCAGGTTGCTCAGAGCCCCATCCAGCCTGACCTTGAATGTTACCATGGATGGGGCATCTACCATCTCTCTAGGAAACCTATATCATTTGTTGAAACTCAAAGTTGGCGATAAACAAAAAGAAATGTCTAAAAGGCAGAGGAAAAATACAAAAAACAACCCTTATTCACATTCAATTTAGCTCATCCTTTTGATCAACATCTTTGAGATTTGCTGCCAATCAGGCACCCAAACAGCATTCATGGGTCAGATCTCCTTGACCTGAGTTCTTCTGAATGTGAAAAGAATCAACCATGGGGATTTCATCAATGCTTCCCATTCTTTTTCCTTCCCAGATTCCCCTCACTGCTAAAAAACACTGGTCGTTCCCGAGTTTTGCAAGGATTCAAAGTGAGAGATATATTGTGTAGGGCAATAGTACATCTGTGGGGTGACTTCCATCTTAATGAATAAAATGCGCCAGTATTTGTTCTCAGTCTCCAAGGACAACTGGCAAAGGTAGTCTCTGTATAATTCATTTTTTTCTCATCCAAAGCAATGTGCTGCCTTCCAGACTGTGTGCTGTTTTGTTATATTCAATAACAAAAACACAGCCTTAATATTATGACTTTTCTTTATGGAGTCTAAAGGGACAGGGGAGGCAAATTCATAGACAAGGCTGATGTGAAACATTTATGTGTCTACTGAAGTACAGCATGAATGTAGAAAAAAGCTGTTTATCTCAAAACCACTCTAAAAAGATTGGTCTTTAGATAGGACAGTGATCATCAGTGAGGGTAATTTCCAAGCGAAGCACCAGGAGCTCACCTCAGTTACTCAATTTTTTTGTTTGATTTTGAGTAAGATATAAAGACATTTCGGGAACCTAGCTTCCTTCTAGAATTCTTCTGTTTCCATCTGAACATCAGGAAGCATTTCTTATGGATGATGGAGCTCTGGTGCAGGTTGTCAGAGTAGTTGTGGATTCTTTTTTCTTAAATATCTTTAGAAGCCACTTGGACAGGGCCTGGGCACCCTACTGTGGGTGTCCTTACTCGATGAAGTGTTGGACCAGATAGACCCAGAGGTTCCTGCAAACGTCAGTCATTCTGTGATTCTAGTCTTGCTTGATTTTAACATACAGCAATAATATGTATGTATGCATTTCCAATTCAGAGTATCTGAATGTAGACAAACAAATAATTTCTTATTAATATTTTTCATTTATTCATTTATTGTTTATCATTGGGTATCATTTATTAATGCGAATTTAAACAACGGATCCCAGACTGAGGAACTGCATGTTTTGGGCAGTGATTAAATGTCTAAGAGTGCAAAAACTTCAGGGACAGTGAAGGCTGGAGGGATACATCCCTGATGCTTTCTGGTTCACAACAGTTATTCAGTATATCTGTGGTCTATCTGTGAGTGGGAAGATAGGTGGAGAGGAAACTCACAAGGTTTATTACTGACTCTGCTGGGTGACATTGATAATTCCTGCATTTCCTGCAAGTCCTTTTTTATTGCAGAACATTTTTTACAGCAGTTGGAGCAGCGTTGATGTGAAGTCCTTCAGAAATGCTGCCTTGTTGTTCTGCTATAGGAAAAAACATTTGTGTTTGATATATGATTAACCATCCAAGTTCTGTCAGGAACAAATAAGGAGGAGGATCAAGCACTGCTCATACTCCCTTTATAACTGGGAGCACAGGTGACCCCCATGATCTAAGAATTACATCCAGAATTATTACACAGAGACACTGGTTCTGGCAGAAGATGTCAATTTCTTCACACAACACACAGTTAAGCTGTGAAATTCTCGCCACAGGATGTTGCATAGACTTGAAGATTTTGAAAAGTAATTGAATAATTTCCTGGGGAAGGAAAGAAAGGGCTATACATAGAGGTCTATAAAAGACAAAAATCCCATGTCTGTCTTGGAAGACTCTGGCCCATAGACATTCAGACGTGAGGAAAGTGCTGTAGGGGAATATATCACTTCATAAGCTTTCCCATGAACCTGTTCTTATTTCTTGAAGATACTGGATATGGGTTTAGGGGAATTTTATACTCATATTGTGCAGATACTTTTATCTATATTCTTAAGGTCACTCATGACCTGCAGGTGTGGTGGGATGCAGGGCAGAACAACAGTTTAGCTTCTTTGCCTCCTGCCTTTGCAGAGAGTGCACTTTTGGGATTACCTCACCATCCTAAGAAATGACTCATCATATCTTCATAGAACCTGGTCATCTCTTGTGTTAGCATTCTGGAGAAAAATTCTGGGTTAACAGATTCACAGCTCACATGGGTTTTCTTTGTTAGCAAAGAGTGCTAAATATGGAGCCCCTAGAGTCCTCTTCCAAATCTGTCTTTGTGTCTGTAGGTCACTTTGATGTCTAAGTGATTTGAGGCCAGAGAAGTTGGCAAATTCCTTTCAGCTTTGCCCTAATCAATTGGTCTGTTAAGAGAGGGCAGTGGTTCCATGGGTCCTAAAGAAGGGTAAGAGTGTTCAAGATGTTTCATAATGGTTTGTAAAATCTAATAGCAATAGGATTTGGTATGAACCCTATACTCAGATATCTTGAACGTACACCTATGCTGGTTTTGAAAATTAAAGCTTATTAGAATTGATTTGAATGAACTAATCTGAACAGAAAATGAATGAACAGGAAACACAATGAAATACACCCTGTCTTCTCTTCATGTCGAGAGATGGAGACGTGGCCAAAAACATCATGACAAGGAATATCTCTATTGCAAACCCCAGGTGGGCTATTTTCTGCACTGCTTAACATTTTAAAAGCTCACAGGTGGATCCACAGGTTTCACTGGCAACTACAGTGACACAGGGAGAGACTGTCATGAGTGGTATTAATTGGGTGAAGGTCAAGAGAAAATAGAGGCAATGAGACCTGAAAATAAAAGTTATTTGGGATAACTCAAGCTGAAGCTCAGCTTCATTTCCACTTAAAAAAGAAATGTTTCATTCTGAATCTGTAGAGACCCAAAATAAATAAAACATTTCTATCTGAGAAAGCCAAATTTAACCCTTTATTTTTTTTTTTTTCTAGAATGCACAGGTGGGTGTCCTGGCAATCACAAATCAATTAATATCAATTAATAAATCAAGTTAATATCTTTTCCAGTTCACATAAGTATATATATATACCACAAGTTTCCAAATAAATAGCAATTCTTGATTCTAATTACTTCACTGGTCTTTCAGGGAACCTTAACTAAGATTCCCTGCTATTTCCTTATGTACTTTTATCTTTTTCTGCTACCACCTCTCTTGTCTTACACCTGCACTGTGGTACATTGAGAGATGTACAATATTTAGGCTGAGTATTAGGAAACATTTCTTCTCAGAACAAGTAATGAGGTATTGGAACAAGCTGTCCTGGGAGGTAATGGAGTTGCCACCCCTGGAGGTGTTCAAGAAATGTGGAGATGTGGCACTGAGGCATTTGTTTTAGTGGACATGGTGGTGGTGGATTGGTGGTTGGGCTGGATGATGTTTTCCAGTTTTAATCATTCTGTGCAGTCTCTTCACCTTGCACCTGTAAAGCACCTATCACCTCTTAGTCAACTTCTAGTACCAATTAATGATTCTATCTCACCATAAGAAATTGTTGTGCCACAGTAGCAAAGCCTTTTCTACAGAACACGATGATAGTAGCTTAACATCTATGCAGATAGCACAGGTTTTAAGTCTTTCACTTGGAGATGCCATCTGTCACTGGCACCATGTAAAAGAAACGTGCTCTGATACTCATCACAGCACCTCTCTGGGAGTGCAAAATTATCATTTCGCAGATGTGGTCAACAACATTTTCTGAGAAGACAGAAATACTCCAGGCTCTGACAATCTAAAAATGAAATTCCTGGTGACTTTAGCTTACTGTTTTAAAAAGATTTGTAGATTTTTTTTCTTCATTTTTAATGTCCACAGTTTAGACAGAAGTTGCATACAACTACAGGTACAACTACAGGCAAATATTACTATTACTAAACAAGCAAGAAGTTTCATATTAAATCTGCTTTTACTTACATTTGCACTTAGTAATTATTTTACCACTGTGTATTATTTCCAGCTGAAATTATATGTGTCGGTTCTAGTTATATGCCAGGTGCAATGCAAACAAAGCCCATGAAGACTAGCCTGACCTGTATTATAAGCAACCTTAGTCATGTTTGTGTAGCTGGCCTAGTAATTCCTAGCACCTAAGATGGTGGTAAAGAAGGATTTTGCATTTAAGAGAGCCTGTTAATGGGTAGGATGGATGGGAAGAGTGGATTTGTGCTGAGAAAAGCCAAGGAGTTCCATTCCTGCTTTGAGCAAAATTTGTTTCTGGTCTAACACATCAGTTTCCACAGCACTAGCATTTCCAAAGAGAGGGTCTTTGAAAATTGCATTCTCTTACACAAAATAGATCCTTTCATATCTAAGGGGGGCCCATAAGAAAGAAGGGGACAGACTGTTTATCAGGGTCTGTTGTAACAGAACAAG
Organism: Callipepla californica brunnescens; assembly: GCA_023055505.1. Lineage (NCBI taxonomy): Eukaryota > Metazoa > Chordata > Aves > Galliformes > Odontophoridae > Callipepla > Callipepla californica. The sequence continues at coordinate 1,027,781 of JALIRH010000002.1, read as the reverse complement.
AGGAAATGCTATGAAACTAAAACAAAGGGGATTTATAAGGGATATAAGAAGATTGTTTACAATGAAGGTGGTGAGGCACTGGCACAGGTTGCCCAGAGTGATGGAGGATGCCTCATCCTTGCAGATATTCAAGATTAAACTGGATGGGGCTCTGAGCAAACTGATCTAGCTGTAGATGTCCCTGTTCATTGCAGGGGAGTTAAACTAGATGACCTTCAAGAGTCCCTTCCAACTCAAATGGTTCTACAATTCTATGAAATCTTGCTTTCCTAACCTTCAGCTTTTATTTTACACTACTTGACACTTCTAGAACTGTAAAATCTGAGATACCCAATATACCCAAGTGTTCCTATCAAACTATTTATTTTTCCTCTTACATGTATGTGAATTCATGGAAATACTGAAGGAAGTACCCTGCAGATCTTGAACTAATAACTCCCTTTGACAGCCAGTCTTTGAATAAATTTGTGCCTGCAATTTCAGGTTTTAGGGGTGAAATGAGCTTCAGGAGAGTAGCTCTCGCCAGTCCAGGAATGTATTTTCTTCACATTTCCTTGAAAAATAATTCCTCATCCTCAGAAATAACAAAAAACATACAGTTTTTATTTTTTATTTGTTCTATTAAAAATTAATACTGTGAAAAAGTGTGTTAACAGATTTAAAGTTTGTATCTCTTTAAATGCTCATCATTTTTACATTATAGCAGGGTGGTAACCTGTAAGCAATTTCAACTGTGATACACAAACGTACAAAGACCTATTTGCTATGAGTTATTTCAAATGACATTCCATAAACTCTCAGTGATCCATCAGATCTCTCTAATGCACTGATTCCTCAGCTCATCCTTTTTGTAAAAAAGCATGAAATAAGGAAGTATTTTGGGTGAATTGAATACTCGTGAGTGATTCTAGTTACAGAATATCCTGAGAGTGAAAGAATATCACAACTTGGAAGGAACCCAGTCTATAGCAAGTGTAGGGACAAGCTGCCACTTGAGATCTGCTGAGAGTTAAATTTCTGCTAATTATATTGATTGGTGACATCATAAAAATGTACTTCTAGCGTGGCCAATGGTGTCTCCATCTCTTATCTCACTCCAAAGATGGGTCATTTTCGATTGAGAGATTCCCAGCAGCATTTTTTTTCCCCAGAAGTAACTCCCCTACATGAGAAGAGGTAAGACCTTCAGGACAAAGGTTATCTTTTCAAGCAGAAAGCTTTGTAGCAGGCATATTTCCCTTTGCCTCTACAGAACTGCTTTCTCAATTTCAAATAAATTAGAAGTGATTGAGACTTCTTTCCTATCTTTCCTAAAAGCTTGGATAAAATCTCTACAGATGTACTTTACTTATCTCCTCTAGTAATACAGAAATCAGGGGCCTTTGCATAGATGATAGAGAGATTTTTTTACAAGTTTGGAGCACTAGGAATGCTGAATGTATGGAAGCAACATTTTTAGAGTCCTTGGATTTAACTATTGCTTATGCTTCCACACAAGTTTCAAATCATAAGCACTTTCAATCAGCACATTCTGATGAGTGTAGGACAGAGAATCTTACAAAGTTCGATTAGGACTGAAGCAAGAAAATAAATAAATAAATTAATTAAATATGATCCCTTAGAATAACAACGTAATCACTGTTGATCATGAGGAGTGTTACTATCATTGCTTTCTGGGTATGAAATAGAAATAGAGAAGCTTTGCCTGTCCTGAACCAACCCAGAAATTCCTGGAGTGAATCATCCCAATGTGCTCCACACTTCATCCACTTACACTTGTTGGTTAGCCATTTCTATCACTATGTGGTAAGTGCCACTGGGCATCTTCACTGCCTCTTCCATGAAGAATCTACAGGGCTCTTGGAAAGTTGCTCTAACTCCATCTGTACCTGTTGGCTCAAAATCAACAAGGCAATCAAGACCAATTTGAAGCCCAGAGCTATATTCTTCTAACAGTGTGGTCTAAGAGGTGAGATTCACTCACTGACTGCTGCAAATAGAGAAAGGGGGCATGCATTCATGTCATTGTAGCGTCAACTCATGTCAAGTTGAGCTACTACATTTGGACTACTCAGTCCTGAGATCTCTGGAGCGGTCCATAGCTGTTCTACAGTAGCATATCACAGAATCATAGAAGCCTAGAATTCTTTAAGTTGGAAAAAAACACCAAGATCACTAAACCATATCCCCAAGTGCCACATCTACCTTTTCATGAGCACCTCCAGGGACAGTGACACCAGCACCTCCCTGCAGACCTACCTGTTCTCAAAAATAGCTTCATTTGCTCATTTCCTCCTGTGCCTTTGATTGTCTATCTGTGCCTTTCATTGTCCATCTCATTTACACATAACCCTTATATTTTATGAAGGTTTTTACAGGTCTGTTTATTCTCCTTTCCCAGCAATCATTTGAATATTTCCCTCTCTTGGCAAAAAGAAAGCCAATCCAGCCACTGTTCTAGTAGGAGTTTCTCTGTCTCTTCTCCTTTCACCTCACATTGCCTCCAAACAGGTGATACAATGGTCTTGCTCAAAAATCACACCCTTGACAAAATGTATTATGTAGACAGTGACAGACACAGAAAGGCCAGGATATGATGTTATTTGTCAATTTAAGCAGCCTTTTCCAGGCACTCTAAGCAAGCTTTCAGATGATCCCACATCATAAAGATGCGAAGTGACTTGAGAGCTCCAGGGCTACTTCGTACATTTATCTGTGGGACTTAGGAAGCTGGTGCTGGCTGCTGAGACACAGGAATACATTTCTTCCTAGGACTGACTGCTCCAGAATGTTGTATATTAGGAAAAAAATTCTTTTCAAAGAGTGGTAATGCGCTGGAACAGACTATCCAAGGGAGTACTGAATTCACCATCCCTGGAGCTGTTCAAGAAAAGGGCAGCTGTCGTACTTGGGGACTTGGTTAGTGGCCATGGTGGAGATGGGCTGTTGGACTTGATCTTAGAGATCCTTTCCAATCCAGATGATTCTATGATTCTATGAAAAGGCTCTGCATGCTTGGGAAACAGTCTTCATAGTCACTCTGTGCAGGAGGTGGAACAGAGTTACTTGCAAAGAAGCAGGAATTATGCCTACACCGTAGCAGGAAGAGTTTTGAATAGAAGTTCCAGACACAAGGTGACATAATCAGCCATTCTACTAGTGATGAAAAAAGTGATAGGATCTTAGAGGGATGGGAAATCTTCCACTCACCTGATTATCAGAGACTGTGGAAACAAGGGACGGTTACTCATAGGTGCTATGGACAAATATGGACCATCAGGAGTTCTTCATAGTGATGCAAAGGGGATATATCAGCCTCTGCACCTCACAAGATGTACTGGAAAGAAGTTCCTCTGTGTACACAATCATGTTCATTTCTGCCAGGCTACTGCTCATGTCTCTTAGCTTACACGTAGTTACCTGTGTAGTTACATACCCACCCCCTGAGTAAGCAGTAACCACAATTTAAAAGACACTATGAGGGGAAAATTACTCAGGCAAGAAATCACACCAATTCACTTTGCTGTCCAGGAATAAATTCGCAGTATTCCCAAGGCTGTAACTCCACTGAAAAGAAGATGAATTTGAAAGTCACAACAGAGAAGAAAATGACAATGAGTTCCACAAGGACCTTACTGTCCCTGTATTAATTAGCAAGGGGAAAATTATTCTGACATCCACTATACCCACTGTGAGCCACTATTGTAAGCAAATATTTTACTAGCAGATACTGTTGTAATGAAGGGGAATGTTGCTGTCCTGCAAGAAGACGTATAGATAAAGCCCCACTTCCAATCATCAGGGATCCCAAAGATCAGCTTCCCATAAACTTATTTATATGAGTTTCTCTATTCCCTATTAAATGTAATTGACTTTTTCTTTCCTCCTTTACTTTTATACTTTGCTGCCATCATCTGTACTGTGCTGATACTGCATCCTACTTTTGACTGTACAGACCAAATTCCTCTCTAAATTGTTCTCCCTTCTGCCGGGGGAGATGCTATTGATGTATTTGCTTTACATGTCAGCACTATCTCTTATTACACAGAGGATGGACACTCCAGTGTCCAGCAGTGTCCCTTTTGGGTTGTGTCACCTCCGTGTTTGCAAGATACAAATGGGAACAGTTTGAAAGATTCAGTTGTGAAGATCCTTTCATGTACAAACGTAAGAAAATATATGATATTCCCACGGACCAGATTCACTGGCTGCCATCCCAATTATACTACGAGGTGAATATCTGCTTTCTCTGACAACAACGTACAGATTTTCAGAACAGCCCAGAGGCAGTGGAAGTCAAACTCACTGCAGGGGCAAATCATGACAGGGCTTTAGGTAGTGACTTAATTGACTTCTGGCTGTTTCATTCATTAGTTCAGCCAGAGGATGCACAATGAGTAAAATCTTGCCGCCTGTACCAAACAAAGGCATTTTCCACCTCTCTTCAAACAGCTTCTACAATGAAAAGCACTGATTCATCCAACCCCACTGTGTTTTTATCCATCTCTTACATCTCGGGCACATAGCATTAGAGCCAACAGAAGCCACTGTTCAAGCAGAGACTCTTAGAACTGAAGGAGAGTCAAGCTCAGAGTTATTAGCATCAGACCTGATGCCAAGCAAAGCACATCTGACATTTACAACAGAGACCATCCTGCTTCCACATAGAAAAGTATGAATGACTATTCTGGAGAGGAAAATCCCAATCATCCTACATAAATCCAGAACTGAAGTACTGCTGAACTCATGCCATAACTTCAGCGGGATTAATGCAATGTTGTCCAAGTGAAAAGGAGAGCCCCACACAGGTAGGAAATAGCTGGAAAAAAAATTTAAAAATAAAAATAATAAAAAAAATAAAGTATGCCCCTTTCCTGAATCTGTAATAATTTGAACTAAAACCTGAATTCTGCTAATAACATAGAAATGTTTACAAACTACTTAGAAACAATTCGCCATAAAGCATGGGTGTAACATCAGTTTCCCTCTGTCATCTTTTAGCTGGAGATTGTTACTAAATCTTCATCCCTTGCTGAAGGAATCCTATGTGTCTTTATGTCCTATGTGTTCAGAGTCATAGGAAAACTCATGTCATGCACAACAGAGCTCTCTCCTGCCACCAAACAGGGACTCTTCCAGGAAGAATCTTCTCCTCCATAATGTCACGAGTCAGAGCCTCCTCTACCTCCCTTTGCCATTAGAAAGGATCAGATCTACGCCTACAATCCCATCAGTCACCACTCAGATGTTTATTTTATATCCTCATGCTTCATTGCAGTATTCTCTGCTTCCTTAATGTCTGTTCTGAACTTCAGAACTACCAGGCTTTGACCTAACAAATTAATCACAGGCCTTTTTATGTCTGATCTAAAGCTTCCAAACTAAAGACCAGTTCCAGCTTCATTTTACTTTTATACAAATAAATTCTATGCTATAAGGGCAGAGCCATCACCATCTACATCTATGTCTATATCTACAGCTTAATCTGCATCTATGTCAGCATCTACATCTCTGTCCACAACCTAACATCTCAAAAGAAAATCTACTCTGAATATACCTTGTTGGTACAGTTCCTGGGGTGGTCTGCATTGTAAATCTCACAGATGACTTGTGTTGGCACTGTTAACCTACCATAGATGATGCTTTCCAATGGTCTGAATTTCACCTGCTAATAAAGGCTGTGTGTCTAAGGTCGTCTTGACATCTCTGCCAGCTGGTACAACTTATTGCCAGGGATACTCAAACAATGGAAACTCTTTCTGTGTGCTCACCCACTGGAGTCTCATGTGTGTACTTTCTCTATTCCAAGGGCTGTTTCAGCTGCACTTCTTTTTACCAAAGAATTTTCATTATTCCAATGTCTCTTCAGGTAAGACAGATTCATTACATCCCATTATTTCACTGCTGAACCAAGATATGCAACTGTCAAGACAAAAAGTTCCATAAGTGCAGGATAAAATTTCCAGGACTGGAGAGGCTGAGGAAGATGGGTCATATCACAGTCTATCACACTTCATGTGAAAGGTGTGGGATTTGAGTTGAGTGAGTTCTCTTCTGTCCTTCCTCCAAGGTACTTCATGGGAGGTCATATTCCTTCTCCTATTCTATTCCATTTGGTTATGGTCATTATGAAGAGTAGATTCTCAGGGTTTTTTTGCTGTTGTTTTTGTTTGTTTGTTTGTTTGTTTGTTTGTTTTGGTTCCACGTTGAATCTAGACTCTACAGTATCAATTTATGCAACACTGTAGAAGTTCATAATTGGGAAGTTAAGCTCATTGTTATCTGCAACATGATTGTGTAAACAAAAAATGAAGCATAACTGTTTAACACGGAATGCGGTGAGGGCCCCTGGTTCTATTCTCATTCTCATTTTCCTAGTTTAACTGCTTCTAGTCCAGTTGAAAGCATTCTCAGGACACATTCATTTATGTAACGTGTGTCTATGGTGTGACTCTGCAAGTAAATCAGGACTTAATGCAGTGTTACTCTGTTTGACAGATGTAACATATGTGTACCTGCTTTTTGCTCCAACGCTGTTTAAATACAAGGCAGTTATTTGTTATGAAAATTCAATAACATTTTAATGATTAAAAAATAAATCCCATCTGTTTGGCTTTCCCCAAGACTAACAGAAGATTTATTAATAGAAATCCCTGGCATTTCTAATTTAAAAAAATAATAATCTGTAACCAGGGGTAACTACGTGAAATTAAAGTTGACAAAAAATTCAGTATAATAGGATCAAGTTTGTTAATTCATACTATGTAGCAGGACAATGGGAATCCCAGGATTGAAGGTGATGGAAAGCAGAATAGGAAGGCCAGATGTTATTAACCTCAGGGAGTCACAGCCACAAGGTGTGGGCTGCAGATGCCCACAAGTTGTGTGTCAGTGGATAGATACGTGGTGGAGGAAGAGGAGGTGCTTCAATGAAAAGATGTGAGCACTGTACTGTGTAAGGAAACACTCTTTCATTGATGAGTTATTAAAAATACCTTAAACAGTAGCTGTCTTACAATTTATGACAAAATCTAGCTATGTCAGTAATCTCTGTTTGCAAATATTTTTATGATAAAATCTGGCCCCAGATATCTTCTTCTTCCCCAAGTATTTTTCAGCTTAATTGGATCAAAGGAAGAGAGGTAAAACTTATTAAATCTGCAGTTCAGCAGTCAGAATATTTCTGTGGGACCAAAACTCTAGAGATCACATCTGAAATAGCACCTCTTTTTTTTTCTTTTTTTTTGGGGGGTGGAGGGGTGTGGAACTTCCAGGTCAGTGTCTTCTTATAGCCTTTGCGATCAGGCTCAGTCATGGTCTGCATTAACTTGGCCATGAAATAAAATGGAAATCTTTTGATTTTCCATGAAATTAATCATCTGATTCTTAGTCCCTGCCATCGCTCCTGAATCTTTAAATTGTGAAGAAAGAAAATAAATTAAAAGCCAAAAATCTTAAATCATTTAAATCATTTATGGAATAGAAAGACAGAGGTACAGGTTTGCAAGAGAAAGAGCTAATCATTTCCACTTTTACTGAAATCATCAAATTTGATAGCAATGTGCTATGATCTTCAGAAACAGGCAGTGACCTTATTAAAAAGAACATGATTATATTAACTGCTTTCCTAGTGTCAGTACTGTCAACTGTTTTTACTAGGGAAACCAAGGAATTTTTCCGGGCAAAGATTCATAGAATTGTTTCACTTGGAAGGGATCCTTAAAATTCATCTAGTCCAACTCCCATGAAATGAAGAGGGACATCTACAGCTAGATTAGGTTGCTCAAAGCCCCATCCAGCTTGACCTTGAATGTGTTCAAGGATAGTGCAAAGAGGTAAAGGAAAAACTATGTTCCACCTACTTTGCATAAAGAATAATTTATTTTGTCATTTAGTAGCCAGTAGAAACTAAGAAAATTATCAAGAGAACTTGAACAGGTTCTTTTGCTTTTCTTGAAGGAGACTCTTCCCTTTGATTTAGTATCTTCTCATGCATTGTTAAAATAGATTCACCTGAGCTTTGACTATTGCTGTGCAAAGTGAAACCAGCTTGAACCCATCTGTCAGCATCATCTGTCCACAATCCAGTATTTCAATGTAAAAGAATAAGTTATGTCAATTAATTTCCCATGAAGGCAGTATCAGAGAACAGGAAGTGCAAGACTTTTAATCAAGAGAGAATGGAGGAATAAGAACAAGGAGAAAGCATTTTTCTTAGAGTCAGGGCTCAAGGACACAATTTGAGGTCAGAGGAGATAACCCCAAAGAAAGATCGCTCAAACTTGAAAATCCATTTCTACAGATTTGGATAGATGTAGCAGTAGCAGATAGAATGCTTTTTGCAAGTACACAGCACAAGGCACTGTTACTAAATGTGCACACAACTGATTCGTGGAAAATTCCAGTATTTATTGAATTTTTCAGTTCTGAACTTGACTAACACGTGAAATGTTGATGTCTCCTAAAAAACACATTAGAACAGCAAAAGTTTGTCTCAAAGAAAAAGGTTTTTTTTAGCAACATAGGAGCGCATGGTTTGCGGGTTTTTTTTTAATTCTTTTCCAACTCTCACAATGTATGCTTCAGATAAAAGAAAGGCATCTATTTCAAACAGGTAATTTCAGATGAAGTACTGAAACATTCTGTCCTTTTCAACAATGTGAAGAAATGCTTGAATATCTGACATCTGTTGTGGAAAATGGTGTTCGTTTAATAATTTGCCTTAAACTGGAGTAGAATTTCTCTTTTCCCTGAAGTTTGTTGAAGAATTCCTGCGCCATAATGAAAAGTAGATAATTTATCTCTAACATTCTACCTCTTTCCTTTGACTTCTGATGTTTGACATCTCCAAAATTGTAGAAAATGTTTGATGATGACTCCTATAGCACATCTATGCTGCCCCAGTGCATCTGGGAGACATAAGATCAAATGGGCACAAGAAACATTAATGTATCTATGATACATCCGTATGTCTATTATGAACTCTATGCTAAACAAATGCTTACTTGCTTCAGGAGTGAGCATGTTACAGGCTTGATAAACTATCTGTTAATACTTCCTCCTGGAAGGAATTATGCATTTGAATTAGCATGAAGAAAAGTAAAACCAAAAAGAGGTGAGGCAACTGGCAAGTATAGGGCAGGGAACAGTGTTTGCTCTGCTTAGTCATTCCATATCCCTCAAACCAGGCTGAAGAAAAAAAAGCTGACAAAATCCAAACAGTTTAATAGTGATCCTCAAAGATATTTAATTCATGAAGCAGTTCTTCTGTTTGCCTACATGCAGTATGTTCCACATGTATTCAGTAACTGTGCCTAAAGCCTGCCAAATACAACATCATCAGTCCTCTAGCAATTCATCTCCTCTGGACTTACTATTCTGTCTTCTACTTCACAACACTATATTCAAACATATATCAATGCAAACCATCTGAAAGTATGAGGAACTAATTAAAATAATTAAAGAGAAAGATGATAGGGAAAGAAAGAGAGAAAGAGAGAAAGAGAAAGAGAGAGAGAGAGAGAGAGAAGAAAGAAAGAAAGAAAGAAAGAAAGAAAGAAAGAAAGAAAGAAAGAAAGAAAGAAAGAAAGAAAGAAAGAAAGAAAGAAAGAAAGAAAGAAAGAAAGAAAGAAAGAAAGAAAGAAAGAAACATAAGAAGTTTACTTTATACTCCATTGCATATGTCCTTAAACCAGTTTGCTCTACCCCATGTCAAGTTATTCTAACTTCTTCCACAGGAATTGGATTCAAAGTTTTCCCCTATTACATTCTTAAGCAAGTTCTCATTTAACTCACTGTTCAAGTCAGTTTGTGATTGGCCTTGTCAATTTCTAAGTAGAAGAGAAAGAAGGAGGAGGAGGGAGGGAAAAAAAAAAGAAAAGACTTGTTAAGATTGGTCTCTGGGGGGGGAGCAAAAAACAAAAAGCGGTCTGGAGGGAAAGTTTAATTAAAAAGAGCAAGAGTTTTTAATTACCAGGAAAATCTACTTGAATGATTCATTTGCATAATCCTGACGGCAGTGGGAGAACAGGCAGGAATGAGATAAGGTTTCTATACAATCCTTCTCTTGCTTTTCTATATCTCTCCAAAAATGACTCTGATCCTTCACTCCTCATCTCTCCTGCTCCCTGCTACATTTTTCTCCCTTCTGATTGCACATTTTGGCCTAGGGCTACCTACTTGTTTAGCTCTTCCTTTCTTATAGTGTGATGCATTTTTTTTTCCTTTGCACTCTTTCTCCTACTGGAGCTGACTAGGTGAAATGTTACCATTCCTTCCCATATTCTCCCACCATCCCCAAACTGCTGGATTATCCTTGTTTGTTGAGCACTGGAATGTGCTATCAGGCAGAAAGGGGACTCTTAAGTGACCCCAGTACCAGCCACATCCTCCAGCTGCTGCTATGGTGACATCTTCCAGCACCCTTCATGCCAAGCCATTCCATCCCCCTGCACTACACCAAGGTCATTAAATACCCTGTCCTATCTAATCTTCTTCTCAGTATGTCCCTTGAGGCTTTCAAGGTAAGGCTGGACAAGACCCTGGGCAACCTGATCTAGCTGTGGTGTCTCTGTTCATCACAGGTAGCTGGACTAGATGGCCTTCAGAGATCCCTTCCAACTCTAAGGATTGTATGATTCTGTGATTCTATGATATGGAAGCTTGAAATGAGCTTAGTGTGGTGATCCACATGCTTTCTATTTATATTAGAACCGTAGCATCATGGAATCATAGAATCTTTAGAGTTGGAAGGGACTTTTAAACTCTGGTTCAACTCTTCTGCAATGAATAGGAAAACCTAAATCTAGATCAGGGTGCTCAGAGCCCCTTTCAGCCCAACCTTGCAAGTCTCCAGGTATGGAGAATCCACCACATCGTCAAACAACCAACTGGCCATCCACTGAAAGGCTTATTCAGTTCTTACACACTGACATGCAGAGAGCAACAAAACATACATGCAAAACCCCTAAAATATGCTCTCCATGCTCACTCTTGCAGGATAAGTTATGGATACTGGAAACCAAGACAGGTCAGATGATAAAGAGCCTATGTCTGTACTTAAAATGGAAAAGAGGAAAGACAAACAGTGTGAGAAACATAGAGGGGAACAAAGGGAGAAAAAGAAAGGAAATGGTGGAGATCTAGCACAGAATATATTTTGGGGGTGGCCAGCAGGGAGAGGGAGGTGATTGTCCCCCTCTACTCAGCTCTTGTGAGTCCTCATCTGGAGTACTGCATCCAGACCTGGGGCTCCCAGCACAAGAAAGACATAGAGCTCTTGGAACGAGTCCAGAGGAGGCACATTAAAATGATCAGAGGGCTGGATCACCTCTTCTATGAAGAAAGGTTGAGGGAACTGGGCTTGTTTAGTTTGGAAAAGAAAGGGCTCCTGGGAGACTTCTTTGTGGCCTTCCAATACTTAAAGGGAGCATACAAACAGCGTGGGGAATGATTTTTTACATGGGTGGATAGTAATAGGACAAGGAGGAATGGTTTTAAACTATGATGGGAGATTTAGGTTAGACATTAGGAGGAAGTTTTTCACTCAGAGGGTTGTGACACACTGGAACAGGTTGCCCAGGGAAGTTGTGGGTGCCCCATCCCTGTAGACATTCAAGGCAAGGTTGGATGTGGCTCTGGGCAGCCTGATCTAGTGGTTGGCAATTCTGACAATGTCAGGGGGGTTGAAACTATATGATCTTTGTGGTACTTTTCAACCCAGACCATTCTATGATTCTATGATTCTACAAGTCTATGATTTGTTGGGTGGGAAAGGACAATAGAGTGGAGACATGGGGAGTGACAGTTCAGTGTCCCTCTCTTCAGGCTGTCATATGAGACCCAAGGCATGGATTAATGTAACTGCTATTAAATTAGTACAATTACTATTTTCTTTTAATTTTTCAGGTTAAAAGAAAAGCAAAACAAACTTTGGGATGAAACAAACTATTTTGAGGGAGACCTGACCCATATGACTGTAAAGCGGTGATTGTCTCTAAATACTGGGGGAAATGCACAAATGCTTTAAGCCACAGGTGAGTGAACACAATATAAATTTATCCATGCACTTATTGTGAGAAAATGAAAATGTACATAGGGTGGTAGCACAAGTGTGAATACGGCTTTAAGGTGAGCTGGAGCTGTTTTGAGGATATGGGGATATCTGTGTGTATAACAGCAAGCACTGAATGTCTGTGATATGTGCCTGAATGCAGTGAGCCAGGAACAAGCTGTTCCAGCCTGTGAGGGGGAGGTACGAGCCCTTAAGTGTGCGTGTACAGACTGCAGTCCATGTGTGTTGTGTATGGTGAGGAGCAGACACGTGGCGAACTGTGTCTGCTAAGCCTCCTGCATGCACGAGTGCAGTAGGCAGCAGGTAGGCTTGCTTATATGTTCCTAAGGGTATGATTCAGGCATCTGCATTTGCGTTGTGAGCATTGTGTTGCTGTACAGTTAAAGATGAGTGAGTACGGTAGGGTTTACATCAATGCTGCACGTGCATCAGCAATCCATGTATGGATTTGTGCACGTGTGTCCTAGGGGTGTCCTCACCACGGCACACAGCAGAAGGGAGGGAGGGAGACTGCTGATCCTCACTCCATCTGAAGACCATTTACAACAGCAGGTAATGCCCACTTTGTCCCAGGTATGCTGCTGGGAAAGGCAGAAGATAACAAAACTAAAAGAAAAAATTCAGCTGCCTGGAAATCATCAGCAGTGTGCTGTGATTATCAGTGTGCATAGTAACCATCACATTCTTTGCTGGAAGTGAATATGTGTTAATAATGTGGAAGATTAGGGGACAATGATCCACAGATGAGGTGGGTAAATCAATTCATTAATGGTGTGACTGTGTCCTGCAGGTCCTCCAAAGGGTTCACTGATCACCAGACCTTATAATCACAGCTATAGCTTTGGATGCAGAGCTCAGACTAAATCATAGAATCATAGAATCATAGAATGGCTTAGTTTGGAAGGGACTGTAAATATCATTGAGGTCCAACCCCCAGCTGTGGGAAAGGCTGCTAAACACTACATCAGGCTGCCCAGGACCCCATCCAGCATGGCCTTGAGCTCCTCCAGGGATGGGGAGTCCTCCAATACTATCTAATAAATCTCTAGTCCAGTATAGTACAGCTTTTTCCATTGTCCACTTCTCAGATTGTATCTATCTTGCAAGATCCTTCAGCCATCTTCAGCCGCATCCCCCAGCTGCTTGCTCTGACAGTGCAAACAAGTGCTCATCTCCTCTCAGGCAGGTATTTCACAAAGTGGCATGGACATGAAAGATCTCAAATCCCTTTGCAAATGGAGATGATATCTCCTGAGGTACTTTCCTTAAGAGAGACAAACTGGACCCTCTGTGTATTTTATGTGTTTCATTTTGTCAGGAAACTGTATTGCAAAGGCAGTCAGCCATTAATGGTGTATTGAAATGGATTTGGGGTTGGTGGTTAACTATAGGAATGAAAATAAACCTCCAGCAAGCCTGGCATTGCAATCCTAGTCTTTGCAACTGTTTATTTTTCCAACTGTGTTTTTTTCACTTCTCCTATTGCAGTGCTCTCTCTAGCAATGTGGGCGATGGTTGAAGGGCTGTGCCACTGCTGACATCAAACCTCATCTCAAATAGCCCCAAGGAAAATGTCCCTCCAGCTGTATTAGGTAGAAAAGTATTCAATGAGCATGTCCTGGGATGGTCTGTGTCTATTCATGGGCCAACTGTGCTGTTAACAATCCCCTGAAGCATGTTTCAATCTCTGATCTTTGCTCTCACATATCCCTTTGTGCTCAGCTGGAATTAAATCACATTTGCCTGAGGCAGTTTAGGGCACTTTGTGCAACTCCTGGACAGAGTAAGCACTGGTCACTCTTTGGTCTGTTAGACCTCAACAGCTGTTGAGGAACTGAGGAATAAATAGATGGTGAAAAATGAAATTTGCATAGAAAGATGGGAATTATCAGTACTTCAGATGGCTGGTATCTGGAGCAGATTAACATATTCTAAAACTGCCTTGATAAAATCACCATCAGTAACGGAGACTCTATCCCTTTACTTTCTGTATGGACCACTTCTCCTTTTCACAGCCTTACTTATGCTCTGTCATTCCAGTAGTCAGACAGCAGGTTATCTGTAAGCCTTCCTTTTTTTTTCCTACGTCCTTGTCGGGCTCTCATACAAGGGACTTCAGGTTTCTGCCTGTATTCAGTAGGTACAGAACACCCTGTGTGAAAAGATTATTTTTTGCCTGCAGAAGAAAAGATAAGCTCTTTTCTGTCTTTTACTTGATGCAGAAGTACCTACTTCTGCCGGATACTTACATTTCTTTATCGACCTGTATTGGCCTGTTCAAAAGCAACTGCCTACTATATGACCTTCTGTAGAATCATAGAATCATTTAGAATGAAAGATGCCTTCAAGTTCATCAAGTTCAGCCATCAACCTGACCTACCAACTCTCAACATTAGAATTGAATAGGATTATAAAGTGGTTTGAATTGAAAGGGACCTTGAAGATTAACCCTCAAGCCGTGGACAGGGTCACCTTCCACTAAACTGTGTTGCCCAAAGCCCCAGCTAGCCTGTCACCTGTGGGGATGGGGTATTCACAGCTTCTGTGGACTGCCTGTGCCAGTGCATAGTGCCCTCATAGTGAAGAATTTCTTCCTTACATCTAATATAAATCTCTTTTTTAATTTAAAGCCATTGCTCCTTGTCCTGTCACTATATCCCCTATAGAGTTCCTTCCCATCTTTCTTGTAGGTCCCTTTAAAGAGGGAAAGACTACTATAAGGTCTCCCCAGAGGCTTCTCTTCTCCAAGTTAAACAAGTCCAGCTCCTTCAACTTTTCATCACTTGAGAGGTTCTCCAGACCTCTGATTATCGTGGCCCTCCTCTGGACCCACTCCAACAGCTCTACATCTCTCTTGTGCTGACGGACCCAGACCTGGACTTAAGCCTTCCATATGGGGCCTCATGAGGGCAGAGTAGAGTGGGAAAATCACATCACTCTCCCTTCTGTCACTCCTCTTTTGATGCAGCCCAGGATACTGCTGGCTTTCTGGCCTGAAAGGGAACACTGTTGGCTCATGTAAAGCTTTTCATCTACTGTAATCTGCAAGTTCTTCTCCACAGCACTGCTCACAATTCATACAAGACTCAGTTTGTCCTGATGTTTGATATTACTCCAACCCAGGTGCTGAACCTTTTACTTGACCTCAGTGAAATTATGAGGTTCATGAGGGCTCACATTTCAAGCCAGTCTCTCTGGATGACATTCCTTCCCTTTGACACATCAACTGTACCATACAGCTTGGTGTCATCCACAAACTTGCTAAGGGTGCACTCCATCACATTATGTCAGCAATTAAAATATTAAATTTGCCCCTTGGTGTCACAAAACATATTATCTTAATAAAGAGATCAGACTGTATAAATAAGCATGAAGTCCATATAATGTCTATACTCACATGCACCCATGAAGATCCTCATTGTAGGAGGAATTTTTTCACTCAGAGGGTGGTGACATACTGGAACAGGTTGCCCAAGGAGGTTGTGGATGCCTCATTCCTGTAGACATTCAAGGAAAGGCTGGATGTGGCTCTGTGCAGCCTGGTCTAGTGGTTGTCAATTCAGTCCATGGCAGGGGGATTGAAACTATATGATCTTTGTGGTACTTTTCAACCCAGACCATTCTATGATTCTATGATTCTATGATCCTTCTCTGGCCAGAAATCTCACATGGTGCCCACACCATGTTTGGCATAGACCTCTAGCAGTCCAGGCTAGCCATAACTTATTTCTAGACTGGTATCATATGGGATTCTGCTGCAAGGGTGCCAGGCAGCACTCAGGATTTATCAGCATTAGGGAAATTATGGTGGTGATGGGTTGATGGTTGGATAATCTTAGTGGTCTTTTGGAACTTTAATGATTCTATGATTCTATGAAAAGAGAAAGAAGTCTCACTGGGAGCTTGCCCTTACGTCTAATCTGAACAGTGCATTGTGCAAACTGTTATTTGTTGTTATTGTTGCTTGTAAGGATATTATAAATATCTCAGCTTTGTCCTCAGAGAATTATGCACAGAACCTGTCTTTTCTTGTGTATATGCAGGAACAAAACATTAAAACCAAGCTAGATATCGCATTTCATGAAATCAAGAAGAATATCTAGGTAGGAGCTCAGCACTCCTCCTGTTCCCCAAGACTCTTGCTTTTTAGTCACCCCATTTCTCAAGCAGGGTTTGGCCTGTGCTTTTTGCCTTTTGGCACATTCTTGGATTTACAGTCTCTTTGCAAGGGAAACTTTACTGCTGCCTTCCTTTTCCCATTCTTCACCAGTTCTTGGAAGACAGTTCTTTGGGGTTATCATCCCAGTGTTTCCAACGGGCACAGCAGGGAAGTTTTGGAACCAAAGAAAATGATGCTTCAATCACTGTTAGTTACAATCTTCCAGGGCAGCAGTAACATTTTGGGATAGTTTCTAAAGACTTCACATAACTGCTAAAGCTCATCAGTGCATCACAGTTCAGGCAGGAAGATCTATTAGGTCCAGAGCTGGTGTCATGTGGGACACGAAAAATAAGATGATAATTATCAATTGAGCATCAGTTCCTTACAAAATAGTGAAAACAGTGTTACCAGCTGCAATCAATAATGAACCAGAGGATAAGAATACAATTAGTGTCAGTCAACATGTTTTTATGGAAGATGTTCTTGTCAGGACAGGCTGATTGAGTTTCTGATGAGATAACAAGTTCTGTGATACTGGTAACTGCATCAGTGTAAGACTTCTGTAAAGTGTTTGATTCACTTCCAGTCATTTGATTATTATATATATATATTTTTGTAATGAACAACGTAACTATCAAATCTTAAGAGCAGACAAAATGACTAATCTCAGGAACAATTTGTCAATGGCAAATCAGCACTGAAGCAAATTGTGCAAGAATTATTCAGCACTGTTATCAAAGAGTTTGGGACAAGATTAAAATCACTGCTGATAAAATGGCTACAATTGACTCTCAGTGGGGTAGAGAGGTTCTATAGAGAGATCTGAACTGTTTGGGAAACTAGATCAATTCAAAGATGAGACAAAGTAGCCAATCTGAATGCAAATTTTCATATCCAAAACAAACAAACAAACAAACAAACAAAAGCCAGTGCAGACTAATTTAATTAAGCCTTGTCCAGGATATACAACACCAAAAATTCAACTCTACATTCCCAGAGTAAGAGTACAACGAAAATTGACTGACATTATTTCTGGTTTAATATAATAATTTCGGCTTATTCATGGGTTATGGATGAGATTGATACTTCAGAATTTTATTTTACAAGAAATACAAAAACAAGAGATAAGAAATAAGAGGACAGAGGGGGAAAAGACGGGGAGAGGTGAGGAGAGGTGAGAGAAGGAAAAGGAAGAGAAGAAAAACTAGAAAAATATTTTTAGAATCTCTTTGCTTAGTGAGTGCAAGATTAAGAGGTAATTTGATTAGTTACTGAGCAAAAAGAAGTTGCTATGAGTTATTTAAGAAAAGCAAGATGTGGCAAATCTTGGAAGAAAATCAGTGTCAGGTAAGGCCAGTCAAATTTATATCTAAAATGAGGGTTTGATTTATTTGTTTTCCTTTGCAGAATGATCAATCAGACAGAGAAGACATTATGTAAAAGAACACAAACTCAGGAGATATTGTATTTTTGTGCATCAGCATGTGTGAAACAGGTTAGGGCTGATAAATGAGCTGGTTATGCATCTTTCTGTTGTGAATATTTGTATTGTGTTTCTCAATTGGTGCACTCTCCTCCAGAGAGTTGCATTCATCCAGTAGACTCAGAGCTCAGCAGCAGGAGTGAACAGTCTCTGGTATATGGAACTGTAAATTTAGATATTAACTCTTTCCTGATAAAGCAAATAGCTGCTGCTTGTGGGTAGTCCACACCACCTAATGGTCAGCACATTCTGGCATGATTTTAGTCTACACCAAATGGTAGTTTTCTAGGAATAGTCAGGACATGTTTTGGAAGGTATCAAAGAACAGTGTCTGTTCCCAAATGGTAAGTGAATGAAGGCCAATTTTGCAGACAGAACAGGGGAGTGTAGCCACACAAGTGTGCCATTTTGCATCAGAGACAAAGAAAGAACAGACCCTGGTTATTTGTGATTTATCAGGTTAGGCATAACCCAAGAGAAGACAAGCCACCTCCTGCAAAGTGAGTGAGATGTTCTCATTGTTTTAGAAACAGTCATCCAGGATAAATACAGAGACAACCTTCTTCTCTTGATAATGGGGAGACTGTCTCAATACTTTTGGTAGCATTTCTCTCCTTGCACTCTGAGATGTTTCCATGGCCTTTAAAATCAGAGGGAAGCAGTGTTTAGATATATGGAGATATTCTCTAGCTCCATGCAGCTTACCTCAAAAATACAAACTGAAAAAATTCAATCAAAATCAGAGATAAGTTTTCATGAAGATAAGGCAACAAAATGGATATTGAGTATGGATGCTTCCTTTCTAAGTATCTAGGAGACCTTTACTTCAGTAGACAAGTAGCTTCTTTCTTCATATGGCATAAAACTCATATTTAATCTGTTGAGTGATCTCTTTGATGATGTTTCACTTTCAGATCATTGCCATCACCTCTTTTCTCTCTTTTATCCACTAGTTCCACAGGGCCGATGCTCAGAAGGATTTCCAGTGCATATTCTTCAATGACGTTGATAACAGAAGTTGTTACTTCATGAAAGTAGTGATATACCTTCAAGATTTGAGTGTGCATAAATAAATCACAGAGGTACTTGGTTTTGCTGTCTTTATCTTTTAATTAGATGTCTGAAAGCTTCCTCCTAGCCTGTAGTCCTTATGTCCAACTCAATCCAATGACAGAAATCCTGAACAACAGAGCAGACAAACACTGTTGGGAATAACTTAGGAACAGCTGCTCTTGCCTTCAGGCCTGGACACGTAGAGCTGAGTGACCTGGTTTACCCAGCCATTTTTTCTCTGATTTATATCTCTGTGTCTGGGTGATAATTGGTGCTTTTCTAATTGTCATTTAAGCTCAGTTAAAGTTATATTAGCTGTTAATTACCTCTTGCCTCACTTCAGCTATTGTATTTGTGCTTAAGCAGAGGTTTTGTTTTATTTTTATTTTAGGAGTATTGTTGGGGCTGTTTTTTGTTTTGTTGTTTTTTTGTTCCAGGCACTGATCTCACTGAACTTATAAAACAGTAACTTGGCATGCTGTCTTCAAACAGCTTTGCAAAGAGGATAAAGATGGAAATAAATAGACATATGGTGCACATGAGCCTAATTCATGCAAAGTTGTTCATCCTGGGCAGATGGAAATGGATGTTTGAGTACCTTGGTTAGAAAGCTGCCTTTAAAACTTACCTTCTTTTTTATTTTTGCTTTGTCATCAACTTTGTTAATGAGCGCCTCCAAGGCAACTTTTCTTGCTGCTCAGTCTCCAGTGCAAGATTATTTTCCTGTGATCTGTCCTCCATGCTCTTTCCTGATGTGTTTGCAAGTTTCAGTGGCAGAACAATTACTTGAATGGCAGCAAATACAAAGTGTATTCATGCTGTTCCCAATGTTAACATGGAAAGGGTTGGTCTGATCTAAGAGACATAGAGAAAGGGGAAGCAGAGTGACAAATATTTCAGAGAATTCACCATAAATCAATGGATTATTCCTCCAGCTCTTTCTCCCACATTAGTAGGTCTGCAAAACACTCACATGATTATGTTCTGTCTGAAACTATGATTCTGCAGTAGGCACAGCTCATAGAATCAGAGAATCATTAAGGTAGGAAAAGACCTCTAAGATCGTCAAGACCAACTGACAACACATCACCACTATGCCTGTTAACCCATGTCCCTATATTTAACAGCTGCAATTTGTGGGGACTTTTCAGAGACTCATCCCTCCCTTTTATTTATTTTATTTATTTTATTTATTTCTTTTTTTTTTTTTTTTATCTTTTTTCCATTGCATCACGATCATGATTATACTGGAAGATGTGGCATTTCCATTCCAAAAAGGTGGAAAGTCAGTCAACTATCTCATGTTAAATGCCCACTTTATTATATAACTTTTCTCTGTGAATCAAAAGAAAATATCTTTGGACCAAAGTGAGTGTGGTCACTAAAAATACTCCCACAGTGAGTGTCAGCAAGATTGCAAATTCTCAGATTTAAGCTGAATATGAGTAAAATCTTCTTCTCAGGAAGAGTGGTAATGCCTTGGAACAAGCTGCCCAGGGAGGTGGTAGACTCACCAACTCTGGAGATGTTTAAGAAAAGATTAGATGTAGTACTGAGGAACATGGTTAATGGGCGTGATTGGAAGGGGTTGACAGTTTATCTAGATGATCTTAGAGAGCATTTTGAACCTTAATGATTCTATGATTCCAAAATAATTCAAGATCTGAGCAGGATTAGACAGCATCTAGGTATTTAAATCCGTACAGTAATCCCATTATGAATCATATTACACTGACCACAGCAATCTGGCTAGTATTTTGAGGAACTAGAGCCCCACAGAGGGAAAGCACTTAAATTCATACATACATTTCCCTGCATGGAGGTGTAGAGGTATTTGGTCATCAACATGTGCATGCAGAAGTATTCAACTCCTTTCTTGCTGAAAACAGACACCAAATCATTAATAAATGCATTACAGCAATATTGGATTTTATATGTCATATTTAAACAGAATGCTAAACACTAATCAGTTCAGTGGAAAACCATCCCAAAAATTCAGCACTAATCACAGCACTGACTTTATCTCGTATTCTTCATAGCAGATGTCCTCATACCAAATCTGCTTGGCTTTGTAAGTGATAGAATTGTAAGGATCTTTCCTTTCCTGACTTTTTTTCTTCCCTTCAAAGTAATTTGCTGTCAGCAGTTGCTATTATGAGAGAACAGTTAGAATTTCCACTACAAGGTGAGATAAGCTAAAGAGCTTATAGAGTAGAGCATGCTTCTCTTTTCTATAAGGCAGGCCATACAGGACAGAATTGGAATGTTTCCTTCAGCATTATGGCTCCATGGCTGGACAATGAAATCTATTTATAAATTCCCTTTACATCTTAGAATCCTTACTGGAAAGAAAGGACGTGAAGATTTTAGAAAGAAGGAAATTTCTTTGATAGGTCATGTGCACCACCAGAGGAGACCACACATTTTATCATTTCCCTGAAAACCTTCTGACCTATTTCAGACATTGAGCTTAGAATGACATAGAATGTTTCATGTTTCATACAGACATAAGCGAAACATTGTTTTTCTCCATCATGTAATGCAGCCTGGAGGCTGTACAACCAACAGAGACCTGATTAACTTTGGCCAAACATTTGGGCTTTTGACAGGATGTTAACCTTCACTGATGTGTAATTCTGTATGAGGGATACTCAAACAGGACTTTCAGTTCCCTCTGTATCCATACACACACACACTGCATGCTGAATTTGCTCTGGCTATCAGTAATTGAAAAGAAAAGTAACTATCCTAGTCTGATGTATCCCTTTCTCCCCACGACTTCCCCCTTCTGAACATTTCCTCTGTATTTTTTTGTTTTGTTTTGTTTTGTCCATCACTGTCCCACATATATGCACCCACAGATAGATAGTAGAACTCAAAAATAAATTCCTTTTGCATCTGAAGAGAGCATGACCTGTGATTTTAGAAGGGAGAATAAACAATCAGATGTTAATACACTACTTGTGTCCTTGAACATAGAATCACAAAATCATAGAATCATAGAACCATGGAATTGCTTGAATTGGAAAGACCCTTTAAAGGTCATCTAGTCCAATTCCCCTACAATGAACAGGGACATCTATGGTTTAGTCAAGTTGCTCAGAGCCTGGTCCATCCTGACCTTGAATATCTCCAGTGATGGGGAAATTCCTCCCCCCTTCTGAAACTTGAAATTTCCCTGGAAGAATCTGCATTCTTTCTATAACTTTTCCATATATCATGGTCCATCTTCTTCTACCATGCTCTACTCACAATCCTATATCTTTTCCAGTTACTACTTGATCCGCTTCCACCTCTGTCTTTTCATTTCTCTCCAGTGCTCCCTAATATGATACAAACAGAACAGTATCATCCTCCTCCTTTTGAAATTCTCTCTGTCAGAAAAACACAGTGCATGAAGCTGAAGCCTATTGTTCAGCTGATACTTCAGCTCCTGATAGCTCTGTGCGTGGATGTTACACAGATGAATGAGGTCATGTACAGGTTCAGTAATAGGATAGAGGTTAGCTTTTGTGTAATCTCGAGCAGCTGCTTTTATAAGCAGCTTTGTTTTGAAGCTATGAAAATTGCTTTTTGTGGTTGAGCTTCTCTATATATTCCTCAGCTTCTCACTCTGTGCACGTTGTTTCTGCCCTGAGATGCCTCTACTGGCATTCTTTCTTCTCCTTTGTGAAATTCAAGCTCTCCAAGGAATACAAAAAAGAAGCAGTTACACAGACACTGTACACAACAGTGTTTTTTATAGATCTTCATTTCCATGTTCTTAGTTGCTCATCACTTTGAAATTAAGGCTACCACATTTCCTCTCCTTCAATTAATGTTGTCTTCTCATACTACCAACCATGAACCTCATGTTGCTCCTTTTCTTCTGCTGGCCATTGAGAAACGTACAACACAACAGCAGAGTGGATCACTTTAAAATGTCCTCTGGGTGATGACTGTGATGCAACCATATTTGTCATCTACACTTGAGGGAGAAAAAAGATCATAGAATCACAGAACCATTTGAGTTGGAAGGAGCCCCTAAAGTTTGTCTAATCCAACTCCCCTGCAATGAACATGGGCATCTACAGCTAGATCAGAGCTCAATAACTCTGAAGTTATTGAAAAATACACATGAAAAGGAAAACAAAAAATGATTCCTCTCCTTTTGAATTGCTTTTAAAATGGCCTTCACCCATACTCAGAATATTCTTGAGTTGCCACATTTTGCTGACAGTACTCCCAGCCACAGCAGTGTACACTGACTTCTTCCCTGTGCCATATGCCACAGGGTACATAACACCTTGAATTTGAAAAGACCACATCAATTTCATCTCAGTCTTAGAAAGTTCCATTCCTCTGCATTAGGCCTTTGTGCTTGGTATTTAATCCCTCGAATGACTGAAGGATTAGATTCTAAGTGAAAATACAAAGTTATAATAGGTCCTTCCAACATACAGTGTGGAGAATGAGCAGTACTTTTGGCAGACTATAGGACAGATAAAAAATATAGTGAGAGACAATGAGAGATTTTCAGTATAATAGAATCATAGAATGGCTCAGGTTGGAAGGGAACTTAAAGATCACTTAGTTCCAAACCCCTGCCAGACTCAGGGACATCAGTTCAGGCTGCCCAGGGCCCCATCAAACACGGCCTTCAGTGCCTCCAGGGATGAGGTATCCACAACTTCTCTGAGTGAACTGTGCCAGTGCCTCATCTCCCTCTGAGTACTGAAGCAATTCTCCCTCATCCTATCACTCTGGGACTATGTAAAAAGTTGGAACTCTTCCTGCTTGTAAGTTCCCTTCCATTACTGGAAGAATGCAATGAAGTCTCTCTGGAGTTTTCTCTTCTCCCATGTGAATAATCTGAATTCCTTCAACCTTTCTTCACAGGAGAGGTACTCCAGCCCTCTGATCATCTTCATAGCCCTTCAACAGCTTCACATGCTTCGAGAGCTGGGGGCCCCAGACCTGGATGCGGTGTTATCTCATTGAACAGTCTTCTATTCAGAAGAAGCAGTGTGATTATTCTAGCATCAAGGTACGTATTTAATTGTCTGTTTTCTAAGGCTTTTAGGTTGTGTTTAAGTCCAGCAATGAAAATGACAACTGGCTTCTAGCAAATTTTATGTTTCATCTTCATCTCAGATTAAAGCAAGTGAGAGAGTATTCAAAACTTTGAAAAAGTGAAATGAAAGGGAGGCAAGTAGGAAAAATAAAATCACTAAACACATCCACATGGATTCAGAAAATTCAGGCTACTATTTATATTTCTTAGGGGAATCATTCATGGGCTTAGATATAATGCCAAACTAGCATGGATTCACATGGGGAGTGCATGCTATTTTAGGGCATAAATGGAGTCTTACTGTAGACTGAGGATGAATGAGTGGAGAGTTGCTAAAGCCCAGATGATATTCAGCAAATGGGTGAGTATAGTAACTTTGTCCTGTGATTTAAACCTTTAAAATTTTGAGACTTTCAAATCAAAAAGAAGGGAGGTTGTATGTGCAAATGTCCCTGAATATAGAGCAGATCAAACCATTTAAACAAGCTTTATGTTTCCAATTCAAAATCCTTTAGTTTCTTTCTGGTGATGTCTTTGTTTGAACAAACATGCAGACTTGGTTCTTTGAGTTGGAAAAGCTCCTTCCCTTTTGAGTCATTTTTTTGAGTCATAATATCCCAAGGTTATTAAGACATTTTTCCTTTGTGATGATAAATCAGAGAAAGCCATTGCTGGAAGAACACCTTTTTCTGCATACATAAAATCAAGGAGTTCTTGACTGCCATTTGCCCTCTGGAGTTTTTTGGTAGCAGAAAAGAAGGAAAAAAAAAATGAGTGCAACCTTTGGACTGGAGCAAGTCCCCAGTCTCCAATGGAAGCTGCTTCCCATTGATCAACTTCTCAACTTTTGCCAGAGGGTGAACGTAACAGCTTGTTGCTTTTTTCCTGCCTGAACCTTCCCTGGAGGATGGCTTGTAGCCACTCTTTGGAGCTCCTGGCTAAAAATAAATGCAGTTTGTAGAGACAATTTGTATTCTGCTAACCCTTCTGCAAAGCTCTGTGCCCTCTCTATGTAACTGGCTGGTTTTCCCTCTCAGCACATTACATGCAGCACAAACAGGAATAATCTCACACAATGCCAGGGCTAGCACAGTTCATAATAATGGTGACATGTTATGTACAAAGGAGCGTTGCACTCTTCAGAGTCGTGTTGTGAAATAATTGCAGTAATTCTCCATCACAGGCAAGGTTAATTAGTGTTGCATTCCCTTCCACTTTTCCAATTTTATTCCTCAGTCACAGGAAAACAAACTGAGCCTTTGTGAATTACAAACACTGGTTCCTACAGCAGCAAATGGTTTAAATGGTTTTCCCTGTGCAGCACTACTGAGTTGGTGAGACTGTTGTTTGGGCAGAGACATTCAGGTTCAGCACTAGACATAGGCAGAAGAAACATTAGTCTAGGGAAGTAACATGTCTGCTGCCTGCTTTGCCAGCTGAAGTTTGCCAATACTGTTGAGGGGAAACCTGGGTAAATAGAACAGTTTTCAGTGGGGTTCTCACCTTATGCATTTATTTTTTTTTGCAAGACAGAAGACAGAAAATCCAAGCGAATCTTTAGATGAACAAAGAAATTTTCTCCCCCTGTATCACTAAACTGAGAGTCCGTCCTGTGGTTTTGAATAAGGAAAGGTAGGATCATGTATCAGAGCATAGGATGATTCATAAAATTATAGAAACATTTGAGTTGGAAAGGACCATCAAAGGTCATCTGGTCCAAATCCCCTGCAATGAATGGGGACATCTGCAGCTAGATCAGGTTGCTCAGGGCCCTGTCCAGCCTGACATTGAATATCTCCAGAGATAGGGCATCCACCACCTCCCTGGGCTACTTGTTCCTGTTCCTTATTGAAAAAGCCTCTGTACATTTTTACTTATATCCAGTCTAAATCTCCCCTAAAAGCATCACTTACCATAATCATTTTAATTCACACCCATTCTGAACACAGGTTCAAACAGAAATTAAACTACAGATCACTGGCAGTTCAGAGATTCCATTCTCCCAGATGAGAATTACTCCTGTTCTACTGGAAACCATAATCTTCTTCCTTTCATACTGCTTTACTGTATTTCTTACCATTGTTTTTGTGCAGCTGAGGACAACAGAACATCCATATAATGCCCAACATGTGCTTATTTCCTTACTTACATTATTCCCTGTTACATTGGATCTTAAAAGATAATTTGAAACGTTAGGAAAGAGATCTTCATATAAGCACACCAGCAAAGCTTACCTGATCTGATATTTTCAACAAAGTCAAACTTCATATCATGACTTCCTTTTGAAATCTGCATTTTCAGACCAAAGTATGGTTAAAACACAGCAGCTTACACCACCATGGAATCAGTACATGCATTCTGAATAGTTAGAACTTCTCATAACCAAAGTTGCATGTAGGTGTGAATATATGTATTCAAGGAAGGGATAGATGTGGCACTGTTTAGTGGACATGGCAGAATGAGTTGAAGGTTGGACATGTTGATCTTAGTGTTGTTTTCCAACCTTAATGATTCTATGATTGTATGATTTTATGGACATATCTCTCATTAAAAGTATGACTTCAGGTATTTTTAGTGAGTGACCACATCCCCACTATATTCCAGGATGGACTTAAGGGGATGTTAAAAGTTTTACAGTTCCTAGCATGATTCAAAGTGGTGATCATGTGATGGGTCTTTTAACCTCAAACACCACTTTAATGGGCCCCTTTACATGGCTTATGTTGCAGTGCTCCAGTTAATGAATGCAGTGGAGGATCAGGACAAGAAACTGAACAAGTGGAAGAGACACCGAGGTTTAGAGGGAGAAAATAGTGTTTTTACACCTGGGCTTCAGATGATTACCTTTGCATACAAATATATGGGGCAATTTGGACATTTTCACTTAAGATTCTAACTGATTAAGTTAGCTACATGAGGATTAAGGTGAGAATAAGGAAACCAAAGAAAGAAGGAGTTTGGCTGTGATGGAAATGCTGGAGACATCATGAGATAAATCTGTTGCTCAAAAGGAATGCTCCATTTCACATGAGGGTTTCCAAACCTCAGTCCTAATTTCCCTGGTTCAATACTCACATGCGCATTAAACAGTGCATTGCTGTATTTTCTCCCACAATCTCTCTTATGGCTAATATTTTTATATAGCTCATGCCCATCAAAGTATATTGGTTTAGACCATTTTTACTTCTTTTTTTTCCTTTAAACTTAAAATGTTACACTGCAAGACTTCAATGTACAATGTCCCTGTCTTGAAGAGATATTTGCAGCCCTGACAGAAGAACAGGGTAGGGAGTTGAACAGGCCCCTTGCTAAGCACTTTGCTGAAGTGTTTATTATCACTGAAACCAGTCTTGCTCCTAATGAGTTGGAATACCATACATCTGAATGTCAGCTGAGCTTTCAGGGAGCCAGGCTGCCATTCATCATCCTCTTAATCTCTACTTAATGGGCAGCACGTGAGGAGCAGCTACCAGGAGAAGTAGGGCCATTAGTGGGACAGCAGAGATGAAAAGGGGGAGCGGAGCTGAACAGCCTCATTAAGTGTATAAGTATCCCAAGGAGAGAAGTTTGCTTAATATCTTTGCTATCATGCTATTTGTCAAGGCTGTATCATCTCTCACAGAGTGAGGTTTCAAGCCACCTACGTATGCCCAAGCTTTTCAGGGTTTTTTGATAGTTGAGCATGTAGGAATATTTGTGCAGCCATAAAATAAAGGAATATGTTACAAGCTCTATTAATAAAAAGGCTGCACATGAGTTAAAAGAGGGGACAGCAGATCCTGCCAAATGGCTTGGCAAACCCTGAGGCGTTTTCACATCTTGGGCACTGCAATCTTTAGCTAAATTAGTAGGGAAAGTTTTAAGCCTGGAGTTTTTCTAACTGCAGGTAAAGATTTACAGGGTGTTAAGTGCTCACAGATATAACTTTTATAGCCCAAGGGAAGGAAAGCAATGATTCAGAGTCACCCTTTCCATGCTGGATTGACACAGCCAACCTTTTGCTGGAGGAGATCCACAAAGACTAAGGAAGAAGCTGGGATGTATGGTGATATCTGCATCATAACCACGTTTTCTTGTGTCTTTTTGCTTATGTAGAGGAAAAATTCAAGTTCCTCTCCTTGAACAGCTTTAGCTTTGCACTACGTGAGTTTATTCAGTCTTCCTTTGGGGACCCACGGCCAACAGTAGGTTGAGCTGGCAATTTTCATTAGCTAGGAGTATTTCGATGCAATTGTTTTATTTTTTTTTCTTGGTTTTGAGGGGTTTACATTCATTTCTGTTATATGAGAAAAAAGAAATTCAGGCTATACAAGACAGCAGAAACTTCTGCTTATGTCTGAGCAATTACACAGTGACAACATTGCTTTCGTAGATGGTCCCAATGGATCCCTGTGTTTTTCTCCGATTCCCCAGGTATTCATGTCTCCACTAAGAGGAAATACTTTTTGTATCCTCCAGTTCTTTGACTCATTTTGATTCACAGGCTTTAGCCTTTTTTTTTTTTCCCCAATTCCTGGTCCTACAATGAGATGTGGGTTTTCTGAATCCATTTTCTTCCCTTTCTGATATTTTGATTTGTGATTCTTTTCCAGCGTATCCCTACTGAAGAAATTAAATCAAGTTTCCCAGGAACTAAGCTGAGGTATCATGTTCTTGTATTATCTTAACTTGTTTGAAATGCTATCTCACCTCCTCCTTTGAGGTGAGCAGTAAAGTTCTGATGTAACTTCATAGTTGACTCGATGATTCTTACAGGTCCCTTCCAACTTGGTATATTCCGTTATTCTATAATCCTATGACTAGGTGACCTTACATAACAGGTATGAGGCACTCGAGCTGGGTGGACTGGGGGATGTGGATGTTGTCACCAAGGGCTGTTGTCATAGGGGACTCTCTTCTGAGGGGAACCGAGTGCCAGATATGCCACTCGGATCAACCCCACAGGGAGGTGTGTTGCCTGCCTGGTGCCTGGGTGAGAGGTGTTGCTAGGAACATCACTCACCTGGTTAAGCCCTCTGATTATTATCCATTACTGGTTTTCCACTCTGGAAATGAAGACGTAAGCAAAAGTTCTTGGGTGCTCAAAAGGGACTTCAGGGCTCTGGGAAGACTTCTGAAGGGATAGGGAGCACAAGTTGTGTTCTCCACTGTCCTCTCAGTTGGTGACTGAGATCCGCACAGAAGGAGGAGAGTGGACACTGAATGAATGGCTTTGTGAATGGTGTTGCACTCAGGGCTTTGGGTACTATTGCTTGGGACACAGCCTTGAGAAAGGGGGAAGGCTGATAGCAGACAGGAGTTGACTGACAGGAAGAGCCACAAATATTCTCAGGAACAAGCTGGCTGGGCTGGTTAACAGGGCTTTAAACTAGATATGTTAAGGGAAGGGGGTGTACTAGGTGACAGAGAAGCATGTGGTAATGCTGTCACCTTGGGAGGCAGTAAGGGGAAACCCCAGATGTGTCCTGGAGGTATTAGGGAGGTCTCCTCTGAGAAGGCAACAAGGCCAATAGCTAAGCTGAAGTGCCTCTATACCAATGCATGCAGCATGGGAAATAAACAAGAGGAGCTAGAAACTGGCACAGTTGGGAAAGTATGACCTAATTGCTATCATGGAAACATGGTAGGATGAATCCCATGATTAGAATACCCTGATGGAGGACTACAGCCTTTTCAGAAGGGATAGACAGGGTAGGAGGGGTGGTGGAGTTGCCCTCTATGTTAGAAAGATTGCAAAGAGCTGTGTCTGAGGAACAGCCACGATCAGGTGTTACTGTCATGTGCCAGCATCCCAGGAATCCTGGTCACATCAATCACACTTGGTAGAGAGATCTGAAATCTGTCTGCCTCATGAATACACAAGCAGGCGCTGACACTGCTAATCAAATCTTTAGACCAATCCTTCCTGTCCTCACACTGGTATACAGGTGCTTAAGGTCAGACAGTATCGGAGCTCTGGAGCTCTTTGAAAGTCAGAGTCTGAGCACACTGAACTTCTCTTACCAACTAAATTCCCTTTGAAACTCTATACATAAATCAGGGTCAGAATTGGCCCAGTCAACCTGCAGATCTCTGCTCTTCCAGTGTTGCTACTTTGACCATAAAGCATAGATACTCTAGCACTGCACATGAAGAACATATAGAATAAACGTTTTAGCTTATCTCATTCCGCCTTGGACCCTTTCTTCATCATGTTCTGTAAAGAGACTCTGACATTCTCCCTGACAGAAATAAGTAGTCTCAGTTGTAATCTGTCTCTTTACATTAAAGCAACTTAATTCTGCTACTGTGAGTACCAGAGAAATTAAAAACAACAAAAAATCAGAGAATTGACTAGACATGACTCTGGGTCTTTGGTAATGACCTCTCATTAACAAGGGCCAGCTGGCTAGCAAATGAAGTTCTTTCCATTATTATCTAGAGGAAACAGCATGGTCATTTGTTACTGCTTATTCCACTAGAGTCAGTCCCAATGTAGCAAGCCACAGGCAGAAATGTGCTGGGTTGATGTGCATTGTCTCAGCCTGACAGTGGATTTCCAACCACACCATCAGTTTGCAAAACTCATAGCAGTTTAACATTGGGTTAAATTCCTGCTGTTCTGTCAGTGGACAGTCTTAGAGGGCTGAGCTGGTAGCCACAGATGAAGGAGGAGTACTCACCAATGTGTGTGGTTGATGCTACAAGCCATCAGCTGAGGCCACCCTCATCCTTATTTAGCTCTTCAATCATATTGAATAAAAGGAGATGCTCCTGCTGTGCCAATATTTCAGAATGCTTCAGAGGATTTAAAAAATGCTATCATATCTGGTCTTTACTGCAGGTTCAACTTACAAATGAAGAACCCTTTAGTTAAGGGTTATTTATTTATGTCTATAGATACAGATCCAGATGTATGCAGGCTGAATGTTAAGTGGATTTCATCACCTTCAGTCTCTTTTTGCTCATCTCTGGGCCTTCTGTTCCAAAGTGGAAGTGGAATTTAAGATTGTTTTCATTTCAGAGAGGAGAGAAAGTATTTTCCTATCCACAGTGCTGTATTCTGCATACTTTACTTTCTTGTCCACCATAGAATCATAGAATGGCCTGGGTTGAAGAGGACCTCAAAGATCATCTATTTTCAACCCCCTGCCTCGAGCAAAGTTGCCAACCACTAGACCAGGCTGCCCAGAGCCACATCCAGCCTTGCCTTGAATGCTTCCAGGGATGGGACATCCACAGCCTCTCTAGGCAACCTGTTCCAGTGCATCACCATCTTCTGTGTTAACAACTTCCTCCTAACATCCAACCTAAATCTCCCCTTCCTTAGTTTAAAACTGTTTCCCCTTGTCCTGTCACTATCCACCCGTGTAAACAGTCATTCCCCCTCCTGTTTATATGCTCCCTTCAAGTATTGGAAGGTTACAATGAGGTCTCCCTGCCTGGAGTCTTCTCCAAGCTGGAGAAGTATCTCAACCTTTCCCTCAGCCTATGTTCATAGGAGAGGTGCTCCAGCCCTCTGATCACTTTAGTGGCCCTCCTCTGGACCTTTTCCAAGAGCTGTGTGTCTTTCTTTTGCTAGCAGCCTCAGGCCTGGATGCAGTACTACAGATGGGGCCTCACAAGAGCTGAGTAGAGGGGGACAATCACCTCCCTCTCCCTGCTAGCCACCCTTTGTTTAATACTGCCCAGGATATAGTTGGCCCTCTGGGCTGCAAGCACACACTTATCCATCTTAACTCCTTATAGCACGGCTCTGTTACAGAGTGAATACTGCTCCCTAGTGAGTGGGTGCTTTCATGGATACATAGAATTGTTAAGGTTGCAAAAGGTCACCAGGATCATCTCTAGTTCAACTCTCAACCCGTAACGCCCATGCCCTCTAATCCTCGCTGACTCAAGCTACACACCTATGAACAGTTCACAGGTACCTAACTTTGCAGTAAAGATGTAGGCAATGCAAGTGTATGCTGAACTGAGGAGGGTAGCCTAGATAAGAGTAGTTTAAAAGCAATTACAACTATCCCGATCTTGCTAACTCAGCCAGGCCATTGGATCTTAGGAAAAGAGGTACTGACTTTATGTTGCTCCAGAGGAGATTCAAAATGGATATACGGAAGATTTTCTTCCAGAAAAAGTGGCAGTTTATTGGAAGAGGCAGTCTAGGAAGGTGATTGAGTCACCTAGAGATTTTCAAGAAATATGGAGCTGAGGAACGTGATTAAGTGGGCATGGTAGGGAGGAGCTTATGGTTGGACTTGATGTTCTTATAGGTATTTTCCAACCTTAGTAATTCTATGATTCTGAGACACTGCACAGAAAACACTGAATGAGCTTCTCAGTCATGCCAAAAGAAGAATCTACATCACTGCATCAGTGATTGATGATGTTGGAGCTCTCAGAAAACAGATGTGCTTTGAGTCACTGGAAGAGGTCAGCTATGTTGTCCTAATCCTCTCAGACTTATTATCTAAAAATGTCCAAAATATCTTTTTTGTCTGGAAGAGCCATGTCTCAAAACAACAGGCAAAACCTCTCCCCATCCTGGGACTGCTTTTTTTTCCTAATCTTTTTCATTCTTATTTGGTTGTTAAAGTATCTGAGTCACTGACCATATTCCTTCTGAAGCTTCATCAACGTCGTCTCCTGCCTAGACCACAATCTCAGTAGCATGTTATTGAAATTTCAACAGGCATGGAAGAAGAAGCAAGTTGAAAATAAAAGCAAGGTTTTATTGAGCAGAGAAATTTTACTGTGTAGAGTGAGTTATTTAATTATTTTTTGGAAAATACTTTAAGATTCCATCAATTAATGGAATGAAGATGTACAAATTATAGATAATTATTATTACCTCCATAATCAAAGAACAGATCTCCCTTTTTCTGAGATATTCTGGTTATGAGCCAATAGGGAGATTCCACTTCAGTAGGTGTGCTGAGTTTTAGCATTTAATTTTGCTGGCTGAGTGATAAATGGCATTGAAATACTCCTCACTCTCTTGGCTGTAAACCTTTTAATGGTTTCAATTTTTTACAAATCATAGACCTTGCATTACAGTCACCACTACAGTCAGCTTACCTCCTTGTGCTGCTTAATATACTATAAAACGTCTCTACTAAAGAACATTTCCATGGAAACAGTCCATTAAAAATGAATTTTATATCTTATGTTTTCTATAAATGGACAGCTCACTTAATAGCCTTTTACTATTGCACTTTGCCAGAACAGTTTCAAATTTAACCGTATTTAATCCTTTTATAATTTGAAACTGCACTTTTTTTTATATTTTTTATTGCTTTTACAAAATCTCTGCTTGCTTCAATGAGCTCTAGGGTACTCTGGAGCACAAAGGAGGTGAAGATCAGGACTCAGGACTCATGTTCCATATACAAAGATCCTAAACACACAATGTGAGGTCTCTTTTTCATTGAAGTACTTCAGTGACACCCTCTGTATATTTGACCCTGATGCCACCTTCCAACACAGATCTCCTTTCACCAAAAAGCATAAAAATATTCTCTTCAATAGAACAAGCAGACAGACTAACCTCAAAATTCTTCTCTCTTCTCATGGCAAGATGAGTGATCAAAGGGAAGCCCTCTTTTAACTATGTCTTTAATTGTTGAAACCCTTCTAAAATAAAAATGAAATAAATTTGCAATTAAACTCAGAATCTACTTCAAGTGGAAGAAGAAAACTATATAGATAGCTAGGCACATAGATAGATAGACAGATAAATACGTGTGCAATTTAGCACTTTGATGTTATTATCTGGGGTCTTCAAGAAGAGAAATAATAATAATAATAATTCTCAGTGGTTTATAAAATTTATCAGTATATTTCCAAGGGAAGCCTTGGCCAGTGCTGTGTCTGCGAATGAGTTTCCAGAAAACTCAGGAGCTTATAAAATTTACTACACCATTATGAGTAAATATTCTTCTGTTTTTCACCTTAAGACAAATGCTATCTGAGTTTGCTTTAACTGAGCTGCTATTCATCAAAGTTTCCCTAAGTAGATCATCTTTTTCCAGGAGGATTCTTAATTTGAGTATTTTACACATGTTGAGAATTGCAAGATCCATGTGAAAACCTTTACTATGGTCCATCAGCATGTGAGCCACATGCATGTTGACCAATGCCTGCTCCCTCCAATGCCTTCCAGAAGATACAACTAACCACAGTCACAACACTAAGCGCACAAAAAAGTTTAGCTCCAAAATATCTCATTTTCTTGTATGTGTTCTAGCTCTCTAACCACCTCGGTGACCTCTGCAAACTTCTACTGGTCTGTCAGTGGGTTTCCTCTCCCTGAGGAAAGAGATATCTCACAGAAGAAAACTGACAAATTTATAATTTTTTCCAGATGTGGAGAGCTGGTTTTTTTGTGTCCCTGTGTACCTTTACAACTTTGCCTTGGATTTCTCCACATTTCAAATGGAAAACCCCAAAATAGAACTGAGTACAGCTTAACTCACAGATGTGCAGCTCCAGTTACATACTGCAGCAATTGGCATAGGAACAATGATGAATGAACTGCTGTAGATCCAAATTCATACATATATTAACAAAAAAATCCTGGGAATCAGGTAGAGTGCATTACTTTTTTATTTACTTTTACTTTTATATTTACTTTTACTTTTTTTTTCAGATGAGTAAACACAGATACTGACTGTACCTTACAGAGTGAATAGGGGAGCAGGAAACTTCTCTTTCCCCAGACAGATTTTTCACAAAATGGTAAGTATGTGTCTTGCTGTACATTCCTCAATGAACAGCTATTGGAATTTAAAAGCACTTAAAGACTTAACAACTAACAGACATTAAATTTTGCTTCCTTTTAACCATGAAGATTTCAATGAAGCCTGACTAACAAGAGCTAATTCATTGGAAAACAATCTCAGTAGGAAAAGATGCTATGAGCAGTTATACTGATGTTCTCTGTAGTATTTTAAAATAGTATTAATTCATGCATTCTACATTCCTAATTCTGTCCCCCTATGCCTTAGTATTGTCACATACTTTGATCTTGATTTTGACCTCTAGTGCAATCATTTACTCATAATACAGTTCGTGATCTTGGATACTAGTAGAAGATGGTAGAAATATCTTGGTCTACACATTTGTAAAAGACCAAGAGAATAAGACAAAGTTGAATAGGATAGGATAGGATAGGATAGGATAGGATAGGATAGGATAGGATAGGATAGGATAGGATAGGATAGGACAGGACAATTTGGCATGATAGTTAATACATTAAATGCAATCCATTTTGAATATACGTCCCTAGATAATGAAAACTCTCCCCTTTAACTAAAGTAGTTTTTTTTGAGTGTTTGTGGCATCATGGATATCTTAAAAGAGCTTTGAGAGATTGAAGTACGGTGAGGGAGTTATTTAGTAATAGAATGTAGTAGGGTGCAATATCTAGAAATGTGATTATTTATGAGTATCAAAAATAGATGTGAATATTAACATTTGAGAATATATCACAGATTACATATTAAGATGAAGATAAATGAGTCCATGTGGTACAAGACCAGAAATCATTTTAACTATCAAATTCTACTTATAGAAAAGCAAATAACACTTGCAATGAGAACGTGAAGGGGAGTGAAAACTGGAACTATATCAACCTCTTACAAAGCCCCTGGGATCAGATGAGCCGTGCAGAATTTACAATGAAAGACTCCTTATACTTAATACAAGTTAAAATATGTTAATACATGTCAGAATCCTTTCCTCAAAAAGCTCTTATCCTTAATGATGTGCATATGCCCTTCAAAAGGAATGAGAAAGCAAGAAGACAACAGGTTGCTCTGAAAAAGTATCCAGAAAGCTTATCAATGCTTGTCAGCAGAAATCAAGATGGGGAGACACTCTAGGCATGTTGTTGAAGTCTTTTCTCTGATACAGAGCTCTCTGAGGAGTAAGCAATCCAGAATAATTGTAGATATACCATGATAATAGACTGAAGTCAATTGCAATTTAGGTCAGATGATCAATTGATTTTTCCCTTTCTCCAACTTGATTCAGTGTCTAATAAACACAGGCAAAATACATTCTACTGCCTCTCAGGTTTACATACTTAAGGGGATAAATATATTAAAGAAAAAGATAATAATAAAAAAAGCCATCTTGGTTATTTTCATTTCTATTGATTTTGTGCCCACAGGAGTGCACAGGGAAGAAACTAGAAATCTTTATGATGGCAGAGGGTAAGAACTTTAGCATCATATCATTTTTTTCCAAGGGGAAAGATCCATTCCGCAGGCAGATATGTTGCTGCATATATAGGGAAAGTTAAAATCAATTGGAGGTCAGCACAGCAAACATGGTTATAAGGGCCTAGCACATGAGAGAGAGAGATTTGATACAAAAATATTTGGTAGAAGGATGACAAAGATGTCACTGGAGACAATCAGGTGTGAACATTCCAGTATTAAAGTGGTCCAGGCACTCTGATCTACATCTTTTTGGGAAATTCATTCTGCAGTCCCTCAAAACAAGTTCAAAGGCTTGTAAGTTCTTTGGACTCAATGATCCTTATGGATCCCTTCAATCTTGGATTATTATATGACCCTATGATTCTATGACCTATTAAATGACAGACCCAGCTAACCAGAGGAACTGCATCACATTCAGAGCTTTAGATCTTTGATGCCTCAAAAACCTGAGTTCCCCTCACATCACAATGTCTCCATTCTTGTCAAAAACTCCTTGCAGTATCAGTACCTACACTGTACAACAGCTTGATCTGCAACATCCAAAAACTCATCTTGGAGAATGTGTGTCTAGGGCTTTGCTGTCTGGAAAGGGTAAAATCATTCTCCCTTTCTCCATAGTGATGAGGAGGTAGGACCCCAGAAGCTCTAGAGGACTCTTTCCCTTTCCTGATGTCTTCATCAGCCTTGATATGACATGGCCCAAAAACTGCTCTGAATTTCCACAGGATTGAATTTCTGTTACACTTATTAAATTGTACCAGTTAGATATCTGAACTACATGAAACCTATAAAATATTTATCCGGGTGTAACTTCAGCTCTTAGTCTTTCAAACTGAGTGTAGTGTTGGATCCAGAAATGCATCCTAGTTTTCATGGCTCACCTAGTGTCTTAATCATATGTTGAACCAATGTTTAAATGAATTCCAGGATCATGTTTTTGTCCTCTTGGCATGCAAAGGGAAACCAAGAACACTGTGAAGATATTGCCACATCCAGAAATGCTCCTGCTATTCTATGTCATGCAGACAGAGTCTGAATGTCTGTTTCCATTTTTGAAAGGCAGAAAGGGTTAGGTGTCTTCTGAAGATGACATTACAGAACACATCTGATGAAAAATTGACTTATTAAAGAAAGGAAAGTTATATAAGAAGGAATCCTTTTGTATTGATACTTCATTAATACTAAAACAAATCACTCCATCACATTCCTAAGTGAAATTCATTTATGGGAAGCTTTTTCACTAGCTTATATGAAAATATCATAAGGTAATGTAGATGTAGTAGAACCAGTAAGAAAATGTGTTTAAAACATCTGAACGCAGCTCTGAGTTCAGGGGAGGTTTACTTTTGATATCAGGAAGAATTTCTTCCCCAGAAGTGTGGTGATACATCCGAACAGGCTACTTACTGTTGGAGTCACCTTCTCTGGAGATTTATAAGAATGAGGGAGATGAGGCACTTAGGGACATGGCTTAAGGCAACATTTTTCAAGGTAAGGCTGCATGTGGTGCTGGGCAGCCTAGTCTAGTGGTTGGCAACCCTGTCTATGGCGGGGGTATTGAAACCACATGATCTTTGAGGTTCTTTTCAACCCAGGCCATTCTATGATTCTATGATTAAGTGGGCATGGTGGGAATGAGTTGACCGTTGGACATTTTATTGATAATCTCAGAGGTCTTTTACAACCTTATTGATTCTACGGTACAACAGAGGGAAGGGTGGACAGCAAACTTCTTGTTTGCCCCATGACCAGCAGCATATGCCCATTGGATATTGCTGATGTGAAATAGGCTGGTAAATTACTCTCTTCTGCTCCCCAGTAAATCCACCTTTGATTTCAACAAATCATCAGGCTTTCTTGTCATTCTGAGTGTTCTCCAAGTCTAGTTGCCTTCATATTTTCCTTGTGAGCATAGTATAAGTCTGTGTGAATATTTACCTTCTGATAATTGCACTCTATTAATCCTCAGGGCCTCAGCTGCCTCAGGAACTGTAGTTAATTTTCCCAGTATTCTGCTGTCTTGTAATTATTTAAAGGTTGACACTGGAATATCAATGTAGTTTCATTATTAATTGTGAAGTAGCCTTCGTGAGCATGCTTTTAAAATGTTAAAGCAACCTGTCTGAAATGAAATTTGGGGAACATATATTCTGGAGAGCAAATCAAACTCATATAACAGAACCTACCTCCTTTGCTCTTGCTTTCTTGTTTTATATTTCAGACAGGCTGACTAAGTTATTTTGCCAACAGATTAATTCAACTTTCATTTCACTAAAACATCCTTAGCTGCTAAGTGAAATGCAAGATGAAATGAAGGCTGCAAGATAGCCTGTGAGGTCTCTCCTACAGGATCATATTTGCCACTGAATTCTAATCTCATGTTTTGAAGAGAGCTTTGCTTTTGGGTGGTCGACTCTGATATAATTGGGTGAGCAATGATTATTTCAAGATAACAATCAGGCAGGGTGGCTGAAATCCAGATAGGGCAATAATGATGATCAAAATCATCTTTGTACATAAATCGTGTCTGATATAATAATTTCTGTCCCATCTATAGAACAGAGAAACAAGAACAGGACTTAATCTTTTAAAAACCTATTCTCGCTTAGAGATTTCTGTGTGCAAAGTTAATTTTCCTGTGTGGATCTGGTAGCTTATTATCTTTGCTGCAAAAAAAAAATTAAAAACTGCACATTGTTTCTGCTCATGTTTCAGCTTCCAGCTACTATTTCCCTCAGGTAGGGATTTCAAGACTTCTTGATTCAAAAGGCAGTTTGCTTGCCTGATCAGAAGCTTCTAGACATTCTAGAACCTTCAGTTACTGGTCAGGAAAGGGAGGTAACCTATGTCTAAATCACCTGTGAATACTAATGACTCAATTTACTACAAAAATACCCCTGTGAATACATCAACTGATGTGAATTTGATCTTAGATGCAATCTCAAGGCAGTTTCTGCACTGCAGAGTAGAGCCAGTTTCTACTCTTGATTCTGAACATGTAAAGTTTGCTGAAGATCATTCGGAATCTGGTGGTTCAAATATTGAATCTGACCAGGTTTCTTTATAACATAAGTCACCACTCCTTCTTCAGTAGTCAAGTATAATGGAATCATAGAACCATTAAGTTTGGAAAAGACCTCCAAGATCATCAAGTCCAACCATTAACACATTCCCATCATGATCACTAAACCATGTCCTTCAATGCCACATCTCTCAATTTTTTCCTTAGGGAAATGTTGTGAGATCTGGCTTTGTTCAGGCTGGAGAAGATGAGGTAGAGGACACTTCTTATTGCTATTAAACATGAAAGCATACAGAAGGTAAAGGCTTTCCCATGTAATAGGGTGAGATGTGGAGACATAGAATGAAAAATGGGAAAATATGATTAGATTTTAGAGAAACAAATAAAAAACTGGGGATGAAAAATATCAAAACAGTAGAAAAAAAGTGTGAACAACAATCTTTTGAGATGAAAATTTACTGGACAAGTCCCTGAGCAACATCCACTAATTTTGAATTTGGTTCTAACTTTCAAGTTAGTAGTGCTTTAAATGTGGGCTTTGACCAGACACCTCCAAAGTTCCTGCTGACCTCAACAACTGTATGGTTTTCTATATAGAGTTACCTCATCTTCAATGAGTTTGTATGAGCAAAGTCTGTACGTCATGGGTCTTATGTGTCTCCATCTGTTTCTCAGTATTTGCTACCTCCAATGATGCAGTGCTCTATCTTTGCTGAGAATTAAGAAATCTGGTGTCACAAAGTCTTGTGCAATTGGTTTCTAAAGCTGGTGTGTTTCTTTTCACCTTCCCTTGAAAGAATTCCTTGATAGTCTTTCTGAGCCTTCCTCTTGTGTTTTTTTCCTTCTGGCGAGGCTTCAGTGCTGCAGATCCCAATTGTTACAGGTTTTCAAATCATTTTATTTAGGGGAAATAAAATGTAGAATGGCAACTTAAATGTTAATGATGTGAGATATGGCTTTTTTTATATATAAAATCCATCATTGCTTAATGATCTAAGTCACCGTAGACTCCTGGTTAAGACAGATAAGAACATGTGACACTTCCAGAATAACAGATACTCCAAGTACATATAGTAATGAATAAAAAAGGATCTTTACAATGAGTTTACAGGAGACTAGAATAGCTTAAGGCTTCCCCACTTCTGCAGAAACATTTTGGTTTTTAACTACACTTACCTTGGAAATATCTCCTTTGTTGGGGGATCACAATCATTTATACATTTTGAGATTTGGAGGCAAAATGAATTTACTCATCCATCTATATGCATTTTGGTGCATGCTGAGTATTCATTTCTATAGTATATGAGTGTTACAAGATAATTCCTGGTTCATTTGCTTAGTAAATGGAGGAGAAGGACGACAACTAAAAAGATGCAGCTACAAGCATAGCATAGAGTGCTTCTCTAATTTCTCCAATTTCTCTTACTCCAATGTAAAAATGTAGGAGCAACTGTTTTTACCTTCAGTCTACTGTTACTGTAGATGGTAGCCTTTGTTTACATACACAGAAAAAGTGTACCATTAGTGTTTTCACTGATAGCAGCTGACTGAGAGTGGCAGAAGCCCAAGAGACGACATCACACTGGTATTAATGCACAGCAAGATATTTCCTTAAGTACTTTTTCACTTTGAAACTGCTGGACCAAAACTCTTAAGATCCATTTAATGGCAGACTTCTTCATCTGAAAAGGAAGATTTCAACAACGACAAGGTGTTTTCTCTTTCTTCATAGGTAATATTTAATTTAGAAACATAGTCCCAAACAACAAACTATTTAGAGGCAATAAGCTTTTGATCCAGATTGAATAACTGTTTTATTCAACCCAGTATGGACTTGTTTCAACAATCAAATAAATTATT
Organism: Callipepla californica brunnescens; assembly: GCA_023055505.1. Classification (NCBI taxonomy): domain Eukaryota; kingdom Metazoa; phylum Chordata; class Aves; order Galliformes; family Odontophoridae; genus Callipepla; species Callipepla californica. The sequence continues at coordinate 986,872 of JALIRH010000002.1, read as the reverse complement.
TGGGGTTTATTTAACCCAATAAAGTGTTCTTCCTAACTCAGTTTTTCCAGTTTGTCACCTGTACACATGCAGAGATGGAAGCAAGAAAAAAAATAGCTCCCCTGTTACATACAATTTCAAAGTTGTATTACAAGTTGGAACCCATTCAAGTTTGATCTCTTACTGCCCTAGGTCTTTCCTTCAGTTGACAACATGTGTACTGGAAGGTGTGTGTCTGCTACTTATTTTTCCTTTGTTGAATAAACAAAGTATCTACACTTTCCTTGTCTATTTTCTTGTACTGCTTCTATCACGCATTAAATAAAATGGAGAGCTCGGGCCATTCGCAAAGTACTATTGTTTCTCTCCCCTCCCTATCTTCCTGATTCATGTCAATGTCACAGTCATAAAGATTTCATAATCACTAACCACCAAATTGGCTCCAGCTTTACTATTTAGTTTGAAAGTCATCTCTTTTATTTTGCCTTTTTACAAAGGGTTCTAAGTGGGTGGGTAGAAGAAAAGCAGCATGCCCATAGAACAGTTTTATGGAGGAACTGTACTTTGCCAGCTCTGCTACAGACTCTAGATTGTGGTGGTGGTGAAATAAAGACTGAAGCTGTGGTCTGCACAAGCAGGAACAGCTTTCTCTGAGTCTAGAAGCACTTGACTGCCAAACTAATTGTGTAAGATTCATGCCATATGTATCTACCTCACATGGAGGTATATTTACACAGTCAATCCCATACAATTCTTCCACACTGTAGGTACAATTTCTAAGATAGCGTTCTTCTCCTGAGTCTCCATCTTCAGCTGCTCCCAGCATTAGCACCTGAAACTAAAGTTTTTTAGCTACAAGTCCTAGCCATACCCTGATATCACACCAGACAGTACTCCAGTGATTCTCATGAAAAACATATACATCTGGCTGGTGGAATTTAATTTTCCAGTGCTGCTAATCCATGTGCTTTTCACCCAAGAGAGTGTCCTGACTTTGCTATAGCCCCCAGCAGTGTGGGAAACATTGATCTTGCAAGTCTTGTGCATTTCTAACTTCTTTCTTTTCAGATGTTCTCCTTGAGGATTTTGTCTCCCCCTTCTATCCTACAATAACACCAATTTCTCACCCTCGAAAAACCTGTATGTGGAACCATCACTCCTCAAGCCTGAAGAATCATAGAATAGAATAGAATCATTTGAGTTAGAAAGAACCCTTAAAGGTCGTTTACTCCAGCTCTTCAGCAATGAACAGAGAAACCTACAGGTTTGATAGGTTCCTCAGAGACCCATGTAGCCTGACCTTGAATGTCTCCATGGATGAGGCATCAACCACATCTCCTGGGCAGCTAGTGCCAGTGCCTCACCACCCGTATTATAAAAAATGTCTTCATTATATTCAGTGTAAATCTCCCCTCTTTTAGTACAAAACCATTTCCTCTTGTCCTGTCATTACAGAACCTACTAAAAGAGCCTGTCCCGTTCTTCATTATATCCCATTTAAGTACCAAAAGTCCTCTATTAGGTCTCCCTGGAGCCTTCCCTTCTCCAGGCTGAACAGCCCCAGTTCTCTCAGCTCGTCCTTGAATGGAGGTGTTCCATCCCTGAGATCATTTCTGTGGCCTTCCTTTGGGCACGCACCACCTGGCCTATGTCCCTCCTCTACTGAGGATTCCACATACAAACACTGTACTTCAGGTGAGTCTTTACCAGTGCAGCTGGGCAGGATCACCTCCTTTGCCCTGCTGGCCACATTTCTTTTGATGCAGCTCAGGATACAGTCGACTTTTTCAGCTGTGAGGATGCATTGCTGGTTCATGCCCACCTTGCCATCCACCAGTACCCTCAAGTCCTTTTCAGCAGGGCTGAGCTCTATCCTTACATCCCCCAGCTTGTATTGATAACATTGGTTCCCAAGACTCAGGTGCAAGACCTTGCCTTTGACTTTGTTGAACCTCATAATATTCAACTGGGCCCACTGCTCAAGCCTGTCTAAGTCTCTCTGCATGGCATTCCATCCCTCAGACATTTAAAGTATGTACTATACAAAATTAGGAAAAGATCTTACAGTGTTTATTGCTTTATTTTTATCTGTGCTTTGTATTGCAGTTTATCTGTTATATTGCTGATATCAATCTTGACTGCAAGGTTGTCTTATTGTCAGCTAATTGTGTCATTAATATCTCAATAAACTGCTTCAGTTCAGAGTTGGTTTAATGTGAACTGAGCAGTTTTTCTCTGCCACGTGTACTTTGCAAATCTAGTCAGAGATTTACAGGCTATGTAGCTACCGAACTGGTAATATAATTCCTGGTGGATTGCTGGCCATAGCAGTTCATGTTCCTTAGCCAGCTGGATGCAGGTTGCACAGCAGAAAGGATCTGGTGGGAGTGAGCCAAATGTTAGCAGGGGCATAGAGGAAAAAATCTTTTGAAAAAGTGGAATTTCTGGCCATAGCTGTAACAGCACTCAGCACAGAACAGCAGGGAGCCAACTGCCTCCATCTTTCTTAATTACTTTGTACTTCAACTTGATATCAATAATAAATGAACAGCCCTTAAGCTATACTCTCCCCAGTTAACCTCATGGGTGGGATGGGGCTTCAAGTCCTCACAGTGCTGGGAAAATAATTGCTCATGCTCAGTGGGGCAGCTCGCAGTAGCAATTACAAGACTGTGGTTTAGAGTAACCCACAGCCTGGGGTCAGCACATGCTTGACAATTGTGTGGAAAACTCCAAAGTCAGCCTCTGAAGGGACAAATAGTTTTGTGCCTGAACAAAACTTAAACACACCAGATGAATGAAAACTTGGGATTTTCTCGCTTAGGGCTTACTGAAGAGTCAAACGCTGTCCACAGAAATGTAGGAGGTCTCACGGACTCTGACATGACTAAACTGTAACTTGCTCTGCGCTTTAATGGACCTAATTTACCAAGGCATCCATTCTTGGTTTAGGGCTCACAGGCCCCAGAGCAGATTGCTCTAATCATTGTGTGCATCCACATGATTTAAATAGCTTCATGGTAAACTACAGTAAACCATTCTTTGCACAGAGAACTCCAGGACTACAAGTAATAGATTTTTATAGCAGTTGTTACCAACCATTAAGGAACAGCTAGAGAAATCATTATTTATTCTTTATCCTAGAAATGATTTTGAGTAAGTCCAGATTTTCAGATATTGTGCCTACACTTTAGGTCTTGGTGGGACATCCAGTATCGTGTCAGAAGATCTGAGCTCTGAGACAGGGAAAAGGGAAAAGGATCAAGAAACCAGGACCATACGAAGGCATTTCTGCCCTTGTGAAAGCCTCACTTTAGTCTAGTGCTTCAAGGGTAGATGGGACACTGATGTACATGGTCATGGTGGTAATGGGTTGATGGTCTTTTTGAGACTTAATTATTCTATGATTCAGTCTATTCTCCATTTCTACCTCATTTCTGCTGTTTTCACAGGTCCTTTTGCAGAAGTGATAATAGGATCATATTAGTAGGATCCTATGGTAATAAATTGCTGAGATGAGCCACTTTCCTCTTTCAGTACATCCATTAGCCTATCAGCATCTCAGGGTCCAAAGGGCAGCAATTGTGGCCCCTGGCATCCTTGAAGGAACAAGAATCTTGCCTCAGAGAAGCCATAAAACCTGCACTTGACAGTGAATATAGCATTACAAGAGGCATAAGAAAACCTGTGAGATCTTTATGTCTCTCGACTTTTAGCAGGCTGTCTCTGCAGACCGTATCCAGAATGAAATATGATGAACAACAAAGGAGGCAAAGAGGAGGGGGGAATCCCTCTGCAGACACAGAGCTGTGCTCTTTAGATCTATTGCAGCTCTCTTCTCAGAGCATCGATTGGGAGCATTTGTTTCCCCTTTAACGTCACCACTGACATTTCATTGTTACAAAGCTTGCTCCCTCCTAAATGCCTCACTCTCTCAGAGAAACATTAACCAGGGTTGAGAGTTATTTATTGCCCTAGAGCGCTTTGACTGGGAAACAGTTTTGTGGGCAAGTTTGTCATATTTTTCTCTGCTCATCCTTCAGGTCTGAGGAGGGATCTCTTTTCATTGTCTCAGATGACATTTGACTGGTAAAATGTTCAATTCCCACGTAGACACAAGTTCTGATATAAATTCCACAAACCTAGGAGACACCAATACTCAGAATGAAATCACAGCTTCCCTATCTGATGCTTTTCTTAAGTTTAATTTGTAATAAAGAAAGAGTTGCCTGTGCCAATCCTAGATGCTATGACAATTCAAGACCAGACTCTTTCCTGGCTTATGCTTTGGGCAGTGTATAGCCACACACAAAGTCTCAGTCATCTAGCTGCATCCTTGTCATGATGTGATCCCTCTTTTCAGCAGTCTGGATACAAGTCCTTAATATCTTTAGACTATGTTTCATACAAGGAATACGTCCTTAGTCTTGATGTTTGAACTAGATGACCTCAGTCAGTCATGTCCAGCCTCTAGCCTGGCCCAGTTCCTTAGCATCAACTGAACACTGATGTTCTATGAACCCTATTTGGGCTGAAACCAGTACATGAGGCACACTGAAGTTCCAGCTCAAATTATAGCAAATAAGCTTATGCATTTTGTTACATCAACTAAACACAGACCAGTGAAGAGAAAAAAATATGCAACCCTGCTTTCCATTTTGGTAAAGGAACTTTAGAATATGTTTCAACAGTGATGAAATAAAAACATCAATTTTTTAGTATATTTGCGACTCCTTTTTCAGTCAATTTAACTACATTACCTGTGAATTTTCATATGGAATGCATAGAGTTGCAATCAAAAATTTTATCATGACTCCTTATCAGACTTCTATAAACCATCTTTCCAGAGAGAAATATCCCTCCCTTCATAGTCACAGCTTATTCATGTCAACTCTTTTTGGCATTACCTACGTTTGTGAACAACTATTTTGAAGGATGAAGTACAGAAAGAGCAAAATTTCATAAAAAGTCTCTACTAAACACCTTGAGAACTCACTAAGAATTGCAGCCACTACCACTGAGCCAGTCAGGTGTACTGTTTTCATAAAAAGATTGTCACATATTGCACTAGTTTTATGTTTTTGTTGCTCTCATTTTTATACGTTTTAATAAAAAGCATCAAAAATAAAAATTAGTTTTGTTAATTTTACGTGTTAACTGTATTATATATTTCATGAGGGCTACTCTAAAAGTAATGCTTCCTATTTTGTAATGTTGGCCCACATCATCAAAGACAGATGTTGGTGTTACAACAGTAGATTTTGAACCTTGCTGCCAATATTCCATTACATTTTCTTGTCTTGTGACACATGGCAACATAGGGGCAGTATGAGAATGGGAGTGCAGATGAAGCAAAGATTTGAATTCTCCCTATGGAAAAAAATTAATTAACATTAATTGATGCTTGCTGAAGACTTCTGGAGACCAAACAGTGGCTCTGAGCACAGCAAGATTGGTGGATGGTGTGTTTCAGCATTGGCAACAGCGACAGTGATACACTTCCACTGGTGCATATTTTTACGACTGTGGCATGCAGGCTCTTGTTCATCGCTGGCAAGAATGCATAACTAATAGTGGCAAATTTGTTGAAAAATATTGTTCTGTAGAATTCTCTATCAAGTCTGTTATTGTGCTCTTTGTTTCTGTTGCTTCCAGGGAAATAAATACGAGGCACTGCTTTTTGAGTGGCCTGTGGCCCAAAATTATTCTTCTTCAGTCAATGCGACAGAGTGGTCTATTCCAGTCTTAATGATTCTATGATTCTTTTTGCCGTGCCTCTTCTCTAGTCTTTCAATAAAACTGCTTGCAGCTAAAAACACATATCTTGTAGGATCTTTTATCTGCTTTTGAACAGAACTTCACGTAAAAGAGCAGGATTTTCAAGTGAATGAAATCAAATGCAATTCTACATTCACAAGCCTAAAGAAAAAGGGAAAATTGAATGCTGCATGAGTGAGAGCAATCCCTCTCCTTGGCCCTTCAAATCTGTTTGTAGACCTCCATCAAGGGGAAGAGCTCTTCAGAGTTATTACTGCAACAGAGTAAGACTTCATTCAGTTATTGTCACACACAACTTAAATCATATGACCAGAAACTTCATGTCTTTTTGTCATCTTTATATACAACCAATTTGAATGCAAGCAGACCATACTGGAAAAACTACATTGGCAATTATGGGAGGATATTATGTAGGAAAGTAGTAATTACCACAGAAATAACATGAGTTCAAGATCAAGAGCTTTAAGGAAAGCCATCAGGATACTCATTAAAATTATGAGAGGGGGTAGTACTCTTGTCAGTTAAGGGAAAATGACCAGAACAGTACAAGTCATGCAGGAATTTATTTTAAAATGTGCAGATGCACGGAGTAAATGAGCTCAAGAGACTCACGCTTAGTCCTTGTTTCTTGGTTCCATAATGAAATAGGACCTGATAGCAACCTCAGCTGAACCTGGGGTTTAAACCCCACTTCTCATAAGCTGACTTACTGGGACATTATGATATCAGATTAGAAAAAGGCTCACAGATGAAGGCAAAAGGAGATGTTAAGTCAGATCTATAAGCAAAAAGAAGAGGAGTTCTTGCAGGTAAGTAGCCTGGGTTTGCCTAGGCTTAGCATTTACAATTATTTTTTTAACCTTCAATTAAAACTAATTTCATTGCAGTTTCTCCTGATCATGCAGCCAAGTCAGTATGCAGAATCAATGAAGGTTACACCACAAAACAAGACCTGTTTGCCTGCCAACACTAAGAATTATTACCCAACCAAAGATTTGGTCTTCCTTATACATCGTGTTCTGTTTTACTGTATCCACAAGGCCCACTATTGATGCAGCTATTCTGGAACACCCAGTATCACTAATTCTGAATGGGCTCTCCATAGAAATTTGTGTCACTGTGGGAAAAGCATGGCCAAGTGTTGTTTTACTTATTTTTGTTTTGCTCTGTAATAAAGATCCTTTCTCCAGAACAGACCTGATATCAACTCAAATTTGAGGTAGACAAACTAGCTCATTTCAGCCAAAGAAAGCCCTTGTGTGAACACTGTCAATATCATGATTATATTCCATTCCATAGGGTAGGACACTTATATTTAGCCTAAGCATCTAACAGCAGTGTGATTCAGGTATCCATGAAGGCACCCAGGGATGTCTGGGGACCACGATATCCATATGTTACAAGCAAATATGACACAGAACCTTCAGGAGTTCAGCACTGAGGCAGCAATGGAATTTAGGCTGGAACTGACACAAATATTTGATCTTAACCATATCTAATCTGATGTGGATCTAATAGGATCCTACCTGACTATGATGTTTGATAGGTTCACTTTACCCCTTTCTTCAGTGCAAAGCTAGAACTACAAAGATGGTTAAAACAAACTCCCTTTATTTCAACCAGATCATCTTAAATACTGGTGAGCACCTTCTTCAAATGTTAATATCATTGCATGTGAGAGTGATCATGCCTGTCACCTCCTCCCAGACTTCACTACTGGTTCAAGAACATCATCATCATCATAGAATAGTGTGGGTTGGAAGGAACCTTTAAGATCATCTAGTTCCAACTCCTCTGCTATAGGCAGAGATACCTCCCTCTAGATAAGGCTGCTCACAGCCCCATCCAGCCTGACCTTGAATTCTTCCAGGGAGGGGGCATTCACAACCTCACTGAACAAACTGTTCCAGTGTCTTGCCACCCTCACAGTAAGGAATTTATTCCTAACATCAATGAAGTTCATTCCATATGATACACCTCTACAGTACTTTACACACCTCATTTGGGTAAGTATAAAAAGGAAACTTGCTATTGAAGGTTTTGCAGTTTACATTACCAGTTGCCTTGCAAAATCTTTCCTAGTTGTTATGGGGAGTTCTGGTGATGGGGGATGCAGAGAAGGTGGAGATTCTGAATGCATTCTTTGCTTCTGTCTTCACTGTGGGAACTCCCCCTCAGGACACCTAGACCATGGGGGTAAGTGAGAGGGTCTGGGGAATGGAAAGCTAGCCTTTGGTGAGGGAGGAGATGGTCCAAGAGCATCTATGCAACATCAATGCACGTGAATCTTTGGGCCCCAATGGAATATATCCACATGCGCTGAGCAACTTGGCAGAGGTGACTGCTGAACTGCTGTCTATCATCTTTGAGAGGTCCTGGCAAATGGGAGAGGTGCCTGAAGGCATGAGGACAGCCAGTGTTACTCTGGTCTTCAAAAAGGGCAAGAAGGAGGATCCAGAGGCCAGTCAACCTTGCCTCCTCATCCCTGGAAAGGTGATGGAACAGTTTGTTCTGGATGCCATCTCCAGGAAATTGGAAGAGAAGAGAGATATCAGGAGTAGTCAGCATGGGTTCACCAGGGTGAGGTTGTGTTTGACTAACCTGGTAGCCTTCTATGATGTCATTACTGGATGGGTGGATGAGGAGAGAGCGGTGGGTGTAGTCTACCTTGATTTCAGTAAGGCATTTGACACTGTCTCCCACAGCATCCTTATAACAAAGTTGAAGAAGGATGGAATAGACTAGTGGACAATGAGGTGGCTGACTGGCAGAGCTCAGAGGGTTGTGAACAGTGGCACAGAGTCCTGTTGGAGGCCTGTATTTAGTGGTGTTTCTCAGGGATTGGTTCTGGGTCCGGTCCTGTTCAACATCTTCATCAATGATGAGGGAATAGAGTCCACCCTCAGAATGATGGGGTTTAACAAGAGCAAGTGTGGAGTCTTGCACCTACGGAGGAATAACCGCATGTACTCGTACAGGTTGGGGGATGAGAGGAGCTCTGAGGAGAGGGATCTGGGGGTCCTGGTGGATGACAGGTTGGCCATGAGCCAGCAGCGTGCCCTAGTAGCCACGAAGGCCAATGGAGTCATGGGGTGCATTAAGAAGAGTGTGGCCAGCAGGTCAAGAGGATCACCTTCCTCTCCCTCTACTCTGCACTAGTGAGGCCTCACCTGGAGCATTGTGTCCAGTTCTGAGCTCCCTGATACAGAAAAGACAGGAATCTCCTGGAAAGAGTCCAGTGAAGGGCTACAAAGATGATAAAGAGCATGGAACACCTCCCTTATGAGGAAAGGCTGAGAGAGCTGAGTCTGTTCAGCCTTGAGTAAAGAAGGCTCAGAGGGGATCTGATCCATGTCTATAAATACCTAAGGAGCGGGAGGCAAAGGGATGAGGCTGGGCTCTTCTTAGCAGTGTGTGGTGATAGGATGAGGGGAAATGGCCACAAACTGATGCATAGTAAGTTCTGAACAAATGTGTGTGGGAACCTCTTCACAGTAAGGGTGACGGCACACTGGAACAGGTTGCCCAGAGTGGCTGTGGAATCTCCTTCTCTGGTGACATTCAAGACCTATCTGGACACCTATCTGTGCAACCTGGTCTAGGGAGCTGCTTTGGCAGGGGGGTTGGACTCAATGATCTCTAAAGGTCCCTACAATTCTGTGATTTAATGATTCTTTGATAATGTGTACATATGACACCATAAGCAGATTCCACAGAATTGAAGAAGTCTGTTGTCTTCTGGAAATACTTTGACCATAAACTACTCTGGGAAAATTAATATTCAACCTGAGAACATATGAAACTATTCACAAGGACACTTAAAAAAAGTATATGAGCCTTTATAACCCTTCAACTGAATTGAACTGTTCTATGGCACTAACAACAGCCAAAAATAAAGTATTAATAGCTGAGAATGGAGCACCTGGCCAAGAAAAAAAAAAAAAAGCAAAACAAACAAACCAATAAGAGCCACAAATACAAAGAATTAGCAGCAAAGCCAATAAAGAGCATGAAAAAAATTGAAGTTGGAGCAGCCTAGCAACACAGCTTTCAGCAGAGGCACTGAGACAGCACTCAAAGGCTTTCCTAAACACCACAGTAACATTGCATTAATGTGCACTACTTACTAATAGAGTTTCTAAAAATTGCCTGGAGGTGTAGACAGCATTCAAAATGGCAGTGTTGTTACAGGTGGAAGGGCCCTGTGAGGCACTGCTGACTTTTTGCAGAGGAAACAACTCCTCCCCAGCTGAAAGGTCAGAAAGGAAGGTCAGTCCTGTCTACATTTACCTACATACTAATGTTGCTCTGATCCCATTCCTAGCAGCATCCAGAGAAAGGCTCATATGGACTAAATAAAAGCTGACATCAGGTGACCTGTGGCTGGTTGTGTTGCAGGATGGAGTGGGAGAAGAGGAGTCAGAAAGCAGATTTCACAGCTGAAAAATGGAAAAAAAATCTGACCTTTACTTATCTCCACCCTCCAAAATAGACCCCAAGAACAGCTTTTTTTTTTTCCTTTCACTCAGTATGTGGCACCATTTACAAGTTCTAGCTCCTGTTAAATCAAATCTGGTGAGGAGCTCAGATCTTTTCCTTCATTTGCTGGAGAGCTATTGTTGATAATGCAAAGACCTTGTTTTTACTTAATGTCCAGTTCGATGGGGTCATTCAAGTTCAGGCTGGACCAGACTCTGAGCACCCTGAACTAGCTGTAGGTGTCCCTGTCATTGCAGGGATAAACTGTAAATTCCTGAAGGAATTTTCAGAATGAACTGAAAATTGTAGATGCATCAAAGCTTTCAGAAAGATGCATTTGTCCATTCAAGATCCACAGCCTATAATTTTTGTTTAAATGGTCTTCAAAGGTATGGCAAGTAGCCACTATTCAGTCTATTGTCACCATTGATATCACAAAGCCAAGAGAAATGGCACCCTCTTGTTAGTCCTACTCATGCAAGAGGACAGATAAAAATGGTCTGGCAAAAAAGGTGGGAGACTGTTGGATACACAGGTCCTTTTTCATTGGTCCATGACAAGTGGGTTACTCATACATGATGGAAAGATTTACAGAAGCTGCTGTCTAGAATGCATTGTGTTAATCCACACTAAAATATGAGAAAGAGATCTCACAGTTAACAATGCCACTTAACAAAACAGAGAGAAATAAATAGAATAATAGAATCATAGAAGTTGGAAGGAACCTCTGAGGGCCATGTATCCAACTATCCTGCAAAGAACAGGGACATCACAGCTAGATCAGCTTGCTCAGGGCCTTGTCCAGCCTCATCTTGAATTTTGCCAGGGAGGGAGTACTAACCACATCAATAGGCAGTCTGTTCCAGTGCCTCACTGTATAAGATTTTTTCCTTATATCAAACCTAATTCTACCCTCTTTGAGCTTGAAACTATTTCAAGTGTCAGAGGCCTTACTGAAGTTGAGACAGATTACATCAGTGGCTCAAAATATCAAAGTACAAAAAGTATCTATGATGTCACAGAATCAGAATCACAGTATCACAGAATCACGGGGTTTAGAATGGACTTCTCCTGATCATCTAGTCCAACCCCACTGCTAAAGCAGGTTCCCTAGAGTAGATTACTCAGGAAAGCATCCAGGCAGGCTTTGAAACATTTAGATGCTGTACTAAGGGACATAGATTAATGGGGAAATATGGGTTATAGTGTGGACTAGATGATCTTGGAGGTCTTTTTCAACCATTTGATTCTATGATACTATAAATATCTCCAGAGAAGGAGACTCCACAGCTTCTCTGAGCAGCTTCTGTTCCAGGATTCTGTAACTCTCAAAGTAAATAAGACTTTCTTCTTCATATTGAAATTCCTGTGTTTCAGTTTGTGCACGTTTGCCCCTTATCCTGAAGCTGGACACCATTGACAAGAGCCTGAGCCCATTCATCTGACTACTGCCCCTCAGATATTTATAGGCACTTATCAGATCCACTCTCATTCTTCTTTTCTTCAGGCTGAACAGCCCAAGGTGTCTACAGGTAATGGAGGTGCTCCAGGTCCCTCATCATCTTTGTGGACTTCTGCTGGACTCTTTCCAGTAGTCCCTGCCACTCTTGAACCAAGGAGCCCAGAAATGAACACAGTCTCCACAAGTGATTTCCATAGGACGGAGTAGAGGGGGAGGATCACCTCCTTCAACTTCCTGTTCTAGGATATCCTTGGTCTTTTTGGCCACAGGGGTACACTGCTGGCTCATAGCCCACCTGTTGTCCACCAGGACACCCAGGTCCTCTGCAGAACTCCTTTCCAGCAGGACAGCCCCTAACCTATACCAGTGCTTGCAGTTATTCCTCTCCACATGCAATTCTCTACACTTGCCCTTATTTGACCTCATCAGGTTCCTCTTTGCTGACCAGTGTCAAACGCTTTGATAAGGTCAAAATGCACAATATCCACTGCTCTCTCTGCATCTACCCAGCCAGCCAAGGCATCATAGAGGACTGCCAGATTGGACAAGCATTATTTGCTTTTAGTGAATCCATGCTGACCACACCTGGCATCCTTCTTTTCTTCCACTTGTCCATCAGATTGTAGCTAACAATTCAAAAGATTCTATGATTCAGTAATTACCTGCCAGTTAAAATCTTCATCTGGAGACAATACCTTGCCTGTATTTCTCTAACTTAAACCCTGCAAAAATCTTAAATAATCTGACTGGATTAAATATATAGTGAGGAATTTCCTATCACTGTTACAATGTCACTTAGAAGAGTGGAGTGGTATTACTCCATTATACTGATAATCTCCAATCACGTTTTCAATGGTATGTCACTATGATACCAGTTTTGTTATGGTAGCAGACACTATTCCACATTAGAGGGAAATTTCTATAATTCCACAAAGCTTTCAATCACAGAATCATTTTCATTTATTCATCTGCCTGCTATCACTGGCTTTTGAAAATGCCACTTGTTTATTTGTTAATGAAAAGTAAATGGAAAACAGCATTTATCCTTATTTCCTGATTCTAAAGATTATATTCCTTCAGCCAGCATTTCTCCTGTTGCAATATGTTGTTCTAACCATATCCTAAGATGCAGTTAACAGTATTTACCTTTTCTCAACAGTTTAATTTACTCTGTGGTTATAGCACTGTGGTTTGTGAAACAGTTTCAGTCGACATTTTCATAGCAGCACCATTAGCAGGACTCATACTACTTTGCTGACATTTCACTTTGGCTCTCTCCAAAATCTGTTTTGTTGGAGTGAACCTAGAAACACACGCTAGAGTTCAGATTGGTTCTTGACAAAACATCATGTGAAGTAAATATTCATGGACGTATGTATCTGCAAAGCCTTTTTGTGTAAGTATTAATCTCCAGCTTCAAGAAAGAACAGTTTTCTGAGGCAAACAAATGGAGCTGCATAAAACCTATTGTAAACAATTCCTGCAGTACTGAAAATGTCAGCTATTATGCATTCAATGTACCTCTACTCCCACAAGCATTTCTCTTGACTGATGTTTCCCATAGCTGAATAAAATGCACCAACCCACTATCACACTACTTTCCCTAAGCACTTTTCCTAAGCAACCTCTGCTAACCTTTGTGAACAGACAACTTCTTGCATTTTTGTTGTGATTAGCACATAATAAGAGCAATAAAATAGATTAAAACACACCTAACACACAAATCTTAAGTATTTGCTGGTGGATAATCGTTAATGAATGGAAAATGCAAAAAGTTCTGAATAGGTTCTGAAAGGATTGCTTCCAAACATGACTTTACTCTCAGCAGGTTTCTAGAAGCAAGTATGAATTTACTGATGGTAAAATGTATGAATGATGCAAAGATTAAGGAGGTGGTAAAGTCCTTATTACAGGAGAGGCAGGGAAACTGATAAATATTCAGACATGTTGTACAACTAATGAAAAATGTGGGTCACTGGAAGCAAAAGATGGAAATTATGCATATGGAAAGAAGAGCTTTGGAGAAAGACTGAAGGCGCTAGAATGGGACAACAGCTAATACTCCATAGTCATGTCAAGAAGTCCTAGGTGAACCCTGGAGGTGTGAAGAAATGATGTCCCTGTGAAAGAGACTTTTATAAAGGGATATCTGACATTAATCTTCTTTCCGCTGGGATTGTGTGTAGACTCAGCAAAAGGTTCCAAAAGCTTAATTAAAAAAAAAAAAAAAAAAAAAAGAGGAAAAAAAAAGCCATAAAAAAAAAATACACACACACACAAAAAAAAAAGACAAAAAAATAAACAGAAAAGAATTAAAAACCAACAGTGAGTGAGGAATGTGGTTTTAAAGACTGTATAAAATTCCCTGTGGTGTGTGATCACAGGTGCTTGATTCTTTATCACACTAACCTGAGAAAAAAAGTGACCTAATTGTTACAGATATTTCCTTCAGCAGCTCCTTTCTTCTTTCTTCTGATGAGGAACATAACAGGAATTAGTGTGTGGGAGTGCTGCCTGATATATTTTTCCTGGAATTAAAATCTGTTTAAACCAGGAGTCTTGTAAAATACCAAGGGAAGAGATGGAGTCTCCATTACTTGCTTTATTCAGAGAAAGAGGTTGTGTCCTTCTAGACTTTTTATCAAAAGCAGTTAAATTCAGCTGGAAGGGAATGATGTTGGTCATAGTGTGAAATATGTAAGTGAATATATGGATGGAAACCTCAGCTGCGGGAGTTAATGAAAACTTCTCTTCTTTACTCATAGCCTGGAGTTGGTAGAAGATGACTTTCTTCAAGTCCTGCTGCAGAACTGCTGGGAGCAAGGAATCTCCTAGGGCCAACTTCTACAGATACTTGCCACTACTCAGCTTTCTTATCAACTTCCTCATTACTACTTGTCTTTAATACTCAGGTGGTGAGAAAAAAAAAAAAAAAAAGTTGTAGCACTTTGTATGGTCCTCAGGGCTAAAAGTTTGTATGATTTTATAAACTCACTTCTTATTTGACAAGCGTTGAAATTCCCTGTGAACAGTCCTCTTGGTAATGGGAATAGTTTTTAGTTCCAAAGTGCAACTTCGGTTTCTTGCTTGTGCTGTTGTAAAATGGCACAAAGTGCTGGAGCTGTTGCTTGTCATTATTTCATCCTCATCTAGAGAGCACCAGAGGAGATCAGTTGCCAAAGAGATCAGAAGGACCCACACAGAATCTGAGAAGCTGATGATTACACTTAGCAAATAGTATCCTGAATCATAAAGCTCTGAAAGCTATTTACAATTGATTCATGTGATTCCACACATTAAAAAAGGGCTGAAGT
Source organism: Callipepla californica brunnescens (assembly GCA_023055505.1). Taxonomy (NCBI): domain Eukaryota; kingdom Metazoa; phylum Chordata; class Aves; order Galliformes; family Odontophoridae; genus Callipepla; species Callipepla californica. The sequence goes on along the minus strand of JALIRH010000002.1, from coordinate 971,860 downwards.
AGCTCAGCTGGGAGAGCGTTAGACTGAAGATCTAAAGGTCCCTGGTTCAATCCCGGGCTTCAGCAGTGTTTTTTTCATAGTTTCACAGGTTTCAAGTGTGGCCTTGTACAACGCAAACGTGGCACAGAAATGTGGGGTAAACTGGAGCCCAGGAGTTGCCTCTCCCCATCTAGAAACACTTCTGTGCTGGGTGGGTACCAGATCTGGCAAAGAAATCAGAGAGGAGCTGGGGGCTGCTCTTGGGAATCTCCAAAACCACCTGAACATGGGGTTAAGCACAGCTTTTTAAGCACATTTTAAGCACAGCTTTGAGTGACTGTATTTGAGCAGGGCTTGGACAAGATGGATCCAGGGGTCCCTTCCAACCTCAACCAGTCTGTGATTCTGTGAAATTGGACAGAAATTGAGACCTAAAATCATGACTTTAAAAGTAACCTTGAAGGTTGGTCTCTTCTCCCAGGTAACTAGTGACAGGACAAGATGTAAAGGCCTTAAGTTGTGCCAAGAGAGATTCAGGTTGGATATTAGGAAAAAAAATCCAAAAGATTGGTCAGGCATTGTGCCAGGCTGCCAAGGGAGGTGGTAGAATCACCATTCCTGGAGGTGTTCAAGAAACATGGAGATGTGGCACTTAGGGACATGGTTTACTGGGCATGCTGGATGGAGGGGTGCTGATAGTTGTACTAGACAATCTTAGTGGTCTTTTTCAACCTTACTGATGGCTATAATTCTAAGTTTTCACCTGAGATATGAATTCGTTTGTTTATTTCTGTGTAGGATGGGATTTGTGCAGTGTCTTCCTTGCTGTTTAGGAAACAAGCATGTCTTTAGACTGGGAAAAAACACCTGTCTGTGAATCTTTCTTCAAACCTTCCTAGCTGCACCACTGCTAATGAAATTTGAGCAATGATATTTTGTCATATCACAGACAGTGGGGTTTGAAGAAGAACATGAAATGTTTCTAGAGGTGACTGATAAAGTCTGTGAAAGAAAAGGGATCTCCTGTTATAAGCTGTGTTGACTAAAGTGGAATCAGTATTGGTCTGAAGGAGATTTCAAGATCACTAATTCTGTCTCTGTTTTGACTGCTGTCTGCCAGCTTGTCCAGAAATGGAAGAATTAACTTTACCAGCAAAACTCTACTAGCACTTCTCCCAGCTAATCGATGAAAACACCCGGGGAGGTATTCAAACAGGTCCTCCTCCCAGTCATTTGCAAACATGGACACCCAAAAACTGGTGTATGAATGACAGAAAACAACACTGCAGGAAGAAGTTATTTGCCTAACAACCAGAAATGATTACTCCAATTATAACTCCCAGTTGTTGGTTGCTTTTTTTGTTTGTTTGCTTGTTTGTATTGTTTTGTTGTTGTTTTTTTAAGGGATGTCCACATGAACTGCAAAAAATCAAACTGGATATTGGCCCTGAGGGGTTACTACTGATGTTGGACTGTAATATTGAACACTAATTACTACAGAATGAGAATAATAGGACACTTGCATTGGCTAGAAAGTGGTCAGATGAAAGTAAATTGAAGAAAAGAAATAATGCAGTAAAGGTCCTGCCTTTGTTGATGAGACTAGGAAAATAGCAGGATTTACAGAAATACTGTGATAAGAACATGGATGTGGATAATTCCAGTATGGAAGGTAACTCACTCTACTCCCAGACAAATAGAAAACCTATGGTAGGACAACTATACACCTCTCCCTTCCCAGTGATAATCACAGATTGAAGAAGATGACTGTAAAAAATCACATACATGAAGTGTTTCTTCCCTTGTGCATTTCTCCCAACAGCTGTCAACCTGAGAGTTAAAGTTTGCTGCATTCAATACCCTACAACTTACAACAGAGATCGTATGCGGACACCAAGAGATTAAAAACTGGTAAAGATTAAGTCTCCAAAACATGGTACTGAAATATTCTTGTGAAGGGTCTAACATATTTTGTTTGTTCCCAGAAATGTACCTTTGAAGCTTTCACTTGGTTTGTCTTAAGACAGCTTAAAGCCAGGTGGTTGGCCCACATGATGAAGCATGAGAATGGTCATAGTTGTGACACTGACCAGTTCTGGTCTCAGAACTGGGCAGGATAATTAATATGGTGTAACCGATGTTAATGGGATTAAGTGAACCCTGAAATCTTCTGTTTTCAGTCCTATTAATGGTGACATAGAGGGAAAATTGGTTGAATTAATGTTGAAACTTCTTATAGAGAACTACTGAACTGTTCTATTGAACTGTCTTCCATAGGAGCCAAACTTGAACTCCTGCTTCTGTAGACTTCAGTGATCTTTAGACACTATGGAACAAAAGCTTTGGAATGAAGGGGAAGGGAATAAAGTGATTTTACTAAACCCATTAATCAATTGACTACAGCTCAAATTAATTTTTATGTATATTTCTTCTCACTTGTCAAAACACAAAGCAGATATTTTAGCAAATAGAATCTATTCAAATTATTATCACATGATATGAAGGGAAAGCATGGGGAAGAGGAAATCTTACAGCAGGTAGTTTTTCAGGTGAATATTTATTGCTGAGAATTGTTCATCATCTGTCTCTGCTTTAAACCCAAGCACTGGCAAATTTAAATTATATATTGAAAAAAAGACCAACACAAATCCTTCAGCATGTTATCTACATTGTTTCTGACCTGTCATTCTTTATTGGGCAATTAAGTGTAATGTGACATTTTCTTGACAAAGGAGCGCTGTACAGCTGTGTATTTCTCCAGATGAAACACAAAGCAAATTAGATTGCATGCATCCATAAATCTCTGTGATAGCAGCTGTAGCAGGGGGGGGAAAGATGGAAAGGAGGGAGTGATGGCACATGGAGATCTACAGAAAAGATCACTATCATCTCCAGCTTAGTTTTGCTATATTTTCTCTATCATTACCTTCAATTTAAAAATGATAAACATTATCTTGCCCAGTGGTAGTCCTCTCTATCTATGGATTTCAGTACATGGGTGCCTGTGGATGGTATATCACAGCTTTAGATAGCAAGCTATTTTATCTTGATGTAAAACTAATGGGCAAACTGAGACATCCAGTAATGAAGTAACTTGGATAAAATCAGAATTTTTGGGGAAAAAAAGCCAAACAAACAAACATATGGGGATACCCTAAGTACGTGGTGCTACATCAGTTAAATCATAGCCCTTCTCCAGGCAGAACTCAGGCTTGTGCAAAATCCAGTTCATTAATTCAAAGCTTATCCTACTTACCTGCATGTGATAAATGTGCACTGGTATTTGCTGATCAACAGACCCGTGTTGACCCTGGCAGATGCTACACTGGATTTTGCCCAGTGCAGACACAATAACTCTGTGACCTGTGTTGTTTGCAAACCTCAAAGATAGGAGAAAACAAGGAGATTCCAGGAATCCCCTGGGTCTGTTTTCCTGAAGCAAAACTGATTACCCGTTTCTCTACACTTGCTGGCAAACCATCTCAATGCTGTGTTTACATAAATTACAATGAGCCTAATTCAGTCAACAAGCCATGTGCAAACAGAAATCATTGCCAGATGCTCCTGCAGACAAGGACACTGAAGAAACCATCAGCTAATTCAGTCATGGATTCCCATGATTGCAGATTTTATGTTGGTAAACTTGGGGTAATAGAACCCAGGAGATAAGAGTAACAAGATTTGGAGATTTGAAGCCCTTAATTACATTGCAATAGAATGTCAGAGAGCACTTAGAGCAATAATATTTTATGATCAAATACAAATGTGTTTCACTTCCACTGCAGGCATCTGAATTTTATCCTATACAAGGTTTATATATATTCTCTTAAATATACTTCTTCTTTAGGGAAGGAGCTGCTTCTTGTATTTTCCAGAAGGAAGTAATTCTGTCAATTGCTGGTTGGGAATTTGGAAAAATTTCTTCTCAGAAGGAGTGGAACAGGTTGCCCAGGGAAGCAATAGAAACTCCTCCATCCCTGGAGGAGTTTAGGAAACATGGAAATGCAGAACTGAGGACCATGGTTGAGTGAGCATGGTGGTGATGGACTGACAGTTAGATGATCTTAAAGGTCTTCTCCAACCATAAGGAGCTGTGGAAAAAAAAATCTGTGATAACCTTTGTGATAACCCACTCACTGCACACAAATAAAAGATGGAATATCCTCTAAAAGATTACTCCTTCTACAACCTCTCAGCCTCGATTCTTTTAGGAAAAGGTGAAATATCACTTCAGTGCTGAGCCTAAGGGGGATAAAACATAATCTAAAAACCATAATTTTTCTCCTTTCTATATCTTGAAATTTTTGGACAGCAGAAGGCTCATGGTATTTTCAGTAAAACATTTTGGGTTGTGGCAACTTTGTGGGATGTTAGCAATGTGTGTAAGCAGATACCACCTTACCACTTCTTGAAATTGCCCTGGCCTGTTTCATCCCCACTGGCCAGGAAATATTCAGAAAGAATGAGAAGTCATGAATCCTGCTAATCAGCCTGTACAACACATAGGGAACAGGAAAGAGCAGCATATACACAGCACTCACAGCAAACAAAGAGCCTACAGCTTAACTAGGGAAGAAAATGTTCAGGCAGGGAAGTGTCTGGACAAGGACACAGTCCCAGAACACGCACATTAACTCTAGTGTCCAGTCCCTGAGAACTCCCTACTCCATCTGCTATTAACAAGGCAGTTTAGGTCAGGAGAAAGAAAAATCCCAGTTTCCCTCAAGCAGGGCTAGAGAGGAAGGAATTTGCTTTGTTGGGTAGAAGTTAGGAGTGACTGTCAAGGTTATTCTCACTTATAGCCTTGGTTAACTCTGTACTTGTAATTGTAAAGGAACAAAGAAAAGCAAAGTTATGCATCAGTCTTTGTGATTAAATGAACCCATGATGTGTTACATACAGCAGCCTTCATTAAAAATGTTATTAGATGTTAAAATTTGTTCTGTGATGGATGCCACATGCATTTTATCAACTACAGTCAGAGTAACCAGGCTTTAAAACAGTGAATTTTAATATAAATAAGGAAGGAAACTTGTTTCTTGCCTAGTAGAAAAGGAGAGGAGAGCAGAATCATTATCAGAACAATTTCTGAGGTGCAATGAACAAAGGAGAAAAAAATGAATCTTTGCCCAGATGGGCAATAAACACTTTTTGGAAAATGTCCTGATGATTTCTCATTTTCCAGCAAAGACAAATATACATACATATATATGTATTAGCATCAATTTTTAGGCATCACTGGGCCTATTCCATCTCTTATTCAAAACTGTTTTGCCAGTGCAGATCCACTAGTTTGCCCAGTTTAAAGCAGTGCCAGGGAGAGAGAGAAACATGCTCTGAATTAACCTCAGGAATGAATTGATGTCAAGTTGTAAGGGAGAGGAGAGTGGTTCCAGAGGGCAAAGGACTCAATTTCTCAAAATGTAGTTCTAAATAATTAATATCTTGTTTCAGGTCCCTAGTAATGTACCACTGCTGTAGGACTCATGCTTTCCATTGCTATTAACAGTGTTACAAGCCCTCTGTGTGAGTTAATACCAGCTCTCTGAGTACCTAATCTAAATCCCATTTACCCCTTTGGTATGAATGCACTCTCATCACAATTCAATGGAAGATATACTCTTGCTTTGGAAGAAAGACTGTGAATTGTACTATTTTGTTGTTTATTTTGAAGAATTCATAACTTACAAGACAGGAGAATGATGCAGACATTGCTTGGAGATAATAGTTTTGGTTGATAGAACACATCAAGGTTCATAATGAAGTGTCTATTCCATATGATAAGATTGGGACAGCTTATTTCAGACTCAGCAACCCTTGGACTCCCTGCATCTTCAGGTCATAAATTCACACATTCTAATTGCCTTTTGCACCCATGGAGAGGCTAAATGACAATAGCACTTAGATTTCTCATAAAAGCTAGGAGTTAGTACTCAGACCTGTTCTCATAGAAGTGGTCTAACATTTGTCCATTCTTCAGTGGTGACAAGGGCACAGAAAATACTTCTGAGATGATATTATGGAAAGCTCAGAATGGAATTTTTATCATGGACCTCTTCCAGAAGATATCTATTCAATACTTCAAACAACAAGATACTATTAATTATAATCCTCCAATAGTGTACAACAGTGCCAGAAAATGCAGTCATTTGTATTGTTGTGTTGTCCTTTCCCCCACAACCCAGGCAAAGAGATATTGATGCCTTGGCATGATCACTTTTTACCTTCTTTGTGGGCCATAAGAGTTTTATGAAGAATAAAGAATTTCTCCCCAAGAACCGAGAACTTTTTAATCTCTTTCTGAACATGATCTAATCTTTAATTTTTCATCAACACTGGCAAGTTGCTTCGAGGTTTCAATTTTCTCCTTTTTATTAAAAGGAGAAGAATTGCTGAAATTCAAGCTATTTCACACTTCAAAAGGTGAGGAGCAGAGCAGGTGATTTCCAGATAATGCAGGGAGGGCAGCTTTGAGGTCTCTCTCACACCAAGCCACAGTATCAAGTATTCCTTCATGCCCCATATTCCCTCCTTGTAATCATATCTAAGAATTTCTACATTGTTCAGAGAGCCTTAATTCGTTAACAGCCCTTTGGGACTTGAAGTATTAGTTGTCATAATAGGATTCCGAGAGGCGAAATCATTCTCATGCTATTGATCTGTCTTTTCCAAGTACTGTGTCATCCATCACTGTGATACCTCTGCAAATCCAAAGATGCTAAAATGCGGAACTGACAGCTATTTTCCTTTTTTTTCTGTTCCAACTACTCATTTCTTCATTCCCCTAGTCTCCAGTGCATGTTTTAATGTCCTAGTTCAAGGAGGAATCTCCAACTGAAGACCATGGAAGAGCATGGAAGAGATCCTCCTGGACGACATGCTTGATCACGTGAGGAATGAGCATGTGATCCAAGACAGCCAGCATGGCTTCACCAGGGGAAGGTCATGTTTAACCTACCTAGTGGGCTTCTATGATGAAGTGACACCATCGGTGGACAAAGGGAAGGCGACCGATGACATTTACCTGGACTTGAGCAAGGCTTTTGACATGGTACCCCACCACATCCCTGTCTCCAAATTGGAGAGATGTAGATTTGATGGGTGGACCACACAATGGATAAGAAATTGGCTGAAAGGCTGCAGACAGAGGGTGGTGATTAATGGGTCTAAGTTCAGCTTTCCTTTTAATTATCTATTTTCAAATGCGTTTGAATAGATAATTTGATTTATTAACAGTGCAGGTAGGCATCCAGGTGGGTCTTGAATGTCTCCGGAGAACTCCACAGCCTCTCTGGAGCTCTGTCACCCTTACTGTGATGAAGTTCCCATGCATGCTTGTGTGAAATTTCATGTACATCAGTTTGTGGTCATTTTCCCATGTCCTATCATCACACACTGCTGAGAAAAGCCCAGCCTCTTCCCTTTGCCTCCTGCTCCTTAGATATTTATAGATGTGGATCAGATCCCCTCTGAGTCTTCTTTTCTCAAGGCTGAACAGACCCAGGTCTCTCAGCCTTTCCTCATGAGGGAGGTGTTCCACGCTCTTTATCATCTTTGTAGCCCTTCACTGGACTCTTTCCAGGAGATCTCTGTCTTTTCCATACCAGGGAGCCCAGAACTGGACACAATACTGCAAGTGAGGTCACACCAGGGCAGAGTAGAGGGGCAGGATCACTTCTCCTGACCTGCTGGCCCTGCTCTTTTTAATGCCCCCCAGGATCCCTTAGCCTTCTTGGCCACCAGGGCACACTGCTGTCTCATGGTCAACCTGTCGTCCACCAGAACACCCAGGTCCCTCTCCTCAGAGCTCCTCTCCAGCAGGTCATCCCCAAACCCCACAACATGTGGTTATTCCTCCCTAGGTGCAATACTCTACACTTGCTCTTGTTAAACCTCATCTGGTTCCTTTCTGTCCAGCTCTCCAGCCTGCCCAGGTCTCACTAAATGGCAGTACAGCCTTCTGCTATGTCAGCCATTAATCTGAAATGGCAAGCTTCAGTATAGCGCAGCAGAGGATAGCTTGAGAAGCAGGGTGTACAGAGAGAAAACTATTTGTACTCCCAGAGGTAGAGCTGGCATTGTTTGGTACCTAACAAGCTTTTTTTCACATGCTAATGATATTAATATGTGCCTTATTCACAGTACTTTATGCACTGCCTTTTCATCACTTATTTGAAAGGAAAAAAGAAAAAAGAGACATTCATGTTACCCAACAGAGATAAATCAGGCTGCATAAAGCTCGAAAAAGAGAGAAGAAACAACAGACAAACAAATCTTGAAGTTACTAAGGAAATGTATTTTATTTTCAGTGAATTCTGTGGATGGAATAAAAAGAAGAAACAAAAATATAAAACAACACAACTAACATATTTCACTTTTTCTACTGAAAATCAAGCAAACAAAAAAAAAATAAAACCTGAAATTGTGATGGCTAATTATCAATGGTAAGAGGGAAAGAAGAGAAACCAGTGAAAACTTTTTTCAATATGCGTATTTTATCTGAGGTCATTTTTAACTCAGTGATAATACTTCTTCAACAATACGCTTTTGTCAGCACAAAAATGAATATCAAACTCTAAAATAACATTCTATAACATGATGTTGTTGACACAGTCCGGGGTATGAGAGACACCTACACAAGTCAAGTAGCTTGAATTTGCCCATACCCTTCCACAGCAGAAGTTGGAGAGCAGTTTAGATACAAGGACGTTTGCAACCATGCAATTATGTCTTAGATGAAAATAGAGAAAGAGGGACAGAATTAACAGAATGAGGAATAATGAAGATAGGATTTAATGTTTCAACCAACTAATGCTACTGTACATCTAATGTAAGATCCTTGCAAATTTGAGTTGATGAGATGGATATATCTCTGTGGTAAAAATTCAGGGCTTGATTCTCTTGCCCACACTTGGACATCATGTGATGGTTGAGGATATCCTCAGAATATTTAGATAGGAGCTTGTGCTACTTGACTCACAATACTACACTGCATGTACAAAGCTTACAGATGTAAACTTCTATCTAAATATTTGTCACTTACTCCCTAGATCACTGGCTTTGACTGACTGCCTTTCCTTTAGATATATTCAACTAGATGAGAGGAATCAGCCTTACTTAATCAGACTTGCTCCTGCCCTTATCTTGACATCTACATCCTTATACGATAATAACCTTTTCAGAGTATTTTTGACTATGTGAAATATTCTCCAGACCTACTGCTACAGTTTCATAATGTGAACAGTTACCTACACATTGCGTCATCCTAACTGCTGCATTTTTAATGTGAAAAAATGCATCGTTTCTATGTGACCACTTGTAAAATACGTAATGGAAGCATCTACATATGGAAAACCTTAGATTCTCATAGCTAGTGGCACTAAAAATATAATCAGGGAATTTTGTCTTGGCACACACTGTGTGAAGTGAGAACATTTCACTGCTATCAGACAGGTTGCTAAATGACCTTTAAGTTCTTTTTCTTTTCTTTTCCCCAGCAAGGCATATTTAACTTTGCATAGTCTCCTGAATAAAAATCTCTCCAATAATTACATTTTCTGGCTCCTGTGCATTTGTCCCTAGATGACTCCTAGGTAAAGCCTACTAACTGCAGGAAGTTTGGTTAGTTAAGACATTTTAGACCACAGCCTTGGAGAAATGCAGGTTACTCATGAGTGGTAAAGAATGGTCTAAGGAAACTGGCTTTCCAGAGGAATGGAGGACAAAAGCTGACTCTTTTCACAGGACTATTACTTTTCTACGCTATTAGACTCCGGCTTTAGGTTTTGCTGATCCCATAACCTTAACCTTTCCCTTGTTTATGACAGTGACCTCCAACTCAACATGGGATTTCTCCAGTTACTCTGGCATGAGTTGTTGTAACTGTGACTTTTTATTGCCTCTCTCTTCAAAGATAAAACAGTCTCTGTAAGGCATATAAAATGGGTCTTAGAAGTTCATAAAGTTTGTATGAGAAACAAACTCAGTTTTTCCCAGCTGCATCCCTCAGTATTCTCGGAGATACTGACCAGCATCATGATATCAGTGAGTTTAACCGTAACTTTTAAGGTTAATTTCTGCAATCACTGTTGCTTTTAGTTGTCATTTTCTCATGACTCTATCCTATTCTGTAAGGAGGAAAGTGCAATTTAAAGATTTATATCATCAACTAATATTTTAGTAGAAGGAAGACTGTATCTCCTATTTCTATGAATCTGTTTTCTAACTTCCTGAGCCGTGGACAGCACTCCACTGGTGAATCACCAGATGACCATGCTGGGCTGTGTGAGTGAAAGTTCATAATCATAAATGCTAAGATGTAGGGAAGGTCAGATGAATCATAAAATGCTTGAGTTGGAAGGGCCCTCAGAGATGATCTAGTTCTTTCCTCTTGATATTTGAAGAAAAGTCAGTAACCTAATCAGAATGAAAGAGGCAATCTTAACTGGCTACTGTTAAGTCTATCCAAGGAGAACAAGACTGCTGTCCCAGGTGAAAAGCCATCAACTTGCAGGCTGGAATGGGTCACTGCCTTATTTTAAGAGGATTGTGTGAATGTGTGAAGCTCACTAAGAGATTAGGAAAAGGGTCAAAGTCAGGAAAAGAGATGAATAGACATAGATGGGGATGAGCAATCATGGGAATACAGAGGGAAAAGGGGACACAAGGGTTGATCACAGAAGTAAACAGGCTACTAGGGAGTATGGATTAACCTAGTCAAGTCCTGTGCAAGATCACTGATATATTCTATAAATCCTTTTCCTAACTATCTTCCAGACAAACACATTCTCGACTCTGATGTAGCGTATGTGAACAGTAGTGAACTGCAAGTTTAAATAGCTGATGAGTAGGAGGAGAGATTTGAGTATCAGCAACTGGAACAGAGCCATGAACCACCAGGACTCAAATATCCAGGTCACAGCAACTGGGAAGACCAAATTTGAGATTTTGCTACTAAATAGGATATCTAAGATCAGTTTCTGGAAAAAAAATTATGCTGTTCATGTGCCTATTCCTATAGCAACTTTAATCCTTATCAGCTGGAGATGAAAAACAAGGTGACACCATTTGTTCTGTTCATGTTTCTGGGAGTGCTGTGTGTTTAGATGGTTGCTGGAAGAGCATTATTTTCTGTATTTATCTGTGTGACTGGCCATGCATGCAAACATATTCATAGAAATGCCTATCTGTATAGAGAAATGTAAGAAACAGCTGTGTACAGGAAAAACTATATGAAAAATGTACTCAGCTCCACCACTCACTGTTTCTAGGGACATAGAACAACAGCAACCTATACTGTATTACTGGATGTAGCAGCTTCTACTAGACCATGAATTAACTTCAGAGATAATAAAAGTGCTTCTTAGCAGTCTGGAAGGGGACAGAAAATAAATAAATTAGAAGAATTAAAATAAAGCAATTGTGATATAATCAGAAAATGATTGTGCATAAATGTGAGTAAGTCATCAGTGTCTTCAAAACTTTATCTTTTTGTATGGAGTGCTGCTTGCATTTTTAATTACTTATCTCATGATTTGAAGGACATAGATGGCTGTTCTATGAGTGAGGAAAGTATCCATCTTTCTTGCCTCCAGGTGGGAGGCTGTTTCACAATTTTTTCTGTTCCCACCATTCCTTAAATTTATTCCCCATTCTCTTCTTTTACATTTCCTTTGTGTCAATACCAGTTGTCCAGTAGATCAGCAGCTTTTAACACGTGGCCTACTTTCTTCACCTGGAGATTGTTCAGGTGGTAGTTTTTAAAAAATAAAATAAATAAAAATAAAAAAAGCTAGATGAATAAGATTTGTTTTCCAGAGGGTTTTACAGTTCTTTAAAAACTGTTCTTACTGATTTAAAAATAATAAAAAAAAATAATTATAAAAACGAAAAAGCCTTCTCTCAGCCTAAATTTTGCTTAACCTGTCCAGGTTTTTCCTCATAAAAGAGGTCTCCTCTATGGTTTTTTCTCAGTACATTGAAATATTGAGCTTTTCTTGTTGAGCATGCAATAAACCAGGTGAGATCTCATCAGTACAAAGTAAGAATGTCTCCTCATTTATTCTTTCCAAACACTATTTAGGACTGTGCTCAGATCTCATTTCTTCTGCCATTTCCAATGAGTGAGCCCTGATATTAAAAGACAAGTTATTTTTATTATTTCCCCAAATGTATCGCTTTGCTCTCAGCACTGTTACCTTTCATCTCATATTGATGACTGTATTTTTCCAAGGTGGAATGGCTCTTCCAGTGGATTGTTTTCACCCTCATCTGAGTTGATGTTTCCCAGCTTTGGCAGAGACCACCTGAGTTACCAGCATTTACTTGCTAAATTATCAGAATTTCAGAGCAAAGATCATCTTTCCCCAGGTGAATAGTCAGTGCCTAACACATTGCAGCTGTGATTAGATTGATACTTTTGGGTGATGTTCTCATACCAGTTTACCTACACTGGAAGGGACAAGTGAAAATATTTATGTGTCAAGAAGAGTTTTTAAGGGATATTCAGTGCAAACAAGACATTAGAAGCTTTACCAGTGTATCTCCCACATGAAAAGCACAGATACTGCAATGAAGTCAATAGAAAAGTTGAAAAGCCATCAGTTTAACATATGTACATATGTAGTGTTTTCATTGGCATGATAGTCTTCCTTGCCAGCACCAAGTTGGTCCTTTTGAAATGTACTGTGCTTTAACCCAGTGAAGACACTCTATACAGCTACTAGCTAGTTCTGTGAAGTATTAACCCCATTTTGCAGATGGTAAATTGAGGTATGTAGAAATTAAGGATATTTTCTGGATACTTAACTCAATTTAGAGTTTGGACCATTTAGGAACATAAGTTCCTAAATACAAGACGTGCACAAAGAAGTTGAACAGTGCTTCTCCAAGAGTTAGAAGTTAATTATTCAAAGTACCTCAGGATACATAGATATACCTTTTTTAAAATCTGGTCCACGTGTTTCTAACTCCTTGAGCCACTACTATGGATTTTAGCTGTGGCCATCATGTTCCACAGGGAGGTTGTCTGGATAGTGCTATTTGTATACTCTGGAAATTGTGTGCGGCCCAGCAGATTCTGGTTTCTTCAAAGACAGTACCAACTCTGCAATTTTGATGCATGTAGAACAAACTTTTCAAGATCAGTGTGTGCAGTTTAGATGGCCTTGATCTGAGGCTTTCATCTTAAAATGAGTTGAGAGACCTCAGATGAAGGAGGTGATGCTCACAGGAGGCATCTCCATCTGGATGAATTCCTGTGAAAGTTAAGACACTTAGGAAAGCAGCTTACCTTGTTTAACAGAGGCTTATCCAGATGAACCTCCATCGATCCCTTCCAATCTCAGTGACATATTATGAATGTTTCTTGTTTCTTTGGCTGAATACAACTGAATATAGAAAGAACACCCCAAAAACTAACATGTATGCCAGCTGAGCTAAGGAGTCCCAGCAGGGCATCTCGGTGCCAAATGTAAAGCAATGAAGATGATCAAGAATAGCACAGAGAAGATCTATCTGACAAGCTGTATTACACCCTGGGAATCTCCTTCCTCTTCCCATTATCCTCTTGACTCTGCTGTGCTGCTCCCCACAGCCTCCCTGTGCCCTCCATAGAATCATAGAATTATAGAACTGTTAGATTTGGAAGGGACTTTGAAGGTGATCTAGTTCAGTTCCCCTGCAAAGAATAGGGACATCGACAGCTAAACCAAGGTGCTCAGATCGCTGTCCAGCCCAACCTCAAATGTCCCCAAAGATGGGGCTTCTATAGCTCTGCATCAGCTCCCATTTATGCTGCTGTTGTGTTTGTTCTGCTTCCCACCACTCTTCCTTCTCTGCATAGCTCTATAAGAGACAAAATACTGTACAGTGCAGTGCCTGCTAGAAGCTATTCTGCCACCAGCCTTGCAGGAGAGCTGATTTGTAAGAGACAGACACCCCCTCCTGGCTACTAAGCTGAAAAGAAGAATCCCAGATATCAATAATCATGAGCTCATTTCAAAAAAATTCAGCCATGCATGCATTGATTGCAGCAAAGTAGCTCTCATGAATACATCAGGAGAACATCCTGAGCATTCACGAGAGGTGCTGGCACAAAAGAAATTGCTTAATGCAGCAAGAAAGTCATTCAGTCATAAAGGCAGTTTATACTTTGTATATTTCATTTTTATTTATTCTTTTTATCACTGCCGAAGAAAAGAAAGAGGGAGAGACAGAGCACACAATAATAATTGCATCACAAAAAAGGGTTGTAGATCAGAGCAGGCTGAACCATCAGCCACGATGACAAAAGACAAGATGACAGTAACGTGGCGACAAGGAAATCTGTGTTGAACATTTTCATCTAATAGGAAAATGTCACCCTGCTAATGAGACATCCAAAGTGAAACTAACACTGAGAATTAAAATCTACAAGCCAGAGCAAAACAAACTAGGCTGTGCTTTCAGGTGTGGGCCTGGAAAGAATCATTATCAGTAGCGAAGAAACGTAGAGAAAATAAATGTTGTTCTGGATTTTTTGTTACCATGTGACATACTTGCTCCAGGTACAGCAAACCTATGTCAGGCGTGATCCTTGATTCATTCACATAGCATGCTAAAAGGACAGGAAGTAAAGAGTGGCCACATCAAGGTGGGGTCACATAGTTCAATGCGTTCTCACTGGGCTGTTCTGTCAGCTTCTGTGCCACATATCTTTAAACTTCAGAGACCTACATTAGTTTTCTTCCATGGATTTGCCTCACGCCTTTGTGGACTCCTGCAAACATACAGCATCTGCAGCCATCTGCAGCAAAGACCTCCACAGCCTGATAAGGCTTTGTGAAAAACCTGCCTATTTCCTTTGTTCTGCATGTACCACCTTCAAACACTCCATTTTTGTAATTCTCTGTGGACAGTTTTTCCACATCTGTTTTCTCTAAATTTCTAAACAGCTTTATAAACTTCTTTCATACACTTTCCAGGCTGAAGATTGCTGAGCCAAAGACCCCATTATCATGGGGTGTATTGAAAGGAATCCTTTGTCCATTACCTCTCTTGAAGATGTTTACTTTTTTCCTCTTTATGATCCATAATGGTATGTGATGGAGACAGCTGCCTACACTGATCAAAAAGATGGTAGGAGGCAAAAGAAAAATTGCAGATATGAAAAATGTCATATTCATGTCTCTCTTCTTCTGTTTAAACCAGCAAGTACAACACATGCCAGTCTGTTTTGTGTTGGTTTTTTTTTTACTGTAGGAGCAGGAAGAAGGAACAAGTATATCCACTCATCCTAGTGAACAGACTGAAACCAGTGCTGGCATACATTTCTCATAGAAGAGCTTATATGTCCTGAAATGAGACCTAGCTTTCCAACAAGGTTTCCTTTAACCAGATTTTTCAGTGATGTCCCTCACTCAGTTTTACAGAAATCTTTATCAGTCCTAACTAAGTGCATGTTAGCTCAGAGGAGTCTGATCTCTGACCTGTTTTAATCTCTAGACTCATATCTCAACATCATGACAAGGTGTTATATCAGCCTAACCTTACCCTGAAATGAATGAAAACTCCAAAAAGCAATCTTTTTCCTAGAAATTGCAAGTAAATCCCAAGCCCTGTCAAAAACAAAAGACCAATGCAATCAAGGTATTTCATACCCTTTCAGAGACCACATTTTTCCATGCTGCTGTCAGAATGCTCAATGCTCAACAAGTGGTCGGCTGTCCAGCTTGCTGCAGGACCACGCTATGGTAATGCAATGCCGTTTTCCTCAGGGAGCATTTGCTCAGTTCGAGCTGAAGTACAGCCTGCCCCAACCTCCAGAAGCATTGGAGTCTCCCACACAATTGCTGTGAGTCTGTCACTTTCCTCAGTTACTATTACCTAACAAACACAGTTCTGGGGTACACCATCTCTCCCCATCTGGCAAGGATCTTCTATTTTCACAGTAACATTTTGACACTCGTTTCTAATGCTCATTCCCATTATGATAATGATGAGAATTACCTTGGCGTATGCAATTCCTCCCATGTACCAGCCTTATTCAGACTTTATATAGCAAGGCTCATTGCAGACGTATCTGTGGTGGAACCCAGCAGTTATTTCACAGAACACTACACCACCCGAAACAAGTAAAAGACAAAAAGTGATGACAATTGTCAAGGAGAATTTAAGGCACCAGAGTTCTGATGAAATGTTCACACCAGGAAGCACGTATTTTTTTGAAGTAAGATCAACCCATCGCTGCGCAACATCTGGCCCCTAAGAAATGACAGATGTGTCATTGTTTGGGATCTGTAAATCAAAAACTTGAACAGCCATGTATAGATGTGACAGGGTATCACTCCTATAGATGCAGTCGTCGCTGCATGAAGTTATGATATGACCTTTCAGGACACTCTTTTACAGCTGATTCCCTCACTATTAAGAATATCAAGGAGTCAGGCAATGCAGCACTAAGTGAGTATACCACTGTCAAGTAATGACAGAATCTTTGTTCATAGACAAAAACAGTGCTGAGCAAGTAGTCAAGTGGAGGCACTTTCTAACATCACAGACCATGAGAGCAGATATGCCATGAGGGAAGTCCAGTATAACATGTTGGAAAGGCATGAACTTACACTGCTGGGGCAATGGAGAGTTTCACAGAGGGCTGTCAACAGGTCTTTCCTAGGCATTAACATTGTAGAGTGTGGTACCATGGGTTTTTTTATTGTCTCAAAGATTGTGTTGCCCTGTGCACATGCCTGCGTAGACCCTATACATCTTTGAGTTGGATGTTCAGGAATGTCTTCAGGGAAAGGCATCAGCTCTCCTCCAACTGTTTCTGTTTGGAGTCTGCAAACTTCAAGGGATCCCAATCAGTGTCAGCCCTAGTCAGATTGTAAATACGTCACCCAGGCAGACCAGTAGTGAACTAAAAGCCCTTTTAACACTGTCAGACTCAATCACTTCCTACCTTGGCTGCACTGCTCCACTAACTTTCTTTGGGAACTTTGCCTTTCTCGAGTGAAATATTAGGGTTTGCTTTGAGTGATGAATGACTTACAGACATTTAACAATATGTGTATGTTGTGGGTCATAAAACACAGTGAACAAAGTAGTAAGTAGCCTGCTCACAGGCTAATGTGTTTCTAAATAGGCTAACCATCTGAATAGTTGGAGCTATCCATCAGCACTAACTTTTGCATTGCTTTCGATTACAATGTCACTGTATTCACAGGCAGGGTGGAAAATGCATTTACATATTAATCCCGATGCTGTTTTTCTCAAGGTTATTGGACAAAATAGAACACTGAAGCAATCCAATCAGTCCCAGAGCTGTTACTTGTTTTATTAAAATTCATGGCCTACCTTATTACTTTTGTTAAATACAAAAGCTGTGTCGAACCTGACAGCTCAATAAGAGGCAGACAAAATTCAGAGTATAGGAGTTTTAATCTGTTTCCTTTTTTTTTTTTTTTTCCTAGTGTACTGATTGCAAAATGACACATATCTTCTTTTCCTACCTTCCTTTTGTCTCAAATGTGTTTCACATTCACAGCAACAACACTTCATTAACTTTTGGAGTAGAGGATTCAGTGTACTCAGCTACTCTGGCCACCTGCTTCAATTGTGGACAGATTTCCACTGGGAACTCTCTGCAAAAAAAAAAAAAGAACCACCACAATGCAGAATCATAGAGTCATAGAATCATTAAGGTTGAAAATGACCACTAAGACCACATAGTCCCAGCACCATTCCATCCCCAACATGGCCACTAAACCTAGCTGGTATATTTCTTAAACACCTCCAGGAATGATGTCTTCACCCCTTCCTGGACAGCCTGTCCAGTACATTCCAGGAGTCACATTTTTCTCACTCCCATTACCTACCTTGGATATTTTGTGGGTGGATTCCCCTGAGGAAACTGGAATTGAGAACTGAGGTCCTCAGTTGTATTCCCAGTTTTTTTAAGGTTAGCAATAATCACAGCCATGGGTGTCCAACGCTTTGGCTTATCTGAACCACAGTGAGTGATGAGGAATTTTCTTGGATCACATACAGATTATTCCAGAAGTAATGCCTTCTATTTCTTTCCATAGTAACTGCAACAGGCACAATGAGCACAGTAACTCAGCTTGACAGAGAAAATTCTTCCCTACATATATATATATATATATATATACACATATATATACCTACTTATATATATATGTATACTTACATAGTCACCATCAATAGCTCTGCAATTTCACCAGCAGTAAACAAGTGCCTGCATGCCATGCTCATCAAAACCTGTACCAGCAAATGTGACCCACTGCTGTGGTCACTACTTCTGAAACATACCACCCACTGCCACACTGTGGCATACAGAGGATATAGAGCCCTAAAACACCTGATGCATATTCTGAAGGAGTTAATAGAGGATACAGAGCCCTAAAACACCTGGTGCATATTCTGAAGGAGTTAATACCTTAAGCATTAACATTATAGCCTTGTATGTCTTCTTAGGATCAAACTTGCAGTTGTCATCCCAGAGGAGAATTTCAATTCAACTGGAGACTGATTTTCTCTCAGACCAGTGACATTCCTATTGAATGCAGAACGGGCTCAAAGATCTTTCCAGCAAGTTCTTTGATCTAGAGACTAGGTACACAGTGAATGCACAAGCATCAGCAAGGTGTTTCCAGCTGTCATTATATTTTCACCGTGGATGCTGCTGCCCTGCTACCGTTGCATGATGATTTATTAAGAGCTATTTACGCCTGAGCCAATATTTCCTTCTGTTATCCTATCTACTTGCAGTGTCCTCTGCAGCTCAACTACATTGCTTTGATTTATGATTCATACTATTTTATTTTCTTCGGAGTTCTGCTGTATTTATTTATGTTGCCCTCCAGAGCCAATTTGCAAATGTACCAATCCTAGTGACTTCATACAGACCCCCTCCCTGCCCACACACAATATCATCTCCTGCTTTTGAATAAGTAATTGCTTTTACAGAGGGTAATAATTCTTTGTAAGACTTTTTTTTAATATAACACTCTGCATTGGGGTCATTAGTAAACATCTCTCACCTATTAATAGGGATGATTTGAATTTCTGTAGTGTTTCTGCTAATAGACAAAGGTCTGATTAAGATGTTCATTAAAAAAATAAGATGTTGTAATTAATTTTCTTCAATGGGGGTTGGGAATGCATTGTTGCATCATTTTATTAGGCTAAAATAAATTTATAGACATTGAAAAAAATCCTGTTTCCATTGTTTCACAGAAGGAAATGCTCTTCATTATGCAAAAACCCTTGCTATCTGAGCTGGAAATGAATTTTAGGACACTGAGAACAGAAAGGCAGTGAAGATTCATACCCTGCAGCCATTTTCCTGTATATATCTGGTTTATTTTAAATATTCCAAACAACAGTAGCTCTTTCACTCCCTTTCCTCATCTTTGTGGGAATTTCCACTCTGACTCCACTTCTTCTGATGCCATTTCATAGCTGTTCACAGTTTCATCACCCTTGTTGAAATCTTTGGCTCTCAAGAATGTATCGAAAGGGTCTCAGTGGGTTTTGACCATGAGGCTCTCTATTATGGCCTATTTATTCTAGCAGGTAATAACTACAACCTTTTAACTCAGATGGCTGATCGGATGACAGACGATGACATAAAAACACCTCTATGGTCTTTGTCAGGATCATCAAGGATGTTAAAGAAGCCTCTCATATCTTGTGGCGTATTGCTGTGGCTGGTCTGATGGCAACCTTTGACACCACACACCAGGCAAGAAAATCACAGGGTTGATCTTTTGATGGATATTTTTGCTGTTTGGTTTGTATTTGGCTCTCCTTGGAATCATTATATGTGTATAACTCAGAAACTCTGCTATCCCAGAACTACACTAAGTGGAATTTATACCAGTACCACTTTACCCACATCTGAAGCTGGCCATCCCCTACTGCAATATGATTGCAACAATTTCATGACTTCCTTGGACCATCACTTTCCCCTGATTCTCCATGTTATTCCAATTTCCATGGTCACAAACCAACTCCTGCTGTTTTTAGTCTATGATTTTTTAAGGCTTGCACTGACTTTGCCTATTGAGAAGCGCAGCCACGCTTCAAGTCTCTGGCTATCTTCTAGTAAATCCTCATTCATTCTGCTCACCTCCAGCACATGACAAATGATTGTGTCATCTTTCCACTCCCAGGTCCTAATCTATGTGACAAAGAGTTTCTAATCTCACCCCATTGTTCATCTCTTTCTCTCCTTAATCTCAATCAGCTCAGTGTGTCAACTGCACTTGCTTGAAATCACTTATCACACAGGCAAGTCTGTCCTGAAATTTATTTAGAATTAATCAGAGAAAATTTGAGGTGTTTATTAAAGCAGCAACAGTCTCAGCTTGACCTTGTAACAATACTTCTTTGTGTAAGAAACTTCTTTTTTTTTTTCCTGACATGGTGTTGAAAAACTTTCATTAGGGAACTAACGAAGGCGAAACCAGCTGCTGCGCCTCAACAAATTGCCATCGATAAATTCTGATTAACAGATTCTTGGTTTCTGTTCTCTCTTTCTCTTTCTTTGTTTAAGAGAAGAAAACACTTGCAAAGCAAGAATCAGCTGCTGAGACTCTCTCCGTACTGAGACAGTATCCTCTCATGTCAGGTTCATTCTCCCTTAGAGAGACAGGCATGAAGAAGAAAAGTATACATAGAAAGGCAAGAGTAAGAAAAGGACCTTGCTGTTCTGTTTCTCCTAGGTCATTTTCAACAGTTATTAAGACATGATTGGCTCTCTGGTACTGAAAAAGTGTTAGTTAAGCTGAGATGGTTTTACCAAGAGAAGCCCATAAAAGCTTTGGCAGCAGAGACCTTGATCTCTGGTATTTCTGTCTTCAAGGAAGCGTTTATCCACAAAATGAATAAAATAAAATAAAATAAAATAAAATAAAATAAAACAAAACAAAACAAAATAAAATAAAACAAAATAAAATAAAACAAAATAAAATAAAATATGTATTTTTAAAAAGGCAGTTCCATATATAGGGTACATCTCCTGACTGCAGAGAAAGCCTTGCACCCAGTTTTCAACACAGAGTGCAGCCAGTATGTAGATTCATCTGCAGAAGGTGGACCCATCAACTCAGAAGTCGCAGACAGTACCAAAGCTCAGCTTTACCGTAAATGCCTATTTTT
Organism: Callipepla californica brunnescens; assembly: GCA_023055505.1. Classification (NCBI taxonomy): domain Eukaryota; kingdom Metazoa; phylum Chordata; class Aves; order Galliformes; family Odontophoridae; genus Callipepla; species Callipepla californica. The sequence goes on along the minus strand of JALIRH010000002.1, from coordinate 950,719 downwards.
TCATCTTTCTTACCTATGACTGGACCATTCATAGCTGCCACAGTTTTGTTTGACCTTGAGTATTAATTCTGATCCAGCAATATGTGGACCTGGTCTATATGCATAAGACAGATGGTATGTTGTATTCAGCAGAAGCACAAATTGAAAATCAAGTCTGTTGACTGGTGGGAACAACTGTTCCTTTTGAAACCTCAGCATCTGCAAAGACCTGTCTTTCTGGGAGCACGGAAAGGCTTTCTGAGGTGACAAGCCTCTTGGCAGCTTCTTGTCAGTCAGAAACAATTAAGCATCTCTTGTTAAGAGCTCTCCCCAGTTACAAGAAACTCAGTGTAAGGTGCAGCCAAGTTGGATCTCTCAATGAACTATCACCTTAGTCAGAGCCAGCGCTTCCAAAAACATTTATCTTTTAATCAGGTTCCTCAGAAGAGTCTGGCTCTTCCAGGAAGATAGCACTTCAGTAGTGCCATCCACAATTCCCTCCCCATCTCTCCATCTCTTCCATCCAAGGGCTCATCTCTTCTTCTGTTCAAATTTATGTCCATTAGTCAAGAGAATAAGATGAATGCAAGCTCCTGATTACACTGTAGGCAGAAAAAAGTTAAGTCCCACCAAATCACAACCCTAAAGGACAGTATGCTAAATCCTACAGAAATCTTCTGCCCTGATAGCATATATTTGTCCAAACTCAGGGTTTTCCAAACTTAAGGTTTTCTCCAGAGACATCAGACCCTTGGTTTAACTCAGGCCCCTATTATAAAATGCAGTTCTTCAAAATAGGATAGAGAGTGAGCCATCCAATCTAATCCCAGTGTCCATATAGCATCACTTGTGGAGGACAAAGAAGACAAACAAGTTCCCTTGTTTAAGTAATCTGTCCTCAAGATACTCTTTTCTCAAAGTTCCCAAGTAGTTTCAGGGTAAATGAAAGATTATTTTGGGCAAGCAATTAATTAGCTAAATAAAAATAATTTCCTAGCTCTTTCTTTGAGTGCATTTAGTCTTTGCATTCATCTCTTTACTTTAACTGGCCAAGAAATTTGAATAATAATGCTGTGTTTCAGAAGCAAAAAAAAGTCAAATCCTGAAGGAGTCTGATAAAAAGGAAGCAAATAAATTAATAATGAACAATTAAAAGTTTAAACTTCTTTGAACAAAGAAGCTATGGATGGTTACATACAATGCAGTAATACTCTACTAAAATCCATGAGTATGGTCACCTGTGTCTTCATAAAGCACATAACAAACATCTTAATTAAGGAAGTCAGAACATGATGAGGATGACCCTAAAAGCATGTTTCATGCTACAGCAACCATAAAATGAGCACAGGGACAACTGAACCAGTGGAAATATGTTAACCATCAACTGATATCTCCAGAAGAATCCTTGAGAAGTCACGGAGATGCTCTTTTGCATTATGTCTGCTCATTGAGAACTGATCACGCAATCGAGATTTATAAATTAACAAATGAACAGCTTTTATTTGCACACCAATATTCTGGAGGACTGTGGAAATTAAAAGTTTATGTGAGTGGGGGGTTATCACCATTGGAATTATACTTCAACAGTCTCATTTGCATAAGTCAGAGATTGTAATGACTTACTCAACTAAGCATACCCATGCAGTTAATTACTTTTTTCCAAACGAAATGCCAAAATTATTTCCCAGCTGAGAAAGGCAATCACTCACCCAAGGCAGTGTGGGATGCTGTTGGTTTTAAAACAATTAATACGAAATTAATTTTAACAGACCACTGAACCATATTTAGTGAGCAGTGCAAAGCATTAGGTGACCAAATACAGCAGTTCAGATGGCAAATGCAGATGTAAAGCTGCATCTTTTCTCATTCACTCCTAAAGAAGTGCACCTGGAGGTGTTTCCACAACTTTGAACTGGTGGAGATAACTGTGAAAGGACAATTCTTCAGCATAACCTCCAAAGGATTGACACTGTAAGACATTTTGAGCTGGAATTAGTACCTTCAACTGTCATTTTGTTGATAGAAGTGAGATAGAGAAATACAGGGAACAGATAACTGTCTCCTCCACATATCAGGCACCTATGAACATCTCCAAGAAGTTGATTTGGAATTTTGGATTTAGGGGTCTCCAATATGATGCATCACCTCCCAGCTGACTTAATCTATTCCTACCTGAGTTTTCTTTCTTAAGGTTCCCACTGAAGGAAACAATATCAGAATCTCAGATGACATTTGCTTGATAGATAGGCATGAATTTAGAATACTGAATTTATTTCTAGAGAACAGCTCACTCTACTCCTGATAACTGGTCTTTGCTAAATACACACAGAAGAAACAAAATATCTAGTAGAAAGAATATCAAATTTCCCTACCAGGATCTTAGCAAGGTGGAATGGAAATACAATAAATTTACATTAAAGATCAAAGTGGTGTTCCTTTAAAAACCTTGATAAGTTATGAGTATCTCTGAAAAAAAAAAATCATCAGAAGTCAGGAAGAAGCACCAGGGTGGGGAAAATTTCATGCATACATGCACAGATTTTTAAAAGAAATATTAGAAATATCAAACAGAAGAATCAAATGACCTTGAGAGCTATCAGCTTCTCTTAATCTACATGCAGTTTTTAAAACAATCATCATTTTTCAAGAGTTATTACAATTTTAACTAGATTGGACGTGAGCACTGATAGCATCAGAAGCCCTAACAACACCAGAACAGTGAAAATGGAAGAAAAGTGATGCTCTGTTAGCAAACGATATGCTCATTAATTTCCCAATCTACTTCTAAGGAGTCAATTAATAGTGCTATATCATAATCAAGGCATATTGTAAATTTCAGGTTTGGTTTGTTGGCTTCTTGCACCTTTTCACTTCCTTGTTACTGTTTATCCAGTATGAAAGTCTTTGAAGGAAAGAAAGGATCAAAACTGCTAGAGATAACTTTCACCTCTGAAGTGTCATGGTTACTGTCCTTGCCTGTTTTTGCATGTACATGCAACAGAAAGAAGCATACACTTAATACAAGCACCAAAAAACAGATTTTTTATCATCTATATAATTATGGTGTTAAGAATTTCATTACAGTAAGAGAGTATTGAGAATTCTCAGCAAATTCTCTGTACTGTACAGTTGAAGAGAGAATTATCCCACTGATTGCTGCAGTTAAATGACTCACGCATCCATAGGAGCTGAGAATTGAGTTGAGACCTTCTAAATCCCAAGCTTGGAGGTGTTCAATGATCCATCCTTCTCACTACAGACCAGAGTGATAATCCAATCTCTAATGTTCAGCTGACATGGACACCAAGGATTCCAAGTTCAGATGAAGATGATAAAACCATAGAATCGTTAAGACTGGAAAATACCTCCAAGATCATCAAGTCCAACCATAAAGATAAATGAAGAGGATCTACATTCACCAGCATTCCTCTTAATTCATATTGGCAGGTAGCTTTTGGTTGGAATGAGCCCAAGTACAGTAGATGTATCCAAAAGTCTTTTCAATTACACATGCTGAATTAGTGTTTCTAAGCACCCTGAGCTTGATATTTAGAGGCATAATTCCTAAACCCATCGAAGACAGCTGCATATGCTCAGCAGGCAGACAGCCCCAGATCACAGTTTACCTGATTTTGCCAGCAGGAGAAAACCCCTTGCAAAATGCTGGAGAAGAATACTGCTGACTCAGATGAAACATCTTTCATCTGGACACCAAGATGGCCAGAAACTGCTTAGCCTGCAGTGGAAGAAAAAAAAAAGAAGGTGTAGCTTCTCTTGATGGAGTGGAGGTTGTGACAAGTTGGCAGCCTCAGGAAAAATATATGTTTAAAGTGCAGTATCTTTAATATACTGGGTTGTAAAAAGAACTTCTGAGAAATAGAGAGTGCTGGGTACCTATTTCTGTTGTTGTGTGCATATGGATGTAAAAATTTACCTACCCCAATTCCTGCTATGAAACTGCTGGTTTACTGCCATACAGGGCATTTCTGGATTTTATATTTTACTTACTCCAAATCAGGTAAAAAATACAATAAAAATGGCTGTGGGACAGAAATACTCCTGAGTCTCCAAAATAAGTGAGATCAAACTGCATGTAAATAATGACGTTTTTTTTTTCTTTTTTTTTTTTAATCTCATCTTGTATAAAATATTTTTAATCTACTTTTATATTTTTCTTCTTTTTGCTCCATTAACAAGACAGGCAGTCATTTCAGCCCTGCAAATGGAGTTTTTATATTTTCTCTGGGCACAGCTCCACTGGGTGTTGCAGCACATAAAAAATAATCCTTGCCAATATTTTTTTGCAATGGAAAAACTGCCTCGTTCCCACCTGCCATGTCACTGCTGATGGATTGACACTTTTTTTCTATGCAATTATTTCTATCTGGGGATTCTCCACACAGCTCAATGTCAGCGTTGCTAGTAGCATTTTCTCTACTCTTTAAGACTACATAAACATGCATGATCCTAGAAGAGAAGCTCTGTTCTTTGTGCTGCTATATATGCCCAAATCAATATATTTAATGCAGGTCAGCATGAATATTGCTTCATTGCAACTTAACTGCATGATAAACTTTACATACTGTCGTAGCTGGAATTGTATTGGAGTGAGGCCATGTAACAACTATTATCTTTACCTAGAAGTGCTGGTGAAGACATTTATCACTTGGGATAAGTGTGTTGAGTGAAGCAGATTTTCTCGAGTTTCATGGCAGCACCTCTCTTATAAAGGGGAAATGCTCTGTATACATCCAATCAATTAATGCTGTCTTCCATGAGAGGCAGCAGCTTTCAAAAATTAATCCATCCAACATTTTAATCTCCTGTGCAGATGCAAATTAGTCTTTAATTGCTCACTAGCTAAACCGATCATCGAGATACCCATCAAATTGGATGTACTGGGGAGGTACAAATGATTACACAGTAGAGAGCTGCCTCATTTCCGTTTATTGCAGATGAAATATGCAACAGCAAAGACATTTCTTACCCATCAGTCCTCTGTAGGGGTCTGGCTGAGTCCTTCTCATTTAGACTCTTCTGGATCTTTTAACTGTTTTGATTCCCAGTGTCTGAAATTGCTGGGTTTGCTAATGATCATCTCATCCCTGAGAGGCCTATTTTTCTGGGTCTTGTATCAAGGGATAGCTCTATCATAGCCTGAATAATACACCCAACAGGAAAAGCCCTTGGAAATCATGGTGAAAGCTATCATGATGTGAGAGATAGCAATATCCCCCTTGATGGCCATGATTAATGGTGTTCATGGAAGTGGACATCTTTAGAAGTCTGTGAACTCTAACCCCAGCTGAAGTACCACATTAGTGGTGCACAGAGAGCAGCTTGAGAGCAGGGGACAGCAGCCAAAGCTCAATTATATATTTATTATCCTGGGTGTTGATGAAATCATTGTAATACTGATTGCACTTTTTAAAGTCACCCCAACAAGCTATTGAAAGGGGGTGAAGGGTGGTGGGATGAAGCTGCTGCACAAAGTTAAAAGCCAATGTGCATTTAACACATGATGTAAATCATCAGTGACAGCTGGCAGCCAGGTAGCTCACTTCATCACAGCTTTCAAAGCAATTAACAAAGCATGGTAAATGAACAGCAAAGTCAAGTCCCAGAAGGGGTGAAAAGCATGCAGAGAAAGTCACAGCTCAGTTTAGAATTGGAGTCACCTTTCCCAATGAGTATCGTTTATCCATTGCAATTTCTTTATCTCTCTAAACAAACCATAGATCTGCTCTGGGACTTAAACTCTAACGAACAGCTAAAGTGGAGCAGACAGGTTGCAGAACTCACAATGGATGAAAGGCCAGCAGTGATTTACAAGTGCTACTTTGATGTACACATTCTAACAGGGAACTACTACTGAAATCATCCGCACGTAAAACAGAAATTTTAGTGCATGGATAAGCTTCCCAGATGTTTGGGCATTGCTGTATTAGGTGAGGAAATCTGTTTGCCTTCAGTTTGGAGGATGTTTTTACTACTAATGTAGTTAAATCCTTACAAAGTGTAGCTGCCTTTCACCACTGTCAAGAGACACAAGCATTTCTAAAAGTGAAAACAAAGGACAGAACACAGAAATGTCATGCTTCTCCTTGGCAGGTTTCAAAGTCTAAAAATCTCTAAGATAGGAAAATAATCCACGGAGTAATAAAATGGGAATTCCCTGCGCCAGATCCTGAGAATAGCATAAGAGCTGACACCCATCCACTTCACTCCACTGGCCAAGAAAGGAGGTAGGAATCCATACAGAGGTGGAGCTATTTCTGTATAATTTAACATCTCTGCATTTTAGCTCCAATATTTTTTCTGCCTATCCTTGCAAAAGCTGAAAGGGCTTTCAGCAACCATATTTCTTTACAGCATCTCTACAGAGTTTACATTAGTATCGTTTGCACTCAGAAAATGAGAGAAAGCTGTGGAAATCACTCTAATGGATGTCTGCACTGCTTTCTGATCAGCTTTTTTCTCTCATGATCCTAGCAGAAAAAGAGTTTTGTAAATACATGCCATCCATTGCAGTTAACCACAGCATTTCTTGGAATCATACAATCATTACAATCAGAAAAGACTTCCAAGATCAGGTTCAACTATCAGTTCATTCTCACCATGCCCTCAAGTGACACATCTCCTCATTGCTTGACCATTTCCAGGAATAGTGACCCCACCACCTCCCTGGGCAGCCTGATTCAGTGCCTCACCACTCCTCCAGAGAATAAATTATTTCCAGCGTCTAACCTGAGCTGAGTGTTAGACTTCATTATAAGAACACAATCAGGGCAAGTGAAGGTCTGATTCTCTGAATGAATCACCGTTCGAAGCTGTGTTTATCTACAATGGTCCTGGCTGATCAGGAGCATGAGTGGAATCAGGGGGCTGCTTGATTCTGTTCCATGGTTAAAAAAGATTAAAATGTTTCTGAATTGTTTTGAAATTTAACTTCAAAAATTGAATAGAAATTTTTCACCTGATTTTGAATAACAACCAAGGCTAATTTCCTTGGAAAAAAATCTAGAACTTCGTATATTCTAGCTAGAAAATGAGCATTTATCCTGAAACAAATTACTTCAGCATCACAAAAATAGAACCCCAAAATCAAGCCAGTTTCCAATAGTATCGTAATGGGTTTCAGTACAGTAAAAACAAGTTCTTCTATGGCAAAAGTATATGTCATAACAAAATTGTACCAACAGCTCTTCATAGTGCTCTAACACCAACCTGTAGAGATCAACCCAAAACAGAAGCCCATATAGCTGCGTTTACAAGTGCTGGGCCTCTGCTAGTCAGCCTGAAAAAACTATAAGGTGCCTTAGCCCGAAGACAACCTAACTCAATAATTTGTTTTTGAAGCTTTTCACGCTGCATTTGTCCACATGCAGAACATGAGCAGAGCTATCTCACATCTGGTACACAGCACTTCAGCTCCCTTATGTGTAGCAGATTTTCAGTCCTCTGATTCCTCCTTCTGTACATGAGCATGGAATTAGCATTCTCCCCATGAAGCTCTGAGAGGGATGAGGGCTGTAAGAGTGGTCCGTCCCATTTTCTACAGCCACTTTGCATATTTCCTAGAGAAATATATACTGCCAATTAAAAAATATTTAAAGCCCTATTAAAAACAACTTACTGGCTTGCCAGGGAAAAAAAAAATCAGCACTGGATATATTTCATGGCCTGTGAAATATACAGCACTGTCCAGTGGGCACTTGAGCTCTGCTACACATTCGGATTATCTCCTGTTCTAAATGAATCACCACCTGGTGCTATAGATGATCTTGGTTAATTACCTCTCCTTGACATGAAGCAGAGCAGTTGTTGCAATTTTATGAGTCACAAACTGTGCTGGTAATAATAATAATTCTGCCACTAAGCCTTAGCTTTATATCTTAATTGAAGAGAATGCTGTTCAATTGAGAAGTATAGTAGGAGAGGTGGGGGAAGATGTGTGAGGAAAATTAATGTCCATAAGAAGTTTCACAGCAACTTGTTATGGTGCTTCAGATCCACAGTGAAACAGGTAGATCAGAGTTCTTCTGAAATAAGATGTATAATTTAATGTATAATGCTCCATACAGGACTTTGGAAATTACAAGTGGTCTAAGATATGCATTTTAACATATAGGTCCTAGTACCTAAAATAGGACTGTACTCATCATAAACTCCTCTGCTTCATGGAGAGGAATGGTTGTTGAGTCTCCCACAGTCCAAGTCACTCTCTGAAGGTATTTAGCTCCCAGTTGCCTACAGAAATAACTATTTCATTTTGCTTCCTTAGATACATGTGTGAAATCCTGTAAGGTGAAATTGGACTTAGAACTAAGGCACAGATTTTCTCTCTGTGTCTCTTACAGATAAGAGGTAACAGCCTTAAGTTGTGCTGAGGTAGGAAAGAATGGTGAGGAATTGGAACAAGCTGCCCAGGGAGGTGTGGAGTCACCATTCCTGGAGATGTTCAAGGAGCGTGTACATGTGGCATTTTAAAAAATGGTTTTGAGGGCACGGTGGTTACAATCTGATGGTTGGACTAGATGATCCTAGTGGTCTTTTTCAACCTTAATTATTCTGAGATTCTATGAAGAAATACTCTTCCCCTTCTATCATTCTGTTACTGTGCTTGCTCATCTCAACTTCTTGGGTGTCAGTGACCGGAAAATTGTTTGAGAGTGACAGGATGCAAAATGAGAAACAATCATCCCTCTGTGCTCACTCCATCTAGAAGTGGAAAAGTGCTTTTTCTCCATAGCTACAGGACTAGGAAGCTGCAAAAGAAAAAGTGAAGCACCGAGGACCCCTTATCAGCCACTCATTACCTGGATGAATATACATACAAACTACAGCCCATGATCCCTTCATCCGGGTTCAACCTCTTTCTTCTGTTCTAATTCTCCTTCCTGAATACCTTCCTCCAGTCACTCTTTCAAGCCTTTATTTCCAGCATGCAAATAACAAGATAGAGGATTCCTTGTGTCTTCCTTCCCCTAGTACTGCTCAGTCTGCAAACTGCACTTTTCCCTTCAGAGAAACAGAACCATCTTGTGAAAGATGATGTTGCCCTTATCACAGGTTTCACATTCATTGGCGGGTTTCCAAGAGCAACTAAGGAAGGGGCTCATCATTTTCTTGGCTTAGCTGAAATGTATACAATGATTGGAAATAAAAGCTGTAAAGAGGAGTTAATAGCATCCTTGCATAGCTGCAATGAGAAACCACTAGGTTGACACTTAACTCCCTTATTTTCAAGCACTTCTTACACAGACCTAAAGACTGCCATATCAGGCTAATGCATTCCTTCTGACATAAATCATTTTAAGTTTAAAGAGATTCAAAAGAAATAGATGAGAATTAAGAATTAGGACAAGGGAAATAAAGAAGGAATTACTGGAGTGTCCAATTATCTTTTTTTTTTTTTTTTTAATCTTCTAATGAAGAGATCAACTATTGCTGGAAATCTTCAAATGTTTAAAACAATCTGATAAAGGAAGTATTGCCAGGGCTGATTTTGCAAGGACTGACACTAACACAAACCTTTCTGAATTCTCAGACCTATCACAAAGAGAATGGGACACAAAACAAAGAGGGTTTTGATGAATCTGGGTTTAACTAAGTTTTTTTATGATTATTCATGATTAGGACCCCTGCTAAAACAATCATTTTAAACATGTGTGTGCCACCCATTCCCCATCTTTGCCATTTCTAAGCTGCTAGGCACCATGGCTTCCTGAAAGCTACACCCTGGGTGTCTTGTGCGTAAGACCAGGAACCCCATATCACATAATAAGTAGATGGAATTCATGAGTCATTTCTCTCAGGACTTAATTTTGGTGTGAAATCGAGTCCGTCTAAGGAACAGCTAGGTTGAAAGAACAGAGTAGATCTCCATGTTTGCTTAGATGGTTCATGGCCTAAACTCTGCTAACTTAGAGACTGCAGCAGTCATAATTATAGGCAGTAATGACAAACATAACAGCCAGCTTAGATAGAGAATCTGCCAGATACCTAATGGAAAGAAGAGTAATCCCAACTGCCTACAGTGCATTTTTTGTCTTAAACATGATGACAGCTTGTTCTATTTCAGAAATATAACATGTATGAACAGAAATACATACATTTTTATTCTTCTTGCATATTTACTTACACCCCTCAATGAGAAAAACTATACTAGCAACAGCAACTTCCATAGCACAGCTCCTTCCAAATGAGACCTGTGGGCATACTGGTCTCAATCAAACAATGACCACCATAACAAACAGACTTGTGTAGTGTGGACTCAGATCACTGTGATTTGCATATGATCCTGCCAAGAAGACATGAATCTTTTGAGCAGGGTTGCTGAGAATCTCCGTAGTGTCAAATCATAGGATATAAGCAATTCTGGGTTCTACTTTTTCAGTAGTTTTGCTTTGTGTTGGCACAGCTGGAGCAGTACTTTCTTTCATTCCTCTGCCACATCTCCTCCCAGCTGTGTGTGAATCAGATGTTAAACTACCAAAAATAACAGCTCATGGTGCCAAGAAAGAAATAAGAAGACAATTCTATTTTGCCAAATGGGATATATGACAGATCTCTCAAAGTAAGCCCTCTACAATGAAACAAGGAACATGTCTGTGAGAGAGGGTCACTATAGGAATCCCAAGAAATGCAAGACAATGTCCCTGGTCCCAGAGGAATTCTAGTCAAGAATATCCTGTTAAAAATTTTAGAAAAATATTGTGGAAGTACAGAAACAGAGGGAAATTACTATGTAATGTTCACTAGTTTGTCTGCTGGGCTGTATCATCTGGTACTAGTTGATTGCACCTTAATTCTGTTTTCAGCACTCTGCATCGTAAGTTGCTCATAGGATTTTGCTGATGGTTAAAGATCATTACAGATTTGGACTCAGGCAGTAATAGGCCTAATACTTGGATGCAGGCTCACAATCTGGTTGCCCAAAGGCAAAGCTATTAACTGAAAACTGAGCAAAGGGCAGTAGATGAATACACATAAACAATTCATAGAATCATAGAACATACCAGCTTTATGGGACCTATAATGACCATCCAGTCCAACTCTTGTCTCCACAAAGGACCAACACATAAATCAGACCATCCGATTATAATTCAGTACAAGGAACTGTGAGTCAAAACAACTTGAGAAGCATCCAGTATAACATGCCAATGACATGCCTGGCATCACCAGGACAGGTTAACTGGTGCCCATAATGTTCACTGATATGATGAAGATGAGGTTCCTCACAAGTTTAGCCATCAATGAATAGGTGTTGCAATGACACTCACTACTGAAGGGGAATGCCCTAAAACAAAGCTGAAATTTAACATTCCTGAGCCAAAGGAAATTCTAGTTACCTCAGGGAGGAAAATTCATTTCAGAATGAGAAGTAGAATTTTTCTGAACTGCTGTCAGAAAGGAGAACTCCATCTGTTGTTCCAGCCTACTCTCCCCTCATGCATTTTCAATTTCAGATTTTAATAACTAGAGCCTTCAGAACTTCACAAGTCCTGCAGCCTCCACACTTCCTCCCGGAGTCCTCAGGTCCTCAAAGGAACATGTAAATCCTTCAGAGCTTAAGAAACAATCTTTCCAGCTCCAATCTTCACTTCAGAACTATCAATATATTGAAAATCCCCAGTGCAAGTTTTTAGAAGGGCAAGATTTATGTAAAAAGTGAGAAGGTTGTATTTTTGTATTCAGGAACCAAAATTAGCCCTTACTCCAATATATCCTAAGAAGTTCCTGCAGATAGTATTTTGTTTGAACTTCTCATAAGCATGAAATCACAGCAGAGCTGTCTATTACTATTCAGGCAACTCAAAGGTTGGCATTTCCCTCCTTTTCAATGTTCTTGGCAACCTTACCATTCTCTTAACATAATGTTTTCATTTGATGAATAGGGAACATTAATTCAAGTTTGCAATGCCATCTGATGATGGAAAGTATTCATATATGGTCTCATACAAAAAAAAGCAAGGAGAATGAAATATATGTGGTTGACTTCAGTGTGCTCTGATCAAAGCCCTTAATCACAGTATCTCTAATTGGGCATAATCAAAATATGACTTTTATTACTGGGCAGGATATGTGGAAGCTTAAAAGAATTATATGTTTCTAGAAAATGGCATATTTCCTATGCTTCTCTCATAAATGCTTTTATTTATTAGCAGAAATACTGTAGAACAGGACTCTTCTCTAAGCTAAAAAAATGAAACGAGCTCAGAATTTGCATGGTGATTTAATGACACTAGAACATGGTGATCAAATCCTCTGGATGTTGCTTATTTTGACCATATTCCCTTATGCACATGTCTTCTTTCAATAGTGTGCTCAAGACTTCAAATGATTATTTCATGCATGGCTGACATATTTTTAATTGCCAACATAAATTTCTGCTACATAGCAGTAAACTGTTTGTTGGTTTTTGTTGTTGTTGTTGTTGTTTTGGTTTTGGCTTTTTTTTTAGTGTGATGCACTGTTCCAGAAAAGTAATAGAATTAATTGTCGTATCTTACCTGGTGTATGGAACCTGCTTTGGTGGGGGGGTTGGACTCAATGATCTCTTCAGGTCCCTTCCAACCCCTATGATTCTATGATCTTTGGTAGTAGAGACAGAATGCAATACAGCAACAGGAGTGTTGATAAAGATTCATGATTTCCCTAACTGTGTTTGGTTGCTATGATTGTTTTGTGGTTTTAATCAGATCTCCTTTCAGATATGGAACTCACCTATTTCTGAAACCAAGTAGAAAATGAGAACTTTTCCCATTGCTGGATGAACAATATCAGTCCTCTAAAAATATAAAGCCAAAGCTTTACTTCACTGAACTGGCAATGAAGGCAAACCTATTGTCCTGGAAAGTCCAATGTAGAGATAGTAAAATGGAGATGTGTCCTGGAAAGACACCTCAGACCTTCAAAAATAATCAAGTCTGGAAACATTCTTGTGAACAAAAGCATTTCAGGGTGCCCATGCCATCCCACTGCTGTGTAGATACTGAAAGATCTGCTGCAGAATGACAGTAGCTCCTTCATAACTTGTAACAAATTTCTACCCTGATTCTGCCTTTCCTTGATCCCCCCACCACCACGTCCCTTCAGGCCTCACAGTTTAATAATGGTTTTGTCAGGCAGGGTGATTCATCCCAGAGGAAGGCCATGTTTGAGAATAAATATATCAAAACAGAGAGCAAATGGTGTACCACTGGATGAACAGCATATGGAGCAGGAGTTGAGAAAATCAATAGGTTATTGAAATTGTAATTGGAGGAACTTATTTGTTTTTAATAATAATGTTATAAATCAAAAGATCCAGGCTGAGAGATTGATATCAGGCAGGAGAGAGAGAGGAAAAATCAATTCTTGTGATGAGTTAATTCTCAAGTCATGCATGGCCACAGTTCAGTCATAATCTTTTCCTCGTAAATTAACGCTTTTATCACTCCCAAGAGTGAGAGACATAAACACTGTTCTGGCCCGGGTGGAGAGGGAGTCACACGTAGTGATGGAGTGGGAATTTAGAGATGAATTTGAGCATTTTTTTTTTGTCAAGGGGATAGAGCTGCCTAATGCCATAATATTTGCACTAATGGGTGTATTGCAAACTGGATTTGAACTTGATATTTGAAGATAGAGTGAGCAGGGGGGCTGTGGTTAATCACACATATGTGTTTAAAGATGAATGGGAAGTGCACTCCGAGCTGAATGAGATCATCATCTACCTCCAACCAGAGAGTAAAAGGAAACACAATTTCATTGAAATCTGGAAATCTCCTTGTCCTTAGTGAATGAGATGAGAGGAGAGGTTTCCCCTCTCCTCATAAGCATGAGGGTTAAGATACCTCTAACAGGGCTCCAAAACAGAAATGATGGGGTTGTTGTACATGGGGAACTTCCCCCCCCTCCCCCCCATATCTTCCTGGCAGCTTTTTCCTTTCATTGTATGAAGTGGGGCTGTAACAAAAAAAATGGGAACACATTCTTGAACAGTGATCCTGTGATAGGAAAAGGGGTTTCAAACTAAAGCAAAGGAGATTTAGACTAGATATAAGGAATGACCTTAAAAATGTCACCAGCAAACTTGCTGGGAGTCCACTCAATTCCACTGTCGATGTCACTGATGATACTGAAGATCATCAGTCTCAGTACTGAGCCCTGAGGAGCACCATTATTCACTGATCTCCATCTGGACATTAAGCCATTGACCTCCACTCTCTGGGTATGATCTTGCAACCAGTTCCTTGTCCAGCAAATAGTCCACCCATCAAATCCATATCTTCCCAATATGTCAAGAAAGATAGACATTATGTGGGACCATGTCATAGGACTAACTGAAGTCCAGATAGATTACATCAGGGACTCTTCCCTTGTCCAATGATTCAGTGACACCATCACAGAAGGCTACAATTTTGGTCAGGCAGGACCTGCCCTCCGTGAAGTCATGCTGACTGTCCCATATCACCTCCCTCTCTTCCATGTTCCTTAGTGATGCTTCACAGCAGATCTGTTCCATGATTTTCACCATTACAGAGCTGAAACTGACAGGTCAGTAGTTCCCTGGGACATCCTTTCTACACATCCTTTCTGCATGGCCTGATGCACTGCACTTAATAAGCACCAAAAGAATTATCCCAGTTTGAGATACACACTCAGTCAGGAGTCCCACCAATGGTGTCTATGTAAGACTTCCAAACTAGCAGCTCACAAGAGAGAGGTCACAAGGCTCCCTCTGCTTCCAGCAAATCCCTTGGTCTTCTTTTTTTATCATTTTACTGATGCAGAGAAATTCCTTTCTGGGTTTTCTGCTAGCAGCTGTTTGCCAGCAGCCTAAGCTGAGCTCCTTTTCAATGAGCAAATTAAACAGAGGAAGAGACCCATCTGATGCCAAGCTAAACCCAGCAGTTGCTTCCATTTGAAAGCTGCATCACTAAAGGGCTGCAGAGAACAGTGTTGGCAAAGCCACAGGGTGACAAGCATGTCAGATAAACGTACGCACATCAAGAGCTCTCTTTCTATAGATGGCAGGCTGCCTAGCAGCTGTGTGGAATTGCTATGTGGATTTAATACACTTCTGCATTTGCAGGCAGCAGAAAAATGAGACCTGATACAGCTTGGCACCCAGGGAAGGATTTGAGGTCTGTGGAGCTCTCTCACTTCCTGGCATGCCAGCCTCTGAAATTCATGGAGACAGCTAGCCCTAGGGTTGTCTCTTTTTTCAGAGATGTTCAGCACTCTCGATGAATTATTCCTCATTGACCTTCCCTGCTTTGGCTCCTCTTCCACAACACAATGGCACTAATAAAAGTCTTTGATTAAAAAAAAACCTTTGTGTTCTCAGATTTTCATAAGATGCTCATGGGTCATCTCAGATTTGGGCTTCCACTTCTGGATTCTGGATCACTTCTCAAATATGCACACCACTGTGTCCAACAGTAAAGAATCCCCAAAAGGCAATTTTCACCTCAAACTCAAAGATATTTTGTGTCTTCCCTCACAGAGTATGATATATATTGAGTTCTGTGTTGGATCAGGAGGAAGGGCTTAAAGAAGAACAGTACCAAGAAACATCTCTTGTTACAGCTCTTTCAGATCTGAAGATTCGGCTCTAGGCCACATAATCTCCATTTTCTAGCAGTTTCCAAGCAAACAGGTAACCAGGATTCCCCATTTCCAAGGACTGCTGCAATGCTAATTTGTAAGAAGAGAAATACATCTTCTCCAGGACTGTCCCTGCCTGGAAGAAGAGTTCTTCAAAATGTTCTGGTCACTGTGGTCTACATCCATAGAGGTGTGGTGAGACCTTATGTAGCTGTGGATGTTCCTGTTCATTGCATCAGATTTGGACCAGATGGGCTTAAAAGGTCCCTTCCAACTCAAATAATCCTATAATTCTATGTTTCTATGCTCTGCTTCTTTTCACATGTACTGATATATCTGATAAGCTGTGGGAGGGGGAGGAAATCCAGACTCAATTTCCCTTCAAAGGTCCAGTTATTCAAGTGGTAAAGGACATGAGCCTCTTTTGATGCTCAAAAATGCTGACTGCTCACAGCACCAAATTTTGAACTGCTTCAGACTAAATTCTAATCACCAGCGATCCATTTTCATAGAATCATAGAATCATTAAGGTTGGGAAAGACCATTAAGATTGTCTAGTCCGATGGTTTGCCCATTAAACTGTGTTCCTCAGTGCCAAATTCATCTTGAAAAACAGGGACAGTAACTCTACCACCTTAACTCCCTAGTATATATCTTAAAAAGAAGATATACATATCTTAATATATATCTTAAAAAGAAGCATTTATTTTAATTCCAAAAAGTAAACTAATAATAGTAACATATCATGAATACTTTGCTTTGAAGTCCTTTAAAAAGCAAGCAAAGGGAATGAGACAGATCTAAAATATAGGCAATTTTTTTCTGCAAGTTACTTTGATTCAGAGCATAAGAGGCTTTAAAAAGTGTTAAAGGCAGTGCTGGTTGCTATAAACAGTAACATAAGTCATTGTGGGAAAAAAAAATACAAAATTTAATGTCTGACCCATAAGCATCTTTTCATTCACTTTGCACTTGCAAATATTTCATATAAGATGAAAGTCCACATTCTGGTTTCATATCACTCAGTTCAAATCCCATATGCAGTGATACAAATTTCTCACACTGACGTTACTTTAGTTGAGGTCTTCAGCACGTGAGTTTCCAACTCTTGCCTTTCTTTCACTGCCTAGAAAGCTTTGGTAATCAAATGATATGAAGATGTCTGCATTGCATATATCTACATTTTGAATAGCACAAATACAATGCTAAATAAATAATTCAGATGTGGACATCAGCTCTACAGTCCTAAGCTTGGCCATTCATTGAGACCTATGCAGCTTGCAAAACAAGATTTTATTCCTCAATCCACTGCATTGACACTGTGAGTTGCAATTAATTATCTACTTATAAACAGGTATTTCTCTCATGGGTTAACACCTCTTCCATGAGCTAGGAGCACATTCTGGTACACTGTAAGGGACACATTCGAGTCACCACATAACGAATTGAGAATGGGCCATGGAATTTTGCAGAACCCTCACGAACATGGATCCAGTGAGTTCAGGGATATGGATTGGTTGCTGTGACTTTGTGGACCACTAGTAGACTTTAGCCCAGGCCCAACTTTCAAAGAGAAGCATTGCATCAAAGGTAGACATAAGGTACCATTAAGGACAAGAGTTTGTTTGTTCTTTGTATCAGAGGTCCTTGATTTAAGAAGAAAAATGTGAATTATTCTGCAGTTTTACACGACTGCTATAAGAACATTGCCATCTCTCATTATTTTTACTAAATTCCACAGAGCTCAATGATTTTTAAGACCCCTTCCAACATAAACCATTCTATGATCGTATGATTCTATGATTTTATCATGAGCCTTGCATTGTTTGCTATTTTTTCCTAAACTTCTATAGAATTTGGGTGTAGTATCTCTTTAATACATATTATGTAACCTCCCAGCTGTGAAAAGAAACCTGAAAACACAAAACTTTCAATGCTAGATGGCATAAAATCACTCTATCCTCTTGTTACATTTCCTGTTTATTCAATTTACACTATGATTTTTCAACCTGACCAAGGATTTAAGAGTGTTTTTCAGTGTTGTTTTTTTTTATTGCAGCAGGTTATTTTCAAGCACCTAGAATTCATAAAATCAGTTAGGTAGAGTTTACAGGCCCCCTCATTCTTAGCAGGAAAAGGGGAATAATGAATAATAATAATACTAGTAATGATAGTACTAGTAATAATAGTGGTAATAATATATATATATATATATATATGTAACACAGGGTGATGCCAGCTCTGCTATCCAGTGTGAAAAAAGAACTTACAGCAATTAGAGGTTAGAAAAATTCCCTTTGCTGTACCCTAGTGAAATGAAATGTCAATTTCACAGGAAGGAGGAAAAAGAAAACACATTGATATTTCGGGGTACTCTTCCCTCTCAACTATCTACCAGTGCCAGATCTCTGTGGATATCTTAGAAAAGAACAAGTCTCCAGGACAGGGAAAATTATGTGTTTTTGCTGTATTATTGTGCATTTCTTGTTCCCAACAGAGAATATCTGAGAAATTTTCATGATTGCCTTGGAACTTAAAAATGCTGAAAGCCATCCAGCAAGACCCAGGAGGAGAGGAATGAGTTAATGATGAAGGAGCGGCTCTTCAGCAGGAAAATTCTGACTGGATTAAAGGGAGTGGCAAAAATCCAAACACTTTTATTAAAGTCATGAATTCTGGTCCAGTTTTTTGTCATTTTAAGAATATGGGCTTGAACTTTTAATACATAATAGAGCGTATACAGAAATGGCATTGGTGGGTACAGATGTAAATACAGACTATATTATATAGAGTAGACACAGTTACATACTCTAGCCATAGGTTGATGCATATTATGTAAACACCTATTTATAATGCTTGTCAAAATACAAAGTACTTCTTTCATAATTTTTTTTTATTTGTTTTATTATACGAGAAACCCCCAGGAATCACTCAGGGTACTTTAATGCCACAATTGCTGCAAAATCATATAACCTCTCTACAGCCCAGCAGGTTACAATCCCTTTTCAAGCTTTGTTCTCTATACTACAGGAAACAGGAACAAAATTCTCACAGCCTTCAAACAGAGCACAATTCAGCACCGTACATCAGGGATCTGGTGCAGAGAGGCCTGGCTCCGCCCTGAGCTGAGCGGAGGTAATTGTGGTGCAGCAATGAGAAGCTCATTTAACTGCAGAGAAAAGAATAAGTGAGTCTGAATTCGATAACAGCCAGAAGCCCTGCACAGCATTAATGAAACATCTGTGGAACATCCTCCCACCAAATCAAGGTTTTAAAGGCTGCAGGAGCTGTTGTTATTTTGTGGTTGTGCTAATAAGAGGAAAAGCATTTCCAGCTAATGGCTTCATTCACGTGAGGCCAAATCTTCTTTTCTATTCTGCAGAAAGCAGAACATGCAGGAGGAAAAATATTTTCCTGGTATTCATATTTATGATACTTTCCAGGGTAATAGCCATGATGGCACTCAGTTAATAGCTCTAATGACACTCCATGCAGGTGTTTCTACTTAAATACTCATTAACACTCTAATCTTCCTCTTCTGGCTTTAGCAATATTTCCATCCTGTCACAGGCTCCAGGGAGAGTAAAAAGTGATTCTGGAGAGCACCTCCGTGGTTCCCATTCTTAGTGAACAGCAACTGGGCTTTTCTGCTCAGGAAAACACTGGGTCCCAACATCTGTGCCATTGGCCTGGGAAAAAAAAGGAAACAAAAAACAACCATGCTCCAGAATCATAGGGTCCTAAACATCATGAGATTTCTCTGCAATCAGTGTGCTTCAAACAAATGAAGAGCAAGGGATGATGTACGTGTCTATTTCCCTTGACTAAGGTGAGAAATTGGTGTCTGGGAACAGAATACATCCTTAAAACTAAAAGTTCCCTCTTCTGTATGCAAAAGCCTGGGAAACGGACTGTAAGATACCTGTGATAACCACCAGGCTGTGTGCTGTGGTCGACACACCTGGGGATGGGGTGCCATCCAGAGACACCTAGACAAGCTTGAGCAGTGTGCTCATGTGAACCTCAAGATGTTCACCAAATCCAAGTGCAAGATATTAGGGCTATAAGAAGGAAGGTACAGACTCCTTAGCGGGGTCTGTTGTGATAGGACAAGGGGAAATGGTTTCAATCTAAAAGAGGGAAGATTTAGGTTGGATATAAGGAAAAGATTTTGAAAATGAGGGTAGTGAAGCACTGGAACAGGCTGCCCAGAGAGGTGGTGGAAGCCCCATTCCTGCAGAAATTCAAGGTCAGGCTGAACAAGGCTCTGAGAAACCTGATCTAGCTGTAGATACCCGTTTGTTGCAGAGGATTTTGACTAGATGATCTTAGAGGTTCCTTCCAACTAAAATGCTTCTATGATTCTGTGATTCTAAGTCTTAGAAGATTTGCTTTACTATCTTACTATAACTCTGGAAATTATTCAGAAAGAAAGAGATACAGGAATTAAACTTGTCATAACTGATATGTTTAAAAAAATACATGGCTAAGAAACCAGTAGGTTTACTAGTGTCTCCCCTGGTTTCCTCCCTGCAGCAAAACTAGTGGAAAAGCACATGTAAGCACTCTGTAATCTGCTTCAACACCAGCTACTGTGGCTTAATGAAACTAGTGTAAGTTACTTTGGCTAGTGGAGGTGAAGTACATAATTGCTGCAATCCAATGTTCCAGTACTAAAGCATTCACACAAGGAGAAACAACACTTTCAGCATGTTGAAAATAACATTTTTAAGATGTTTCCAGGCTACATGTATATTTGGATGTTGCTCAAGGACACCCAGTCCTGTAGCAGCAGAGACAAGAGTAAAACAATCCAATACCCCATTCAGAGCTAAAGGGGTGCCCCAGTTCTATAATCCCCAAGGCACAGATATCCCAGGCGAATTCTCACTGAGATTCCCAGCAACTTCTTCTTTGGCTCATTCCACATTCATACAGTGTCACTTCCTTTCAAAACTCATTAGTGGCATTTATCCTCATTTGAATGAAAAGAAGCCACAAAGGTAAGACATACAGATGGCATATTGTCTGTGGAAGATCGTTATAGCTTGGAAAATACTTAAAATAAGAAAAATAAATAAGAAGAAGAAAAAAAAAAGAACAGTATACTGTGAAGATAAAAACTCCACAGCAAATTATCTTTGGGAGAAAGAGAGACAAAGGCCTGCTGGAAGGCAGGGATAGCTCTGGGGAAGGAGGCAGGCAGTATCTGGAGGAGCAGAGGGGAATCAGCAAAGAGCATTTTGCCTTTCAAAATAATGAGAAAATGGCAAAACATAATGATTAAGCAGTTAGGCAGCAAGGAGTGAGGAGACAAGCAGGACAGACTTATGAAAAATGAGTAGTACTCTAAGAGCAAAGTAACTTCTAGATGTAGAAGCTGGAAGGGTTTAAATCCTTCAGTTTTTATTACATTTTGGTTCTGTCAAAGCAAGGCCTAGAGGTGTATCATAGGGGCTAGGGGTGCTGGACCATTCACCAAGGAATGCTGCATTGTGGCAGGAGACCTTCTCATTCTCAGCATAAAGTATTCATGCAACAGTTCTACGTATTTCTTACACCAGCCTTGCCTTTTACCTCTTGACACTCCCTGAAGTGTATAAAGAGGCCAGTAATATAGAATAGCCCAGGTTAGAAGGGACCCGTAAGGGTCACTGAGTCCAATATTCATGTACATGAATTTCATGATATGACTTAGGTAGAAGTGACATGGCAAAATGGATTCGTTTATTCCACCAACAAAGTAACAAAGAATTTCACTCTCACCCAGAGCAGCTTTCCTAGACGTAATACCTGAATATGTCTGCCTATGCCCTCCAGGAGAGCCATGCCCATACCCTGGCAGGTAAGATCAGGTACCATAGGCCAAGGAATGAGTACACACTAATGTCATGGCAGCTGCTTATCCTATGTCCTGTATGGCTTTGAGAATCTCCTCAGTGGGCAACCCAGCATGCCCTGTGCCATCTGTGACATCTAGGATTTCCCATTATCCGAAGCACATCATCCTACCTTTGCCTGTTCTTCCTTTGATATTTCTTCTGGCTCTAGTTTCAAAGATTTAATTTATGCAGCACAGAATGTACCCTTAGTAGCCTGTAATACAGAATGTGTACAACACAAAATCTGTACTCCTACATAACAGTTTAAATCCTATAGCAGAAGTCTGTTAGCAATATTATGTCCTCTCTGCACTTTATATAATTATTATGTACTTTGAGGTTGAAGCTATCTTTATTTTTTTTGTGTGTACAGCACTTACACTAAACAGACTCGGTCCACGTTTAAAATTTCTAGGTATCGCTATGAAGTCTACAGGTTTATTGGATGAAATTTTTTTGTAACAGCTAAAGAGGCTTTCCTGGGATTATGACATGCATGCAGCCCACTTTGCAAAACAAACAAACAAACAAACAAACAAACAAAAACAACAACAAAAAGAAAAAAGCCAATGAAGGAATAAAGAAATATTTGAAGATAATAAATGAGCTGGAGCACTTTTTCTACAAAGAAAGTATGATGGAGTTGGACTTTTTTTTACCATGGAGAAGAGTGGTCTCTGCGAGCATCTCAGTGCAGCTTTTGGCAACTCAAAGGGAACTTACAAGCAGCGGTAGACCAACTTTTTACATGATCTGATGATGACAGGGCAAGGGGGAATGCCTTTCAACTGAAAGAGTTAGATTTTAGGAAAAAAATGTTTTACTCAGAGGGTGATGAGACACTGGAACAAGTTGTCCAGAGAAGTTGTGGATGCCCCATCCCTGGAGGTGTTCAAGGCCAGGTTGGATGAGGCCCTGGTCAGCATGATCTGGTGGCTGGCGACCCTGCCCATTTCAGGGTGGTTGGAACTAGATGGTCCTCCAGCCTAAGCCATTCTATGATTCTGTTACTGTATTGGAAAACTTATGGAAGAGAGCACTGGATTCAGGAGTTTTTTACAGCTGGGGGAGGAGGAAGATACCTTTCACTTTACTTCATGCAGAGATGACAGGATGTGTTCATCCATCCTGTCACCTCTGTGCAAACTAATGGAGAAAATACATTCTGGGAGACATTTACTGGAGATGCTGACTTTTTGTATAGTTTTTCTCTCTGTGGTTGGTGAATGCAGTCTAAGATCAGGTTTCTTTGACCTGGATATAGATTTGTATAGGAAGTCACCCTTTACAGTTCCTTGCTGTGTCTCGTTAGAGACAGTGAAGTTTGATGTACTATCCCCTCACACAAAGGTAATTGCCTATATTTCATCAGATGATTTGTACTGTTTACTTCATTTACTGTATTGGCTAGATCTCCCATAACTGTAGCAGCATAAGCAGGTAGCTCAAGGAATTCCAATCTAACCTACCATTAGGTATAGATACTTTTTTCTTTTTTGTTGAATATGGTATACAGAGGCAGACCTAAGGCTGCCTAGACTGTTTTCTCTAGAAATGAACCAATTGGAATCTCAAAGCCTTTGACAATGTCCAGAAGCATTAATAAAATACTGGAACACAGTAAGCTTTCCCTACCCAGATTTATAATGCCTACCTAGCCACAGAATAGCATGAAAAACACCTTGCAGTTAGAAGGGATCCATAAAATGAGCTCTTGAGTCCCACGCTACCCAACTCCACCCAACCAAATGTTTGTTTTCTCTGTATCAGAATCTAATACAACTCTAAATCCCTTCTGCTTGCACCTCACTGTCTCACTTCAGTCAACCCCAGAAGCTGAGGACAAAAGCATTTGGTGTTATGCAATTCCACTATGATGCTGCTCAAATGGCACAGAGGGATTTAGAGGGCATGGTGGTGATGGGCTGATGGTTGTACTTGATGTTCTTGGAGGTCCTTTCCAACCTCGATGATTCTATGATTCTATTTGTGGGCATGATTATGATGGATTGATGGTTGGATTTGTTGATTGTATTTCTTTCTATTGTCATTTCAAACCTTACCAATTCTATGACATTATGTGTTAAATAATACTTTTTTTTTCTGGAGGATCATCCACTTCCCAACATTCAAATGCTACCAGTCACTCTGTATTCTTGTTTTTCCCCACAGTTTTTATCACAGTGATTTATATGCTCATGCTGTTCTTTGCAGTCAGCAGATCCATGTTATCTCTCAAATTGTTTTCAAAAACACTTCTTAAATCGCATGAGAATGAGCTGAGGATTATCTTCCACTATAGTGAAACCATTCTGGTCAGATTTGTTACAGCACTCATGCACATCGCCATCACAGGAGGAGAAGAATGTAAGCTAGGAAAGGTAAAGTGGTGCAGCCTACTCACCTTAGGAAAAATATGGTATTATTTGTGTATAAATGTATGCTGTTTTCCCAATGGTAAGTGAGTATTTATGTAGGAACACCCAGATGGATCAGCAGGAATGGCAGACCGAAGAGCTGATGTTTTGGTTATTCATTGTTCTGTGAACTTGCTAGGCATTTCCCAAACTCTTGCAAAGCATTAGAAAACTACTGTTCATTTCCCCACTTTTTGATACCCGTATTAAAATGATTAAGAGAAAGTTTAAAAAAAGGCTTCAAGGAAGAATCAGGAATGAATGTCTGCTGTTCTATCTGACACTCTACTGCTACAAGTAGAAGAGCACTATTGTGTTGCTTTTCTGGCATTTGCATCATATTTTCTACCCCTGAGGTCCCTGACCATAATGGCTTCTACCTCAGGCATAAGACTACTTTGAAACCCAGAGGATGCTAAGGCTGCTGCTACTGAATCTAATAACCCAGACAGCTTCTTTTCTTGATTTTGCTCACTCTGATTTCTTCAAATTATTTTCTCCAGGTACATGCATGAGAAACATCCCTAAAAACCTCAGCTCAGATTTTTGGGTAATCCCATGGTTCCACAAAACTAAAGTCTGTAGAAGAGCCAGATGAGTACCCTGGGGCTTGCAGTGTAAATAAGACCTGTCCATACCTCATTGTACATACCTCCAGGAACGCTTGGTAACAGAGGAAAAGCATGCTCTGTTAGGAGGCTTGGCTTTTGGGGAAAGCTCCAAGAAAGCAAAATGACACGAAGGAAGAGGCAAAACTGAATTGCAAGGTCTCACCCATGCATTACTTTGCAGGGTCATTTTCTGCAGCAGACTAATGAAAAAACAGGTTTCTGTGTAATCGAGTCAACCTATTTTACCCTTTCTTACAATTAATAATGTGCTGTAACTAGTAATCAGCTAGACTGCCTCATCTATCATTCTCTCTCCCCATATACAGATAGAACCATTTACTAACATCTTTAAAAGTATAGAAAGGTGAAATCAGTCATTAATAATGGGGAAAGAGTCTCTAGAAGAGATATTACAAACATGAACAGTGTTGAATATACCTGCTTGGAAGAAAACTGCTCAGTACTATAAGCAGTATGCGTCTGTACAAGATCTTCCTGTGAAAGCAGTAGTAAGAACTAAATGTGTATTGCCACACAGAAAATGGTTCATCCATCTGTTTGCAAAGACAGGTACTTAGAATTAGGCCATCCACCAACATTCAAAAATCATGAGATAAGATCTAAAATGACAAGATTTAAAAAATGCAGTATGTGTTCATTTAATAACCCCCTTGGTTTCCTTGCTTGTAGGAAATGCTATTTGTATGCAGTTTTTCTCTGCCACGTGGTATGTAGTACATCTAGTATGAAAATATTTTCTTCTGGGCTGGAGAACTGGAACCTGTCGACTAAAAAATGGCCCTCAGTGTCACATCTACATGCCTCTGGAAAACCTACAGGGACAGCGATTCCCACAAGTTACCCTGGCAGCCTCTTCCAGTGAAGGTCCCAGGCATGGAATATTCACAAAGCTGAACTATAACTTAGATGTAATTTTAGTGAAAAGTCCATGACCCATTCATATCTTCCAGAGTACACCGACCTTTCAGAGCACTCTGTGAACAAAAAGCCAACAGGAACATTTCCCCACAGTTTCAGTGCTTGCTACAAATGCAGGAGCCATTTTCCAAGGGATAATTGTACTTTAGTTTTTTCTGATCTAAAAGCAAATATGTGGAGCTATGATTGATTTTCCTGCCTTACAGCTGAGAGAAATGAAGAAGTTTAATCAAAAATTACAGTTACCGTTATTGAAAATTAGTCTGGGCTGTTTCCATTATTTTACGTCTGTAATTAGTGAGATAAGGGAGCTGGGATTTTCTGCAGAGACCACCAAGTCTCAATCCAATAATTCTACCATCCAGAGTAAGGAGATGTTGACATGTCTTTGGCTAACAAGTACTTCTCACCATGAGCTGTTTTCAGCAGTCTGCATTAAGAGCTACTAAGCTGCTTTGAAACCACTAGGACAGTCTGCAAGGTAAAATGTGCATCCCACAACTCAAACCTGGCACTGTTGTCAGATATCCAGATGAGGAAAACTTCTCCAAAGGAAGGAAAAGAGTCCCCTTTTTTTCTTTTTCCCATTCCTTGCATTCAAGGCTACACAACTTAATTTATATGGCATTGTACGTGGTTTGTAAGTTTCCAAACAAACATTGGCACTGTTGCATATACACATGACAGATAAGTGCTTTTTCCTGTCTTTCTTTTCCTCTGTCTATGGAATCAAGCTGAGGCACCCAAGAACTAAACAGTGTCATCTGAGCTATTAAATGCTGTCAGTGTGTAAGTTGTTATCAAAAGCAAAGGTGTCTGATAACCAGCTCTGTTTTTTACGCGTTGTAGTTGTTCATTCCATTTCACATGGGCTGAGTTACAGTTACAGTTCAGAAAAAGGTGATGCCACCACCGTTTCTACCGCTGTTTTTCCGAATATTGATGTGAGAGGGCTGCTCCGAAAGTAATGCCTCCTATTTTATTGTGTTGGCACGTGACACCAGAGGCAGATGGTGCAGCAATGGAGGTTGAACGTTTCTGTCACACAAAAGATAAAATCATAGAATCATGAAATTGCTCAGGTTGGAAAAGACCTTCAAGATTATCAAGTCCAACTGCAACCTAACCATACTACTCTAGTTCTAACAACTCAATGTTAAATCATGTCCCTGAGCACAACATCCAGATATATTTTAAATGCATTCAGGGATGGTTTCTCAACTACTTCTCTGGCGTGCCTATTCTAGTGCTTAATGACCCTTTCAATAAATAAGTGTTTTCTTATATCCAGCCTAAACCTCCCCTAGCGAAACTTGAAAAAAAAATTAAATGCTAGCACAAGAAAAGTTGGACTGCATTGACAACACTTTCCTAGCAATGGCGCCGTCACAGGAGCTGTGAAACAGTGGGTCACCTCCACTGGGGCGTATTTTTAAGAGCTCATCATGCAGGCTGTTGTTCATCACTGGTGAAAATGCATATCTAATGATGGTGACTACGTTGAAAAATAGCGTTCTGTAGCTGAGAACTTCCTTTATCAAATTATGTTATTGTGCTCTTTGCATCTGTCGTAGTTTCCATGGTAATAAATAGGAGGCATTATTTTCAGAGCGACCTACATAGTTATTCACAGAGGATAAAAGTAATCTACGTCATATTCACAACACCACTGAATCTTGCAGGGATGGAGGAGGTGACTGAAGTAGCCCCATCCACCACATCTCAGGCCTGTTGGACAACAAGATCTCCTGTAGTTGTCTATAGGTATCAACAACAAAGGTGAATATATGGACTATGCCATGTACATTGCAGAATAATTCCCGCTCTGGCAGAGATGCTGAGGACTAAAAGTCCTTGTCAACTTATTGATTGCAGTCCTTGAAAGAATTTACTGGCCATGCTGCATTCTTCTGTTGGTGTCACGTTTGTAGCAGCCACAGCCAGGGCACAATACCTCCCAAATTTACTCATTACTTGCACAGTATCTCACTTAGTATTTGAGTTGAAAACATTTGGCAGCACATTAACATACCAAATCTCTTGAACACACATCGTCCCTGTTCTGCAGAGTATGCTTTGTCTGAGCTGGAAACGTTGCAGTGTAGCCACTGCATTATCTAGTTTTACAGCTGTTTGCCAAGGCACCTTTCATCTGAAGAGTCTTGGCACAGCTCCTAAACTCAGTCTTCTTGAGAAACATCAAATTATTGACTAAGCATAAAAGTTGTTAAACCTTTCAAACTCTGTTTGGTGTTGACTTTATGTTCTCCTGTGAATCAGTTTTTATGGGCTAATGCACAAACAGAGTAAACTCCTTGTGGTATTTCCAAGTAGAAAAACAGAAGCAACTGAGATCATCTTTGAACATGTCATAAAAGGGAGCGTGTGGAAACGTAGCATCATTTGTTGACTGCATAAGTAATTAAAGACACAGAAAAGATCTAACTCTCTCCAGCACTGATCACAATTATCCATTTTCTTCTCTCAGTTTAATGAGTGTTTATACTAAAAGCCTGCTTGAAGTTTTAACTAGTGCTATGACTGACATCTAGATAATGAAATGCAGTCATTTAATATACTTGAAGTTCCCTGCTCCCAGGCTGATCCTAAAGTGTGCTGTATTTTTTAGAATTCTGAACAATGACATCCAAAATTGGGTTTCCCCCATTCAGATCCCTTTCATTACTTCATCTTAACAGTGTTTCTATTCTATTTTACTCCTTTCCTTCCCTACCCTTTCCTCTCCTCTCCAATGGATTTAAAAGCTCTTAGCAAACTTCTTCATTTTTTTTTTTTCATCATGAAGAAAACATTTATTTACCTTGATTAGGCACTTTAACTTATTATTATTATCACTTTTATTTATTTTCTTTGGATAAACAGATAGAGTGCACTCTGTATAAACACAGAAATAAACAGAGATGGTAATTTTAAAACAAGGCAGATTCCACCAAGATTTGATGAAGTTCAGCTACAGATGGCATTAACATTTAAATTTCCTTTTTCTGCTCCCAGTGCACAGTAAATAATCATATGGAGATTCTCAGTGGTTCCAGGTAAAGGCAAGATGAGTTTCTGCCAGTAGTTTTAAAAGAAAGTTGCAGTCTTTGAAAATGTACTGCAATTTGGAATAAGGAGAATATATTATAAGACAATTCTTTTCCAGTGTGATGTCAGCTTTTGGCCTTTTTTTTTTTTTTAACCTTGATGGCATTACTCCCTGTTTGTTTCATTTTGTTTTTCCCTCTCACACTCTTTTTTCTTTTCTCTCTTCTCCCTCTTCTCTCTTTTCTCTCTTTTCTTTTCTAATGGACTGTATCACATCGTAGATGAAAAATTCCAGTTAATGAATCTAGATACTCTTCTTCCCATAGAGGAAATAAATTCTTGAACCACAGATTTCTTCTATCATGAAAAAAGGTACATGTATTAAAAAAATGGTATAAAAGTAAGACCTGTAAAGTTACTCCTTAGCCTTAGGTCACCTGCAGCAAGCTTAGACTGTGATTTTTCTGAAAAATAAATCATCTTTTTTTGTTTTGTGTTGTTTTTAATTCAAAAGATACTACGTACATTTAAGAGTCTTCTAGCAAACTTGTTATCATGGAATCATTAAGGTTGGAAAAGACCACGAAGATCGTCAATTCCAACCGTCAATCCATCACCACCATGCCCACTAAACCACATTCCTCAGTGCTACATCTACATATTTCTTGAACATCTTCAAGGATGATAAGCAATAAGGGCAAAAATAATGAGTAGTAAAGGCAAAAATAATCCTTAGGAAATAACCATGAAGTTTCCTTTACTTTTAAGTATTGTGTCATATTTTCTGTACCTTGAAATTTGTCAAATAGGTGGATCTGGTCACTAGCTCCTAAAATTATTTGCCAGGGTGCTTTTCATGTTTTGAAACATACCTTTGTATCCTGATCAAAATTTAACCCTGATTTGTATCAGCAGCTCTAAAGCCAAACAACTTGCCCCAAGCTAGTCTGTACCTGTGAACTTCTCTACATCAATTCCAGACTCTTTCATCTTACCTTGTACATCAGCTGCTTTCTACTACATGAATCTCCAGGCAGAAAGGATCAGGAAGAGTTAGGCAGAGAATGCTGGCACCTGAAACACAGCCCCATGCATGTTTCTTTGCTCTGCCTGGGTGTTCAGTTATGTTAAAGAGGAGCCGTAGGAGCCATAATCAGTGTTTTAAGTCTGCTTCTGGTTATCTGGATGTATTATGGGAAGACAGAGGTCTCTGATGTATATTCAGAACTTTAGAAGGGAACTGACATACAAAAGGACAGTCTAAATATTTCAGCTAAAATAGCCTTCACCTTTCCTTTCTCTCCCTCCAGTAACTATATTATTACTACGTTTCACTGTGTTCCTCAGGTGGCTTAACCTGCTTGTTACAGCTGGATAATTCTTTTATCACACCAAGGCTGTCTATTAGATCTCTCCTTCTCCAAATCTTTCTTCTTACTTATTCTCATACACTTTCTCTTTTTTATTACTAGATTTCAACTGGAGGTCCACTCGACAGGCCCTAGCAATTCCCACCAAGCCTTCAGATAGCTTTGAACTGGAAAATTCTTTTCTATTCCCATGCCATGGGCTACTCCAGGAGGTTTGTGTATGGGAAGAGTTGTGCTGGAGTGAATCAGTGCTATTTCAGTAGAACATGCCAAGGAGACTAGTTTCTAACATGACAGGAGTTTCCAGTGACTGGCTTTGCTGAAGATTTCTGCTTCTGTAATAGATGCTTACTTTGCATGTATGGAAGGAGAAGGAGGGCAGATAGATGAAAAGGCCAATACATAAACTGGCCTTTTTGATTAGCGGTGTGTTTTTCACTTGTGGTTGGATAGCTGGATAGGTGGCTGAATAGGTGGATGGATGGATGGATGGATGGATGGATGGATGGATGGATGGATGGATGGATGGATGGATGGATGGATGGATGGATGGAAGGAAGGACAAGTGGAGCAAGCTACTGTTTTCTTCTCAAGTATGAGATGTGCATAGAAATATTGTACCTATTCCAGCCTCTGCTGTTTCTTGCATCTGATTTATGGGCCATTAAAAGGAATGGAACATGTTAAACTGTTACATCCTATGAAGTGTTGAGAAAGGCAGACCCAAAGTAGGCATACAAACTATCTGGCTAGAGAATCAGGTGTGCTGTGACTTCTCAATAATTTTAAACTAGTTTCATTCACTGAGAAGTTCAAGACAGGTGACCTTAGACAGCATGCCAAGGTCCCTGCAAGCACAACCTGCCTTTGAGAATCTTTTCTCCTTGGCCTACGTTACAGCAACAACCTGGCCTATCATGACAAAATCTGAGCTCATTTAAGCTGTAATTATTTCTCTGTTGCACATGATTTCCCTTCCTCTAATTCTTTCATGACTTTATTCAACACTTAATTATTTATTATCTAATTACTACTTCAACATGTTAGGCTCAAGGAGATGGGCACATGATCTCACAGTGGCTGGCATTGCTTACATATACAAGTTCTTCCTGGAGTCCACAATTTCATTCTACAAAAAAAAACCAAAAAACTTTTTACATGATCTAGTGATAGCACAAGGGAAAATGGCTTTAAACTGAAAGAATATAGATTTAAGCACCTCACCACTCAGAGGGTGGTGAGGTGCTGGAACAGGTATCCCAGAGAAGTTGTGAATTGAATGCCTCTCTCTGGAGGTATTGAAGGTCAGGTTGGATGGGGCCCTGGGAACACTGATTTAGTGATTAACAACCCTGCCCATGTCAGGGTGGTTGGAACCACACCAGTGTTGAGTTTGTCAGAGACTCTTTTAGAAAGTTGTTACGGCCTATATGATTCACCTTGACCTTTCTCCATCCAGATTATTGAACTGGTCTCACTACTGAGCTGTTCTTACATCTCCTGCCATGCCAGTGTACCACCACTGTCTGAGAGGGAGACAATGAACTCACTGTTCCCCTTCCTCCCTTCCCCTTCAACCTAAACCATTCTATGATTCCAACATTTCCTCAGGTGTAGATTGCATGCTGGAAGAATTTGGACATCAAGTCAGGCATACCAGTTACATCTTCAACACTGTCTCACACTTGAGACAGATACAATTCTAGTTAGGACAAAAGTTTGAGGCAAAATAATTGACTGTGACTCTTCTGTTGAAGGCTTCCCATTGACAGAATCAATAGCAGAGCTGGAAGCCTTTAAAATAATGATGGTGAAGGGCTGAAAATAAGTTCCACCGTGGGAAGCAAAAAAGGTGAGCAGTTTTCTTACCCACTTCTTTCTTTGGATGTTCTTTCAAACTCATTTGTTAAGTTATCTCTGTTTCTCAGTTTCTGAAGGCTGTTTTTGGGGTGTTTTTTTTTTCCATGTTTCTAACCCTGTTAGAAGCTGAGATGCACAAGAACGGCAAAATCATATCTGTCAATCAGTGCAATCATCTGGAAGGTCTGAGAAAACACACTATTCACAAAGAGAGAAGGCTGCAAATTTCTCTTTCAGCAATGGTCATTATCTCATCTGTGTGGGTGCTGTAACACAGGGAAGCTCATGAGAGAGAGTTTTGAAACAAATTGTTGATGATGATGAAATATTTGAAGTGCAATGCATTTGTTTGTGTTTGTATGTGTATGCATGAGGGACGTATACTCCTGCAAATGATCATTTTCCAGTTAGCAATGAGAAGAACTGGAAGGCTGCTTTGATGCCAGTCCTCTAGACTGGCAATTTCTCACAGAGTAATGTGAATTTGGCTGAAACTCTTTTCCCCATAATGGCAGTTTAGCAACCCAACTGGTTGCCCTGGAAGAGATCTTCACTCTTCCTAACGCACTGGTTGTCCAAATCAATTGTGCTCATTCATTTTGGGTATTGATTTTGCTTCAGCCCTCTGCTCCAAGCCCTCTAGGAGGGTGGGTAAATCAACACAGTTGACAGTCATGTCGCATTCCCTAATGCTGGTCCTGACAATGCAGTGTTGTTTTGATCCTGCAGAAGATGCTTGTGCTTTTATGCTCAGTTTTTCTTGGAAAGCAATCATTCCATTACATCCTACAAGAAGCAGGCATGTTACTCTCATCAATAAGGGACGTGTTCTCCACTTTCCTTTTTGCCACCACCTCTCCAGCCAGTTGCATATCAACCCATAAATGTCTATAGACTTTATATGACTCTCTGTATGATTACTCTGATATTGAAATTTTAAAACAAAGGTTAAAACCAGTAGCATTGTAGCTGGAAGTGAGAGACTGGGACACTTAATGGGGGCACACTCTGAGCTGTGCTATGCATCAGGTGATGGCTCCTGCTCATTCTAGAACCCAGGTGTTCCTATAGGGCAAGGCTATAGTTCTTTGACATACCCTGTGTCCTTTGAAACTTGCTACCATCTCAATTTACTTTCCCAAGGTTTTAATCTGAGTTTGTGTGTTTTCCTATTAGCTCAGATCCATCAGGTTGACTCAGAGCAGCTGACAGGTATATTATTTTTTAACAACTACAGCTTTCCAAATGCCAATCCTTTACATCAGAGACCTCAAAAAAACCCATATTCTGTCAGGTAAATAGGCAGCTGACTGTCACCATTGTAAAATGTAAAAACATATATTACTTTTTAATGGCAGTCTGGATTGTGTTTCCCCAAACTATTTTTTCTTGCAAGTTTGTTCTAATATCTCTGCATGCTAACAATTCATGATAGCAGGGTTTTCTGGGAACAGTAGGAAAAGGTTTTACCCTGAAAGCTCAAATGTGCTTTCCAAGCCTTCCAGGTTCACTAAGAAGCTGATCTACACATTTGGAACTTAATGGTGTTTGATGAAGTATATCATGAGAGGCTTGAAGACAAGGGGTAAGAGTTAATTGTGCTGTTTACTAAATTGTGATGATGAGAGGTCAATGGGAGATAGAGTCAGAAGAAACACAAACAGGTGGTTCGTCTTTCAAAGTGTAGTTAGGTTGACCTAGGATATGGTAGATGCTAAAAGCTTAAATGAGTTCATTGAATAAATGGATAGAAAGAAAGATAAATCCATCAGATGCTACTAATACACAGAAACCATTTTTGGCTTAGGGACACTCAGAGATAGAAATGGCTGAACAGTGAGAGACTACAGGAAAATAATTCCTTGTATTCTCACTCTCTGATTATGTTCTTCCCATGCTTAGAATCTGCTTTTAGCCACTTGGAGAGAGAGACATAGATGCGCCTTTATCTGAGAAAGACTGAAGAATGTGATCAGAGAAAATTAACACAGAGCTCAAGGACCTATCCGTACCAGCATTAAGTAGGCCAGAGACTCTTTCAGATGGTTGTTAAGACCTAAATGTCTCATCTTGACCTTTCTCCATCCAGATTATTGAACTGGTCTCACTATATAACCATTCTTAAATCTCCAGCCATGCCAGCGTACCAGCAGTGCGTGAGCAGGAGACGATGAGCCCACAGTTCACTTTACCTTATCTCCTGATGTGCCTCTTTCTTAGATGCTGAATCTGCTGTTCCCAGTCAAATCTTGGAGGTCCTTCTTGCAAGAGTCTGTGAGAGCAGGAGCTACACAGGATAACCAGAAAGCCCCACACTATCCAAACGTCTACAACTTGAAAGACGGTCGTTCAGCTGGAGAAACACTGACAGACCAAAGATCAGCCTTTTATTCTTGTGCCTGAGCCTGAAGCTCTCAATAATTGTGTATAAGCTCTATTTTTTTTTTCTATCACATCTCCTAAATGCCTTATCTTCTTCATGACACTTCATTCTCCTTGAATTTCGAGCCATTCATGACAAATTTCTGACTTCTAGCAATGGTTCTGCAGAAGAGGGATGTTTGTTATGTCCTCTGCTGTGGGGATTGTTCAGGTGATAATTCCTGAGGTATGCCAGGCATCACATGCAATAAGTACCTTGTCTCAGATGCATGAAGGTGAATGGCTCAGCCAAGCTGCTCTGATCCTCTGTACCCTTTCATGCTTCAGACACCTGCCATAAATGTGTTGGCCAATGCATCTATTATTTCCCAAGAGCAGGAGACTAACTGAAAAATAACAAAATGATGAAAATGTGAATTCTCACTTTCTTAGTTACAGCAGTCCAAGATGGACTGTCTCATTGTCAAAGAGTCTTTAACATGGGTAGCTGACCTGGAGGCATGGGAGACATACATTTCTGTCCTTGGAAGCACTGGCACCTGCCTTAGTGTTAACACGTGAGCAACACACTTCTACAGTTGGTGGGACAGGTGACAGGGGCTCCAGGGAATTAACTCAGCTGAAAGAGGGTGAAGTATTGGCTGAGTCACAGTGCTGGCTCCAGATTGAGGTTTGTTAGTCAATTCCCTGAGAACCGAGATATCTTACCCCAGATAATTTGCTTCCCCATTTCTTCTCTTTTTTATCCCTTTGCTGTTGCTTAATTTCAAGCCATGATCTTCATTGTGCTGCTCTAAATGTTGATGTTGTAGTTCTGTATGGGTCCTCAGAAGCAGAAAGGAGCTATAAATGCAATTATTCAATCTGCAAAAGCATTGTGCCATTGGTGATGCAAAAAGCATTGATGAAACCTAGGCTTGGAATAATTCCCTCCAGCAATCTGACATCTAGTGCACCAGGCTTGTGGGCAAGGTGCCTGGGTTTCTTCGCAGCATTGCATATGGTATCAAACAGGCCCCAAGATCTGTATCTCCAGAAATGAACATGGAAGATGACACACCTTGTTTGTTCTTTGATGAACCTTGAAGTTGTCTGCTTATCTTGTTTTTTTTTCCTCTCCCGCTTCTTGTGTTGGAAAAAGTCTGTTTAGAATCCCATAAGAAAAAAAAAAAAGAAACAACAGAAACTGCCTGTCTTTGTCTTGGTCAGCCCTAGAACAAAACTGAATTAAACTCATTTTTCCACATCTTCAGAGAATAAGTTAACACACAAAAAGAAACAATAATCTTTCTATCCATAGATGAAACTCTGCTTCTCTATGCTGCTGTTTGCTATTCAGTTTCAGGAGTACTAGCTATCTGGTCCCATGTTACAAGAACAGCATCAATAGCAGTCCTACAGGAGAACATAGGAAAACCAGTGATGGTACTCTTGGTGCCAGCAGTAGTGTTAAAATTTATTTCCAGAAATCCTCACACTGGAAGAAAGCCCTCAGCATCCTGTTGTCTCCTATCTTCTCCTTTATTAAGGATCTCAAAAGCCAAACCACCTTTGTTTTTTCCTTCTTCTTCTTACTTTATTTTACTCTTTGTAACGGAAAAAAAAATTATCCCAGTGAATATATACCTGACAAAAATTTGAAATAATTTAGAATCTGGGCAGAAAGGGCTTTTTCTTCCTTGTTTTAAAAAATGCATCCCCAAATCAGCTTCCTATAACAATGAGATTTTCTTTTTCTAATCATCTGCTCCTTATATTTGTTTCTCACTTCCTGAAGTTCTTTGAAATGTAGTCGATAGTTTCAAATGAACTTGGCAGCACTATAAATCATAAACAGACCTGCCCCTAGATATTTCATAAAAGGAAACTCAAATGTTATTCACACAAGAAGTAACGTCTATTTAGTAGTCTGTGTTACACATCCAAAAATCCACAAGGAAAAATAATAAAGCAGCTCAGCTAGACCAGTTCTACAGCTCAAAAATAGTTTGATGGCTTTTTGACTGCTATATATTTTTTTTCATCCTGGCCCTCATCCTGTCTTGCTTTTCCATACGACTTTTAAAATTTCTATTTTAATTTCTGTCTTCTTTTGAATACATATATTTTTAATCAGCTCACTGTATCAGCGGCCATCGTGCTGGCAATGTGTTGACTGATCACTCCATAAATAGAGCATTTCTAATGCTGCTGGAGGCACTTCAGCACTTTGAATTACTTTCCACTCTACATTATCTCTTTAAAATAACAGAAGTGATGGCATGTTTTTCCTTCTGAGTCACCAAACATGGCAGGGTTGGGAGGTCCTTGGCAAGGGACCTACAAAATGATTTCTGATTCTTTCTGTCTTTTCCCTCATTCTCTGGAGGAAATGTCCTCCAGATGACATTTGAGGGCTCAAAACATTTTGTATGGGCCTACATATCAATTGAATTTGTACATTGTAATGGTAGAGATCTGGAATGATATCAGGAGGAGTTTAAGAATAAAAATACAAGTGCAGGAGAGATCTGTCAGGGGAGGTGGAACTGGATGATTTTTAAGGTCTCTTCCATTCAAATCATTCTATGATATAAGCTCTCATATGACAGTGTTTCATGCAATTTTTAGTTTTAACAAATGCAGACACTAACGGTGGACAAATCACAGAATAGAATTGTAGAACCAGAGAATGACTTGGTTTGGAAGGTACCTTAAAGACTCTAGAATCACAAAATCATAGAATCATTTGAATAAGAAGGCACCCTTAAAGATCATCTAGTTCAGCTGCTCTGCAGTGAATGAATCTCTCTAAATCATCTGTTTGAACCCCTCTGCCATGGGCAGGGCTGTCAACTAGTTAGGTAACTAGATCAGATTGCCCGGAACCCCATCTAGCTTGACCTTGGATGTCACAAAGGACTGGCCTTCCATCACCTCTCTGGGAGACCTGTGCCAGTGCCTCACCACCATCAGCTATATTCAAGATTTGGCATTGATCATTTGGCAATCGTGTGACTGCTTCACATGTGAATAAATAACTTTGCAGATGTTATCTAGTGACTGGTCAATATTAGAGATTCTTTGGACTGTTCTTTCAATCCTTAGTCTTCATTAGTGTTGGAGAAAAGGCATAATTTCAAACACTCACAGAAGTTAAATATAGAATAAAAAATTAATTACACTGGAGGAAAAAGAGTCATTTCAGCAGACTGGATAACAAGACATGAGAGTAGACTATCAGAAGATGCTGAGCACCTATCTTTAATATTGGTTTGCATTTCTAATAGCATCCTCAAGTTTATCCAGAAACTGTTAGACCCAGAGCTGGGTAAGTTCCTCAATCTAGTGTTATGCTGATGATGAGAAAAGGCAAGTCATAACAGTCCATTATGGAATGAAAAATTTATGACACATATCATGTTCTACATTTCCAAATCACAGAGTAATCTCTCCATAAGAACAGTTAAAATTCTTTTGTGTTCCAGCGCATATTTTTTCTGACAGTTTCATCTCCGGAATGTTTCCTGATGTTGGCATTTGTTTTTATTCTCACACAGTTAGATATTTCCTGACCCAAATTAGAAATCATTAATGAGAAATTATGTTTAGTAACCCTTAAAAAATTCTAATAGTTGGTTGTTTTTAGTGTTAAAAAGAAACAGCAGATTTCTTGTTTGAATTTTTCTAGTTTCAGTTTTCATATAGGTGTGTCTTACATTTGTTTCTTGAATTAGGTAGCCTGTTCTTGGTGGAAATTCTTTTACACCGTGATCAAACAATTTCTCAAACTTCTCTCTAAGAAGTAAGTTCCGTTCTGTTCATTTTTAGCCAAGTTCAACCCTTTAATGACTCTTGTACCCTTTCTCTGAACCCTCCTCAATTCATTATTTTTTCACTGTAATCCAGGCCATAATCTCACCAGTGACAAATACGGAATTAATAGAACATCATCCAAACTGAGTTTGAATGTTCGTGCCTCAAGGAATTGTATTAGTCTTTTTTTGTCTCCTGCATTGAAGTAGTTCATATTTGTCTGATTATCTGCCATGAGTCTTTCTCAGATTTACTGCTCTTTTTAAGTCCTATAAAGTGTCAATCCACTCTATATGTTAATTTGTAAAATGGAGTCAGCCTCTGATGGATCTGCCTTTTTTGTTCTTAGGCATATGTAGAATCAGATCTTATTGAAATATACACTACTTTCTGAACACAGTTTACAAAATGATGCGTGTGTCTCCATGTCAACATTGCCATCCTTCTTATTCAGATTCCCCCAAGCTTCATGGCACCTATAAAATTTGATAGCTGTATTTTTTTCCTGGCCACTAACCAGACTAAAATACTTTATAGTTAAGGGACAAAAACTGACCTTTGCAGAAATCTATTATAAATAATCACTTGGGACTGGACTGTTAGGACCTGTACTATCTTACAGAGAGGATTTTCCATCTCTTGATCTACAGAGAAAGGCATCTCCAAGTCAGTGTTCTGCTGAGAAGCTTCAAGGTAAAATAAGGAGAGGACCATGTTTTCCCTTCAAATCTAGGGAGACGTAAACTGGTTAAATGTGAACTTCAAACACACAAAGATATCATCAATCAACAAGAAGACTTAATGTCACAGTAGTGTGGGTTGAAGATGGCAGCATGCTCATTGAATGACAGGAGTGAGCTGCTGCCAGCTGGCACATACTTTTAAGTCTATTAGCCTTACCCCTTTAACTCATCAGACACTGATAAGTTTTTCTGCTCCCTTTTCTCTACTGCTACTAATTCTGTTCCCCAGGAGATGGGACATGTCTGAGTAAGACAAGTTTGATCACACTCTTGGATCTGTAAAGGATTAAATCTCTGACTATTCCTGTCTTTTTCTGAGTCCAAAACCAAAATCCTGTACTGACACATGTGCCATGGGAATGGGGTGCCCAGGAAAGTGTTGGAGTCACCATCCCTGGAGAGATGGTAGATCTGGCACTAAGGGGCATGATTTGGTGGGCATGGTAGGGATGAGTTGCTGGTTGGACTCGATGATCTTAGTGGTCTATTGACTCTTAGTGAGCCTCTATATCTAGCCTTGTCTCCTAGGAGGAACCATCCTAAATGTTCACCAGGAGCTAATAAATTTTCGTCTGTGTGCCTGCCATCAACTGGCTAAGACATGTGCTGGTCTCCATCAGCTTTCCAAAATCACTTTCTTGGCAGTAAAAACTGCCTCAGACAGAATCTCTCACTCAATAGATAATTAAATTTATATGTGACAAATATCATCTTAGGTGACCCTGAGTCAATCAACTGATCTCCTTTTAAATGACAACTGAATCCTACAAGGAAGGAGGAGCACAACAGAAACAGGGAGCAGAAGAAATTGTATCAGCTTTCCCAATTTACTATTAATTGTTTCATCCTTTGAATGAACTGGGGCTATGACCCTGAAGTTTGGCGATAGCTTTTAATTACTGTAGTAGCTAGCAATTAATCTGTGTGCCTGTTTTTTCTGCATTCTGTATAACAAGCATATAGAAATGAGCTTATATAATCTGCTAATAAAAAACAGACCCTGCTGTGAAGAAATGAACATCTAAAAACTACTTTAATTATAGGTATAATTGCTACAATTGGGCATTCTCTAAAGAAAATGTGTGCTACAGAGAGCCTCTGGAAAAGCATTCAGATTAGTTTATTGTCCACTTGTTCTGATTTTCTCCCTGCTTATCAGGCATTATCTGTATGGATATAAGTACTTTTCTAGATGCATAACCACATCCACATGAAAAGTAGTGCGATTTCATGTCTGCATAATGACAACACCACTTTCAGTGTACCAGACCTCAAGTAACCCTGTTGCTATGGGTTTTTGAAAGCACATCACATTAGTATGAAATGCATCCCTTTACATTAGAAAACAGACAGCAGAGTTCATTCGTAGCACATAGAGTTCACACATCAAAGTTAATTTAGATAGAGACAGGACATTAACTTAAAATAGAAGAAAACATTCTTAATTAACACACTTTGTGTATGCTATTGATCTAGAGTAAACAAGTCATATGACAAATTAGTGTCTGAAATTTACTTAATTCACCTGAAAAAAAGGCTATCTTGTTCCATAATATGCTTATCCGCAGGAGGAATTGATAACTAGGAACCACTCTGGAATTACTTCTCAGCAGGAGAAGTCATTTCAGAGTGAGGAACACCTCGCTTTTTGAACCTATCCTCATGGTGGACCTGTGAGGATGGGGAATGCTTCAGATACATTGCAGTTTGACTGAAACTGCTCTCCAAACTTTTTTGTTGTTGTTTGGTATATTTTTTTTTCCCTCACCAAACTGGAAATAATTGCCTGTGATATCCAAATTAGTCTGTGCAATTTTTATCAAGAACATTTGTAATTTAAATTGCATCTGCAAAAGGAGGGGGCTACAAAAAAGTAATGTTCATTTCATGCTCATTGTGTATCTCAGTGAGACTGAAGACATTTTAATATTAACATTGTTATGGGTCTCTTATAAAAAAATTAAGTCTACTTAATATTCCAGACTCCACTGATTGGTAAACCAGTTACTCCTGACAATGGAAAATCAATTGGTATTCTAATTAAAAAGCGTAGCACAGAAACAAACAAAACAGTACAAAAAATGTATTCCATATATTAAATGAAAGCCTAGTTCACTCTTTATAAAGCATCTCTTCTCCTTCTTCAGTTTTCCTAGTTGCCTAGTTTGAACTTTGGTCTTGAGCTGAAAGAGCAAATGTGATCCATAAGACCAACAAAACACAAAGTAGTATCATTATATTATATGTATCAGAAAACTGCATGAAGTGGGCATAGATGGAAATAAGAATTGAGCCCCCATTTGCAAATGATGCACTGACTATGTTCAGTAGCTTTGTTTTTGTGTTTTTTTTTCTTTTTCTTTTTTTTGTAAAAATAATTCCCTTTCTCAAATCCAGTTAAAAACATAAGGTTTTAAAAATTATTTTTCTACCTACCCTCTCACTCTTTGTTTTCTCTTGGTCTGCTATCATCTAGGGAAAAACAAAACAAAACAAAACAAAAAAAAAAAAAAAACACCTAATAAAAAAAAGGGGAAAGAAAATAGACAAATAAGTAGATATATGTGTGTATTTTTAAAGAACATACAATTCACACTGATA
Source organism: Callipepla californica brunnescens (assembly GCA_023055505.1). Classification (NCBI taxonomy): domain Eukaryota; kingdom Metazoa; phylum Chordata; class Aves; order Galliformes; family Odontophoridae; genus Callipepla; species Callipepla californica. The sequence continues at coordinate 909,495 of JALIRH010000002.1, read as the reverse complement.
CAAAGACAATTACTATTACATCATATGCTGAAAGAAAAGTTTCTGCTCTTAACTCCTAGCTTTTTCAGAGCTATGTCTCTCAGAAAGATAACTTTTTTCCTTTCTGGTTGGCCTCATTATATCTTTCCCTAAAAGGAAGGTTGTGAATAAACAAGAATTAAGTTTGGATATTAGGAAATATTTATTCTTTGAAAGAGTAGTGAGATACAGGAACAGGTTGTCCAGCATGGTGTGGGAGTCATCATCCCCAAGTCTTCAAGAACCATGGAGATGTGGCACTTGAGAACATGGTTTAGTGGGCATGGAAGAGATGGGTTGATGGTTGGATTTGATGACCTTAGCTATCTTTTACAATATTAATGACCCTACAGTTCAGAGAGTAGGCATGTTGGTGATAGGTCAATGTTTATACCAGGGGACCTTAGTGGTCTTATCCAGCCTTAATGATTCTATGAAAAAAGCCCTACATTAAAGCCCTACTTGCTTCACACAGGACCACTTAAAAACCAGACCATATGTCTGAAAGTATCATCCAGAAACATCTTGAATTCTAGCAAAAAGTGTTGTGACCATTTCCCTTGGAAGCCTGCTCCATGCCCACCACCCTCTGATAAATAACCGTTTCCTGACATGCAAACTGAACCTACCCCTCCACAGATTAATGCCATTCCTGCTGATATTAAGGGGGAGCAAGATGAAAGATGGCTGCACAATGAAGAATTTGCCCAGAGAAACCATGCAATCCAATTCCCATTCATGTCAGTAATTAATGCCTGACTGGGCATTTGAGCAACCTCATCTGACTTTGAAGCAGAAATTAATTTCAAGATCAGATTTGTTTTGAGCAGGTGGTTGAAACAGACCTCCTGAGTTCTCTTCCAGCTTCAGGTCATCTGCCTATTCCATAATCATGCTCATTTTGCCTGTTCTCCAGCCTGTAACAGATCAGTGTCCCATGCCAGGACATCTCAACATCCCTTCTGGTTTCATTGTGACAGTGAGGCGTTCAATATTAAAAATAAAAAAATAGAAGAAGGAGGAGGAGTCTTTTTTCTGAGTTTTTCATTGTAGCTCTCCAAGCAATTTAAGGTGATATGAATAAGTATTGCCACTAAGAAAAGGCTTTGCTACTTTGCTATTCTTAACCACTTTTATCCAGAGAGTTAAGACCAATCCAAGTGGAGTAAATGGTAGGAGGAGGAAGGAAGAAAGAAAGAAAAACAGAAGTGTCAGAGAAGCGTCAGGATGAAAAAGGACTGTTAGTCAGTTTGCCCATAGATCAGTCCTGGGATATAATTTACTTTTTTTTTTCTTTTCATTAATCACGATGATTCAAAAATCAGGACAGTTTTCAGTTCAGTGCACAAATTTAGAAGGCATTTTCCCCAGCAATATGGATCAAACTATCGCAGAGAGAGAAAAAAGAAATAACTTTGAGGATAGCAGTATTCAAAATGAGATACAGCAACATCAACTGCAAGGATCAGTAGGAAGAATAAGTTCTCTTGGGAGGGAGCTAATCAACTGGAAATGGAGAAGACACTTCTGAAGATGCTGATCAAATGCTATCGTTTAACTACTGATGTACATCACAGGTGATCACACTGAAGCTAATCGCCCCAAAATCTCTTTAATCAACAAAAATTAGCTTCATGTATTTATAGAATCAGTAACATGAATCATCTATCCAAATGCTCACATCTTCTTTAAGGTGAGAAGAATAACTAGCAGCATACTCAGCACCGAGTATATTGATTCACTTTATTGAGCTAAGGGGGCTTCAATTAATTTGTGCCAGGATGGTTGCTTCCACTCAAGTTAACCAGCTTCATGTGACAAACACAGCTCTGGGATTCAGTCAGTGAAATCTAGGAAGGAGATATAGAATTAATTATATTTATTCAATCCTCAAGTATAACCTAGTATGGACTGTCACATGCATTTCCATTCTTCTATGGTCACAAAGAACAAACTCCACTATGACCTTGTACATTAAGGGCTATGAGGATTTTTAGGTGAAGAAGAACTTCTCTGATGGAATGAAATGACCAGGTGAGCTGAGTTCAAGCAGCTGAAGAAGGCAATGGCTGGGCATGAATTATCTGCTCTCTATAAATACACTGCAGATTGGCATGCCAGGGAATGAGACCCATTGGAGCTAAAGGACATTAGCAGCAAAAGAACAAATAGATCTAAATTAGCTATGCATAAATGCAGGAGGGAAATTAGAAAGAGACTGCAACTGATTAGAACAGCTTTCCATTTGGAGAAACAGAGGCAAACACTATTTATATCAAAGAAGAAGATCATTTAACTAAAAATGGATTTGGAGGCAATATTGGGCCTTGCCAGCAGAGTAGCAGATGTAGTGCAACAGAAGGATTAGAACCAGGTTCTCCTACCTCCTCATGGGATACCCTTTGTTCACGGAAAGTGCTTCCAATGGCAGATGAACCTTCTCCAGAGGTCACATTAACACTTCTTCCAAACTTTAATGCAAAATACAGCAGAATTAATATACAGATAAAATGCAATAGTCCCAAAATGATTTTAACAGTTGCCTCAGGGCTAAAACATCCAGTGTGGTGAGGGAAGTGTAACATGATCTTGTAATACTTGCAGTTGTTCTAAAATTGTGTTCAGTTGGGACAAATTTGCATTCTATCATCAAATAATGCAGCACTGCGATGTCACAACTAGCACTGGTTTGGAAGAGTTCTTCAAGGAAATTCCACTATTTCTAGCAGCATCCCATCTCTGACAGAGTAAAAGATTTCAGTTCTTATTAGAGTTATTGTCCACAGGTTTATCAGATCACAACTTGAGGAGGCACTATAGATATACCACTCTTCCCAGACATTACCTAAGTATTCCCAAACAATCTCTTCTGCATCTCACCTCTGATTACTAGTGTTTTCTTCAATGTTCCCCAGCCCAATCTAGTGAAAGAAAAAAATAACAAATACAGACAAATTGAACCAGCTTGCTCATTTGACTTTATTATTATACCTTTAAGTTCCTTGCACAGTTTGAGTTTGGCTCCCACTCAACCAAGGTGCCAGAAGAATTGAAAGCCATGATGTCTTCTGAACTGATAGAAAGAGAAATCCCCTATGACACAAAATCAGTATCTCTTGCTTCTGTCTTGTTCTGACCAGCAATTATTCTAACAGCCCAGATAAGTTAGCTCTAATGATGTGATATCAGTATCAATCACATTAACAACCCATCCACTAGGAAGCCAAGGGAAATTATAGCCAAGACCAACCTCATTTCATAAGAAGTCTCTGTGACTCAACAAACATCTCTACTATTAGAGACCTGCAGATGGTAAGTCAAGACACCAATGAGCTGAATTGTCCCTGGAAGGCACTCACTGATCACTGAAGGCAGTTGAATAGGTCCATAATGTAGGTACTTCACTTCAGTGCTTAAAATCAGGTGGGTTGAATCTGGATGTCTCTGCACTGGATTCTTGAGAAAAACTAAATTCAGTAACACCACACTGTTACAAAAGTCTGTTTTACATATTTTTCTGGCCCCTATCATTGGAGTGACACAGTACCTTCTATTTATTATTTATGCTTATGCCCCCACCAAGAGTAAAACAAGTGTTATTATTAGGCCCAGCTGAAACATCAGAATTCTGTTATATGGAAAAATCAGCATTTTAAAGACAGGTTTCCGTACAAAATAAAGCAAAAATAGATATTCATAGAATCATTAAGGTTGGAAAAGGCATCTGGGATCATATAGTCCAACCATCAACCCATCACCATCCTACCATATATTAAAATATAATCCTACAGAACTGGATTTCTAAAGACTTCTTTTGGAAAACTTCCATTCTAAGTTCTGCTTGTAGCCAGTATACGATGTTCATCTTTATTTTGTGGTAGCATTAATTAGTGTGTTCTCCAGATCTTTAATGAGATTATTCATGCTCATGTCTCAGAAACTATAAAAATCTTGCAGATTTTTTCCTCTTTTACAGACAGGGAAAATGAGGCATGGATAGATAATTTGGTAACTATAAATTAATTATAATTTCTCTGCAAATTCTTCCCTGCTCTTCTAGAAGATCTATACCTCTTCTTAATTTAAATGTTTTTCCTCCTAGGCAACGTTTTCCAATGACTTCTGAAGGAATGCAAGTCCTTTTCTCTAGTAACAAATGTGACAAAAAATAAAAACTGCTCTGGAAATCACTGCAGCAGGATTGCTCAGTATCAGAAACTAAAATAATATGAATTCTGTGCGTTAAATAAGTTCACAACAACAACTAAGAAGGATTTCAGGTTTATGGTGTAAATATAAGTACACAGAGAAACTTCAAGACAGTTTATCTGTAGAATGGGCTCCTTCCACCTTCCCCTAAAGCAAGAATGAGAGGTAATGCCTTTAAATTGCACCAGGGCTGCCCAGGGATATGGTGAAGTCACCATATCTGGAAATGTTTCTAAATTGTGTAGATGTGGCACTGAGGGCCATGGTTTAGTAGACATGGTGGGGATAAGCTGGGATTGGACTTGATGATCATAGTGTCCTTTTGCAACATCTATGATTTGATGATCCTGTGGAGTTATCCAGCAGATGCTGATCTAAGAGAGACTCCATGAGAAAAAGACTTACTGTTAAAAACTGCTTGAAATGAAAAGTATTGAAGAATTAAAGGACCCCCACCAAAAAAGCTGCAGATCAAAGAGCCACTGAGCAAACAGGATACAGTTATTATGAGAAGAGCTATCTGGAGGGTTGGTGGATTAGAGGTATTTCAGGTGGAAGGCAGCAGTGTTAGGAGATAATGAATTACCTGGGGAAAGAAAAAGAAAAAAAAAAAAAAAAAAGGAGGGAAAAAAAAGAGGGAAGAAAGCAGGCAAAAGCTTCTCTCATACAGTTTTATTGATTTTTCACTGCACTAACTTCACATTAAGCAAGAGCAGGTCACATCCAAGTCAGAACAAATGAAAATATAATTGTAGTCAGTATGGGAGAATGGACTTCCACTGTTTCATTAAAGCTGATTCTTTGATACAAAGACAGAAGCAAATGTTTTGGTTTTGCTTTGTGTTCTGCTAGCAGGTACTCAGCCTTGTTTCTCATTGAAGCTACCATTAAAGACAGAGATATTCTTGTTTACACAGTGTCTCTGGATCCAGCGTATAAGAGCTGTGAGGAGCACCTATGGTGGACAAAAATCCTATCTTCTGCTCCTTACGTTGCAGCTCAGAAGGGTCTCTTGTTGGATGGTTGATGGGGGGGTCAAGACCCATCATTTAAAAAAAAAAAATTAAGCATTGGATATACTTCCTTATTATTAAATTAATAGTCCCAGGTATTGGCTTCCATGCCATTAAGCATGGAACAGTCTATATCAAAAGCATATTCTTCTGTGCATTTCTGAACCATGGTCCAGGAGCTAACATATGTCAAAGTTCTTGGAGACATTCAAGGTCAGGTTCAATGGAGCTCTGAGCAACCTGATTGAGCAGTAGATGTCCCTGTCCACTGCCGCTAAGTTGGACTAGATGAACTTCAGTGGTCCTTCCAACTCAAACAATGCTATGATTCTATTAATACGAAGACCTTATTTTGGAAACTACAGGAGCAAAAAAAATCAACCAAGACCATTCTAAGATTCTGTGAAATAATTTCACTATGTGCCAGTTAGCATGTGTCCCAGTGAATGTTCCTTAAGCAAGTTTGATTTCCTAACACAGCCTGGGGTCTCCCAGTCCCAGTGCTTTCACCTTCTTGAAACGGTTGGACTAGAGGACTTTTCCAACTTTAATGATTCTATGATTCTGTGATTATAAGTCGACTAAAACCTCATTCCTCAAATTTCCCCATTGTGCACTTTTGCTCCCTGGTATGGTGCCTGAATCTTCCCTGGCCTTTAATTAAATGTCATTTATAGATTCTGATGTAAGCATTTTCCTGCTGTAAGCACCATTGACTACAAAGGGAGCAGGAACTGTAGACAGGATGACTTGCTGGGGGAGAGAAGCCTGTATACCAGGCAACCAAATTTATTAATCTGTATTGAATGACTACTGTTGAATGCCCTCCCCTGAGTAGAGAAAAAATTACAAAGGCTGTCCCAGTGTGCAATTCTCTTTTTCAAACACTGTAATTTCCTGAAGAGTTTTGGAGCTGGATGAACTGGTAGAATGCAACATACAAGTTAAATTTGAGTTTGACTCAATGATCTTTCTAAGTACTTTCCAACTCAGAATATTCTATTAAATTGTATGTATAAACATGCACACTCACATGCCATCCAGCATTTCATGGATGAAAGGAACTGTATACCTTGACATGGGTATACTATTATATGTCATTCACATCTTTAATGGCCATGCAGTAAACTTAACAGCATCAGAAAGTTTTTTAATGGATTTCACTATTAAGCAGAACTCTCTTCCCTTGAGTTTTTTGCAGAGAAGGTGATGAGGAGTCACATTCAAGACACATTTGAAAGTTCAGCCCACCCATCTCAGCTCTTTCTAGGTTTTTTAAGCAACACTTGTCACCAAGATATCTGAACTGAACATTTCAAGCAGGCTTTAAAACCCAAGCCAAGCATTAATCTGAAACTTTAATGCATTTTTCAGTATGCCACAATAATAAAATGAGCTTGAAACGCTGAGTGCTCTGATCAGAGAACTATTTACTCTCCTTTGGGATATACTTATGGATGGAGAGTGTGTCTGCTTGGGCTGAAAGTCACTGTATTTGTGCTATTTTTTTATACAGAGTCACCGGAGAGGCAGGAAATGTCATACTAGATTAAAGGAAACATCACATGTGACTCATTTGTTTTAATTCTTCTGTTTCATAGATTTAATTACTGTTTGCCCCAAAGAGGATAGAGAAGAGCTCTGTCCCAGACCATATGAACCAAGAAGGGAGCGTAAATTATCAAAAATCACCACCCTCTAGACTGCAAGCAAAGGGAATTAAAAGATGTTTATTCCAGTAAAGGTTACATCTCTTGAACTCCAGAAACCCCAAAACTCCATCAAAGGTGCAAGACTTCACATCAAAGATTGAAAACTTTCTATCAATACCCCGAACTATGCTGCACCTTTGGAGTCCTTTGCTGTTATACAACACAGTAGGAAACAAAAGCTGGTTTGAAATGGAAGACTACTTAAGAGATATATTTTCCTTAGGCAGCAAAGACACTCTTCTGGTAAGGCAACATTAAGATTCTGGTGGGAAATTTTCATGCTTTTCAGCTGAAGGTTTTTTATTTTAGTGTCTATTTCAAGCTAAACAGAGAGATTAAGAGAAGAAAAAAAATGTTTATACCATGCAAGGGTTTGAGACAAGAAATGGAAGGTTGAAACCGGACCAAAAAATGTCTAACTGTGTTTAGGTTCGTTCTCTAGGGCTACTTTATTCTCCAGACTGCCTTAAAGCAGGAGAGATTTTTCTCCTTAGCTTAGAGTTTAGTTGTCTCTGTTTTCATTGCAGTAGACTTTCATTACAGGTGAGATGAGTTTGAGGTTGAGCGTACATCCACTGCATTCACACAGGATTTTGGACCTGGAGAAATACAGCAACATCATCATACCACCGTATCAACAAACAGCAAATAGAAATGTGATTGTCTTGTACTAGCATTCTTAGTAGGCTTCGTTGCATAAAATTCATGAAGTGTTCTACTGTAGCACCTCTCCTATGAAGATAGGCTGAGAGAGCTGAGCTTGTTCAGCCAGGAGGTGAGAAGGATCCAAGGAGACCTCATTGAAGCCCTCCAGTACTTGAAAGGAGCTTACAAGCAACAGAGGGACTGACTTTCTATATGGTCTGACAGCGAAAAGACAAGAGAATGGTTTCAAACTAAAAGGGAGATTTAGGTTAGATGTTAGGAAGACATTTTCACCCAGAGAGTGGTGAGACACTGGAACAGGGATAGGTTGCCCAAAGAAATTGTGCATGTCTCATCTCTGGAGGTACTCAAGGGCTCTGGGCAGCCTGATCTGGTGGGTGGCAACCCTGCCCATGGTGGAGGCACTGGAACTAGATGGGCTTTAAGATCTCCTCTGTCCTAACCCCATTCTATAATTTTAATTATTCTATTATTCTCAAATCCCAAGTAAGCATCCAAACAACTGGGCAATGCTTCCCTTAGTAATGGCAGTTTCAAGATAAATGAGTAACTAGTGAAAATCCTCAACACACACCACTGATAAAATAGACTTGGTAAAGAGAGGGATAATGCAAAGGGCAGTATCGAGCTCAGCTGCAAGAAATTGAGATGTATCCCTCTATTTCTGTCTTTCTTTTACAGAGAACACAATTAACAGACACCAGTGAGGCTTGGAAATATTTCTGCAGTATATGTGTGGTCTTAATCTCAGCCTGTGCGAATATTTACCATGATTTCACTAGATCTTTGTTTTAAGAAGCAAAAAGACCACTCAGAAAAGAAAAATGATTTCCTGTACTGCCAAGCTGATTGAATCATACTTAGGGACTCCATTTCAGGACAGACCCTGAGCACTCTGTTTCTTGAGAAAAATAATTAGTATTCTCTCCATCAGTTTTTTGTGTTGTTTGTTTTTTTTTTTCTTTTTCCTTCTTTTTTCTCTTTGTTTTTCACTCTTTTATTTTTTTGAAAATTGAAAGTCTATGTTCAGGTCAGCCCAGGTCTGGAGAATGGCTGGAAACCTGCCCCCTTTCTCCCACTTCAAACTCTTTTCCTATAGCTGTAATGATTTCTGGACTTGACTTAATTAGCATGTGTGTAATTGGGCATTCTGGTAGAATGCAGCAAACCCAGTGAGAAGCAAGCAGTGCTTAAAAGTTCAAAGCTTACCTTTGATTCAACCAGCCTTCTTACATATTCAGCTTTGTTTCATGCTATCAGTCAGTTGCTGAACGGAGGGATAAGACTCTTTATTCCAACCTCATAGTTACCTAGCCCCTGGGCAGCTCCAACCCCCTCCTTTTAATTATCGCTCCAAAAGCATAGAGCCCACGGTAACATGAGTCACAAATTATATCTCCCTGCAGTGCATAATGCTCCTTTTCACACCTACAGAGGATGAGTCATTAAAAAATATCAAAAAAAGAATATTTAACATTTCCCATCGATAGAAACGGAAGGAAAAACATAAAAGAAGAAATTGGACATATCACCCCAAGTACAGCCAGCTCCCTTTGAAATGGACAAAACTCAGAGTTTGTCTTCTGGTGAGTTTTGTCACATAAAGCACTGTGATAGGAGAACAGACCTTGAGGCCCTGGAGTGTGTCCAGAGAAAGGTAACAAAGCTGGTGAGGGGTCCTGAGCACAGTCCTTATGAGGATCTGCCGAGGGAGCTGGGATTGTTCATTCTGGAGAAGAAGAGGCTCAGGGGAGACCTTATTGCTCTCTACAGCTACTTGAAGGGAGGTTTTAGTGAGCTGGGGATCTGTCTCTTCTCTCTTGTAACTAGTGATGGGACTAGAGGGAATGACTTCAAGTTGTGCCAGAGGAGATTCAGACTGGATGTTAGGAAATACTTATTCTCTGGTGGTCAGGCACTGGAATGGACTGCCCTGGGAGATGGTGGAGTCACCAGCCCTGGAGGTGTTCAAGGACATTGTGTTGAGGGACATGGTTTAGTGAGACCTGTTGGTGATAGTGGATGACTGGACTGGATGATCTTGTAGGTCTTCTCCAACCTCGGTGATTCTATGATTCTATAAAAACAGATCTATCAAAATCCCACTGCAGCTCTGCTCAACTCTTCTTTAGTTGAGAACAGTGGGAAAAGCCAATCTCACAGCAAGGGTTGGGAGGCACAGGATGTGCAGAAGAGCTACACCATCCTCTGCTGTCCACAGGGAAGTAGTTGTCAACAGCTGTGAAGTTAAATCAAGGAGAAGAGAGACACAATTAAGAAATTATTAGAAGTTGGAGTTGAATTCAAGATCCAAATATATTGTTTAGTTCTAGGTGTCAAATAAAGGGAGAAGGCATTGCTGCTATGTCCAGTACATCCAGGAATAGGTTGAGTAGGAGGGGAACACTAGTTCAGTCTCCTTAAAGGAGGGTTGTCTTGAAAGGCTAATCAGACTGTTATCTATCTTTACACAGGTATCTTTACACTTCTCATACACCAGAGATAAACGGACAATCTTTTCTTTCCATATTTCCAATTTAAATCTCTGTTTTAGTTTGAAGCAATTTCCCCTTTCCCTATCATATGTTTCCAGAATATTTCTCTGGGGACAGCAACACATGTTATGGCTTTGATAGAGGTACATTTGTTCTCTGTGGGCCAGATGAGAAATTTTAGGCTAACGGTTTGGTTTTGTTTTAGATTATGCTACACTGGTTCTCAAAAAGTGAGTTATTTCTAAGAATGTACACAAGAAAGATTTCTTTAAGTCTAGGTTGCTGTTGGATGAAATCCTGCCTGTTGTGTTCTTTGGTGGCGATTAATGTATTCTCAGAAGCGATGCTTCTAAGGAAAATAAATTTCAGGTGAGCAGCTAAACCAACAAACATCAGAGGAAAAGGCTGTGGGGAGGCAGAAGGACCATGGGCATCTGCCAGCTCAGAAAAACAACTCTCCTGAACCAGAATATGCTGAGGAAGATGTATATACAGCCAAGTCTCTTAACGTGTAAAACACCTCACATTTCTACATCCCAGAGTTAAAAGAGACTGCAGTAAAAGCACAATATGTGCTGTTGTTCTCTGTCGGTACACAACCAGCCCTCTTTTGCCTTGAACATATCTGGAGTGCTTTGTGTCCTTGCTCATTCTCCCATCAGCTGTCTGCTTTGGCAAAATTTGAAACACTACCACCTGAGCTCTCTCCAACATTAACAATTCAGAATAGTTCTTTTTTTTCCTTCTCTTCCTCCCCTTGTAGACAAATTCTCCTTCTCTGTCTCTTAAAGAACAAGAAAATAAATATCAGAAACTTCTGAGCTTCCTTCTTTAATATATAAATACAATATCTTGGGGCTATAAATGTCTTTGTTCATAAAATCCTTTATTTCTATCTATTTTCACACTGAATTTTTAACATTCATAAGAATTTAATATGACTTTGACTTTAAAATCAGAATGACAACAGTGTACGGTAGGCATGAAGTGTTTTTAACAGCGAAGGAATTTAGTGCTGAAGATAGATAATATCTTCAACTGAACCTAGAAAGTAATGAGACTGAAATACAGAACAAGACAGAGTAATACAGTAATACACCCAAAACCACTGTGGAACAGGAATTGGTTAGATGTAGTCCAGTTCAGCTATTCCTGCAGTTCTGATTCTACACCAAGAAGCTCCACAGATCTACAGAAGAGCCACTCAGCTGATGACAAGTGTCAATGTACAGGACAATTCTCTAAATTATGACTCAGACAGTGCTTAACAAGCCAGGAGTTGAGCTAAGCATAGCTTTTTAATGGGGTTAATACGTTAGGGTGCATGCATGCTGAAAGACTAATGATGCAAGTTCTTGGTCTGCCTCATGCCAGAAATGCTTCTCTTAATGTACATCAGCAGACAGAATCCAGCCTGCCTCACTCAGGATTTGGGGAAAAAATTGAAAAGTCAGACCCTTGTTGTATCAGTATGTGCCTCGACTATGAAAAGTTTGCATGGGGTAGGAGGAATTTGTTCTACAAAATCCAGGTGTATGCCTATGTTAGCAGATTAGAAAATCTAACTGATATGGAAAAGCTTTATCCATACTAATAAGATCCCTAATCCTTTAGAAGAGGCTGCCATCCACGCTGCTGCTTGCTGGGATGCTCCTTGGACAACTTTAACTCATATACAAGGTCTGTTGAGAAGAGTGCTAATACAGACCAACTTCACGCCAAGCACCATTCCTGAATTTATCTGTGTCAAAAACATATCTTTGGTACTCAGGAACACCCTCTGACAAGGCTTAATTTGCTAATATAAGTATAAATAAACCCTGATAATTTTCTCATATCCCTGAAGATGATTCCTCTGGAAAAGAGATTAATGGCCTCAAGTTGTGCCACAGGAGGTTCAGATTGGATATTAGGAAGCATACCTTCACTGAAAGAGAGGTGAGACATTGCAACAGACTGCCCAGGGAGATGGTGGAGCCACCATCCCTGGAGATGTTCAAGGAACGTGGAGACATAGGACTGAGTGACATGGTTTAGAGAGCAAGGTGGGGATGGGCTGGTGTGTGGACTTGACAATCTTGGAAGTCTTTTCCAATCTTAATGATCATATAATTCTAGGACAAGTTTGTGTTTTGGTGTTGCCTGGCATTGCCAGAGTCCCCAAATCAAGTCAGTACTATTTGAAATACGGTAGTACTGAATGCCTTGGACAGGGTGAGGTCAGTAACACTCAGACATTTAGGAAAGGTTTCATCTCACCCACACAGAAGGCATATATATACGTCTCAGTCTATCATCTCAGATTTGCTCTCTGGTCAACAGAAGAAAAGATGCACTTTCAGGGTACATTTCATTTGATCTTGTTTTGCTATAGATTTTATGCTAAGATAAGGTGATGAAAGGAGCCTTGGATTTCTACACAGCAAGAGCTTCCCTTGCAAAGTGGGGATGTAAAATGAATATTTGGAAAACCTGGGAGAAAAAAAATACAGCAAAGTTTAGAAGGGATATAAAGTTCCTGATGCCTTTCTTTCATGCACTCATGTCGCGAATCTCCATAGGTATTAAGTTTTTGCTGTCCTTCCTTCAATTACTCAGGAAATCATGATTAACCAGTGGCAACCATTTGTGTCAAAAAGAAGTCCTTCAATCTGCTGCTGCCTTTCTGCAAGCATCATATCCACGGACTGGAAGAAATCAGGCATAGCACAGACAGAAAGGTTATGCTGATGCTTCTAGAGCTCAGGAAACCTCATATCTGGGCTTAAAAGGCTCTCTAACCTTTGTTAATTTTGCACTCTGCTCAGTCTGTCTGTTTTTCCTGTCACTTGTGTTCTCTTAATTGCTTAGTTCCTTATGGTGGTGAATTTCTAGCAACATACTTTCCTGGCACTTGAAAACAAGCCACTTAACCTTTGGGGCTGATGGGTTTTCAAGGAGGTGGTGCAGTTGCTGAATCTGAGATGTGCAGAACGGTGAACAGAGCCCAGAGATACTATCACCCAAAAATATCTGTTTTGAAAGACTTTGTGAACCCAGACTTATTCCTATCCATGCTGACCTGTCCTTGACTTAAAGGTTGTTAATTCTTAATAAAATACAACAAGTGAGACGATAATATATTAGACATCACGGTTAATGATATAGCACAATACAGAAACCTTCTATACAATCAAACCTCAGGATTGACACTGTTTATGTTCAGAGGTTCATATGACAGACCATCAAATGACTGTAGTGGGTAGGAAGGTATCAAAATAAATTGAATTATCTAATAATTTTATTTTTTAATATTGAAATTTAAGAAACTACATTATCTGCCCAGTGATTTTCCCAGAAATGGCTATAGCTTTGCTCAGGTTAGAAGCAGAATTAGTCTTTGGCTAGAAAGGACTGAAAGCTAAAACCAGAATGTTATTGCTCAGGAAAAAATGATTACAGTCCTATCATGATTACAGCTTCCATATGTAGCTTTCTATTATTTTCTCCGGCAGGGAAGTGGGAATAGTAACATCTGCCATATCACTTTTCCATGAGGATGTGTTGCTTCAGGTGATCTGAATGTGTATGTAGATAATACAGCATGCTAGGTACCGTGGTGTTTAGTGTTCTGAACGTACTTCTTTGCATTAAAAACACAGACAATGTCCCTCACAGAGCTTTTCTCCCTTATTTTTTCCTCTGAGAAAAAACACATAAATTGGACTGATGATTTGATTGGATTTTCATTAACATCTCTATTCCTGAGCACTTGTCTTAGAGAAAGGAAATCAAATGTACATGCTTCATTCCTGAAACTGTAAATATTGCCTGAAATATAAGTCATTCTTATCAGACAAAAATGAATAAATAAATAAATAAAATGAAGCATTTCAAGCAGCTGTAAGGCATTTAGGAGGTAAAACTGAAATTAAAGAATTGGATTTGATAATTCACGTAGAACTTAATCTAAAGACTCAGTTTGCTGCCAAGAAGGTCCAGTGCTGTCTGAGCATTTCTTTTTTGACCTCCTGCTCTCCAGAGGCCAACCATGATGAGATGTGGTGACCAAACAACCAGAAATATGCAAGAACAGAGTAGCCTATCAGGGAGAGCTACAAGAGGAAGCTAGGATGATAAAGAAAGACAGAAAAATGGTGGTGGAGTTAGCAAACAACAGTAATAACAGAAGGAAAAGTCAATAAATACAGCATTGATTTTCTGATGTTCTTTGTGTGTGTGCAATGCTACTGACTTGGACTTTTTAATCAATTGAGCCAGGCTGTATTGGTTAAGTATTATTCTTCCTGAATAACATTTTACCTTGAATACTTTAGCATCTGAGCTATCTTTGCATTTTATTTTATCTCTCCTAAGGTTCAGCTGGAAGAGTAGACCTCAACTATTACAGCTGAGAGATCAGATAGAAATAAAAAAGGAACAACTGCCACAATATTCAAAGGAGAAATTATTTCCCCTGTGCCTCAAATTCAACAGTCTGGGTTGAATTTATAAAACTTTTCTTGAGACTAGCAAAAAGCTTGTGATCTTGTTTTTTTTCCTCTTCCTATACAGCCAATGGGGAGCTGAAGATAAACAGACTGAAAGAAGGTATTTTCTGGAGCTTAATAGAAACTTACAACAGGATTAACAATGAATTGAAAAGGGGGCAGCTACAAAGCAGGGACTTTCTGAAGTGTACTTCTATTATTCCATAGAAAATGTATGTGAATTTGCCAGTCAGGCACAGAGACTCAGTAATTAACACTGAGCACAGAATGAAGTTCCAAGAGAAAAGCAAATTCCAGAGATGAAACAGAATTCTTGTTTACTTATTTTTACCTATCCATAAAAACAGAATGGGAATTTACATTTTAATGTACTGAAAGTTCCCTTTAGCAAATGTGCTATTTATTATTTACATTCTTTTCCACTTTTTAGCATCCTGTTTGATGGAAAAAAATTAACTGATGGGCCAGTGAAGCAATGTGAGCTGGAATACCCTACCCATATGATGCATGCACTTGCATAACTTGCATATTTACAGACTCATCTTGCGTGCATTTGGCTCAGAGATGTAATTACAGAATTGTAAAGTCATTAAGGTTAGAAAAGATCTCTAAGATCAAGTCCAAACATCAATCCATCCCCACCATGTCCACTAAATTGTGGCCTTCAGTGCCACATCTAAACTTTTCTTGTGCACTTCCAGGAGCAGTGAGCAGCCAACCTGAACCTCCCCTCTGATCCTATTGCTAGTTTTGCAGGAGAGGAGGCTGACCCCTACCTCTCCACAGTCTCCTTTCTGGAAGCTGTAGAGATTGATAAGGTCTATCCTGGGCCTCCTTTTCTCCAGACTCCCACTTCCCCCAGCTGCTCTTCATAAGACTTTTTCTCCAGATCCCTCACAGTTTTGTTGCTCTCCTCTGGATTTGCTCTGCAGTTCTCAATGTCTTTTTTGCAGTGAGTAGCCCAAACCAACACAGTACTTAAGGTGTAGCCTCACCAGAGAAGAGTACATAGGGACAATCACCTCCCTTCTTCTGCTGGCTACATTATTTTGATGCAAGCCAGGATACCATTGGCCTTCTTGGCTACCTGAGCACACTGTTGGCTTATGTTCAGCCAAACATCTACCAACACCCCTAGATATTTTTCTAATGCACAGATTTCCAGCCACTCTGCCTCAGGTCTTTATCATTATAAGGGGCTGTTGTGATCAAAGTGAAGGACTCAGCACATGGTCTTGTTGAAGCTCATATAGCTGTCCTTAGCCCATCAACCCAGTCTGTCCAGATCCCTCTGTAGAGTCTTCCAGCTCTTTGACCGATCAACATCTCCATAAAACTAGTTCCACTCACATACCTGTTCTGCCTTGAACAGAACTTGAGTTCACATTTTCCAAAAGATTTCTACCCCTTATTGGACATTATGTGTGCCAAACCAAATGTTTATTTCCTCTGTGCTTATGTCTTACTGTCCCATACCCCTGGATAATCAAGGGGTTGATACTTGTTGTTTATATTTTCTCCTTGCACACCAATATCCAAAGGTCCCACAATTATTTATCAAGTTAATTGTTGGGATACTCTTTGAAATTCAAACTTATCACCTTATCACACAGAAATTAACTGAAGGAAAGACAAATTTAAGTGAAGTTACACTACGGAAAACATACAAGAAATACAAAGATACATACAAGGACTTTATTTATGCATAAATTACCTCTGCTATGTATATACAGGGACACACAATGATGATGCCAAACCATTGTATGTAAGAAACCAAGCAAGACAGAATGAGGCCCCCAAATCCCTCTTGTTCATCCTTCTCCCAGTGTCCCATCCATATCACATTCATCAGGAGCCCCACAACTCTGCTGTGTGATGATCATAAATGTCAGGAAGCATATTCCTTCTGCACTAAAATTAGGTAGCAAGTTGAACTGAGTGGGGGTGTGTCATTTTATTTTCGGTTTTGGCAACTTCCTTGGGTTTAATATCTATACAGGTGGCAGCTGTTTTTCCTTCTTCCCTTTATCACATCAATTACCTCAAGTGATCTTGTATCGTCACATCTGAGAGTGACTGTCAAAACCAGAGGGAGTAAAAGGGACATACACTGAATTGAGGAGGAACTGGTACCTGTCCACAATACTTGTCCAGCATCTGTTGGAGTCTCAAAGGCCAACAAAGCTGGAGGTGTAAAACCTCATGGAGAGGTCATCCCCTAAATGAGGACATCAGCAGGGAAGGGAGTAGAGTGACTGAGATAGCTCCCTTACGCAAACTGTAGGAGGATTAGTCAGAGCCACTTCCAGCTGACAAATCTTAGAGGAATTCATTCACACTTGCAGGTAAGATGTATGGTAGCTTTGGAACTGGAAAGATCAGGGTTTTTTTTTCAGAAATAAATGTTCTATATTACTCATTAGTGCATATTATGATCCCCAGTTGCTCTACACCAGCCTTGTGAAGAAGAGATTACAGTCATCCCTGGGGAGGAAAATTTGCATTCAAATCCCTTCTCTGTTTTCACTGAAGTGATGTTAAAAGCTTGTCTGAAACTCTGGGAAGGACTTTTTGCTCTCCCCCCAATCAATAGGTCTTAACTCAAATCACATGAAAGTTAGGTATGTTTATTTTCTTTTTTAAATTAAAATATGTGTATTTGAAATTGTGCAGTTTTGTTTAGAACAAAGCAAAACATATTTCTGTGAAGTGCTCGCTTGACACAATCCATGCAAAAAGTAACAGAAAAAAAAAAGCAAAGGAAATAAAAAACATACTTAGTGAGCTTCTTCAGTAAACTCTCTTGGTTCAAACTTCGTGTTGAGAATCATAGAATCGTTTGAGTTGGAAAGTACTTTTAAAGGTTAGCTGATCCAAGTCCCCTGAAACAAACAGTGAAGGTTTCTTTCATGAAGAGAGGGGAATTTAACCCACAGACTTGTTCATAGAATCATTATGGTTGGGAAAGACCACTAAGGTAATCTAGTTTGATTGTCAGCTCATCTCCACCATGTCCCTAAGTGCCACATCTCCACGTTTCTTGAAAACCTCCAGTGAAGTTAACTCCACCACCTCTTTGGGCCACTTGTTTCAATGCCTCAGAACTTTCAGAGAAGAACCTTTCCTCATATCCAACATGAGTTGGAACTACTCAGAACCATCAAGCAGTTATTGTGGAGGTCTTCTTCTAAATACTAATCAGTGACTAAACACAACTCCATTAAAATATTTAGCCAATATCTTTAGAGAAACATGCAATGGATTTATTGCTGTGGCAACTCAAAGAGACACAGTACCACAAAGAGGCAGAAAGGAAAATTCAGCCAGCCTTTTGTTTCCTTCACAAAGCCAAAATAAACCCAGAAAATACGTTTATAGCATTAAGTAGCTGTATCAAGGCTATTACTGCTCACTGTTAGCCACTTCAGTGCTGAGATTAGCATGGAGAATTTGCCAGACATAGCAGGGGTGGCAGAGAGGGCCTTGTTTGTTCCTAGAAAGCAGCAGAATTTCTTTACTGTCTTGAATGGTCTTTAGAAGAAGACAGAGCAGATATATAGAGTGCATGTGAATAGATGCATGTATCTGTAGACTGATTATTTTCTGACAGAGTCCATCACTATCTTCCAACACCTCTTCAGTAGGAAACAATGCATCACTTAGACCAAACTGTATTTTGTGAATTTAATGACTGGAAGAGAATTTCTTTGCTCAAAGCTGTTCTCCTTTCCAGTCTCTCAATAAATTATTCTTCACACTCTCAGAATCACAGAATCACAGAATTGTAGGGGTAAGTTCCTACTTGCCTTCATTTCCTTACACATGTCGTATGTCAAAATATGACATATATATTCATACTGGTTAAATGTAAATTATTTGTAGCTATACCTGCATATTGTTAATTGTGTAGCAATGTTTATTTCTAATTCCTGTGATGCTAGATCTCAGCAGAGACCATGAAATAAAATTCTAATCTTGCTCTTATACAGAAACAACATTCTATCTCCTCACGCTGAACATTCAGCACATTTCCAGTTGTCTTAAGTAATCCTAGAGATGCTGCAAAGGGTTGTATAAGGAGGTGGAGAGGGGTAGGAAAGTGATAGTGTGTGAAGGATAAGACTGATTGTCTATAGTCTGTTGAGATTTAAATTAGACCAATAAATACATTGCAGCATTGCAGCAACTCCTTCAGTTCTTGCAAGAGTTTCAGGAATGGTGCTGATTTACTGTGTATTTTGGAGGCCTCACACACACTGCTGAGAGAATATACAAAATACCAGAGCAAGAATCTCAGAAGTCTTTGAGGGATTGAAGTGTCCAAATTTCCATTAAGCGGGAGAAAAATGGGAAATGCAAACCCCAGTGGTATCTTTCTAATCTCAGTAAGTGCAAATCTCTCATTGTTTTGCAAACTAGTGACATTAAATAACTTTTTCTCCCTATAAAACCACTCAACTCGGTGCAGAATACATGGGAAAGTTTCTATGGGACACAATAAATGTGGAAGAACAATAGAGAAGAACATTTGTTAGAGCTGAAATTTCATTTACAGGCCTTTTCATGGGATTCCTGACTTTTCCTTTCATTTATGTTCTAAAAGTTCCCTATATAGCATTGTTACCCTACAGCTCAAAAATATGAATAGTAAACAAGATACTCTGCCCCTTGCTCTAGGAGCTACATTGATTCTCATATGAAGTAATTTCCTGTTTAAAGTCTCTGAGCCTCAGGAATCCCTGTGAGAAAAGCAGAAGTAATAGGATTAGGAGATGTTGCCTATAGTCAATAGCAGTGCTCTGGGCAGCTGACACCTCCTGGTCAGGGAGCTCGACAGGAAAAAGAAAGGATGGGAAATTACATAGCCAATGAAAAATGCCTGATGGATGATTAAGCAGAGGTCGTTGTTGAAACATTTGACATCTTGGCCACACTTCTAAATCTGAATCAGGTCTTTTATTTATTTCCCTCAACTTCTTCCATCTTTAGCTGTTACTTGACCATCAATGGCATGCATTTACTTTTACTTTTCAAAAGGGAAGCATTTTCTTGCATTGGGATTGCCAGGCATGGAACAAGCCACATTCATGCCATTATTCTCTCCTTCAAAACAAGGTGACCATTTCCAAATTGTGACTGGCTCCATCATTTCTGACCCAGGATGAGTTCCCACACATTTTCAGGGGCTTCCGAGGAGGGTGCTTAGTAATCCAGTGAGGGACTCCTTTTAATTTACTGTTATAAGCAAAGCCAGAGTGAAACAGGTCATGGTTTAACAGCAATTCTGTTTACAAAGACAAAGCAGATGATTACTAGTGCGAAATGTGTTGCAAACATTATAATACACATCACATATTGCAAATGCTTTGAAAGGAGGTTTTTTGGATGGTTCCAGGAGACCTGCCAAATTTCATGTTAGTTAACCATTAATTCAACTGTCAGCAGTCACACATCAACCCTTAAAAAGTGTTAAAAGAGACATTATCATTCCTTCTTTGCACTGCAAAACAGATTCTGTGTTGTCCGACCAAAGCATTCACATAGCCCCACTGTTTGGTGTGCCCATTACGGCAAGGCTTGAGGCATACTCTTGGAACTCTCTACTCTGCAGACAATGTCTGTTAAAGCAGGACGAATCATCTTCAAAGACAGGGCTAGGGATATGAACTCTTGGATTCAACCTTTATTTTCCCTTCCAGAAAGAGGGATAAAATTAGAAATGGCACTGATGTCTGGAGATCTCTACTTGTAGGGAACATTCCTCGCTAATGAGCAAGAGAAGAGGCAAAGAGATAAGCAGGACATATTTTCCTATGCTCTGTCTGCAGTACTCTCCTATACCATTCGCAAAGGTGGCACCTGAGTGTTTTGCAAGTATTATTGAATCTCCTCACGTCTCTTGACTATATTTATTGTGCATGACTTATTAAATACAATCCAGACCATGGGAATCTAAAAGGAATACGAAGACCCATTTGTACTGTGACACAGTCACTTCTGTTCTATTCAGTCCTCTTGGGCACAGTTGGAAACACGAGAATTACCCATTTAAGTGTAATAAAATCAAACCCATGTAAGCTATTACTTGCT
Source organism: Callipepla californica brunnescens (assembly GCA_023055505.1). NCBI lineage: Eukaryota > Metazoa > Chordata > Aves > Galliformes > Odontophoridae > Callipepla > Callipepla californica. Next base: position 888,802 of record JALIRH010000002.1, on the reverse strand, counting down.
ATTAAAGCTTTATGTAATGTGCAGTAAGGAAGAAAGCAAGGTTTTTCTGTTCGTTTCTTTTCAACCCACAATAAAGATGTGTATGAGGTACTTTGAATAGTTCCAATGAAAATTCTGAGGAAAGTAGGTCATGAGGAGTTCTCTGGAGGACAGAAAAAGGCTTCTTATGCAAGCTGGAATTTCCCACTTGCTTCCTGGTAAACACTGCTTAATTTCCCATCTGATTGACACTTAGCGTGGGATGGTTTCTGTCGCAGAGCCCAACCACACCTCACCCTGATGGTGAGGACATTTGTAAAGAGCAGAACTGGATGATTCATGAAAGAGGAAGAAAGACCAGAGGAATTTGTTCACCTCTTTCAGCATGAAGACCATGACTACATTAGGTGATGATGTGGTAGGAACCTCTGAAACCTTCTCCCATTTATTGCTTTGGCTGTAGTCAGCAGGTGGGATCTCTCACTCCAACCTCTCACCCTTGTCTACACTTTTCAGTCTTTCTCCTAAATAAACTCCTTTCAGATAGACTTGCCATTCATTTTATCAACTCCTTATGACCCTTTTTTACTCTGACTGTTCCCAGATATTTCTTGACACAGATCGCATCCTGAAGCCTCAAGAGAAAGTAACTTTAAAACTGAATACATTCCTAGGAAAAAAAAAATAAATTTTCAGTATTTTTGCATTTTTTCTTTTTTTGTTTCTTAAGAAAAGAATGCAACTTTCCTTGATCAATTAGGGACATCTGCATTTTACTCTGAGGAGGAAGAGTTTTGCATGGCATTTTTATATTTCTGGAGAATACACTGTTGTTCTACCACGTTCTTAACTTTCTTCAAAGTGAAGATAATTATAAAAAGGTATATTGTTATAAATAAGCACATAGGAATCTGTATTTTTCTAAATCTGTGTATATGTTCCTTACATTGTATCCTAGATAAAGCTGGAGAGGCGGCGTAATACATATAATGGGATGAGTTAAATGTCAGCACAGAGTGGGCGAATCTGGTGTTATTCCAAACATTCTAGCAGGGTAGAAAATTTCAAGAATTCGCTGATAAATAAAGGCAAGTGGCTTCAAATAATGTTTTATCCTTTTAAGGAAGTTCTATTCCTGATGACTTTAATGTTTCAAGGTAAAAGAAATTCATAAGAAATTTCCATTTCCCTATTAATTTCTGCCAAGGGATAACCAGTTTTAGAAACCTTGCACCCACCCTCTTCTGGAAGTGTCCTGATTTTATTCCCCATTTGTTCTTGCTAAGAAATAGCATCTCTGCTTTCGATGGAGTATCAAGGAATTCCAAAAAGAGATAGAATATGAGCAAATTAGTCCAGGATCACCAATTCTGGGTCTTCAGTCTTCTCAATCTTTAGACTTTTTTATGCTCAGATGTAAAAATCTTTGTTTGCTGAATTTTTTCTCCTATGGGTTCAGTGCTTGACTCTGGCTTTGTGTTTTCCAACCCTCCCTAAATCACAGAGTCTTTTTTCAAGAAAAGTATCCTATTTGTCAAAACTCATGGAATTAAGAGAGATGACTGTGTGCCATACTTAAACAGTATTTTCACAAAATGGCATTGCTTACTCCTGCTCTTGGTAGCTCAGAGATGAGATCGTACTGTGACATTCAGGAGAAAGTGAAAAGGTCAAAGAGGCTAATTTGTAATTAAAGGAATGTAATTAAATGGATGAGTCATTCCATAAGTGAGCTGTGAACCTTAGCTCATCTCTTATCCAGGCACACGTACTGGTGTCTGTTAGAAGCAAAGGGATGGAGTCTTGGTTCATTTGAATGTTGAACACCTGTTTGGGGTTTCATCTGCTTAGTAGAAAAAACAGAACCTGTAGACTTCTTTAATAGGCTTTGAAGACAGTCCCTGCAAATGAATTCTACCTATATTCACTCTTTCCTCTCAATGTAATCATTTCTTCATGTCACATTTATTCTGAGAGTAGTTTACCAAAAAGTAGAGTTTTCCTGACAAGGGCACACCTGGGAAGATGTTGGGAGAGGTGCACTGGGATGCTCTCAGTTCAGAAATGAAATCATCACAACATAATGAAAGAGCATAGCAACAATGAGAGATGTCACAGTCCTAGGGACATAAGAACATGGTCAAGTGAAGGGTGAGAGAGAAGATCTAAATTCTCCAGTGTTAGGCCAACAGTGAGAAGGCAGAGATGAAGACATACACATGGAATAAGAGAAAACCTTCTGAAGATATCTGCCATCTTCTCTCTTCTCCGCAATGCTCCTATGCCTATGCATAACTAGGTTTGTGTGAAGGGACCAAAGGTCTTTTTGCTAAAATAATCATTTTCTGGCAGCTGGTGCAACCTGGGTTCTCAAGGACATCTGTGTCTTCCACAGAAGACTGGCTGATTCAGCACGGGGTCATGGGAAAGACTGTGCCCTTCTGTCTCAGATGCTGGAGTCCTGGTGGGACTCACCAGCACATCTCAGCTGTTTCTACATGCTAGTGGGTGCTCAGATTTGTCCATTTTCATTGGTGTCAAAGAACATATTATCATCAGCAGGGACCTTCACAGCAGCATCAGCCTTCACAGAATTGTAAAGGTTGAAATACACTTCCAAGGTCAAGTCCAGCTGTCACCATCATGCCCACTCATAGAATCACAGATTCATTAAGGCTTTGTGAACCTTTGAACAAAATGAAGGCTTTTGCTTTAGGATGAGAACAAAACCTTCATAAATTCCACTGATTTCACTGGCAAATCCAAATAGAGACACCTTCATGGGAGACAGATGTATTTACTCAGATGAATTCCAACTAAAGTTTCCTTTAAATATTTTTTTTTTCTTTCTGGTCAACTTTGATGGTCAAGCAAAATGAACAAGGTGAAACAAATACTAATATAATGAGAGGAAAAATCTTCACTTGTTTGCCAAAGTTTGGACTAGAAATGACTCCTCTGGCAAAGACTTCTTGGGAGCCAAAGTAACCTAGTGATGCCAGGCCATAAAATGAAGTGATTTCTGTGCAGATGCACCTTCTATTCTGTCACCAAAAGCTGGATGGAGAGATAGAAACAGCAAGTGTAAGTGCTTGACTCTCCACAACAGTGATTCTGTCAGGAAACACAGACTATGAATACAATATATTCTGTTCATAGGCCCACAGTCAGTGCCTAGCCAGTTCAACTAGACACTTAGTTATTTGAAGTTTCACAGCCTTTCTTCATTCTTCATTTGAATCCTGACTGCCTGAATGGAGCTCCTTTCCTTCCAGAAGAGAATTGTTGCAGACAACATGGACATCTGGTTGAAGGAGATGAAGGCTGCTAGCATGCTGCATTTGCAGGCACTATTGAACACATCAGGAGATGTGTTTTTACTGTCAACAGTGGAAAGTAGAATATCTCCAATAACAGAAATTATGGTTTTCCTCTCTCATGCTATTCTCCTCAAGTGGAAGCTCTCTGGTTGTTGTACCATTCATTGATGTGCAGCTGTTTCCTTGGGTTTGTCATGGATCTCAGGAAAAAAAAAAAAAAGAAAGAAAAGCAAAGGCAGATTGGTGTGTGTGAGCAAGCTCTCCAGAAGTAATATCATCCAACAAAATTTTGGCTGGCTTATCTAATTAGAAAGGAAAAAAATACTTCCACTAATGGCAGTATGCACACTATATATAAACATACATACGTGACTGTGATAGGAAGAAGCTCTCATTTCTAATTAACTGCCTGGCTCTTCTGGCAGTACTCCAGATTGATCTAACAGATGGTGACAAGCCACTCTTCTCTACCCTCCTTGTTCTAACCAGAAGCAAATGTCTCCTCCATTCAATGCAGAATTGGCTGAAGAACATGGTCAGCCTCATTACTGTGTTTTTTATCAAGCCATTAATATCTGAATTCTGCTTCATTATGCACAGGTCGTTGAAGGTCTCCAGTGTAATTAATTCCACAACTGGCAGTAGACTTTTCTGTTAAAGCTAAATTGGGACTGGTTTGTGATGGTACCTTATGAAGATCTGTATGAAAGGAAAACTGCAATGTCCCTGCTAAACATAAGCGTATCTCCACCCTAAGCTCCCTAAGCTGATGACAAGGTTGATTATTTGGAAAATTTCTTCTCAGAGTGGTGAGGCACTGGCACAGGATGCTCAGGGAAATGGTGGAGACACTGTCCCTGGAGGTGTTCAAGAAATGTAGAGACAGGACAGTGTTAGTGGGTGTAGTGAGGATGGGCTGAACTTGGGTGTCTTTTCCAACCTTAATGGTTCAGTCATTCTACAATTCTAAGAAGGAAGTTCTTTCTCTCTCCCTATTAATTCCTTGTTTTCTCATCTCAGAGTAATAGTGTTTACTGGGTCAGCATGAAGATGCTCCTGGTCCTGGATGAGAGTCAAATGGATAGTTGATACTCGAGAATCACATCACAAGCCTACCCTAAATAAAAAATGGAATGCTAAAACTAGAGTGCAACCTGCCTCAATTCTGCTCCTTTACTTTCCTGCTGAACATGTAGCAAAAGTGTGAGGCTTTTCTAAGAGTAATTTATGTTCGGTAGAATCTGAGGAGGGCATTAATTCCAACATCTTCCTCAAAGCAGGTTCAGATATGATTCTAGTAGTGCATGATATGCATGAAGTGCATTGAAGATGAGGAAGGTAAAAGTCTACTGCACTGGGCAAGCAAGGATTTCTTCATTGAAGAGTCATGCAGATGACTGGAGGATCCCATGTCCATGGCAGGAGGGTTGGGAGTAGACGATCTTTAAGGCCCCTTCCAACCAAACCCATTCTATGAATGTTTGGAAAGGATGACCACACAGTGAAGTACAGGTACCTACAGCTAATGCTAACCAAAATAGCAATGAATATAGAATCAGCATGTCTGTAGACCTGTCAGAATGGTTGGAGCTGCCCTCCAATTATTTGGGTCAGATTTTTAAGTGCTGTATGGTCATACACCAGGTAAGGAAGGTGCAGCATGAATATACTAGTACGAATTAGAGAATTGTTCCCATTCTGGAAGCATCATAGCAAAGCAGGGAAATTCCAGGATGCATGAACTGGGCTTTAGGACTTTCAGTTTTACTCTCAGCTTTGTTATTGCCAGTAGGATGACCTTAGGCAACATTTTTTACCTCTTTGTTCCTCAATTTCCCAGTGCATAGAATGGAGAATAACAGCACTAAATTTGCTTCTTTTCTGTCTCTCTATCCTGCAGGGTAATGACCTTATCACTTAGCAGCCCTACCAACACACCTGCTCGCTCCTCACATACAAAATGCCTTTCCTTTCAAATTATCTCGACAATTAACACCAGAAGGATAACTCAGAACAGTTTTGCTCTCAGCTGTTCTTATGTTCAAGCCTACTGCTTGCTTTTCAAACCTGATGAAGGGCTTCTGCATCTGAGAGCTCAACAGTGTTCTCCAGCTGCATCTGTTGGTCTCAGAAACAAAAGGACATCTCGCTGTGTGCCTTGACTCCTCACTAAAAAGTTTTGGGATAAGCTAGTGAGGAATTAGACTAAATAAGACTAGCTATGGTTATGTGATTATGTGCAGCTAACCCATAATCAATATGCCTATTGAAAACTTTTGCATACAGGCTATTTGAGTAGCTGGGGTCACAGAGAATTAGAGGGTGCCCAATACCACACTGTCCTTTCTCAAGCCTTTTTCTTCTGCTATCTATAAATTGTCTCTGCTAAAAGTATACCAGAATTATATGTATGTTCCCAATGGCCATTTTTCAATCTTTTTATTTGTTCTCCCAATCTTCAGTGAGGTAGGATAAGGCTAGGATTATCCTTCACACCCTAATGGATGTCATTCAGCTGCCAGGAAATCAAAGAGGGTTGTATGTTTAAGTAGTACATCTGGTTTGATCCTACTTAAGTCAGGACATTCATTTACATATTTGGGAATTCCAGGAACATCTATCCAAAGATGCTACAAATTCCGGAGGTTTTGCTGATACACAAAGCAGATTGATCAAGCTGATACTTTCATTTTCTACCTGTCAGTTCTTATTTCTACCTGTTTCTCAGTTCCTACTTAGTTCCTGCCATTTGTGCTTCCTTGGACTTCCTGCCTGAAAAGATCCAAACTGACATCAGAATTCAGGATGGGAGAAGATCAAAAGTACTGCAATCTGAAATGTTCTTTTTGAATACATAAGCTCTCATACTCTGGAAAAATTAGTCTACAGTCAAACATGTTCTTCCTGATCACCCTGGTCACTCTCTTCCATATGCTTAGCATCCATCAGATCTGTGGTCTCTGATGAACCAAAAATAGGTTCATTTTCCAGACTCACCAGCTCTTCTGTGTCTGCCAGAGATGAGAAAATGGACTCCAAAAACCCACACATTAGTCAAAAAGACAAACATATTTAGCCACCACTCCCAGTCTCTGAGTCTTGGATGGATAGCCTGGATGCTATCCATTGAGGTATTCCGAGTGCCACAGCTCCATTGCTCCTTGCTGACACAGCTAAAGGCAGAGAAGTTAAGAGGAAAATCCCACCACTCTTACTTCCTTCAACCCTGTGAATGACACCATCTTTACTAGCTCCATACTTGTTCTTCATGTAAAGACAGATATACAGCCATGTTCATTCCTCCACTGCAAAGGCAGTCTGGAAAGGAGTACACTCGTCACTCCATCTTTATTTAATGCAGTGGCTTTTGTGGAGTTGTACAGGGATAGAGAGAATGCTACCGTTACAAATCAGTAGCTGCATTTCACAAACAAAATTGATTACATATCCATTAAAAATTATTTGGCTCATGATGTTAGGCAGATTCTCAACATTTCCCATGCAGAAGGTAAAGGCCTCCTTAGCTCTCTGCCCTTCACAGCTATACCTGAGAGGAATACTTTGAATTTCTATGACACTTGAAAATAATTTCTTTCACTTTTATGTATCTCTTGAGAGTGGTTTTTTTTTTTTGGTGTTTTTTTGTTTTTTTTTTTTTTTTTTTTTTTTTTTGCCTGAAAAGATTATACAGTTATAGAATCGTTATGTTTGGAAAAGACCTCTAAGACCATCTAGTCCAGCTATCCAACCATCACCACCATGTCTACTCATAGAATCATTAAGGTTGGAAAAGACTACTAAAATCACTTAGTCCAACCATCAATCCATCACCACCATACTCACTACACCAGGTTCTATGTCAGTGTTCATGTATCCATGGCAGAAGAGCAATGGAAGAAGTCAGTAGATGCCATTCCCCTCTACTCAGTAATGGTGAGTCTGTACCTGAGTGCTGAGCCCAGTTGTCTTGAGACTAACTGGAGTGCAAGAGCGGCTTCTGCTCCTTAGGAAGCACTTTTATGCTGTGTGGGTGCCAGAGCTGGCACAGGGAGAAAAGAGGGGCTAAGGGCTGCTCTTGGAAATCTCCAACCTCACCTGAATGTGGCTCTGGGCAATCTGTTTGCTGAGTCGCTTCCAACTTCAGTCATTCTGTCATTCTGTGAATTGCAAGAGAGGAGGATTTAGTGGTAGAAAAAAGAAAGCAGTCATCGGTACGTGCTCACTAGCCCAATGCTAGTTCATCACCTGAATGGGAAACACTTCTTTTCTCTCTTTTTAGCAAGAATTTCCCTCAACTTGTTTCCTGCTTTTTGCAATGGGGGAGATCTCCTGGATATAGAGTGATTTGGGATTCACATAAATGGAGTTTTCTTTTTTCCAAGGGAGGTCAGTCAGTGCTGCACTCCTTTACAGGTGTCTGCTTTTATATACACCATGACCGTCTTTAATGAAGCTGACATGGTTAAATGGAATACAGATCAAAGAAATGAATAAAAAATGAGTACAAAATATATTGCTGGGAGAAAATATATAAAACAGTATATAAACCCAGAAAGCAAAATATATAACCCTACTAAAGGAAATCTAAGCTGTCATATTACCTTAAATAAAAATAATAAAAAAAGATATATGAAGCTAAGACCAATTCTTAACAGCTTACTTAAAATAAAACTGAGTTTGCTTCTTTATTTCCCATTCCTTTATGCAGAAGAAGGAAAGAAAAGCTTCCCAAGTCTTTATGATAAATCACAAGCAGTTAGAGCAGGCAAGGTATTTACAAGTTGTAGTTAATAGAAATGTTTATCAAAGACAGTGTAATTACCAGACAGCTTGCTCAAAAAACAGAGTTGTTAAAAAAAGATTGGTAAAAATAGCAAGAGTAGATACTAAAACAAAAATTTGCAGGAACATATGTAAAAGCAAGTGGTTTTCAATCCAAACAGGTGTCTCATCTCTTTTTACTCAGAGCAACAGTCATAATATGAGAAGGCTATATAACCAAGGAAAGCTATAAAATCCTGTGTTAATGGGAATTAATAACAGCAATAAATGGCTGGGTTTGTGGAGGGTGTCCCTATCATTTGTTTGAGGGCACATTTATTGAGTAAGACATTAAGTGGCATTCCCATCCAAGTCAAACGAGACTTAAATATACATTTAAAGTTAAGTACATATTTAACTGTTTTGCCTAACACATTCCCTGGGTAATGAGAAAGCCACCTTTGAGGTACCATCACAGAGCAGTGCTGGGCTGCTTTATGAGAAATACCAGTGTCAGCTGAAATAAACAGCAAGTGGTACTCCCTGCAAGTAATAACAGCAGAAAGAGTTAATGGTGTGACCTGGACAAGATTCAGGCCAGCACAACACCTCCTTCAGCCCCCATAATGATCATAATGGAACAGGTTGCCCAGAGAGGTGCTGGATGCCTCATTTCTGGAGACATTCAGGGTCAGGCTGGATGGGGCTCTGAGCACTCTGATCTAGCTCTAGATGTCCCTGTTTACTGCAGAGGCCAGATGACTTTTAAAGGTCCTTGTCAACTCAAATACTCCTATGATTCTATGCTATGCCTAGTGTTGACTGTCTTAAATTAGCAGCACTGATGTCCACTGTTAATCAACTCTCCGATTTCAGAAAATCACAGCATAGTTGAGGTTGGAAGAGATCTCTGGGTCCATTTGGTCCAACCTGTACTCAGGCAGGGACACCCAGAACTGCTTGCCCATGACCATGTACATGCACCATTTTAATATCTTCAAGGATGATATACCACAAGCTCTCTGGGCAGCCTATGTCCTCACTGAGTCATCTGTATAGTTCTTCTAATGAAGTAAACCTCCTCTCCTCCAGTTTGTACCCACTGCATCTTAGGATTATAGAATCATTAAGGTTCAAAATACTTCTAAGATCATGTTCAACAGCATGATCCACAAGCACCAGGCCCACTCATAGAATCATAGAGTCATTAGAGATGGAAAAGACTGTCAAGATCATCAAATCCAACTGTCAGCCTATTGCCGCTATGCTCTCTTATCAAATCATTAACATTGGAAACTTGTCCTCGCACTGGGCATCACTGTTTGTCCCATTTTCTGTTTCACCCCTGATGTGACTGCATTTCAGAAAGGAGAAAAAGCAACCATTGTGCACAATGCCCTTTCTGATCTTTGTGAGCACTGATTAATATATTCCTGATATGTTCAGTCATTCAGCCAACAGGAATTTAATGATTGACAAGTAGTGTCATTCTGTTGCATTTCTATGGGTTTCTATTTAAAGCTGTGATCCATTTGTGTAGATTCATTTAATCCAGAGGCTGTCTTCTCTTTTTTTCCTTCCCAGTTTTTACATTTTGAAGGTTGATCTTTTTAAAAGAGCTGTGCTATTTAGTAGATGTTGAGAACTGAGAGAAATGACACTGATGACTAAATTGTGGCACTAAGGGACATGATTAGTGGGCATGGTGTGGATGAGTTGATGGTTGGATTAGATAATTTTAGTGGTCCTTTCCAAACTTAATGATTCCATCCTTTTATGATTCTATGAATGCAATACTTCCAAATCACCCACAAATTAAAACAGGTCAAACAGGAACTACTGCAGCTAGGGTCAACAAAAATAATGATCACCCTGCATTTGTGGGCTACAATTAATGTTTCATGGCCAAAAAGCTTCAGCTCACTGCAAAAACAACTTTTCTATGGTGAGTACTGGCAATTTCTGTACTAGCAAATTGGTCTGAACAACATTAGCTGTCTTAAACTTGGAAAGGTTTTTGTTCAAGTCAAGTGATGCTTTGCTAGTCCCCCAAAAAAAAGACAACGAAACAAAACAAAAACAAACAAAAGAAAACAAAGACAAGGGAAATAAAATAACAGAGAGTTACAAAGAACTGATTCTTTAAAAAACATTCTTACAGAAAATATTAATTGCAAACCAACAAAATAATACAAATAATGGTGAATTATAAATAGTCCAAGGCTTCAAGCAGCACAATTTTCTTAAAAGAACAAAATAATAACCTATTCCTTCTGAAACTCTAGTAGGTTCTATGATGTTAGGAAACATTAACAGGAGTCAGCTGGTTTGGGTTAAATTATGTTAAACTCCTACTGTTGAAGTAGAAGGAAGTGGGAGTCTGTGTGACCTCACTTTGAGAACTGGAGATATGCCAGGATACAGCCCATATTTTAATTTGGAAACCCTAACACAAAGCTCCATTATTACAAACATGATATATTTATAACCTTATTTCCAGGCAAGCTCTGTCTAAACCAGTCTGATATTGTACCATGTCTGACTCTGACTGTTCAGACTGAAGACAGATTCCTTCTGCACTTCTCACCTCTGCCCCTTTCTTTTGATTGTTCTTCCTTTCATGTCTCTTTTTCTATTATTTCAGCTAAATGTATTTTTTGCCCAAAAATCACATAGTATCTAATATAATAAATATAGCTAATTGCCACGATTGTCCCAGACAATTGTACAATTAGTAATTAGTATGGTTGGGAGCTATTTACAACAGTCAGCTTTGATACAGTCCTCCTACTTGCAGGGTAAAAGAATTTGCAGCATTTGCACATCCATTTCTTGCCACACATTGGCAATAATAATAATAATAACACAAACAAATGAAAACCAGGAATATTTAACTTACTCAGAGTGACACAGTGTTTTTCAAAGCACTGATTTGTCATTTTTTCTGTGGAAGTTGTAAAAAGTTTTCCATGACTTCATAAATGAATGGTCAGGAAACCTCAGACCATGCTGTCTCAGCCCTTGCAGAATTTATTTTAATGCCACTGGCACTGAGCTGAGAGTACTATCTCACCTTTGGCAAAATTTCTTCCAAAAGGCTTCCAGTCTTGAGCTGGAGACCTCAGCAAGAATATGTACCTGTTGGAGCAGATCCAGAGAGAAGCAAAAGCCATCAGCGAAGGTTTGGAAATATGATCAGGGAGGAAAGAGAAAAAGGTGTTTTTTAGTCTTGGAAAGAGCAGGTGAAAGCCTGATGATAAGAAAAACTTTTGTAAGGGATAACTTAGTACCAAAGAACATAAATGGCTGAGAAATCACAGAATCATAGAATGGCTTATGTTGGAGGGGACTGTAAAGATCACACATTTCCAGTCCTCCACATAAACTGGCCTTGAATACCTCCAAGAATGAGGCAGCTTCTCTGGACAGCCTGTGCCAGTGTCTCATTACTCTCTGAATAAAAACTTTCTTCCTAACAGTTAACCTTAATCTCCCTTCCTTTTGTTTAAAGCCATTCCTCCTTGTCTTATCACTGGAAATTGATGAGAGAGAGAGAGAAATGGGTAAGAGAAATCCATAAAAGCAAATATTCCATAACGAAGATGTTCCAAATGCCACCTCAAACTCATGAAGACACAAAGCCACACCTAGATGAAATTAAGTGAGAAAAGGCACTTTTTCTGCCTTTTTCTCTAACCATCTTTTTCTATGCATCTACTAAGGGCCGATGTCAGAGGCACTACACAAGCCAGATGGGCACTTTGTCCTGACTGGCTACGGTTGTTCTCCCCTTCCTAAGCAGCAGGTACCCCCCACTGCTTCCCAGGGTAATTCTCTCTGATGCCTAATCAGTCCTGCCTCTAAAAATAGGCATTGCTTATTCATGCTAAAATCATTCCAGTAATTAATAGAAAATTAATTCAAGTCAGGCTGCTATACTCCTGAGAACAAACGACCTTGCTTTGTTCAGTGAAGAAGGATTAGCCAAGGTCCATCCAAAGTGAACCATCAAAATGGGAGAAGCAAACTGTCCCTGAACTTCTTTATTTTTTCTACACATAGTTCATGGACCACAAGGAAGAAATGGCACATATTCCTTCCGCTGCTACCTGTTTATCTGTTCCCTGGTCAGCAATTATTTTGTAACATCACTGATATTTCCTTGCCTTGCCTTGCCTTGCCTTGCCTTGCCTTGCCTTGCCTTGCCTTGCCTTGCCTTGCCCTGCCTTGCCTTTTTTTCGCTTCTGGATATTATTCCTATAGTCCCATATGTCTTAACCTTGTCTCCTGGGGAAACATTGGTTATGCAACATGGATTATGCCTCTCCATCCCTCCATCCCTTTATCCCTCCATCCATCCGTCCAGCTACTTATCTGACAGCTTTTCCAGATTCAAATAAATTCAATGAGAAGAAAGGTCTCAAAGGTCCAGACATATTCTCAGGTTTGTGAAAATTTGTCAAATAGAGGAGAAACCCAAATGAGTGCTCTCATCAGAGAGCCTCAGCTTCTCAACCACTCCTAAAAGCAGCAGGCAGCCATCACATAGCTCAGACTGGCCGATCAGCACATTCATACACCGAATATTGGTGTCTTTTGACAGTCTGAAGAGAGAAAGTGATAATACCTAAGCAGAGAATTTGGAGCTTTGAGGATGTATGTGCATGGGAAACTGAGGGACATGCCTAGTGGGCATGGTGGGATGGGTTGATGGCTGGACTTGATGATTTTGCTGGTCTTATCCAACCTTAACGATTCTGTGATTCTATGAAACCAGACTTCACTAGTTTTGCTGTTCAACAGAAAACTTCAGTCACGAAAAATGCATCCCCGTGCCCAAGCTGCAGTCTATAAATGTCTCCTCCATTTGGATCCCATCAGATCCTTGTTTTAATTCCAGTCACATTTCTGTCTCCTTCCTTCAGCATCTCAGCTTCTGCTGAAGAAACTGGGAATGTAGTCATTAGGTCACATGTTCTATTCAGAGCTATAGTATCGATTGTGAAAATCTATGTTTGGGGTTTGCAACTCCTCTGTAAAGGTTACAGTGAAGCAGGATGTGCAATTTGTAAAGGTCAAGGGATCTCTGACACCTACCTGGGGATGCCTGAAGGATGTTTTCAGTTAAGTGACAAAGCCACAAGAGTAAACACTGGGATCAGCTTTGAGCCACACAGCTTGAACACTTTGTTTCCTTGTATGTATGGTTTTTTTTTTCTTTTTTTCTTTTTTTCTTTTTTTTTAATAACAAGTTCATAAAATGCAATGTCTGCATTTCAGTGGCCTATCTTAGAGACAGGCACCCAAGCTATCAGCCTAGTCAATAGAAATCTACCCAGCAAAGCCAATGGAGTCAGTGATAGATCTTCAAATTCAGATGTCAGCTTTAAGACAAGTTAAACTACAGACCAAACTCCGCAGATATAAGTCTTCAGTAGCATCAGACGTTCTCATCGTTAGTGGCTAATGAAAGAAGAAACCCAGAGCATCACTGGATCACAATATAATACAGCCAGATTAAAACTGGTAATCCAAGGATACACCTAAAAATCTTTGAGGATATGGATGTGACCAGCACAGAAACTACGAAGCAAAGATATTTTTTTCTTCTAATCCATATTGATCATTTTGGGTACTTGCATGCTGTCAAAACAGGAGGGTAATGCTTGAATTTAGAAATGATTTTATTTCCCTGGTACTGTATGCCAAAGGGCCTCCTGTCCAGTACTTAACATAGGATATACAACCAGAAAAATCAAGCTGTCACTTCAGAGCCATTTGTGTACATCACATTTAACTAAAACAAACAAACAAATCTTTCATTTAGTGATGACTTCAGGAAACTGTAGGTTGATTTTTGAAATTGATTTTCCAGCTAAGCAATCAAAACAGGAGGAAATGATAGATATTAATCAGAAATTCCATTATCTCTTCTGGTTTTACAGAGCTTGTCTTCTGCTATCCTAAGTGCTGGGGCATTTGATAAAGCAGACAAGAAGAAAACTTCTTAAATGAATTAGTTTTTGTCAGAATTTGCTAATTTATCACAATCAAGTTGCTTCAAGACACTGCATATCTCTGGCCCAATTAATTTATAATCAGTTAACACCATGCAGAACAGTTCTAACAGAGGGGACAAAGGCAAGTACAACTTGAATTCCAGTATCTGTGGATAGAGCATCTGTTCAAGCAAAAGAAAACATGACTTTAAAGGACTGATCCTCTATCTTCCTCATCTTAATTGCATGTCTTATGTAGTGAAGATTGCCTATTCTAGATTGATCTTGTACTCTCTACCTGGGTTTGAGTATAAAATCTGTCTTGGACTTAAAATAGCTTTATTATTTCTTCAGAACATTTGTTTGTCAACAAAATGGTACTTTCCAACAGAGGAAAAAGCCTTGTCAAGAAATTTCTTACAAAGTCACAAAACAGTCTTGACAAATATATTCCCTCAAGAAAATACTTTCCCCATATTCAAGACTTTGAATTGAGGTCTCATGACAAAGTTTCTTCCTCAAACTGTATTAAAGTGGGGTAACCACCAACCCTGGGATTACTGGGCTCAAAATGAGGACAGTGGGACAAGGAAGGATCCCTAAATGGCCATGTAATTAATGGACCCTCTTCCACACGAGGACCAATTGTCCCTGCTGGATTTATATGGAGATTAGTGTACCCAAACCTCAGGTCTGCACATTGCTATCTGCAGCAGCTAGACTAGAAAACTTCAGTGTTCCCTACAGAAACTACGTGGGTTCAGAGCAAGTCTGATGGGAAAAGAAGGTCATAGACTACGTAGAAACTTTGCTTGAGGGTTTGGGATTCAGATAACACTTCTATGTTGCATCTCCGGAAAATCATGTTTTCTGCCTGTTTTTCAAGTTGCCTTTAGCTATCTGTGTTTGAAAGAAGTTGTGATGCCTGGCATGCAAGGGGGTATGAAAGTGTTTTGTGAGGGCAGAGTAAACACAGAACTGCTTTGTGATCCCAGCATAAGCTTCTCTCCCCACACTTCACCCCAACACCAAAGTGTAGGCATGGAAAAATGCACTCCATTTTCCTGCAAACAGCTTGGGGATGTGCAAAGCATCGCCGGCAGAGGCTGGCAGGGATCCTACATTCTGAGTCTTTTACAACAAAAAGAGCTTAGCAATTAGCAAAATAACACAAAAAAAAAAAAATTCGAATGCATTTTTGATGTTCAGAAGTTGCTGAGGTTTTAAACAAACAGTCTGGGCTGCTCCCACACACCGAGGACTCTGTGAGAGAGCAACGTTGCAACAGCACCACCGTATGGGTATCTTCAACTCCTCCACCCTGGGAAATTTTGTCCATCTAGTTTGTTCTGTATGCAAGATTAGCACCATGATGGGATTAGTTTAAAGCAATTGATTTCATGGCTGTTGTCAAGAGCATGGGTGACGTAAAGATGATTTTTTTCTCCAAGGCTGGTAAGAGTTATCTCTGAAATCTGAAATCCCAAATGGGAACACCTGGTGCCTGGTCCCTTGTAGGAATACTCAAGGTCAAACAAGCTCCTTGCCTATCAAAGCCTGAAAATGATCACTGTGCTGCTTCTATTAGTTGGCACCTACAAATCTCAAAGCACTTCTCTTGTGATAACAGATGTCATGAGCCCAACTTACCACTGAAGGAAGAGGCACAAGGAAGAGAAATAACCTGGAAAAGGTCCCTAAACCTAACAGGAACTTCAACAGCCTTCTGTTTTCAATGCTGTTCTCTCATTGGCAGCTCCAGTCTCTTTGCTGGACAGTACTAAGCATCTATACATGTAGTTGAAGCATAACTCTGCAGCAAGACAAGGGTATCCAGGAGAAGCAGGAATTCTTCTAGTGCACCAATGCTGTGCCTCTCCATCTCAGTTCACATGCATGGGAGAGTCAAAAACATTTGGGAACACGGTAAGAAATACCTTAGACTGAGACAGGGGCCGTAATATGGACCTTTGCCACGAGCAGAGGAAAGCCCCAAAGCGACGATGCTTATAACTATACACACTGATAGAAGATGGTGCACAGGACCATCTCCTTCAGAAAGCAAGCTGTCCCCCTCTCTCTTCGGATATCTGTGTGTCTATTTGTTTTTAATCTTCCTCTCTGCTTATCTCTTCACTTGGTTTCCCATCTATTCAATCACATGCAATTATTTAGGATCAGTGCTTCCCTCCTTACACACATATCTGTAATGTGATTTACCTTACTGCCATCTAGTGACTCAATGTCATCTACTCCCCATCCGTTCTGACTCAGGACAGTTAGTTGCTTGCATTCCCAGAAACACTATTGTGCAGTCACTGGAAAATCCCATTTCAATGCCTCAAATTCAAATGGCATATAATGTTCTAGCAGAAAGAAATCTCCACATTCTAATAAGATTTACAGGCATCACAACAATGCTCATGACACGAAAACTCCCATTTTTCCCACTGAAATCCTCAGTCTGAGCTGAACTAAAGTTATACCTCAAGGATAGACCAAGATACGTAGACGTTACCAGCTGATTCACTGCACCCATACCAAACACCTTCAAGAAGTGGAAAAGTCAGTAAGATTCCACTTGCAACACATTGCCACCTCCATGCACGTACTTCAAAAGACTTTACTTCAGAAAATTTCAATTGTTTTTTTTTGGTCTTTTTTAGAGGTGTGACCTGAGCTTATCTCACACATCCTACATGCTAACCTTGGGAATCAGCTTATGGAGATGTAGCCGCCTTGTACTGACTGCTGAAAGAGCGACAGAGGATAGATGCAGGGTGAACTGAAATAACTGCTCCAAGGATCCTGTTCAGAGCAACCTTCTTCTGTCTCTGGAGATGCTTGGTATCTCTATCCGGATGTCCCAGGCATTGTTTCACCTACTGTCCTCAAATTTCCAGCTAATACCTAACACTTATCCAGCCCATCAGTGTTACTGCTGACATCACATCCTGCACCATGTTCTGCCACAACTTTTTCAGCCTGACACCAGTCAGATGAGCCAGGATTCAGCAATTAACCAAGCCTTCATCCCCACATCCTCCACAGAAACATCCAGGGCTATGTCTATCAGGAATCTACAGTGACAGCATAAACCATCCTGAAAAAGAAAAGAAAACAGCAAGTAATTAGTAGACATCCTTAGGTTCCCAGGAGAATTAGTCTCTTGCATGCAATGAGATGAACTTGGGGTTTTATAACATCTATAAAATAAAAACATACAATAGATACAGTCCTATGGGCAAGTGAGTGTTAATGACGTATAAAAAAATAACAATGGGGCATGTTTGCCATCTTCAGGAGTCAGGCGGGAACTGCATATAAAAGTTAAAAAAAGAATGAAAAGCTTCAAGTGATACAAGTAAACAATAAAAAACAATAACAATTCCAGACCTGGGTGGAATTGATTGGGTTTTCCTCTCCTTTTGACTGCCTTCTTGCCTAACACGAGGAGTCAGACCCTACAGTGGTATCCATAAGTAGTTAGAATAAAAATTAGCCTTAAATATCTCTGAGTCAGATACACCAGAGCCAGAAAGCATATTGTTCAATTTTTATCAAGTTATTCCACAAAAAGAATGTTAAGGGGTTTTGTTTGTTTGTTTGTTTGTTTTATTAATCTTTTTCCTTTGGTTTAATTTGGTTTGTTTGTTTGCTTTTGAGTGGTGGTTCAGGAGTCCCAGGTGGAGCACTCAGGATCTGCTTATTTACAAAATCATCTCCTGCATTGGATTCACCACTGGTGTAACTCAGAACAGTGCCATTAACATTAATAGCATTGTGCTGGTTGATCTTCCATTGTTTATTTCGACTGAGAGCAAATAATCATCCACTTGCTGACAAACCTTCCTTTCACTTTGAAGGATTGTTTTGTGTGCGTAAGAACTACATTGTGTGAGAGCAAGTCTGGTTGGATGGGGCCCTGGACAGCTTGATCTAGTGCCTGATTTAGTAGTTGACAGCCCTGCCAGCAGCAGGGGCTGGAACTAGATGATATTTGAGGTCCCCTCCAAACCTAGCCATCCTATGTTTCTATGAAGACTCTGAAAGCCATTGCTACAAAACCTATGCTGAGATTTAAAAAGTAATGCAAGAAATGACAGAATACTGAGCTTAAAAGAAACATTTTTTTTTTCTTTTATACTCTTGTACACTGAGAGGTGGACAAAGAATATGATGGAAAGAAGAGATCTCTCATGAACTTGACAGAGAAAGCAGTTGTGCTTCAGTTTGGAATGTGGCTGAACTCACCTTGCTCTGTGGTGCGTAATGGCATTTCTTTAACAAGCCTGGATTATTTACAGTACATTTGGATAGGAGTTCAACTGTACGCAACCTCTACTTGACAAAGGCATGCCATAGCGCTTATGCTGTGGAGATAAGTTTAATACCAGAGAAAGTTATCACAAGGTCTCTCTGATTTCAGAACACGTTAAAAAAAATGAATCGGGCATTGTCTCTTGCTAGATCACAAGCAGTGCACCCAAATAAATATGTGTGAGCACACAGTTATCTGGAAAAGGCTTATGTACTGTGATTTGCCCAAATACCTTGCTACCACATGCCAGTGGTGTCACATGGAGACACTAATACAAATAAATAGCTGGAGGTGTTTATTAAAAAATGACAATTTGTGCTTGATTTGAACATAATGGCTCCACTCAGGGTAGCAGTGGGGGTGTAGATCTCTGTTCACAGGGCGTAACCACAGTCTCACTTGCCCAAGGGAGATGCATAAGGCCAGTCTTGTTCTAAAGAATTTGAGGGTTTTTTCCGCTCATGAACATTTTGTCCAAGAGTGGGAGGGAAGGAAAGTGAATAGAAGTGGAGAGGAGCTGTTTGCTGGTAGCTAGGAAAGTTACAGTCAGATAGGAGAGGCACCTAAAGCAAATATCACTACCACAAGCCAACCCCTCCCTTGGGTTCAACATAAAACCTTGCTCAGGTGCCTTCACACGGTAATCTGGGCATGCACAATTGCTGCCTCCCACAGTATATAAAGTGCCCCACAAGGAAACAACTCATATTCAGCAAAAGAGAGGCCATCCCAAAATGAAGGTTTTCTTCGTTCTCCTGCTGGCAGTCATCCTGTGTGCTGACCCAGGTAAGACAGACCTCCATCATCTCCGGCATATCATGAACTGGAAGAAAAGACTTGTTATGGGTTTTGACAGTGAGGGGAAAAGTACTGGTGCAGTTGTCATAAGGTGTTTGCTTTTTGATGGGGTGCCTTGTATACTACAGGGGAAAATATAGTTCCTTTCTGGTACTGGTGTGATCCTCATGTGGGTAGATTAGCTTCTAGGCAAGATAAGTCTTCTAAAATTTGGAACTTAACTGGAAAAAAAATAAATCTTTGAATTTAAATGAAATCAAAATTACTCAACTTAGACCATAAAGTTTGGAATCATTTTATTTTGCTTTGCTTTGCTTTTGGAATTATTCTTCTTCTTCCCATGTTATTGAAATGGACCACTGCAACATTTCTGCAAATGTATGTTTTGTTCCCACTTGTTTTCTGACTAATTTTAAAAGTGGCTTCAGATGATACACAGGTTGTAGATGAGAAAGGAGAAGAGAAACAAGGAGAAAACTACAAAATGTCATTTTCTAGGCTGAATGGGTGGGATGCAAGCAGTGCAGACTCATCACTTTTTTGGTCTGACTTGAGAAAAACTATGATATAAAAACAGCTCTTTCCTATTACTAGAGAAGAGGAGAAGCAGATCTGAACAGAAACTTGTCTCAAATAGCAGAGGGTGTTTAAGAAATAGTCTGAAAATCTGTTTGTACAGACCCTCTCTTCTGCCACCTTCCATAAAGTTGCACTGAAATATGACGTTTTGCTGCATTAAAAGTCAGATAAGCGTGACAGCAGGTTGTAGCACTAGAGATAAGATGTGATTGGACTTCTTGCTGAATCAGATATTTATATCAGAACAACTCGGACATGAGACCAAGTACATCAGATCTCTTCATGCTTCAAATCAGTTCTGCTCTGAATAGCACTCATTTCTAATTAGGGCTTGGCTGCATCTTAAAAGAGTTATTTCAGGCATTAGGGTGTTGAAGAGATCATGAGAAAAGCCTGACAGTCAAGGAGTTAAGGTACATGTGTACATTCACAGAACATTTGTAAATCTGCAAAGCTCCAATGGTGCCTTGGGGCATGGGTAGATAATAGGAACGGGTAATTGCACCATGCTCTCACTCCTCTGGGGACTACTTTTCATTAGGGCTAGCCACTTGTAAAATGCACTGTTTATTCTGCCTTGACTTGTGTCTCCACACAAGTTAACAGCACGGGTTTGGGTCATGCACAGGTGGATATGTCCGTGAGGGGATGGGAACATGTGGCTATGTGGTTGTGAGATTTTGTTTTCTCAGAGTGACAGAGATAATGGGTATCACAAGTTGATCAAACTGAGCAAAAGGGTTGAAATAAATTACTAAAATCTCCTGCTCTGTTCATTTCTTTACTTCTCTTTGTTTGGGCTTTTTGTCCCAATCCTGGACACAATGCCTTACCTAAGGCACACATGTACAATGTTCCTGCCTATAGAGGAAAATAAACAACACTGACCTGTCCTTCTGGGAACCTCATTCTTCCATCTCTGTTCAGTTCACAAGGTGGGAGTATCACAGAAATCCCATTCCTGAGAGGAACTAGGCTGAGCATCTCAAATGCTGAGGAAGGAGTAGTCTCCTTCCCACTGACAGATGACAGCAGCTATCCAACTACGCTCTTGCACCCTCAGTGTACTACCTACATCTGACTACACTACTACCTGCTAAATTATTCTCTCACCTCCAGCAAGTGTAACATCCTCAACCAAAAATGTAAAAAATGCTGCTTTCCCAGTAACTGAGGTGGCATCTTCCTTTCAGCACCCACAAAAATGATCCTATTTCCCAGTGCATGCATTAGATTTGATTACTTGGGGAGTTTCAGATGGATTTGTCTCATAACCTCTCTTGGTCTCTTGCAGGTTCTTCTTTGCAGTGTTACAGCTGCAAGTCAAAACTCAGCAACAGCAACTGTCAAGATGCAGTGAACTGCAAGGAAAATGAAGTGTGCAAGACAGATGTGATCAGTAAGGCAAAGAGGGGGTGGGCAACATGGAGAAGGGGCTTTTGTTGGAGACTGGCATGGTCTCAGCCTCAGGTGTCCATGCAGCCCCACCAATTCTAGATACATCAGATGGTGTGGGCCAGCAAAGCTCAGAGCCCATCACAAAACAGTTATCTGGTGAGAAGGGGATGACATAAACCTTTCAGAAAAGTTCTCGTTTAGGTGAAAGTGACAGAAAAATATTTTTTATCCCTTGGCGATAGCTAGAGCTGTCATTGATTTTAAGTGCCATAGTAGTAGCATTGGCCAATATCCCCTTCCCATTGAAAGAGTGTTGAAACAAGTTTAGGGACATGAATTACTGGACATGGTGGTGATGGGATGACGGCTGACTTGATGATCTTAATGTTCTTTTCCAACCTTACTGATTTCAAGTTCAAGTCTTCTCCACTCACTGCCTGTAAGGGTATGATTCAGAAGCCACATACTTGTTGTATCTCATAAATTCCTCAGTGTTTGCCAATGCATCATGTGAAACAATAAGCATTATGCCCAGTGCAGTGCAAGAGCCTAGAACAAATCTCAAGAGAGCGCAACTGCTTTGTGCAGCACATAGCAGAGCAGAACACTAGCAGCTAAGCACATAATGCTTTGACTAACATATGCAAATGCTCCTCTTTATTTTTCTTCCTTAATACCATGAAGTTTTGCTTACAAAGGCAATTGTTAAGTTTATGGCTTTGAAAACTGGAAACATGTTAAAGTGAAAGGTGTTGAGTTTCACTGAGAGTTGATTCTAGGGGACTTCAGTGGAAAGGAAAGAATTTTACGTTGCTTGTCACAGTCAGTTGTGTGTCTGGGTAAACTTTAATGAGCTAAAAATAAATTCTCCCATTCTGGATCTGGCAAATATATACATATAGATAGATAGATGTAACATTCGCTCTGTGCAGATCTGTGGTAGCAGCTCAATTTATCTTAGTCCTGGAGAACAAAACCAGTGAATGTAATATCTCCAGTAGGCAGCCTCCTTGTTGATAGTGCACAAACCCATGACCACATATTCATATACAGGAGAGCCAACATATTGTTCAGTTTCATGAACTTTGGCTAGGACAATATTTCACTGAGCCCTTAGAGTAATGGTCCTGTCTTCCTTCCAGAGGTCATAGGGTTCGTCAGCATCATCAGCAAGGGCTGTGACGCATCATGTCAAGATGATTATCAAGATTTCAAAGTGGGCAACAGGAATGTCTCCTGCTGCAGCAGCAACCTCTGCAATGTCAATGCAGCAGGTAGCGTGAGGAGCAGCTATGGAATGGCAGCAGGGATATCAGCCAGCGTGCTCTGGACCTTCCTAAACAGCAGACTGTGAGGAGGAAAGAGGACTCCCACGACCGCAGAAAGTCTTGAAGCACCTCTGTTATGATAGGTATTGCAGCCAGAAGCAATTTGGTGTGTTGAACATACAGCATCTTTGGAGCTGATGGTAGATCTTTGCCTTATGATAGCTTCTTGATTGCTGTTATTGTACTGGTGTATTGCTGCTAGAGGAGAAAATGTGTGTGTGTGTGCAACGCACCTAAAATAAAACCTAAAATATACTAATTTCCAAATCAAGTGTGACTGTTTTGCCTGTATATCACTTAGCCATGTTTTTCCTGCACCCAGCAGTTGGGTGTGTTGTGTATCTGGTGATTGTTCAACCTTGTTAATTGCTGTGTAATGATTTGTGTTGAGAGATGCTGAGAGATTAGGGACACGGTTTAGTAGGCATGGTGACAGGTTGACGGTTGGACTAGATGATCTTCTCCTTAATCACTCAATGATTCTTTTCTATGATTCTATGCCATTACACATCAGAATAGAGTTGGCATCTATAGCTCCAAGTCTTGAGGGTTTCTGAGTTATGACAAACTCCGGAGGGTGTATTACCTCAGCAAACCCACAAAGAGCTAATAGCTGAAGATGAACTTGCTTGTGGCCACAGGTCCTACGATCCTGCACCTTGTTAGTTACTACACAAGACAAAAGCAGTGTTCATCTTCCCTGTTCCATGTGCATGAGGTCACTCATACACTTTCCTACAGCTGTAGGATCCTTGCGATGGTGGACAAGACTGCACAGTGAGGTAACCAGATCATAATGGTGGGCAGTAACTGTTGGAATAAAAAATACATCCTTAGTGTGTCCCATACAATCCATGCATGACCTAAGATTGCTTGCAAATTCTGCAATTGCCTGCATGTCTTCATGCTGGCCAAAGATTTCACG
This sequence comes from Callipepla californica brunnescens, assembly GCA_023055505.1. Lineage (NCBI taxonomy): Eukaryota > Metazoa > Chordata > Aves > Galliformes > Odontophoridae > Callipepla > Callipepla californica. The sequence continues at coordinate 865,394 of JALIRH010000002.1, read as the reverse complement.
GTTGGCAGAGGAATCCCCTAAAACCCTCATCTCTCACACACAGGTTCTCAAGCTTTTCTTCTCTGAGTTCCTCCATGATCTGCACAACATGCCACAGCCTGGCACACAGGTTCTGCCACAAGGTTGAAGAGGTTCTTATTTCAAAGCCTTTGTGGGGTTGTTTAGCAGACCAGGAAGAGTGAAGAAGGAAAACATTCTAAGTTTTATTTTCCCTCTAACCATCTTGATCTTGTAGTTTAGCCTAACATTCGGGTCATGTAACCAAATCCATCCCTTGTGAGATATAGCTGATGAATATGAGGAGGACACAAGTGTGATGAAAATATGAAGGAAAAGAAGAGCAGTAGAGATAAATAAAGGAATTTAGCTGTACACAGTTGACAGCTGAGTGATCTTTCTCTCTAAGGTTATACCTGGAGTTTTTATATGTAATTATAGAATAATAGAACTATAGAATCATTAAGGTTGGTAAGGATCACTACGATCAAGTCCAGCCATCAACCGATCCCCACCATGCCCAATAAACCCCGCCACCCAGTGTGACACCCACTCTTTGCCTGAAAATCACATGGAACAGTGACTTCACCATCTTCCCGGACAGACTGTTCCAATGCATTACAACGCTTTTGGAGAATATTTTTTTCCTACTATGCAAGCTACAGTAGGGATAGGGATTAAATAGCTTAATATGAAGAAGGTGCAAATGGGATGAGCCATGCCTGGGATGGATGCAGTGAAGAGCAGGGTGGGAAGCCTCTACAGAAACAATCTGATGCACTAGTGGACCTCACTGCTGCTTAATGCGTCCTGGCACAGCATTTGCAATAACACACTTCCCTCCCCATTCAGGTCACCAACAGACAGTCTTAAAAACAACCTGCTAAATTCTGGGAAGGACTAGGAGGTGGCACAGTGAGGTGGAAAAATGACTCAGCCACGAGTCATAAGCTGGTATGGGTCAAGGGCAGGACCAGGAAGAAGGCTGTGAATGCATGTTGTCAGAAGGGCTAGCCTCCCCTTCTACCTTGTAAACCCCTAATAAACACAAACAGACCTTGTTTCCTCCTGCAGCCTCTTCCAGCCCTGTGCTTAGTTCATACAGGTAAGATGGCTTGAATTACACAAGCCTTTGGCTGGAGGTCAATTTGCACTGAGGAAATGGGTTGAGAGCTGTTTGCTGGATCAAGAACAACATTTATTTGAAAAGCAAGGCTATTTTTTATTCCCCCATAAAAGCTGTTTGTTGTCATTGCTGGTTAAGCAGTGCTATCAGTTTTTCTCCTTTATTTTATACACATACCAAGAGTCCTAAAGCTGACAGTCTCTTCAAGCAACTAAATCTATCTTATGTGCAAGAGATTCTTATACTTTCAGGATTAAAATGTGACACATTTGCTAAAATAATAAATGGTTGCACAATTAAGTGTATTATTTATTTTTTCTTTTTTTTTTTCCAAAGGCCAGCAGTTACATTTCCCAAAGGCTGCAATTATACCATGGACTGAATATAAAAACAATTATCCAGTGAGGGTATCTCTTAAAGACAGGAAAGATCAAGCAAATCTGATCCAGAGTGACTGTTTTGGTATGCCTTTTATGGTAGTAAGCATTACAAATGTGCACTGTATTTGCTGCTACTAGTGTTACACAGTTCTCTGTGGATAGGGATTAGAGCATACAGCATTTCCCATGGCCCAGCAGCATTAACACCCAGAGTCTATACCTCATGTTAAAGATGTCACCAAGGTCCCCTGAATTCAGCCCAATTTACAGCAGCTGGTTAAAAACATTTGATAATACTGGAAAATATCTCTGGTGCAGAGAGCTAGTGTTTAAGGACATGCAGTTCCTTGCAGTGCTCCACATTTCTTTTATGGCCCAGAGCAAGTTACACATCCTCTCCATATCTCCATCTTCTACAGATGTTATCAGGTCCAATCTACCAAGAGACGCACCGAAAGTGACGTTAATGGGGCCAGGAGAGACAAGTAAGCTAAAAATAAGCCAGAACAGAGTCAGCTAGCTAACAGAGCCAGAGAACTACCCGCTACCCACCCACCCTGCACAGCCACATTCCTGCTCCCAATTATGCACAAACTGTTGTGCAACCAGGCTTTTCATGGTTTGAACAGACTGAGGGAGAGCCTGCAGTTAACTCTGCTCTTGCAGTCATTAAAACAATCAAAAGACCTACCCTTTAATTGCAGAACATCCCTCATGTAACTGCACCTGTCACTCACCATGGGCAAGGCTGACTGGGCAAGGCAGGTGGAGCCATGCTCATGCCATGCCATCTTGACTCATCCCAATCCCACCCTGTCATGTAACAACAGTGTGGCAGAGAGATCTCTCAGAAACTCAGTTCTGATCTTACTTTCAGCTCTGCTGATGTCATTCTAAGCTAAATAACAGGACTCCTTGTGAACCAAGTGCTGCATACATGCCTCCTCTTGACCCATATCTTCACTCACCGATACTCACAATCCAAAACTCCTATCACAGCTCCAACCTCCTCTTTATAGAATTTCTCTGATTTCCTTCCACAAGCCCATATTATGTAGTCATCACATTGCAAAGTTAGCAGCACACTAAAACATCTCTTGCTATGTGGGTGGTGAGGCACTGGAACAGGTTACCTAGTATAGCAGATGTTGCCCTGTCCCGAGAGACTTTCAAGGTGAAGCTGGATAAGGCTCTGTGCAACGTGATCTAGTGCCTGATTTCGTGGCTGGCATCCCTGCCCATGGCAGTGAGATGGCAACTGGTCATCAAGATCTCTTCAAACCCAAGCCATTCTATGATTCTATGATTATGTGTGCCTGTAACAGATTTGTATGCCCCATCTGTGTTTAGAACCCACACTGAAGCAGCCTAAGTGCCCTTTATGGGTTCATGTTTGTAGCTCCCAGAGCTTATCTATGTGAAACAGAGACACCATGGCCTAACCCCTGGCTCTCCATACTCAGATTAGTTTGAGTGCTTCATAGAGACATAGAATTATGAAGGTTGGAAAAGACTACTCAGATAATTTAGTCTATCAACCCATCATCACTATAACCACTAAACCATGGCACTCAGAGAGATAACCACTCTTCTCTTGAAAATCTCATGGGACAGTGATTCCACCACCTCCCTTGACAACCCATTCCAATACCTCACCTTCCATACACCTCCTCCACAACAAAGATGACTGATATGGGTCTGCATCAGGAAACAAAAATGTTTAACTCTACTTGTCATTTTCATTAGAAATTCAATCTGATCTTGAAGGATGTTATGAAATGAGGGCTTCACCTAGGACAGGGAAGTAGAAGTGGAATGATGGTCTGGAAGGGGACTTCTTTTCATCAGGGTTCACTACATGATGAGTTATTTGCAGGCAGCCATCCATCCACCTGAGTGACTGTGAAGAATTACATCCATGGTGCTGCACACATCTTCTGTCTACACTAGTTGTGTCGTCTTCTTTGAATTCGTACACAGCTGCATCCTTTAAACTTGTGTTCTACTGTGCAGCAAGGGGACATATTTCTCAGCTTCCACAGACAAATTCATGAAGAAATTGTAAAATATCTGTCTGTACTATCCCGTGTTTCTATAGTAAAGAGAAGAGCATTCATCTCACTTAAGATATTGATGCTCACAGAGAGACTGATTTTTTGACACTTATTCGACTACAGTGATTAAAAGCCATTTTGAAGAGAATCCTTGGCTCAGCTTCAAACACTCCATTGAGATGTGATAATTTGAATATATCTGACCTGTCCCTCTACACATTCAATGAGATTCAGAAGAAAAAAAAAAAGCCAAAAAGGTTAGATTAGGCATATTAATTTGACTGTTCAGTATATAAATGTGAACATTTAAAAGAAAACAAATAAGAAAACAACCCTCCCCGCTCTTTCTCTTGCATGCCATAGAGAAGCAGAGAAGGGAAATCCTTGTCAAGAGTGTACTGCTCATGTGCAAGCACTGCTTCTGGACCAGCTCCAGTTGCCTGAATGTAAAGTGGAAGGGAATTTCACAATTGTTCTCACACCCATGTACTATTTAAAACAGTTGTTTCCCTGCCCTTAATAATCCTGCATAATTATTTTTTTTTCTTCTTTCCTGTTTTTGCTATCAGACACATTTGAAACACCACGACTCTCCATTATTTCTCCTTGGGACTCCCCAGGATGATGGAGAAAGGAAGTCAGTTGCAAGCATGTTCTAGCTGAGAGTTCTACATAAGCTGTTGCTCAGATCTGTTCAAGAAGTGCTGATCTGAAGATCACATGACACTAACATTTGATGTAAAAACAACAAGACAGAACAATGCTGGCATGAAGAAACACCCAGAAACTAAGAGCCTTCCATATCGAAGAACAGTGTCACCCATGGGATGAGCAGAAAACTGCCATGCCAGAAGTTCCAGTGTGACACTTTACTCACTGTGTTAATGAAGAAAGAGTTAGTGTTCCGAGGCCTGACAAAGCTGTGAAGGACCAAGGTCAAGAACCCAATAGGAACCCAAAGATGACAACAGAGAAAACTCATTGCTGTCACGATACCTGCGAAAATGGAGGCTGCAAGTAGTTCAGCAGAAGAAAAGAATGAGCATGTGTGGACAAGAGAGTTGTAGTTTGCTTTTCTGGTTGGGAACACGTAATGTAATTAAAGGCAGCAGAGAATTGAGGCATTTTTCTAAATCTTGCTTTCATTCCCTCCCTATATATATATGAAGGCAGCAGTAGTACTTCTCTTGTGTTTCCTCCTCCTCCTATTTTACCTAATGTCCAACTTCATCACAAGAACTGTAGTACCTATAAAAACAGGTTGCCCAGAGAGGTTGAGGCATCTTCTTCTCTGGAGACGTTCAATACCTGCTTGAACACCTACTTGTGCAACCTGCTCTAGGGAGCTGCTTTGGCAGAGGTGTTGGACTAGATGATCTCTAGAGGTCCCTTCCAACCCCTACAATTCTGATTCTGTGATCCAACCAACAGCCTTCCTTCACTCAGGCTGTACAGTGCTCATACAGTTCCCTCTCATCTCACCCATGTTCCAGTAACAACAACTGCTTCCATGACCTAGTTTTGTAGAAATATTTGTCTACCATTTCCCTTAATGTCTATTAAAGCTAAGGTCGCCATGCAGCCTTTCAAAAAGACGGGTTGGTCTTCTGTTCTATCTCAACACTTTTCATAAAATAAATTAAGAATTGAACTCTTTCAAAAGGTCTTGGAGATGGGCAGAAGGTGTGCATGTATGTACGTACACTGTGTGCGAGTTGAAGAGAGATTAAGAAATTATTAAAATAAATGCTTCATACAAACATCTCTGTGTTAAAGTATATTCAGGTGTCCAAAAAATCACACAGGTTATGTTCAGTTGAAGAGTAGATGGCTAGCTAAAGAAATCTTGCCTAAAAAATCTGTGTCTGTTGAAGTTGAAATATGCAGAAAAAAGAACTGAAGAAAAGGATGTTTACAGAGACTGAAGGGATGTGACTAAAAGGAGGTGTGATGCTCTCACTGAAATGTGGGATTTCTGGGACAAGAGGCAGATAGAAACAGCAGTGCAGGGAGGATAACTAGCCCAATCCAACAGCTGGTGTAAAGTTCAATTACTACAGCACCAATCTGTGCAAGCCAAACTGGTTTGACATTAACTAATAGCTGCAGTTATACGGTAAGTTTCCTAATGATGAAAAGCCCTTTTCCAAATAGATCCATGAGTTCTCTGACTGACTATTCCTTCCCAACCTAGATCTTTCCAAATCCTTGAGAAAGTTCCTTCAGCCAGTCAGTACCTCAGTCCCAGCCAAGGCTGTCAAAATAGTCTTCTCTTTCGTTTGTCCATGCAAGGTCCTCAGATCCAGAGCTGCATATTTGCATTCTCCTTGTTCAGCAGGCACAGCTATTAGCCAGACTGCATCAACATCTTTTCCTGTGAAAGCTGGCTTCCAGTGTTGTAGGACTCTTGGGTAAAGGGAGGTTGGGTGCAACCATTGGTGACACTGTACACCCTTGATTTCCAATAACTTCTTTCTGCGACTGATGCCCAGAGAACATTCTGTAGCGAGGAAAAAAGAAGCAAAGAACAGAAATAGATGACCTGCTGTCTAGGATGGTTGTTTATTCCCCAAATGTGAAACAGAACAGCTTGGTATTTTTCTGCACACATTTCACTGTTTTTCCTGTAGATAGTCCCAAAATGCAAAGGGTGTAGCAGAACTAAACATGAAGCCAATCAGCAGCACTGTGTGGGAACTTCACAGCATATTTCCTGTCATCACCACCCTGATGACTCATCCTGAAAAAACAGTGGACAACTTTACATCACAAAAATTACCTTGAAACGTTTACTTCCATGCTTCTGGCTTTGGGATTAAGATGTTGATGTAAACAAGCTCAAATTCTGAAGCTTGAAGCAGAATATAGAGTTGACTCTTTGCTATTGAATAATGTGATAAGAAGTAGACATTATCCTCAATATAACTAAAGATATAGGAGGCAAAGTATCATGCATACATCCTCTTACGATTGTGTTTGTCTATTTCAACATAACAGAACTGCCTGTACAAGAAGAGCATAAAAGGAAAGGGGCCTCATCTATTCATCTGGTATCTAGTCAGGATTAGCATTAGGTTTGTCAGTGCTTTTGAGCATTCAAGTGAGATGACTTTCAAAACTACCTAGCTTCATTTACAACTCAACAGAGATGCTACTTGGTTGCTTCTTTCTTCATCACCGCTCTACATACCTCCAGCTTGGGTTTCCAAGGCACTGACATAACAAAATAGGCCTTGACCTGTGGAAAATGTCATTTCACCTGTTCCCAGAGCCCATTGTTCTTGTCCATGCACTCTAATTTCAAGATGCAAGGGCTGTTTGCTCATCTGGAGTAGTAAATGATGCATCTATCCACCATCCTTCTGTGACGAGGCAGTACCATTAGGGTCACTGAATAGATAATTATAGAAAGCTATGGAGGGTAATGGTTTGCCTAAGAACCTAGAAATCTACTGCTGGAAAGGACATAAAGCCACTATTATCGAGTGTCTGGAAAGATTGTTTCTCCTTTTAGTCCACAACAAATTTTCCATCTGTGTCTCTATGACAAGCTGGTGGTCACACCAGCTGTCCTGGTGTACACTGCTGTCTTGGTTTTTCTCCATTTGTTAGTAGAAGGCTGATTCACTGACAGTGAACACACTTCTAATTTCTAACCATGATTTTTTTTCTGGTCAGATCCCACCCACCCAGTGCCATTGTTTTTCTTATCTCATAGGTCTTCCCTTCTGAACTGCCTCCACTTGAGTATATCTGGAGTTGGCAATCTTTTCTCTCTGTAATGAAAAAAGTACATCTATTTTAACCTGACGTGCATTTCATTCCCATGCTCATACGCGCTTTTGTATGGGAATTCAGCTCCCTTCCACAAAGGTGATGAGAAATGCACCCAGTGCTGCAAGCACGGTCTTCTCAGTGCCTTTCACACTGATCTTAGCACTGCACTATCCCCACAGGCACAGACCCTGAATGTGATAACCCTCTTCATGTTTCATTGGATGTGTGAATTACACACAACCTGTGACCAACAAATATTCACGTCTTTCATCTGCCCAGTTATTTAGGTTAGAAGGCCACCTTCAATACAATTTATTCATACAGTATGCTCTTCTTACTCTTCTTATGACTTACACCCCAATCAACTAGGTTGGTTTTGTTATCCAGAGCCTTCTCTGCACAGCTGATGCATAACAAAATTATGACCTCAGTAAATTTCATTGATGTCATCCCAACAGCAGCCTTGCAGAGGACATGGGATTTTGGTGGACTAAAAATTGGATATGAGCAAGAAGTGTGAAGAAGTGTGTCTTTGCACCCCAAGAAGCCAACCATACACTGAGTTACATCAAAAGAAATGTAGCTAGCAGGTCTAAGGATTCTTACCCTTTACTCTACTTTCATGAGACATTATCTGGAGTACTGCATCCAGTTCTGGGGTCCCTGGGTCATGAAAATAGTCTAAGAGCTAAAACATCTCTCCTATGAAGAAAAGCTAAGAGGATTGGGATTGTTCATCCTGGAGAAAAGAAGGCTCCAAGCATGTTTAAGAAAGACTAAGTCTGTTTATCAGAACCTATAGTGACAGGACAGGAGGTAATAATTCTAAACTGAGAATAATTTAGATGGAATGTAATTAAGAGATTTTTCATGACGGAGGAAGTGATGTAAGTTGCCCAGAGAAGATGTGGATCCCCATCATTGGAAGTACACAAAGCTGGGTTAGATGAAGTTTGAGCAATTGGTATGATGAAAGATGTCAGTGTCCATGGCATGGGGGTTGGAACTAGATGACCTTCAAGGGTCCCTCCCAAACCAAACCATTCTATATTATGATTCTCTTTCAAGAGTCTTTATAAAAAATCTGAAACAGGAATATTTCTAGACCATGCCCAGAGAAACTGAACTACTGACCTCCTCTAGACTGAGATCCTTCTTTCAACACTTCAAAAAATTTCAACCCCTCCACTTCTAGTCCTTCAGAAAGGTCTCATCTTACTCATATTGAGTTAATTTTCACTTTTTCCATTTTAAGAAATTTCCATGTGATATTACAGTATCATATTAGTGAATTCTTATAAATCATACCTACTAATGTGAAATCAAGAAAGAGTGGTCATGTGCCCTGTTATTGTTTCATCTTGTGTTTTCTGTCTTTCCATATTTTCCCTCTTTCAAAAATTGCTCATGATCATGGTATGTTACTGGTCTCAGACAAATGACTTCATAGCATTTTTTTTCCCTTCTCTCATTTAAATAGTAAATTATGATCACATGATTCCAAGATATCTTGAACCTGATCCATTTATGAACAGTATTTGAAAGAGAACCTGAAAATCTTTGTCAGTGTTCAGTCAAAGTGTTCCAGGGTGGAAAATATTCTGTCTCACTTTCCTTGAACTTGGATTTACTAAACTCTTTCATTCCACCCCAGATGTGGTTATTTCTATTTCTGGATATCTTACCAGTGCTGCCATTACTCCCAAAGTCATCATCTTTTCATATTAATAAGAAGTTTAATTTAATACTCAGTTTTCACCTTATTATATCTTCACTACTTTCTTTGTTCTCATGGAGTAAAGGCTGAAGAATTTTAATGTTGCAGTGTCCTTCCTGACACTTAAGTCATTTTGACTTTTGCAGATTTTCACTTTATACATTTCTTACTCTCTATCTTGTCATTTTGTCTCATGCTAAGCTTTCCCTTCCATTCTTTTTAGGTTAATCTCTTTTTCCCAGAATAATCTTCTTCATTATTATTCACTGTTTTCAGCCTATAAGTATTTTCCTGTAGTTGCTTATTCTTCACTTTTCCTCTTTGATAGTAAAACAATTTCCAGACACACCTCTGAAATTTTGTTGCTAGCTTCGTGTATCACAACTACATCTTTGAGGTCGTTGTTCACTCACCCTTCCTCTAGCCACCTTATAATAATGTTTATCTGCAATATCTGCTTAACTTAAACTAAATTAATCCAACACTCATCTAGGTTGGAGGACAACATTGTTCCCAGTGTGCTTAAACTTCTTAGTTTAACCATCAGAGTATGCAATCTCAAAAAAACAGCTCTGCAAGGAGGTATGGAGGAGGAAGGGAAGAAATGATTGATCTGTGATGTAGGGTGGGTAAATGGAGCTGAAGTTAGATAAGACTTAAAGGAGTTTGAACAGCTAAGCTTTGGCAACTAATGTAGAGAAGGAAAAGGAGATACCATTGGTCTTTTCCATTGGAAACCACTGGTAATTGAGGAAAGAGCCTGAGAGCACAGTTCTGTGTCAGGGCTGTAGTTCTTTCTCCTCTTTCAGTTAGAATGTCCTCTTATTCAAGACACAGACCCAAAAACAGAGATGGCAAAGAGAAGTTTAATGACAAAGACCCATTTGAGAAATGTTGTCTTCTGCAGCCATCATTTGAAGACAAATACGAAAGGTATTCTTTCTTCATTAAGTATGATGGAAAGGAGGAGAATATTAACTACTGAGAGTACTGGATGTCATGCACTATTCCCATTCTCATCCCACTTCTCCAGCACAGATTTTTAATAGCTGACCTTTTCTTAATAAAATCACAACAGATTTATTATGCTGCAGATTACTACATCCCAGGGTGTGAGTTGCAGCTGGCCTATGCATAGTTTGCAATTCCTCTATGTTCATCTTTGCATAGAAGTCTTGCTGAAACTCCATCCAACCTATTCCATAACAATATTCAATCATTGTCATTTAGGCAGTAGTAGCTTCAAAATGCACCTTAATTTTTGACATTATAAACTCATTTTTCTTCCAAACTAGTTCTGCAAGTAGACCCTTCAGAAAAATATCCAACAGGTATCCATCAGGATTCATACAATTACACATTCCATTCAGTTTAACGTTGCTTCAGTGTTAGGGAGAAAGGAAGGCATACACTTAGAACACAGTCATGGGCAAACAATAATGCACAAAAAATGTTTATTGCTTGTGGAAAATCTTTCTAGTGGTTGATAAAGTGAAGTACCAGTTCCAGACCCGTAGCCTGAGCCTATGCAGAATTTTCCCCGCTAGAGCCCAGAACAAGCTTCTACCATCAGTCACCTACCTAGTGCAGCCCTACCCAAGAGCAATGCTTGGAATGCAAACAGAAAGAGGCTGTTGGAATTTTTCAACAGCATGACAAGAGCTGTTATTACTACTTTATCTGCAAAATAATCTTGAAGTCCTACAAATTAAGGTGTATGATACAACAGTGCCTAGAGCCAGAGGTTGCAGCTTAGATGTCAAGGTGTTGACATCTTTCAGAAAATGCCTGAGCCAGTGCAGTGCCGTATGAGCATCTTGAGTGTAATCTCATAGATGTCTGGAATGAGCTACTGTTGTGAGATATTCTTGTCCATATCCTTCTCAAACTCATTCTGCGGGTTTCATACACAGGATTTTTTGCTTCCACTGTCCACTCAGCTCCCCATGATAAATAATGATGTCTTGTGGGGATGTCTTACTTTGTCCTTTCCAATCCCACTGTCACTGGTGCTGGATGCAGCTGGTAAGATACATACTTTCACTATGGAAAAGTCTCCAGGTGAGCTGGCCCTCAACTTCAACAGATGCCTTTCACTACTAGTGAAAGCAAACAGATACTCCACAACGTCATTCATTTCTTTGGTGAGACAATTGTCTGGAGCAGATATGAATAATAGTGTCTACTAGGCTGCAAAAAGAATTATGAGTATGGTGATTCACCCTGGAGACATCTATAGTATAGAATCATAGAACAGAAACATAGACTGGTTTGGGCTGGGGAGACCTTTGAGATTACCTAGTTCCAACCACCTTGCTACAGATATAGAAGGATATATTTAATTCAGATGTCTCCAACTCAGGATTTGTGACTTGCTTCAATATGTTTGCAACCATGAACATTTCCAAAGGTTATGGTCTTCTGCATTTTCTATGAATTGGTGTTCCAACAGCTTTGATCCCTGTAGAGATGTCTCTGATCACACAGATCCCAGAGACAGTGACTGGTTTCTTTGATTATTCCTACTGTCACACTGGATACCTATGATGGCATGCACAGTAAGCTCTTCTCAATATTTATCAAGGCTTATTATTTAGACTTGCTCATGCGGAGGCATTTAGGCCTGTACTTGGTGATAGACTTTGCTATTAACATGGGCAATATTAGTAGTCTGAAGAACAGGTTTGCTGATAATACAGTTATCAGTCCCATCAGTGTTACTGACAGTGGTGACAAAGTGATGTGGACTCAGCAATCAGTTGCAGACTCATTAACAGTCCCCAGTTTTGTAAAAGAAAATGATGTCTTAAATTAAGAGGGAGAACTGAAGAGGGGAAATGTTCTTGCCAAAGGAAAGGAGGTGTCAGTCCCTTGATTCTGGCCAGTCTTTGCATGTTGTCCACTCCTAAACTACTGCAAGATGTTGCTCAAAGATTGACAGTGCCACCAAAGGGTGGCACTGGATCAAAGGGTGGACCAAGGCTTTGGAGACTCCCAGGCAACAACAGCCCCAAAGAGAACTCCCAGCATCCTTCAGCCATGGCTTTAAATTACCCAACTTTCAGATGGAAAATCACATATTCACAAGGTCCTCTTTCCTGTCAGAACATATACTTCTGGTTCACATTTCAAAGGCTTTCACATATTCTTGGCATCAACCATCATCAGGACAGGAAGGAGAATCACAGCATAACAACGAATGCAGGAGACTTCCACACGAGATGACACTGAAGCTATGTTTATGTCAGTCTTTAAAAGGAGCCAAGATTCTGTGATCCTGAGAACATCTGACACAGCTCATGCCACATAGCTAAACTGTCTTATCCCCCCAGCCAGAATGGTGTCATACTGGAAAATATCTTTGGTCCATGTTGTTTTTCAGAGTGTGTCTGGGTACCATTGAGAACAGAAACAGTGTGTTCAGGCCTTAACAGGGACAGGGAGTATGCCGAGTGATATATATTCTAGGATGTGCTCAAGTCCATGGTAGAAATGATAGAGGTTAAAGGAACCCCACAATGCCTGGCTTTCCCAAAGGATGAATATCTGCAATCTGCAGCCCAGACCTCTGTATTGGGTACTTTGCATGCCCTCTGTAAATACCTGGTTGATGAAATACAGCTGGCAAGATGATGCATAAAGGGATTATATTAATTCTTGAAGCTAGGAGCAGAGGCATCTGCAGGTACAGAGTCCACATTGCTAGACTCCTCATTTTCTTTCAGAGGACAAAGAGACATCATTTCCTCCTCTAAAAACTCAGTGGGAGTGGAGGATTTCCTTCTATCCACACAAGTGCGCCTGATTTTTAGCCTAGAGGTTTTTGTGCTGAAGACAGAATTCGGGAAATATTAGTATAATTTTCTTTTCTATTTTGGAAGAGGTACAATTTCCTGTCTCACATCTCCAGATTAAGTTTTCAGATCACCAAACATAGTAAGCATATGGGAAGAAAGAGGTTAAAGCTCTTCACACATTAACTGAGTAAGTGCTCAGACTTTGGATTACTCTTTGATACACCCCTGTGTGGAGACACCTGTGTTTTGTACCAAACCATCCCAATAAGAAAGATCTCAAGAGCTCCTAAGGGAAGGGTGCTAAATGTGTCATGCTCACACTTTCACCCTTCTCCAGCCCTATGAAACCTACATTCCTTTCCATCCAGTAGCGCAGTTTCATCAGGAGGGTGGAGAGCAACTCCACCCAAACAAACCCATAGTCTTGTTATTAGCGCACACCCTTGGGAGGTTGGAACTTTGATTAACTGAACACATCATTGAGCATCACTGCAGACATGATCAGGGACAGCATACTTTCCCACTGTTGAATCACAGATGATGATAGTAGAGCCCATAGACACAGCCATCCAAATGGTACCTAGCAAAAATTGCCCTCTCTGAGTAACAGAAGCTGAACTGGAGATGGCTCAATGCACTGTTCATTAACCTCTCTATTTTCCTGCCATTACCATGATATCTGGAAACCTGATGGCAGACACAGTTCCCCAAAAAGACACTGACATCAGGGAGACCAGTTCCAAGGCTAAAACACCATGGAATCATAGTCATAGAATGGCTTGGGTTGGAAGTGATCTTGCAGATCATCTAGTTCCAACTCCCTGCCATGAACAAAGTTGCCACCCGCCAGATCAGGCTGCCCAGGACCCCATCCAACCTGGCCTTGAGCACTTCCAGGGATGGGACATCCACAACTTCTCCCAGCAACCTGTTCCATTACCAGGATTTCCTCCTGGCCTTTGCTTTTAGAAGTGATGTAATTTTTTGTACTTTTGATCTCCAGCCCAGTTTCACAGAATCAAAGACTCTCAGAATGGTTTAGGTTGGAAGGGAACCCTGGGCCTATTGGGTCCAGCCCTTGCTCAAGTGATAACACCCTGAGCTTGGCAAGGACCATGCCCAGGTATGTTTAAAATCTCCAAGGGGAAGTCTCCACAATCTCACTGGGCAACTTGTGCAAGTGTTGAGTCATCTGTACAGTAAGTGCTTCCTGATGTTTAGATGGAACCTCCTCTGTTCCAATTGGTGTCCACTGACTCTTGAACACCACTGACAAGAGCTTGGCTTTGTCCTCGTTACGCCTCTGCTCAGTTATGTAAAGACACTGATGAGATTTCTAAGAACCTTCTTTTCTCTAGGAAGAACAGTCCCATTCTCTCAGCCTTCAGTATTTTGATGGCCTTCCACTGGAGTCTATCTTGTGCCTATCTTGTGTCTACTAATGTCTGTCTTGTACTGAGGGATCCAGAAATGGACCCAGTACTCCAAGTGTTTGCCTCACTAGTGCTTAACAGAAGGAAAGGATCACTTCCCTAGACCTGTTGGCAATGCCCTGCCTAACACAATCCAGAACACCAACATTTTTCTGTGGGAAGGGTATGTTCAAACCTCATGTTTTATTTCATGGACTCCAGGACACAAAGGCTCTTTACTGCAGAGCTTCAGAGTTGGGTGGCCCCCAGCATGTACTGGTGCATTTAACTCATGCTAGTCTTCACTCAGCTCTAAACCAACATGATCTTTTAGCATGAAAACATTTTCTTCTGAAATTCTTCTATCTCCTTTCAAAATTCATTTCCAGGTAAAATTGTGCCTCATTTCACACTCTGATCTCCTGAGATAAACAGGGCCAGTGTTTTCCACTGCCATCTGTCACAGCTGTCCCAGTTATGCCATTATTTCCCATCTCCATTAATTTCTATCAGGAAATAGGGCAATGAAATTCCATGTGAACTTGTCAGCACTTTGAGAATCAGCCTCCCTCACAGCCTAATGTGTGACTTGAGATTTTGGTTTGGGCTCGTTCCTCTCCTCTCCTCTCCTCTCCTCTCCTCTCCTCTCCTCTCCTCTCCTCTCCTCTCCTCTCCTCTCCTCTCCTCTCCTCTCCTCTCCTCTCCTCTCCTCTCCTCTCCTCTCCTCTCCTCTCCTCTCCTCTCCTCTCCTCTCCTCTCCTCTCCTCTCCTCTCCTCTCCTCTCCTCTCCTCTCCTCTCCTCTCCTCTCCTCTCCTCTCCTCTCCTCTCCTCTCCTCTCCTCTCCTCTCCTCTCCTCTCCTCTCCTCTCCTCTCCTCTCCTCTCCTCTCCTCTCCTCTCCCTCTCCTCTCCCTCTCCTCTCCCTCTCCTCTCCCTCTCCTCTCCTCTCCTCTCCTCTCCTCTCCTCTCCTCTCCTCTCCTCTCCTCTCCTCTCCTCTCCTCTCCTCTCCTCTCCTCTCCTCTCCTCTCCTCTCCTCTCCTCTCCTCTCCTCTCCTCTCCTCTCCTCTCCTCTCCTCTCCTCTCCTCTCCTCTCCTCTCCTCTCCTCTCCTCTCCTCTCCTCTCCCTCTCCTCTCCCTCTCCTCTCCTCTCCTCTCCTCTCCTCTCCTCTCCTCTCCTCTCCTCTCCTCTCCTCTCCTCTCCTCTCCTCTCCTCTCCTCTCCTCTCCTCTCCTCTCCTCTCCTCTCCTCTCCTCTCCTCTCCTCTCCTCTCCTCTCCTCTCCTCTCCTCTCCTCTCCTCTCCTCTCCTCTCCTCTCCTCTCCTCTCCTCTCCTCTCCTCTCCCTCTCCTCTCCTCTCCCTCTCCTCTCCTCTCCTCTCCTCTCCCTCTT
The DNA here is from genome assembly GCA_023055505.1 of Callipepla californica brunnescens. Classification (NCBI taxonomy): domain Eukaryota; kingdom Metazoa; phylum Chordata; class Aves; order Galliformes; family Odontophoridae; genus Callipepla; species Callipepla californica. The sequence goes on along the minus strand of JALIRH010000002.1, from coordinate 849,746 downwards.
CTCTCCTCTCCTCTCCCTCTTCTCTTCTCATTTTTTTCAGAGCTCTGTTTCACCTGGGGGTCCTAGTTATCTTCAGATCAACTAATACTTGTTGGTGATCCCTTTTCTTGATAGACCCCCAACTTTTCTCTCAATGAAATTTGTGTTCTACATAGGCTGCAGAAGTTTTAACAGCCCCAGCTCCAATAGTTTCCTGGTGTTCTGCCTTATGGACAGATCTCAAACCCTTTCAAGCCCTTAGACAAAGTTAAATAATTTTGCACAGGCCTGTAGCAAACAATCCTACCATGCTAATGCATCCCATATCTGAGCACTGCCGTAATGGACAACTTCTATCAAGCTGGACAGACTTATTTAATCTCTCTTTTACATCACTATTCCTTCAACCATACTGTTTTATTCCAAGGCTTAGTTTGCAATGCTTTTCAAGCACATTTCAGCAGTGCACACACAGTCTGTCAAGAAGACTCTTAGAATTTTGAATAGCAGACCAGCCACCCCATTGTGCTTACCTATTGAGGAATGGCTACTTTGAATACTTACATTACTGGATCTTTTCCAGTTTCCTGAATGTTAATTAAGATCTTGCTCAAATGTGCCTTACACTGCCTGGTTACAAGAGAGGATCTGGATTTAACCAGGTGCAGTGGCTTTCACTGAGCAGAATCTTTTCTACATACTCAACTAAGTATGTTTGCAATGGAGTTGGTATTTTTGTTGTAGTTATGTACCTGGTCTCCGATGGCACAGCAAGATAAAATAGAAATAAACAATGGTTTTCAGTCTTAACAACTGGTAAGCAAGCATTAAGTTACATGTTCTCTCCCTTTCCCATGGCACAGTACTAATCCTGCTGACACAGCTTTATCAGCTTTGTGTTGTCTGTGACTAAGGAAATTTTCATTAGCAATGCTTCTTAAGTTACTGTGAACTCTTGGAGGACCAGCACTTTTTCCCCCAACTTCCCCCCCCCAAAAAATAAAACAAAAAAATGAAAAAAAAATCAAAGAAAAACAAACCCAAAAAACACTCCCAAACTGGGAAAAGAGATATGGAATGATGGGAATACCTACGTGCATCACCATAGTGATCCCATGACTATGAAATCAACCTGTGTGCTCACCTTGTCTCCCATCCCTCAAGTCTTGGAGTGCTTCACAGTGAATTACAAACTTTCATACTGTGACTTATTCAGCTCTTTTATGGGAAATTGCATAATGTTGGGGTTTTCCACCCTGGATCACAGCAGAACCAACGAAAAAGTACATTTATCCCACGGAACACAGAAATGCTATTGGCTCATCAAAAGGTAGCATTTCTCCCTGAACATAAACTTTTTAAGCTCTTTCCACAGATAATGTACAAGATTTGGAAAAATTGTATTTGAAAAGATTTTTTTAAAATGCATTAAAGGGAACTGTTCCTTCCCAGGAAGGGGTGGAAAGTAAGAATATTGATCCATTTCTCCGTGTTGTATTTATTTCTCATCTTCAGTATAAAATTTGCTGAACAGTTGACATCTTTGGCTTTGCTTCCTGTTCAGCCAGTATAACTCAGCACCTGAAAAAACGTGATGTATCCAAACCCCAGACTTGAAGGCTCCATCTAATGTGCTCTCCTCCACTGCCTTTCAGTACCTCGCATGCCCAGCAACTAAGAACTATGGCTCAATTCATAACTAAGCCCCTGGGAGACAGAAACTGGGTTGTTTTTGCACAGTATTTGGGAAAATAGACATGCTTTGTGCTAATCCAACCACAGCAGATTCCTGCCCGCCAGCCCAGGGAGCAGTAGGCATGAAAACATGGCACAAATTTTGGGGATGCTGAGCCAACATGTGTGGAAGCCCAACCTGCTGCCACTTGCATCTTGCCTGATGTTGCCCAACTCAACATGCATGACACAATCTGGCTCTCATCTCGCAGAGCCAGACTTGAAGGAACAAACATACCTTGTCGCGTTTCCCATCCAAGCACCTCTGCAGTGCAGGCTGTGTTTTTCCTTTTGCATGGGACCAGCCTCGGGTCATAAACCTGAAGAGGAGATGAGGTATGGTAGGAGTCTGCTCATTGTGGTGATGTCACCTTCTCCAGGAACTCACTCCTCTGCAAATCCCAATCCAGGCTGGAGCTGGGCTTCCCCCCTGTTAAACCCAGGGGAATCCGCCCACAGGATCAAGAGGAGGTGGAGGGTAGAAAGAGATATAAAGCTACCCAGGAGCAGCTCAACTTTACTGCCCTAGTTGCACGGATCTACTCTCAGCATGAAGATGCCTCTGGTAGGGCTGCTGCTTGGCCTGGCATGCGTAGAGTTGGGTAAGACTACTACATTCTTGACATAGTGGGACCCTTTGGGAAATGCCTAGGAGGTGAGGGGAGAGGCAGCAAAGCAGAAAGGTCTGGTAGAAAAGTGATGCTTTTATGTATTTAAGAATATTAACAGAGAGGGCAAAATGGATATTCATTCCCGGTGCGGAAAGCTGTGATACCTCTCATAGAGAGCAGAGAGCAGACCCATGAGTGATCTTATGTCTCCCATTCCCATTCATACTGCACTCCAGGGTGGAGGGGACTGACATACATCTTTGTAAGGATGAGGGGTGAATGATGTGGTACAGGGCAGCACAAGTGTGGGCAAAGTCTTTAGACTTCAGGATAGATATGGGTGAGAGTACGACAAATAACTCCAGGAACTTTGTGAATGTTAATGAAACTAACAGATTCAGGTGTCTACAGTAACTTCTAGAGATTAGAGGATAGGTAGTGATAGGAAATTCTTTTGAGTCTGTTTGGGTATGGATTCTGCTGGATCAGGATCACTACCAAGCTGGTTGTGGGGTCCAGTTATTGCTTTGCTCTCTCTATTTGTGATTTACTGCAAATATCTCCTTGGCTTGTTAAATAGGTCATACATAAAAGGATGTAGCGTCGTGGTTTTCATCCTCTATCCCATGGTCATCAGAAATCCTTAGGCAGCCTTGATGGGATTCTGAGAGATCTATAAGGAAAAGCAGGCTGGGTAGGAGTTGAACATTCTCAACTGGAGGTATTTCTACATAGAGATCATTCAGAGGACTGCAAGTGAAAGACAGCTGAAAGGCACACACCTTGCAAACCTATGCACAGAAGTGTTGAGTCTTGTCCTCAAGCTGCATTGTATTGTTTTATTCTTTTTATATTAATTCTTCCTTCCCTATATCTCTGAAGCAAACTCAGATCTGGTTGAATGGTTTGTTTCCTTTCATGCTCTGTGTTGAACACACCAAAGAGCTGAACCAACAAAGCTGCTGTTACTTTTATACCATTATTGTAATTTATTACATTTCAGTACATGTTGTTTTTTGTTTTTTTTTTAAGTTTGTTTTGTTTCTCCTTTCAAGACACTTCACAGATGGTATGTTTCTGCTTCCCTTCAGACTCGTTCTGGGTTTAATGGCATTGCTGAGGAGATGACAGGGCACGTTTTCATCCACTGGTATTGAAGAAATTTACAGGAGCAGAGTGGCATCAACGCCCTTTGCTTTATAGTTGAGGCTGAGGCAGATATGGCTTTTCTGGGATGATACAGTGGGAGGCAGCCGGGTTAGACAGCATTTGCAGGTCAGGAATATGCCTGTCGCTAGTGGGTCATTTTGACTTGTGTCTATGATTGAATGCTTTTCTATATTTCCAAAGTTGTACTGGTTTAATGAAAGAAATACTCATTAAGATTTACACAAGTATTGAGATATAACAAGTCTTGATCCACAAGAGGTAATACAGAAATAAGGGTTTGTCACCTATATGAATTTACACTTCAAACGTTCTTGTATGTGTCCCAAGATAAATCACTAACCTTCCAAAACTTTAAAATGAAGGGGTAGGAAGTGCCTCCGAACAGTGATGGGCAATGATTATCTGCCTTTGGTCAGGAAACTGCACTGTCCTCAGTGTTCTGTTTGTCTCTTTTGCTCTGTTCCGGACAATTTTGGACTTTCCCCTTCTACTACAATCTTCACATAAAACAATCGTCCCCACCTAGATTAAATGAAATAACAAGGGGCAGAGGGATGATGGTTTTCTCACTTAAACCTCCCCTTAACTAGAATTAATTCCTCCAGAAAACTTGGTACAGTATTGTTCACCCACCAAAATGCTGAGGTTTGGAAATCAGCCCATCCCAAATATCACAGACCAGTTCCTCAGATTATTTGAACTAGCACTGCTCCACCCATACACCCATATACCAGCTGGTCCTATACACCCAAAAGCATCTTTGTGCTAGCAAGGTTGAAAACTTTCTGACTTTTCTCCCATATGCACTACATGTTAAGATATCAAAAACTCCTGTGGATATAAATCTCCTGTGGATCACTCTGAAGTGATCTACAAAAATCCTCAAACTGGGTAAACTCAAACTAAAAAGTTCTTTCTAGCTTTGCAAAGAAGATAGAGAAACTCTGCATCATGAAGTCTCTGCTGCACAGCTGAATTTTTCAGAAGCTGTGCTAAGAGAAATAGATGTCCTGAAAATCCACTTTGTAGTTGGGAGTTCAAACAACTGCCTTCAAAAATATTTATCCTTATCACACAGTCCCAGGGGTTTCTCTCTAACAGCAGAAATAGTGGCAAAGAAACATCATCTTTCTGCCTTTTTATCAATAGATGGCAGTGGATACATTTGGGTGGTTCATCAGCTGCTGCACCGCTGGAAGATGCATAGCACAGAAAACATCAAACTGGGCTGTTTTCTGTTGTAAAAATCACATCAGCATGACTCCAAAAAAAAATGTACACTCAGTATCTTTTGGCTGTGGATGGGCAGGTCCAGTAGTGAGACTTTTGAGCAACTGCTGTGATCAAGGCTTGCATATGCAAAGGTGTCCCTCTGTCAATATCCACAGCTCTGTAGCATCATCTCTTTTTAAAAAGCAGCAGCAACTGCTGATGAAAATATTTTTAGGCCATGTTCAACCCTTAGGATCTCTGGTACAGCTCTGAAATTTGAATTGTTCTCTCAGTTAATAAGCTGTGCAGAAAACCCTCTAAATAAGCACAAAAGAGCCCTGGAAGTTCAACTTCAATGATTGTCTCTGTGGATATAGGAACTATAGACAAATGACGCTCTAAGCAGAAGGAGCTATTTCACTCTGTATTGCAGCACCTCTTACACAGGATGCACAAAATACAAAAGTGTCCTAATTCAGGTCAGATCGGTTCCCCAGATCCAAAATTTAATTCATTTTTAGGAACTGATACTATCTAATTCTTTGAGTCTGTAGAACAACAGCAAACTACCATGCTGTAATGCACATGAACAATTACAGACATAGATTGATCCCCAAACTACTGAGGGGCCAAAATCTTCCAAAGATTCTATCAAGGCAGCTCAGGCAAGAGACCCTTCTAGATCTGCCCTTTTCAGGCTGCTGAGCCCAAGAAGTAGTGATAATGCCTAATTCTCTGCAGTATCATCCTCATTCTTGGATGCTGGGATTTGGTCTTTGCCCTTGACATACCCAAGTTCTGCCACTGCCTCTAGCTGTGTGTAGTTTTCAGGGTCTCTGAATCTTGGATGGGAGGATGAAGCAGTTATCATAACATATTCCCAACAATATATTTGCTGTCTTTGTTTCCGGGATCAACTCAGATCTATTCTGTTTCCCTCTGCAGCCCAGTCCTTGCAGTGCTACACATGCACGGAGCCAATGGATATTTCCAAGTGTAGAACACCCACCGAATGTCCCCCGAGAGCCAAGGTGTGCACAACAACTCTGCACTCTGTTGACTTAGGTAAGACTCATTGCTTTCTTTGAGTAGTCATAGAATCATTAAATGTTGAAAAGAACACTATCATCAAGCCCAGTCCTAACTCATCCACACCATGTCCACTAAACTATGTCCCTTGGTGCCACATCTCGACATTTCTTGAACAGCTCCAGGATCTTCCACTATTTCCCTGGGTAGTATCTTCCACTACCACTCACTCACCATGCCTGGAAGAAATTTTTCACAATATCCACTGCACACAAAACCCAATATCTTGGAGCAATACGAATCCTTTGTGGGCCAAATTATCTTACAAACTTCCTCCATGCTTCCCTCTCCCCAGCTTGGGTTATTCTTAACTTCTCTGGAAGAATCCAGATGAGGCTATCCAAGCTAAGAAGGAGAAATGTCCATTGAACTCAGAGCTTCATAGTGAAGCAGGCAGAACTCAACCCACTTAGTCTGTTTTGCCTTTCCTATTCCTATGCATTACAGATCCTGAAATGTCAGATATGTGCAAACATACTGCAGAAGCACAGGGACTTTGTTTGTAGACATTCTCACTTAGCACCAGTGTAAAAAAAACAACCTCAGCATGCTTGTGTTATATCAATGCTTCTTGACATTGTCACTTCCCATGACAAGCTATTGCAAGAGCAACCCACCTGAACAGAACATGCAGGAATTTGTGTTGCTTGTCTGCACTAGAATAAATTCGGAAGGATCAGGAAGGAGAGTGGGAGGCAGCATGGAAAACCAGGGGACCTTCTCCTTCAAAGATCAGTCTGGATTACAAACACCAGTGGATTAAAGATGGTCCTCCCTTTATTTGTCTTTGTTGTCCTATAAACACTACGTCTTCAAGTTCTGTCCATTGGACAAAGTCAAAGTTGCTCAAAGTCAGTTGTTTGTACTTCCCTTAACCAATTCTTTCTCTCTCTCTTCTCCTTCTCCAATGCATCCATTTCAGGTTACCCATTTTTTGGAAACATCACTGTCACAAGAAGCTGTGCAGAGGAGTGTGTCACCTATGACGGGATAGGGTCAAGCAGGCCAACATCATGCTGCTACACCGACCTCTGCTCTGATGACACCAAGAGCAGCAATGGGGAAAGAAGCAGCTCTGCAGCACTGGGTGTGATGACCATGGCTTTTGTCACACTCCTCCAGTGTGTTCTGTGACGTTGATGGGCATCTGTGCTCCAGTCAAAGCATTTGCAGACCTCTCTCTGACAAGATTCTTCATGAACTTTCAGATGCCTTGGGAAAACTTCTTCAAGTGTGTGTGTCTTCACCCATCTTCAGTGCAGTGAATTCAATGGGATTCAAGCAAGGAGTTTGGGCATTCAGAACTACAATACTCAAATTTCCAGTTTCCAGCTGTTATAAACAGATGTTCTTCACTGATGGTTGCTTTTGTTTTCCAGAGCCCACATCTCACCTTGCAGCTTCCCTCACCAGGGAGCAGAGGTGAATAAAAAGTGATGGTTCTGAGCAGCAGGAGGGACTGGGCAGTTCCACCAAAGCTGGTGCTTGGGGATGATCCCAGCAAGAGCAGAGGATATACTGGACACAACAGATCTCCCCAGCTCCCACATACTGTACACCTTTGACAACTTAATACAAAACCCCAAAAATTCCTGCAATTCTTCATCAGGATCTTGCTTAATTTTCTTTCCATAATTGGGTGCTATCTCCTGAGACAGATGGATGTTGGACCCCTCCCAGTATTCAGTGATCTTCAGTTTGCAATTGCTGGGAGCTGGCTTTTAATTCTGTTTAGAATAAGTTATGGAATGGATTCAGAAGGGTCAACCTTCACTCATGGAGATGGGATGTGTTTCTGAAAATCTCAAAAGATCTCCTTCCAGATGTTTCACAGGCTGTTTCAAGCAATTTCTCCTATTATTCTATTATTCCTTCACCGCAGGGATGACAGGAAAGGAAAAGTAATGATTATTCCAGACCTCAGCTCTGGGAAAAGTCAATGACTTCTTTCAGTTCTGGGGATTTGCTCAGATTCTCCCTTGGAGCAACCTGATGCTCTGCTTGCTGTAAAAACACAAGTGGAAGCAGATCCAAACAAGTTAGGCATGTCCAGATTATAGATCTTTTTAGGAAGGGAAAGATCAAAACCATGCATTTCTCTCTATTCTTATTCCTTGTCTCATTCAGGGGAGTAAAAGTGGCAAAGGACACGTGGGTACATTCCATGAATCATTCTAACACATTCATTGTGTTCCTGTCATGTCCTCTGTGGCAAACTCAATTTTCACCCTATATCCATAACAGACATCTAGGAAAAAACAACATCTAGGAAAAATCTAAGAGTAAGAAGGGGGCTTTCTGGATGAAAACCTAGTGAATAAAAGTGGATCCTCCAGTTTTCAGCCTGTGGTGTCTTTTTTATGTACTCAGCATGTCTCTAGGTAGTTTCTTGCACATCAAGGTCTGGATAAGGAGGGAAGAGACAAAGAGGGGGAAAGCTACAGAAGAGGACAAACAGAGGAGGGCAAAAACACTCCTTGAAAGGCTATGGGAGAGGAGTAGGAGGAGGGTAGTAGAATGGTAAAAGATCATGTATAGTTACAAAATACTTATTCAGGGCATACCCAGGGAAAAGTAGGCGTTGTTTTTTTTTCCTTATCTTGCAGAAAACAAGGGGAAAACAGTCAAACTCAGCACGGTGAGTAGATGGCTGGGAACAAGGATGCCATAGGTGGGGGACCAATGCCTTCCTTGTGCCACTGATGCTTGTGGTGAGCATCCTGTATCTCACTGCAATCTCCTTCTACTTGGGATTTCCTTGATAACGTGGCTCTGTTGCCAAGCATCAAGTATCTAGTGTGGAAAACAGAGCAAAAAGCTCAAAGCACCTGTAATACATTCCTATATTAGGCAAGGTGAGAAGTCTTTAGCACAGTGTGTCAGAGGTACAAAATTTCATGTCAGTATTCATCTGTTCATGCTCTGTTAGTCCTCAGTCACAGGATGAACAGCTGGAAGCCCTCACAAAGTTTAATTCACATCAAACTTCTGCTTCTGTTACTGCTTTTATTTATTCTGTCTGCTTTGTCTCTAGGAATTAAACTTAGTGAGCACCATTGTCCCAGTAAAGGCAGGATACTGACAGGAAATTCAAAGGTATTTGCAGAATTTTGCATCACTGGGTCAAGTGGACATACGGAGGTAGAAGTTTAAATATAGGCTGAATAAAATAGAACAGAGAGATAAATGTCTCCAAAGAGACGTAAAAAGATGTGCAGCCCCTCAACTCTGAGGGATGAAGCTACAGCACTGCTGCACCTGGAGGATTTTACCTGCCCCTCTGTGGGCTTGTCTCCTTTGATTGTTGGACTAGATAATATTAGTGGTTTTCTCCAACCTTAATGATTCTATGACTCTCAGCAACCACTTTGTGCAGAGGCAGAGATATTATCTCTAGACTTGAGGGCATTCGTTGATGCCTAATGTTTAATCTGGACAAACAGTTCCCTTTTCCACAATCTTCCAGCAATTCTGCAAATGTAGGGCAGCCCTACAGATGTATAACCTTCATCACTCACTTTCAGATCTGGAGGCAAAGTTTTCATGCATTCAGAAATCAAGGAACAAAGCAAAAAAAGAGAGTGAAATTTCAGAGAGATGTCTGAATATCCAGTTGTTGAGGGTATTCAAACTGGTATAACCAGCTGAATCTTGCCTCCAGCCAACTGTCAGGGCTATATGTTTGCCTTGGTGGCCTTGCATTGTGGTCTACATGACTCAAAGATGAAGAGAGCATTTCAGAGATTTGTTCATCTTATGAAAACACAATGAACACACAGACCTGGCTTGAGCTGAGTCAGCAGAGCAGGTTCATAGCAGCCTCTGAATCTTAGTCCCAGAATCACAAGAGGAGGACAGCACAGTCACTGATGTCATCTATCTAGAATTCAGTAAGGTCTTTGTCACAGTTCCCCACAATATCTTTATCTCCAGATAGGAAAAGTATGAATTTGATGGTTGGACTGTTCAGTGAACGAGGAACTGGCTGCAGGATCGAACCCAGAGTGTGGTGGTCAATGGCTCAGTGTCTGGATGGAAATCAGTTGATGAGTGGTGTTCCACAGGGGTCAGTACTGGGACTATTGCTCTTTTACATCTTCATTAATTACATTGTCAGTAGGATTGAGTGCACCCTCAGCTAGTTTGCAGAAGACATCAAGGTGTGGGTTCCAGTTGACATATCCGAGGGATGGGATGCCAGGAGAGGGGACAGCAAAACTGCTACCTTAAACTTCTGGAGGGCGGACTTTGAATTGTTCAGAAGACAAGTAGGGGAGGTCCCCAGGGATTCAGTCTTGGAGAGTAAAGGGGTCCAGGAGAGCTGGTTGCTCTTCAAGAAGGAAGTCCTGAAGGTGCAGGAGCAGGTTGTCCCCCTGAGCCACAAAATGAGATGATGGGGATGAAGACTGGTTTTTCTTGAGGGACCTGGAGAAAAAGAGAATGTGGAAGAAGGGACGGGCAACTCAGAAAGAGTACAGAGAAGTTGTTAAGATGTGCAGAGAGAAAATTAGACAGGCAAAAGCCCAACTTGAACTCAATCTGTCCTCTGGGGTAAAAGGGGACAATAAACTCTTTCACAATTATATCAACAATAAGAGAAGGACCAAGGGGAATCTCTATTCTCAACTGGATGAGGCTAGGAACTTGACCACTGAGGATAAGGAAGAGGTTGAGGTTCACAATGCCTTTTTTACATCTGTCTTTGAAAGTCAGAACAGTTCTCCTCAGAGTACTCCACCCTCTGACCTGGAAGTCTCATTGGGGAGCATAATAAACCCCCCACAATTCAGGAGGAAACAGTCAGAGACCTACTACTCCAGCTGGATTGCCACAAGTCCATGGGGCCGGATGAGATTCACCTGAGAGTGTTTGAGGCAACTGGCAGAGGTGACAGCTGAGCCATTTTCCATTTATCAGCGCTCCTGGTTGACTGGTGAGGTCCCAGAGGACTGAAGGCTTGCCAATGTGACTCCCATCTACAGGAAGAGTTGTAAGGAAGATCCAGGGAACTACAAGCCTATTAGCCTGACCTCATCGCCAGGGAAGATTATGGAGCAGATTGTCTTGATGTGCGGGACAGCTGGGGGATCAAGCCTAGCCATCATGGTTTCATGAAGGACATGTCCTGCTTGAACAACCTGATCTCCTTCTATGATCTAGTGACCCATCTTGTGGATGAGGGCAAGGCCGTTGATGACCTAGACAAGGGCATTGAGTGCATGCTCAGTAAGTTTGCATATGACACTGAGTTGGCTGGAAGTATCCATCTGCCTAGGGGTAGCAGAGCCCCACACAGGGATCTGGACAGGCTGGATTGCTGGACTGAGGCCAGTGGGATGAAGTTCAACATGACCAAGTGCTGGATCCTGCACTTTGGCCACAACAACCCAAGCAATGCTACAGGCCTGGGGCAGAGTAACTGGTAGACTCTGTGGAGGAAAAGAACCTGGGGGTATTGGTCAACGCTCAGCTGAACATGACCCACCAGTGTGTCCAGGTGGCCAAAAAGGACAATGGCATCCTGGCTTGTATCAGAAATAGTGTTATGTTTAGAGGTTGTGTTGAGGAACATGATTTAGTGATGGTGGCAGTTGGACTGGGTGATCTTGCAGGTCTTTTCCAACCTTGGTGATTCTATGATTCTATGATGCCATCCAGAGAGTCCTAGACAGGCTGAGCAGTGGGAGGAGAATCTCATGAGCTTCAGCAAATCTAAGTTCAAGGTCTTGCTTCTGGGTTTTGGCAACCCCTGCTATAAATACAAGCTGGGGAACAAAACGATCAAGTACAGACCTACTGAAAAGGACCTGGGGGTAATGGTGAATGGGAAGCTGGATATGAGCCACTAAAGTGTCCTCGCAGCCCAGAAAGCCAACCATACCTTGTGCTGCATCAAAAGAAGTGTGGCCAGCAGAGTGAGGAAGACAATCCTTCCCCTCTACTCTGTTCTGTTAAGATCTCACTTGGAGTACTGCATCCAAACGTGGAGTCCTCAGTACAGGAGAGATACTCACCTGTTGGAGAACATCTAGAGGGGGGCCACAAAAATTATCCAAGGGATGGATCACCTTGGCTATGAGGTCAGGCTGAGAGAGCTGGGGCTATTCAGTCTGAAGAAAACAAGTCTCTGGGGAGACCCTAGAGTAGCCTTCCAATATGTAAAGGGAGATTAGAAAAAAGAAGGGACAAACTCCTTAGCAAGGTGATAGGACAAAGGGGAAACAGTTTCAAATTAAAGGAGGGAAGATTTAGATTAGATATAAGAAAAAAGTTTTTTAGGATAAAGTTGGTGAGGCACTGGAATAGCTTGCCAGAGATGTGGTGGATGCCCTGACCCTGGAGACATTCAAGATCAGGCTGGACAGGGATCTGAGCAACCTGATCTGTAGGCGTTCCTGTTCATTGCAGGGGAGTTGGACTAGGTGACCTTTAAGTGTCTATTCTGACTCAAAGGATTCTATGACTCTATTTCCTACCCAAACTCTGTGATATTGGCTAGAAAATGATATTAACTCTACAAAAAAAACAAAACAAAAAACACTGGAGAGAATGATTCTAGCGTCTTCAGCAAGCTAAAATTTGGACTTGCATTCAGTCCTGCTGCTTTCAATCCCACAAAGGCACCAGTGGTGCTACACAAACACTGTGATTAATACGTATTGGGCTGTGGTTTCCAGCAACGATCATTTGCAGTTCCTTTCCACAAGTCACAGCAGGACATAGTTCACATCCTGCATAGATGTGAGAGGTGGTAGTTATCCTGGCATGCCCTGATTGCAGCCTGGCTCAAGCTGCAAGTTGGAAAACACCAGGAGATATTTTTCTGCTTGATCTCTTTTAATTTGATATAATTTTTCTTCCCATGGAGAAAGGGAAAGAGAGAAAAATAAATTCACATAGCTCCCATGGAAGGTGCATTAATCCTGTTGGTTCTGAAAGTAAAAGTGGAGTGACCAGGGAAGAAATTATTGCAAAACTCCAAGAAAATGGAAATAAAAAAAAAAAAAAAAAAAAAAAAGAGATGATTTTTGCACAGTCCAGATGTTTAAAATAAAACAGATCTCTGATGTAATCTAATAGAGAAGGAACTTGTAGTTCTTGCTAAAAATACCTATCTAGAACATAAATATACATTAGCACGTAGCTGCAAGGCTTATGGAGTTATCAGCCATAGTCTTATATTTACAGATAGAGATTTAAATGTTTAATACTGCACATTCAAAAGAAAGACACTTCATCTGAAGTAGTTATTAATTATAGAAGGCACTTGGCAGTACTGAAAGAATGCCAGGAGAAATATCATTTTCAATATCATTCCGGAATTATTTCTTATCTAAAATCAATCATGTGCTTTTTTTTTTTCTTTCATTCTTAAAATAGATCCGTTTTTCCATTTTAGGCCATGGATGAGTTGAAATGGCTGCTTTTGACACGTGAGCACATCCTCTCTTTGTTCAATACAGCCCTAGGTCTAAGAAGAAGGCAAATGCCACCAAAACAAGGTGAAAGAAAATAGAACATGTTGAGAAAATAAGATGGCAAGCATCATGGCTGGTATCTAAATTCAGCAAAGTCATTTAGAGTCACTTCAAGTTCATTTATTTAAGAGGGATGGTCTTGAGTATTGCAAAAGGATGGGGCAGGTAGACCTTGTTGGCAATAACTGCCTTCCTCATTTCCTAGGGTTCTTGGCTTAAGTTTCCTATGAGGTTTTAAAAATTGTAAGGATTCAATCAGTCTGTGCCCTACCTGAGGCTGTTCTGGATCAGTGAGAATTTGGACACCTTCCTCAGTCAACCTCTATTATACATGATTATATGGGGTATTACCCATGTCATAGGTGGGTACCTCCAAACGAGGTACTGCAACAAATATTCAGTGAGGACTTAGATTTCAGCAAATTCTTCTTGATCTGAGCTGAAATCCTTGCAAATCCATGAAATCTAAGGAGACTGAAAGCCCTGGTATATTTAACTCATGGGTTGCACAGAATCTAACCCAATATTCTGAAACTCCCCAGGCTTCCTTTGGCCAACATGTCTCTGAATCCCAAGGGTGACAATATCCTTCATGGTGAACTCCTCCCTATTGCAGGAGCAATCTGATATGACCACCAACACCACAACAGAGAGCATTACTCAGCCCTTGTTTTAACCCACAGCCTTGCCTTGGAGTCATTGGCGTTTTGAGAAGGAGCCTTCACTTCCACCTTTTTGACACCTGAGCCATGAAGATCCCTTCGTCTTTTTGTGCAATAAACTGCTTTTGTCCAGAATTCTGGGAATGGAAGACTGCTTGGAAGAGTGATATTAAGGTGCTTCAGTTTGTGGATTTGCTTCTTCAGTGCCTTTGGACTTGCAGCAAGGTGTGAAAGGAGCACCGTTGTCCATCTGGGAGTTTTCCGCCTTCTCTGAGCCCAGCTGCTATGTATGCACCTTCACTACTCAACTGGTGTCCTTATAAACCTGGGATAAAAGCAAGTCAGAATTTGTTTTTCAGCTTTTCTGACTGCTGCCCATCTCCTGGCTCTGGGGGGAGAGGACACAGGTGAAGGGATGTTTTCACTGTAAAGATATTTGTATGGTGTTTCTCATGCATAGGAAGCCAGTCTAGGTGCTTTTACTGCTAACATTAAGCCTTTGGAGCACCTCCAAAGGCTCCCTTAAGCTAATAAAAATCAACTTGTTACCACTTCCTTACAGAAAATAATTAATTTGAAATATATTCATGTTTGTTACACTGTTGACAGAAGCCATTCCAAACTCTCCCTTTCCTGCTGGAAAACATATTTGTAATGAAATATTCCTCTTGTTTATTGTTCTGAGACAGTGTTTCTATGGGCTGTCTGAGATGCTCTTTTAGGCTAAACAAGTTACCAGGTGCTGATCTCGTTATGGAAGATATAATCTCCAAACACAATAAATTGAATTCATTATGACAATGTCATCTTCAAGACACGGTTTTCTTGGATTCAAGCGACGTGCAAGATCTCATGAGCTTTTCTTAAAAGATCCTTAGAGGATACGTTGTTTCACCAGTCTCTCAAGACAGACTTGTTTTGAATAAAAGAGATGAGTGATGTTTGATTTAGGCAGTCTCTGACATAGAATATTACCGCTTTGTGGAGACAGTTCATGAATCATAATCTGATGGAAAAACCCAGACAACCATCTCATTGTAGTCTCTTGCTATTCTAGTTCTCCTGAATGGAGCAGGGAAAGAGAATGGTATGCAACAAATGAGAAATGAAGATGCATGCAGAAGGCTGATATTCAATTTTCAAGATACCTCAGAAAAATCCTTCAGAACTCCTTGGAAAAAGGTTGGCAGGCATGAGACATTTTTCACATACAGTAAAGTGCAGTTGCTGCCAGGCTGCTGTTCTAACATCAAAGTCTGTGGGAAAGAAATATAAAGCATGTGCAGTCAAGCACTAAGTTTCTGATAAAGGAATGATCGTTTGTTCACACAAGTGCATCTAGACCCTGCAGATAAATCCATGCCATGAGATAAACATCAATAAAGTGTAAATGGATTTCTCTGTCATTTCTACTTTCTTTTTTCCCTTCCCTTCCCTTCCCTTCCCTTCCCTTCCCTTCCCTTCCCTTCCCTTCCCTTCCCTTCCCTTCCCTTCCCTTCCCTTCCCTTCCCTTCCCTTCCCTTCCCTTCCCTTCCCTTCCCTTCCCTTCCCTTCCCTTCCCTTCCCTTCCCTTCCCTTCCCTTCCCTTCCCTTCCCTTCCCTTCCCTTCCCTTCCCTTCCCTTCCCTTCCCTTCCCTTCCCTTCCCTTCCCTTCCCTTCCTTCTCCTTCCTCCTTCCTCCTTCCTCCTTCCTCTTTTCCTTTATTTTCCAGCATATGGCAGTGGTAGTGTATTTTGGAAACTCCGAGGCATCAGAAGCATGGACAGGTCAGTCTTTATGTAAAGTGTGTGAATATTCCTCTGCTATTGTTTCCTCTTAGATGTTGAATTATTTCACTTGTTTTCTTTGTCATGAGCTGAAGAGCCCTGGTCTCCAAGAGAGATTTAATGAGTTTGATGATATTCTGTAATCATGCAAAATTTGAAGTAACATCCAGCATCCTCCCAAGATTCATTTTTGTGAAAATGAAGTGAAATTGAATCATTAGTGACAAAAAATTATTAAGGTTGGAAAAGACCTCCGAGATCTTCAAGTCAAACCATTAATCCATCCCACTATGCCAACTATATCAACATCCCTCAGTGCCACATCTCCATTGTTTTTTAACACCTCCAGTGACAGTAACTCAGACACTTCCCTGAATAACCAGTTCTAATGCCTTGGCAATCTTGCTGAGAAGTCATTTTTTCCTGTTATCCATCCTGAAAGATGCAACAGCCTGAGACAACACCTGAGAAAATACCTTCTAAAGAAAGCCAGGTCCGTGGGATATCTGCAGCTCTTGAAATGCAGCACTGTTAATTCTCATGTGTTTTTTCTTTATTATTTATTCCCCAGGTGGTATTATTCCCCTTTATTTTTGGTATCAAGATATAGGTTTCCATTATAAATAGCTGCATATTCTAATTCAGCGTGATAACTAGGACAGAGATGTACTGGGCTTCCACACTTAGGCTTCAGGAGATCAAGAATATATTTCCATCCAAGCTTCAGACTTCCTGAGAGATCTTCATCTCGTGAAGACTTGTTGCTCTGTATCTGGAAAGTTTCACAAGCTCCTTGGATCACAGTGGGAGAACTGGTAAGGACTCATTGCCAAGCTGGCAAATCATAGAAACAACACTTTGAAGCTCTATAGCAGCTTTCTCTCAGAGACTGAATTTTGGCACAAGGGTTCCCATATCAAAGCTAGGTGATAAATATTCTTACCATTTTACAACCATGACATAAGTCTGTGTGCTTTTGTATATGATAATGAACCAAAAAATTCTGTGAAAATTAAAAATAAATTTACTGTTTGTGAACACTTTTAAATGATATATTACTTCTAAGAAAACCAGAAACAGGTTGTAAACTTGACCCAGCAAGCAGAAATGCTTCTATTTGTAAAAATATTATTCACCCATGAATAAGGGAATATCCTTGGTTCAGTGCAATTATGAGTTTAATTAGAGAATCACAGAACTATAGAGGTTAGAAGGGATCTCTAAGGACAAAGTCCATCTCCAAAATGAAAAATGGCTTCATTCCCATCCCAACCCCAAATGGCTGGAGAGTGTCTCAATTTATTTACTGTGAGCTTTGGATAAGGAGTTCTATCAAACATGTTTCCTAGCTGCTTGCTTCCATAAGCAATTCTTCTGATCATGCTTGTGCAATGGGGCTGTCAAAGGGAAGGACAGATGGGATCTGTTCACGTGCAAAATGTCAGCAACCAGTGAAGAGATTGTCTGTATCAGCAGATCCCAGGACCAGATGCACTGCGAACAAACTGAAGCACAGGAGGCTCCATCTAAACATCAGGAAATGCTTCTGTGCTACGTCAGTGATTGAGCACCAGCACTGGGACTCGGAGAGGTTCTGGAGTATTGGACACCTTCCAAACCCACCTGGATGTTGCGCTGGAGTAGGTGTTCCTACTTGAAAAAGAGTTGGACCAGACGGACCCAGACATCCCTTCCAACCTCAATCATTCTGTGGTTCTGTGATTTTATGATCTGGATCCATAGTGGGGGCAATTCCTTAATTTCTGCCTCAATATTTTTTTCTCTATACTCCAGTATAAGGCTTTTCTTTCAGCTTGTATGTATTAAATGTCAAGACTAGTCTGTATTCTCCCTTGAGAGGATTACTCATTTTTTATTGCTGTACCCAAATCTTTCACAGTTTGTTTGCAGAGGGAAAGGTAAAGTAAACACAGAGAGTACAGATTTGTAAGTGCATAACCATTGACTGATGAGAACACAACTTCACCCTTAAGGGCATGAGTCATCTTTACATATGTATTAAGTGAAAGATAATCTCCTCTTTATATAACTACAGATATTCTTCTGTGATTGAAATAAGCCATGTAGGTTTGTTTTAAATATAATTTTTAAAAGTTTTTCCTGGTTTTCAGGGATGTACACAACTGCTTCCCCTCTTATGCGCACACACAACTCTGTTTGCAAGTAGTGACCTTCATACTGGATACAACTATCCACTTTTTATCCAGGAGGGTGGCATAGGTGTGTCTCTCCAGCTTGATCAGAAAGGCACATGCAGAAATATAGCAAACTATTGACAGGAATAGGAAATAAGCAATAGGGTAGATGAGCTTCTTGCTGTGCAACTTTTCCTGAGGTGACATCACTAGTATGGCTTGCATATAACACTGTCAGAAACAAAAAAGTGTATGTTAACATGGGGGGCATAAAAGGAAAAGAGCCTTCTTGCTCCCCTTCTGTATTCCTGAATGTCTTTTCAATCTCAGCAGGAGGATATAAATGCTTCCAAAAATGCCTCTTCTTAAGAAAAAAATTATCAAACACAATGTTTCCAACTGCCCTCTGTGAAATGTAGAATCATAGAATCTCCCGAGTTGGAAGGAACCTATAAGGATCATCGTGTTTAACTCAAGAACTGGGAGCACAAGATTGTTCCATGCTTGTCATGGGCAGCCATGCCCCATAGATTGCTTTTGTCATTGTAACCACTGCCTATATCCTGTAATCACAGATTTACAGATCCACAGAATGTTTAAGGCTGGAAGGGACCTCTGGATGTCCAATCCCTCTCTGCTCCAGCAGGGACACCTAGAACAGGTTGTCCACAAAGCTGGATTTCACCTGGAGGACTTCCAAGCAGAGTATTCCCAACACATTCCCTTTGCTATGACACTGAAGAAGGGGAGTAATTCTGACTATGTTCAGAGAAATCTGTTGTTATCTGGTAGATATTTCAGCTCTCCATATTGTGATGTTGAGGTTATTGAGAATCTTGGTTCCCCCCACAGGAAGCCTGTCTCAAATGTACCCAAATCTCTGGAGATGGGCTTGTGGGCTGGTTGCTGACGCACTGAGCTACAACCAGACTGATCTGCCAAAATTCAAAGAAGCACTGAGAAAGGAAAAGAATGCAAATCACTCTGGGAGACATCCACATCTCCAGAATCTTAAAAACTAATTTGAGTTCAATGCAAGTGTCACTGAAGGGTCAGCTTAATTCTCCAAGAAAAAATTTACCTGATTTCATCAGGCAGGTTTTGGACAGGTGAGGTTATCTACATCAGCATGAAGTTCCCCATGCCTTGCATCTGTGATATGAACTATTGTCTCTCCCATCATTTCAAAACATTTCCTGAAGTACTTTACATAATTTTTTTCATTTTTAAAATAAAAACACCCACTTCCGACTTCTGCTGTCACTGCAAGAAAATTGGAAAAGAAGTTCTATGCAGTGTTTATATATAGTTCTAACATGAAGTATGGAAAGCTGTTCTTCACTGTTTTCAGAATTGCATGCTTAAAGTCTTTTAATTCTCAAAATCTTTCTAAACAAAAGCAAATCGTTTTTATTTTTCTCTAGGTTGAGCAAGGCTGGAAAATGAAAATATAAACTGAATACCAAATTCAGTTCTAAGGAAAACATTACCCCATACATTAGGATGTTCAGGATACTTTTTGGTGGAATGGAAAAAATTATATCAGACTAATAGGAAATTTCATGAAACAAAATTTTTTTCTCCTCATCTCCATCTATCAGCCACTGTGTAGGAATATTTAAAGAGGGTCATGACACAAACTGGTTGTTGTTGTCTCATTTTGTGTTAACCTAGATCTTCTTTGTAAAGAACAGGGTATTACATTCCTGTTCTGACAGTTTCTCCTTCCCAGTTTTAACACAAATTTTGTCAGCTCATATGGGTCATCTTGGTGTCACCTTGTTTCTTGTCTGTAGAAATGGCCACTTGTAACGCAAAGAGTGCATTGCTGGATGGCAGGGATGGGAGCTGTGGTAGGGAGGAATTAAGTCATGCCCAGGCACATCCCTAACTCAAAGAAGAAAAGAAGAGAATGAAAAAATATATACATGTATCTTCTAGCATTTGGGATGAGGAGCTAAGATACTAAGAACAGAATAAAAACTTTCACTTTGGGACACTAACTTTGGAAAGACATCAAGAAAATGAAGCAACCATGTCAGAGGTCTGGAGCTCAGCAGATGGAAGGAAAGACAGAGGGTCTGGGTTACTTTACCCTGGAGAAGAAAAGTAAAAGGAGAAACCTTATTTCTGTTTGCAACAACCCAGTGAGAGGGCATAGAGAAGAACAGGAAAGACTTTTGGACTAGATGATCTTCGTGGTCTTTTCAACCTTAATGATTCTATGCTCTTGAAGATGTACAGTGATAGGAAAAAAGGAAACAGACACAAGATGCTGGAAGAGCTTAGGAGCTGAGGCCTTAGACGAGTAAAAGAATACAAACTTTCTAGGAGAATATACAAATTTCACAGCCTCCAGGAGTGAGAAGGACCAGAAGAAAAACATGAGGGAGATCTGAATGAGGAGGGAAATATACTTGAGAGAAAATCAGCAAAACTGAACAAAAGGCCCTGTTAGTGACTTCTGCAGGGGAAATAAATACACCAAGTCAGCAATTCCAGAAGTAATCCAGGTACAGACAACTTTTATACTGGATAAGTGGGAAGGGAACTATATATGCTAGGTTTGTATGCCCCATTACCTGCTCTTCGCACAAGAGGCTTGGGTTTGTGTTTGTCCAGAAAACATTGCCCTATGGTTTCAAAGCTTTGCTTTGGTCTGGCGTGCAACTGTGAAACACAAGGCCTCACCCACAAAGATTTTATGCTTTTCATAGCAGATCTGAAAAAGGAGCTGTGATACATGCCATAATAGCTGAAATGCAGGAAACATGATGACAAACTGGCCAGAGATCAAAGAGGTGAAGCATCCGTGGCCAATGAAGGGAGGGGACGATTATCATCCTCTGCATAGGCAAACCAATGACAGCTACACGAACAGAGAATTTAAAGTCATAGAGCAAGAGCACTGAGAATCAGCTGTGTCTAATGTATTTTTAACTGATGAGAAGCTCAAAAAATCTCCCTGGTTCAAGAACATCATTAAAAGGAAAGGCTGGAGCACACAGCTGTGTAATAAATTCTCACCACTTGACTCTAGATGTACATGTCCCGCTCATTGCAGGGAGTTGAAGGAGATGAATTTTAAGGGTCCCTTCAAACTCAGACAATTCTATGATTCTATGACTCACTAATAACATCGTATGAGAGTTAAGGACTTTGTTAGGACCTTTTGATTTTCTCTCAAGTGCCACTTTGTGTGTCATAAAGATACACTGAATTTACGTCCCATGCCACCGGATCTTGAATGTTCCTAACATGCACGTGTTCGCCAGAACTAAGCACTCAAGTTGCTCTTAGGATGGTCATTCCCAGTCTACTCTGTCCTAAAGTAGATGTTAACAGGCCATTCACTGTAATTTGTTCAAATTAACTGTGCCATTGTCCTTCCATTGGGAGACATGAGGAATGGCTCAGGTGTAGATGTATGCACTGCAATCCTATCCTATTCTCAATAACACAACTCTGAAAAAAATATTTGCCCTGTAGGAGTATTCATTCTAATGCTTGGCAAGCTGTTCTCATTAATAACATCTGAAGTTTAAAATGTGCACCTCATTTCCGGTCTGAATTTGTTCACCTTCAGCTTGCAACATCTTCTTACACCACTGACTGTTACAGTAAAGAGTCCTGTGTGGCTAGATTTCCTTTTCTCATAGAAATCCTTGTGCTGCTCATCCTCAAACTTTCTGTACAAGCAATTGCAAGCAATGGCATAGCACAAAAGAAGGGAGAAAAGTCTGCTCACTTCTCCTTTTCCCACTAGCCTAGACCAGAGAGGTGACTTAACCTTCTCATCCTTTTGGTGTTATGCTCTGTTGAAAACACAGCAATGATCCAAGGGGGTTTAGTATCAATCTAGGATCTCTTCCTCAATTGTCCATCTCCAATACTACATTTTTTCCCAAAATCTCTGCTTCCCAGAATAACACATCTCTGACGTCGAGTTCTTCAGACACCATAAAAATGCCTTCAGTGTCAAGAGTTGGAATGACCATCTCCTGTGGAGATACTGATACACGCCACAACAAAATAAGCAGCACTGGAAATAAGACCTACTTAAGCAGTTGCAAACATAGCTATTTCTCCATGGCCTGATGGGAATTTCCTTATTTTTGTTCTACTGAAAATCTTGTTAGATACAAAAAGGAAATGCGCCTTATATGTAAAGCCAATAATTGACTGTTAACCTAAATGAAATCTTAACAGTCTAATCAAAGCAGAATAATTAGTGAAGGTCAAAATCTTCATCAGCCGAGGATCCCCAGGGAGTAATTCTGATGATGTTTGCTATAACACTTTTAGTCCTTCCTCTTCTTTCCTTAGTCCAACTCACATCAAATTTTACGCTGTATGGTTCATTTTAAGTAGGTTCAATTCTTTGTTTTAGTTTTCTGTAACACTAGTTCTGTCCACATTCAGGTCTGTATTTCTGTAATGAAACATTAGTGAGTTGATTATCATAGAATCACAGAAGTTGGAAGGGTCACTTCAAAGTCATCTAGTCCAACTGCCCTGCAATGAAAAGTGACATCTACAGCTAGATCAGAGTGCTCAGAGACCTGTCCCAGCTAACCTTGAATATCTCCAAGGATGGGATATCCACCACCTCTCTGGGAAACACGTTCCACTTCCTCAACACCTTTACAGTAAAAAGCTTTTTCCTTTTTCCAATCTAAATCTCCCCTGAAGTTAGATTGATGAAATGGCTGAAGGGTCGCTGGCGCAAGCCTGGGGCCCATCTCTTATCCTTCCATACATGTACTTCTCTATATCCTATATCTACACCTCTCAATTCATCTGCCACTGAACCAAGTCTGTGATTATTTACACCCCATCATTACACTGGAGTCATAAATTCTAAGTACAAGAACTCCTTTTTATGGTTGCCTATGTAAACCTACAGTTACACCACACAAAAACAAACAAAACTAAAGCAATTTAACATAACCACCAGTTCAATTAGAAAAAAGTGCAGGTAGAGCTGAACAAAGGAAAAACAAAGCATCAGGCAGGTCATGACAAGTCCAGCCAAAGCAACTCCAACATGCCTCATCCCTGAGGACTTGCAAACTCAATAAAAAGCTTGTGGCCTATTACTTGCAATGACTATACTGCATTTACTGTGCTACAGGGCTATATATTTGTTCTCTCTGAAACTGGGACCACGTTCCTCCAGACTGATAGGCTCAGCTCACTTCTTTGAGTCCAGGGTAGCTTGGTTTCAACCACTTTCAGTATCTTTGCCAGTGATTTATACTCTTGGTGTGCATGACTGCATGGGTATTTTTAGTGGTGTTCACTGAAATAACAATATAACACAGTAGTCTTGTTGCTGATATATTTGTTTTTAAATGCTCTTTGATGTGACAGTTTCATGATGTTCTAGGCCATGACCCCAGTGAGTATCAACAAATGCAGGTTAAGGACAAGGTAGTCCAAGCCCAGTGACTAATGTCTGAAAAAGAGCAGTGCTATGCAGTGAAAATCTGGTGAAGATGCATTTCCAGCAAATATGTAATATTGGTTTCATGTGTA
Source organism: Callipepla californica brunnescens (assembly GCA_023055505.1). Lineage (NCBI taxonomy): Eukaryota > Metazoa > Chordata > Aves > Galliformes > Odontophoridae > Callipepla > Callipepla californica. The sequence goes on along the minus strand of JALIRH010000002.1, from coordinate 826,351 downwards.
GAAGTGCTGACTTCTAGCTAACAGTTTTTCCATTCCTGACAAGTGAGCAAGTAACTCAGTGCACTGGCCACATCCAAATAAACCCCCCATTTAACAAGATGCAAAATATACAGGTTCCTTTAGGCTTCCTTTTGGAGAGAAAAAGTAAAGTAGTGTTTTTCACAAGTCCTTATGGACTGAGACAAGGAAGTCCTCATCCACTTGGGCTCCAGCTTTGCTTTCAGGGATTTTTCAGACTGTAAAGTAAAGTAAAGTTTACTTCCTTGGTAAAGTGCTCCAGAGTGAAAGTTCAGTGAGGGGATGAAGAGCAGAGAGGTGGTCTTCAGGAATGTAGAAGTCAAGAGGTGGCACATTACCACTGCATTTACACATTACATGAAAAATCACTTGCCCTAAGTCTTAGCAGTAGCACAGCAAGATCAACAAGTGCCCATTTCATTCCTAGAATCATGCCAACTCATAGATTCATAGAATAATAGAATCATTAAGGTTGAAAAAGATCACTGAGTTTATCTAGTCCAACCTATCCTTACCATGCCCCCTTTGTGCCATATCTCCACCATTCTTGAAAACCTCCAGAGACAGCAACTCCATTGTCTCCTTGAGCAGTCTGTACCAGTGCCTGACCACTCTTTCTGGGAATAATTTTTTCCTAATTCCCAACCTGAACCTCCTCTGGCAAAATTTAAGGCCATTACCTCTCATCCTATAATGGAATCATAAGTGACTAGGAGCAATATCTTTGGGTAGAAGTAGAGCTACCAGGATATCTGTAGTTCTATATAACATTAATGGTGTAGTGAAGGTAGACAGAAAGCAATCTCATTATTGCTCATCTGTAAGAACAAAGGATTTGAATGAAACTGAGGTAGAAAATTTAGAAAAGAAACAAATTCACCTTAATGGAATATTGGCACTGATCCTAAAAAGGTGCACTGAAGTCAGGGGAGCACGAACAAACTCAACATGAAAATTCATATTGATGGTCCTGATCAAGCCCCTACGCCAGAAAAACCTGAGATTGCTGATTGTCAGAGCTGTCAGATAAAAAGGAAACCTTCATATACCAGATTTGTACGGCAGCAAGCCACAAATCTCACACATCTCCAGGCTTTGGACATTGCTCACAAGCTGAGGATGCTAAAAAACATTCACTGACAGCTAGGACAAAAAAAAAAAAAAAAAAAAAAAAAAAAAAACACATTTTATCCAGCTAGGAGCTATGTATGAATCCACAATGGGGGTTCATCCAATATTCATCTCATTTTGGCAATAGGAAGCAACGTGGGGCAAGTGAAAATAGCTGCAGAAGCAGCTACCAAACTCAGAAGTGCCTTTGGAAATAATGATGTTCATGCTCTGGTGATGTCAGTAAGCGGATTATAACATCACAAGAAACTCAAGTTGGAAGAAGGACCCCAGGTGGTCTCTAACTCAAGTTCTTGATCAAAGCTCTCAACCATGATATCAGCCCAGGTTTCTCAGGGCTTTCGTCCAGTTAAATTGTGAAAAATCTCAGGGACGGAAAATGCACTGTCTCTCTTCAAAACCTGCTCAAATGCAGATGCTACATGGAAGGCTTCAAATGACATGTTTGTTGAAAATTTCAAATATCATTAAGTGATAATTAGAGGAGGAATAATTTGCTGGTACATCTTGAAAAGATTTTATAGGAAAAGGAAGAATTGGACAAGATCAGAATTCAAATTCAGGCAAGAATTTAACAAACCTATAATCGCAATAAGGATAGTTCCTTACAAATGAAGTTTGTGAAACAAAATTTGATGAAAGCCCTCTGACAGTAGGGAATAATGAAAAATGTCTTACACATATACTGCAAGACTGATCACAAAACCTAACTCATCCCACTGTATAAAACAATACTGGGCAGGGGAACTGGAATTTGAAAATATGTAAAATGAGTAGAAATAAAAATTGTTGGAATACATGTACATTATAAATCAATTCAGCGACCACTACAGATTTAATAATGTTTTTATTTTGATCAAAAGGGTACAGAAAACAAAAGTTATTTCAGCTTCCTTGGATCAGGTCACCGATCTCCTATCTCATATTCTGGAAGCATACAAATGTCTCTCCAACTTCTTATGATCTAAGAAGGAAATCTAGCCAGCACAATGGGCCAGGACAAAACTGTGGGCTGGAAGAGTTGCTACCTAAAAGTGAATTTCATATGAGATCGGTCAGTTGAGATATTCTGCTGATGATCATGGTAAATCTTGAAAAGGTTTTATAGGAAAAGGAAGAATTGGACAAGATCAGAATTCAAATTCAGGCAAGAATTTAACAAAACCTATAATCACAATAAGGATAGTTCCTTACAAATGAAGTTTGTGAAACAAAATGCTCTAATGAATGCTCTAAGGAACACTTTGCTCTGTGTCTTTTGCTTTAAATATACAATACAAACTGTAATTTTTAGTTCAAAATCAACCAGAACAGCAAAGGAAAGGAAGTTAGTTCTATGGGAATTGTTGGAGAATCGATCTCAAAACTTTTGCTTGGAATTCCTGAATTTTTGCTTCTGTCCTTATTATGGGAGGAAGCTGGAAACTGGAAATAACCATTTGTGGGACACGTTGAAAGTAGTCCATGAGGCTTCCAAATGGAAAGCTGGGCTGGAAGGGTTTCATTCTCTACTCTGTTGAGTTCTTTGGCAGAAATTTGCCCTCCTCAGCTCCTCACAGTCTAGACCAGAAAAGGTTACAAACGATAGCGGCTAACAAACCAACTGGCATAAAGCTGATTCTCAAACTAGCTGCACCATCAATGTTGCACAAGTTGGAGTAACAGCAGGAGACAGGACGTGTCATGCCAATCCCATCCACATCAGATGGGCTGCAGACTGAAGAGCACATCTTGGTGACAGTGGAGAGTCCTACGAAAGGATAAACTGCAACAAAGCGAGAAAGGAGGAACAGTTAGAAATAGGAGGAGTGAACAGCAATCTCTATATCCCTAGCTGAAACATTAACTACCGTCACCACTGAAGACTTGGCACCAGTTCAAGTACAACTGGACCACTTCTTATCAGAAACATAAGAAACAGTTCTTGTCCAGTGGTTCTAAGCTGAACAGAATGTTGCATTCTCTGTGTCCTGTCTGGATCAGCTTACTCTTGCAGAAGTCCCATTAAACACTTTATCTATTTCTACTTTGGTTCTACTCAGTATCTCCTTCCTCTGCTACATGCAAACAAAGCCTTTCCAAATAAGCCAGAAAAAAGACAGAACCTCCATCCTAGTGGTACATTTATTTATTTGGACAGGTCATGGCCTTTATGGTCACTTACAGACTGATGATACCTTCCTAAAGGCTCCCGAGAACTCAGTTCTATTTATAGTTTGTTTCTGGTTGACCAGCAGTTGACCTTCCTATATTACTGAGCTTGGCACATCTCTATCAGCTCTCTATTCCACACACCCATTGTGTAGGCCATACAGATGTCTGGAGAGATAGAACTCTCCAGCTCCATGTCTCAGACTAAAGTTAACACATTTTCTCTGTCCATGCCCGGTGTTGAGCATCAGCTTCGAACTTGGATTCACTAAGTGCTGACATGTGAAAAGAGCAGGAGGCTGCTCTCTGTCCCATGAAATATCACCTCCAGTCTTAAATACATAAGTGAGAAGAGGTACTTCTCCCCATAGCAGCAGACTGCACTGGAGAAGCACTGGTTTGCAATAATGGAAAAAGAGTTGCTCTTACCTTCCTCCAAGGAGTACATGGTTGTCTTGCACATGGTTTCATTCTTACCACAATTCTGGATCTTCATGCACTTCTCAGATGCTGTAGGCTCATGGCAGGTGTAACACTGCAGGGTTTGGGCTGTAAGGAGGAAAAATATGACGTTAGCCGTAGTGTAGAACATCAGGTTCTGTCCATGTTCCCCAGATACATCTAAGTATCATTCTCCAAAATATTCATACACTGCACAGAAATAGAACAGTAGAACATATTTTCACTACAGGGAATGAGAAATACATTAGTCTGGTTGGCCAGCCACAGTCTCAGATGTAGGTTCAAAGGCAGAGCCAGATGCAGGAGGCCCTATAGTACAGGAAAGTACTGTTTTAGGCTACTGAATATTTCAGGAACAAGATTGATTGATTCTTATGGTCTTGTTTTGTTATCAAGGTCGTTGGCAAGTTGTTTTCTTCATGGTTTGTTTTTGTTGCTTTTCTTACTTCCAGATATTTCTTAGGTAAACAAGAGAGTTTAAGGATAATTTTACTTAATTGTTGATTCTGCATCATAAATCATGCTGTAAATACATGCTGAATGTACTGGAACATCCCAACACTAAATAAAAATAGATGAATATGACTTAAAAATCCAACAAAGCCAACAGATCAACAGAGTTCACAGAGGCAGGGAGTAAGAGCATCTTGACTCACCTACTCCTCCCTTATTACAAATTACTATGGGTAATCATGTTGCCTAAGACAAGGCTGACTGCTCTGCATGGTGACTACCTAGATACCATCATAACAAGCCTCATGAAACACAAAATCTCAGAGCATGAATTCTTCAGTGATCTTACCTCAGGTGCCAGCAGCCAGCTAGGACATACAAAAAGCTAGGAGAAATCCAACCTTTCAATTATGCAATTTGCAAGATGTTTTTCTTTTAATTATTACCACAATTAGCTACCAGGCCCTGCTTCACATGCTTATGACAAGCAACTAACCATTCTGTTTGCCAGTCAAAAGCATCCCCAGGTGTTTTTCATCTGTTATACCCACAGGACAATAAGCACACATGTAGCCAAATTATCCCCTGTATTTACTTTTCTCCTTGTCTTTATGTTTCTGGAGCATCAGAAAAAGGTCTGGACACAGAAAGAAGTCAGCCTTAGACATGAACTGCAGCAGGGAGAATTTCATCTGATGATGACCACTCTCCAGCCATTAGCTCTTGGGTGGAGATCATCCCAAATAGGAGGAACTGTCTTCATCTACCTTACTGAGCCATAGGAGCAAGTTAAATACAATCTGTCTCCCCTACTGAGGAATATGTAAATTAAAAAAAAAAAAAAAAAAAAAAAGAAAAGAAGAATGACTGTGGGTACAATAACAGACTATTCTTGGATCCTGGGCTCTAGAAAGAGGCTATGAAAAAACACTCTGGCACCAAAGGCCCCAAATCTAATCCAAAGTATCTCACTCTGCCTCAGTACCTGCCATCTCCTAAGTTCCTTCATCACTTTCCTGTTGGGCTGCAGAATGGCTTCTAGATGTACAGAATAACCACAGCTAAAGACATTCAGTGCCTGAAGTCTTTTGAATGGAGAAATTTCTTCCACTAAGAAGCTCAGGGCACTTTGGTATAGTATTTCCTGAGCACTCCAAGCTAAAGATATCAAGCCAAAATAGTTGGTTGGTATTTCCTATCAAAGGTTCCCAGGCAATATAAACCATTGGACAAGCTGTCTAGAGTGTTTTATTCCTCAGTCTCCATACTTGACCTAGGTACTCTCTTTAATGCCTTGAAGTCATAGAATTACATGTCGGAATGGTCATAGGCTGGTAGCTCCTCCTCAGGCATTTCCTTGTCTGGAAAACGTTTTTCATCCCATCTATATGACAGTCATGACGAAAGTGCTTTAAACCTCACCAAGAAAGAGAAACAGTTAGCTCATCTCAGCACACCTAAGATGGACTCTCATAAGAGCAGGCTGAGGCAAGTAAGACACCTTATGAAAACAGCTATTACCTGCAACTTCACCCTAATTAGCAACCCAGAAAGAGTCCTTTCATAAATAGCTTCAGCAATTGTCTTGTTTTTATTCAAAGCTCACTTTATTATCCTTCTTTGTTTACTGTGGACTGATGCTTTGTAATTCTTTGCCTGGCAGATGTCAAATACACCCTTAGGGAGAAAGCTTTGTCTTTATTCTCAGATTTCATGAAACTCATCAGTGAAGAGCCAAAGCCACAGGATTAGTACTTAAATTTGGAAAATAAAAAAGCACAAAGGGTTGTCAAATTAAGAGATCTTAGTTTCCAACAGGTGCAAACTTGGTATTTTCCTTATCATTCAAACTAGCAGGTTCAAACATGGACAAATATATTAAATAGTAGCTATATTTATTAACATAACTTTTTTTGAAGATGGAAAAAATAGCAGATCAAGAAGTGATTAACGCTGCTAAATGACCAAAAGCTAGAATTAAACTGCTTCACTTTTGAAAATAAGGCAGTACTTTAGCAGTCATGGTGAGCTGGCATTGCACAAAGCAGGGAAGAACACCAAGATTTAGAGACTTTAACATTTAAAATATAAAAGCTCTGTTTGAAACAAGCTCTGAATTATCTGTGAAGCTTATTTGTGAACAGCACATATTTGTGAAGACAGAAGAACTGCAGTGGTGCCTTTTTATTTTAAGAGCTTATGAACCTACACACTGACAAGCAGACATATAGTAGCTTAAAATGAAACCACACCATGAAAAGGAATGGAGACAGATGGCTTAAAGAAGGCTTTTCTTTAGAAGAAGGGAAAAATAAAAATGTTAAAGTATTTTAATATTAGCAGTTATAGAACTTTTGCGTATGTGTGTGTATGTGTGTGTGAGCTGAAAGCAAAAGATAAAGAGCTTGGAATTTCTTAGAGAAGATTTTGCTAGATTCAGATAGATTCAGATATTGGCAGATCTCCCATGCTTCACTTCTGAATGACTTGCCATAAAATGCAAAAAACTTCAGATGTTTAGAAAAAAATTAATTTTGGCACAGCACAAGAACCCCAAAGGCTTTGGATTACTAGTGTCCAGAGCCATTCCTTAAAAGATAGCAGGATATAAAAAAAAAGAGAAAACTGCTCTGTCAGCCCTGGGTTGGATCTGCCTCCCTAGAGAGCATCTTGTAAAACATCTCCAAAAGACCCTTCCTTTCCTCATCAACTTGGCCCTCGCTGGAAGAATCCAATCTTCAGACCCAACAATTGAGGAAGGGAGCCATCTATTATATAAACTGGAAATAAAAAGGAAAAAGGCAAAAAAATCGTAGCTAAGTACCAATAAAATTCTCTGCAGTGGCTGCATCTAGAGATACCCAGAACACATGAATAGCCCCAAAGCAACCACAGGACTTGTCCTGCATAGGACTTGCCTTAGATATCCACTTAAACCTGAACACACAGCCTGACACCAGCAATGTTGTGAAGCAAGAAACAATCAAAGGATGAGGAGTCTATATCAAGATGTCCTATGCACCATGTGGTCACATTCCACCATTAGAGGCTGTGGCACTGCTGCTCACATGAGGCTGTCCGTGATAAAAGGACTTCCTACTCCCTCAGCCATATGTCATATGCCTCTCCAATCTTGACTTCATGGAGCTGGTGATGGAGGAGGAACAATTGAATTTCACACTGAACACGTAAAGGTTTTCATGACACCCCTGAATATACGGAACTCATAGGGCTTGCTCTCTACCTCCACATCCCAGATGGATCACATCCAATATTAAGTTGCTGTTGTATGACCAGCAAACGTAGATAGAAATGAAGCAGAAAGGATTGTAGGGGTGATGCTTACAGCAATGAAAAACTCTAATCCTCTGCCAAGGAGGAAAATCCCCAGAACTCTTCATCCTGGGTTATTTCCCAAGGTAGTCTGCCAAACATTGTCCCTGGCTTCATGCAGGCAACAATGTGTTACTAAATGGAGCTGGAAAAATCAGCCCTGCAGTACTTTGGGTCAGGAGCTTTGAGTACCAGCCTGTCTTTCCCAGTTCTGACAGTTGAAGTTTAATAAACTGTAAAGGCAACGTATAATTAGAGAGAGCTGTTACAAACATGGCATTAAATATGCTGGCTGGCTTCAGGATTAAATATTAAAAGAGGAACTAAAATTAAGACATAAAAAAAAAAAAAAGATGAGAGTCAGAATGAGCAAGAACACAAAAAGCGAAAGTTGAAATTCATATCAGAGAAACAACACTGCAGAACCGCATCTTATTTTTAACACTTCCTACAGAGCCTAAACTAACAACCTCAATGAGAACATGATGGTCCTGGACATCTGAAAGGATGGAAATATTTCATAGACAGATTTTTGATGAAAATTCCCCAAAGTGGGAGGCCTTCACCTTGCATCTCCCTCAGCAGTAAGGACAAGGCAGAGTGGGAACTTACCAAACTCCATACCAGTGATGGCAACCAACAGAAGAGGCAGAAAGAGCTTCATCTTGCATGGATCCTTGTCACCTGTTCACTAAGCTGCCACCCGTCTTCACCACAAGTTTTAATGCCACACCTCCTGATGCTTTGCCATGTACTGATTCCAACTTGAGATTCAATTCTACTTGAAAAAGTAATCTAATTGAGCTATAAATGTATTTAACCATCCACAAAGTAAGCCACACCTCCTGCTATACAGTCATTTCTTTTCATGTTCCTTGGAGAAGAAAATTAGGGTTTACTTGATGGACAATAGCTGAGGTTGTTTAAGCTGGATCCTTTGTGTCTAAGCATGATGTGCAAGCCTAGGGGTATTAAATCATTCCAGTCTGCTTTGCAGCTTGTTGATATTTCTTCTTCTATTTATTTTTTTTATTTTTTTCATTGTGGTTAGAGAAACGTTGGTGGTTTCTATGCAGATTGGGGAAACATTTCTGTAGCTGTGAACAGTAAGGCATTAAATCCCATGTACTGGAAAGTTGGGCAGAGAGGAACCTGATGAGGTTCAACAAAGGCAAGTGCAGAATCCTACACCTGGGGAGGAATAAACACATGCATCAAAACAGATTGGTGGCTGACCTGCTGGAAAGGAGTTCTTCAGAGAAGGACCTGGCTGTTCTGGTGGACAATAGGTTGGCCATCAGCCAGAAGTATGCATTTATGACCAAGAAGGCCAATGGCATCTTGGGGTGCATAAAAAATAATGTGGCCAGCAAGACAAAGGAGGTGATCCTCCCCTTCTACTCTGCCCTGGTGGGGCCACATCTAGAGTACACTTCTGGGCTCTGTGGTTCAAGGAAGACAGGGAAATGGAGTGAGTCCACCTGAGGGCCACAGAGATGTTTGGAGTCCTGGAGCAGCTCCCTTATGAGAAAAGGATGACAGACCTGGGTCTTATCAGTCTGGAGAATCACAGAATTGCAGTTGTTGGAAGGGACCTCAAGAGATCATCAAGTCCAACCTCATGCTAAAGCAGGTACCCTACAATAGGTCACACAGGTAGGTGTCCCAGATGGGTCTTGAATATCTCCAGAGAAGGAGCCTCTCCAGGACACAAGTCCTCCATCGCCCTTACTCTAAAGTTCTTCATAAGAAGACTGAGAGGGGATCTTGTCAGTGCTTAAGCAGCTAATGGATGGGAGTCAAGCATATGGGGAAGAGCCAGACCATGAGAGTCTGAGCTGAGGAAGTCTCTGAGGTCCAGTATTCCAACCATTCACCAAGCACAGTGCCTGGAGAAGCCACCCTGCTCTAAGCCAACCCTCTCCAAGCGAGGTGACAAGCCCATTAATTCTTGTTCTCCAAATACCTTGTCTTTCTTACTCTCAAGCTTTTATTCTACAGGCTTTAACCTGTCTTTCCCATTCCTCAGGCTAGAGGCATGCTATTACATCTTGTCTTCTGCAATGTGTGATGGATAACATTGGCTGTGAGATTGCAAAAACAGTAAAAAAGACCCCACATACCCAACACACATTTTTAATAAAGGAGAAGAGAAACCTGAAACAAAGACATTATTGGAGACATTCTCATAATTTTTGTTACATACCACACCATTGGAAGAAGCTTACTCAGATTTAGTATCACTTGACCTCCCAAAATATGAAGAAGAGATGGTCTTTTGGGTCTTCTTTTCCAGATGAGCAACGCTGTCCTCATCAGTCCAAATCTGAAGTTCTAGTTACTGTCCTACAACAGGTTAATACTGGTGGTAGATGGATGGTTGGACTAGATGATTTTAGAAGTCCTTTCCAACCTTAATGATTATATGATTCTATGATAACTTTCACTTAGAAACAACACTTCTATGTTATCTACACCCTCATGAGTTCAGAGCAATTGTTTTCTCAGCGGCACCATAATAAAGTCATTATGTTGATTATGAAAGCCTAGTAGCTCATTCCAGCCTTAAATAATCTAGGGAATGGTATTTTGGTATGTTCTTGGTATGACATTCATCAAGTTCAAGAGAGATAATTTTATAATCCTATTAAGAAGGGGGAAATACTCTGATCGTGTTTGCTTTGTTCTTAAGGGAGAAACTAAAGGTGGAAAGGGGCGTGGATTCTAGTTTCTGGTATTAAGTGGCCTCAAAAAAATGTACACTAGATGAATGGTTTCACATGCACATCTGAAATGTGATCTTCATTACATTCTAAGTTTTTTGGATGGAATAATTTTTTGCAGTGCTGATGCCTTTCTGAAAGCCTTTGCTTTCCTTCAGTTTGGGGGGTTGTTTTGGGTGATGATGACATAACTCATTTGTATGTAGTTTCAGTTGATCTTATCTGAGTCTTTAAGCAGCAGCTGAAATATTTCCTCTTCTACACACACCTTATGCAATTGCTTTGCAGTTTTGGCAAGCAACAAAATAAGAAACAAGAGCTAATATGAACATTCAAACAGCATTTTGTTGTACTCATTTTTTATTTTCTGGGTATTCAAATCCGGTTGTAATGGGAATTTCCATTAATTACAAAGAAGAAAAAGAATTTTAAAGGACATAATCCATACAGACTTGACTCAACAATCACAAGATAGATTCAAATAATAAAATAAATTTTATACTGTATGTGTTCAAATGCAAATAAGTGCAAGAACTTGCTGCATTTCAGAGGTATTTTTTATTATAAATGGAAGAGAAAGGCCCATTTAATTTTTTTTTCCAACCTGACAGACCTGGGCCAAGACACTTTCTTGTCCTAGAGACAGTCTCCTGGAGAACAAGATAGGATGAGAGGTAATGGCCTTATGTTGCACAAGGAGAGGTTCAGGTTGGATATTAGGAATGGCAAGGCATTGGAACAGGTTGCTCAGGGAAGTGATGAAGTAACCATCTCTGGAGGTGTTCAAGAAACTTGGAGATGTGACACTGAAGGGCATAGTTTCATGGGCATGATGGTGATGGGTTAACAGTTGGACTTGCTGATCTCAGTGGTCTTCTGCAACTTTTATGATTCATGATTCTAAGAAGACACTATCATCTGGTGGAATAGTCCTTCACCTGTTGGAACACACTGGAAATATCCTATAACTTCCCAATACATTCCAAATGCAAAATGCTCCAAACCCCCCAGCCTCCCCAGCAGACACGCTTTCCCAGTTACCAGACTGAATAGGACTTGCCAAGAAGTCCTAAGAGATGTTCATACAATTCTGTGGTAAAGCTTCAGCATCCATGGGCTGATATGTGCACAGAGAAGTGCAGGCACTGGTTTCAATTTAGAGACTTCTCTACTTAATCACTTCAAAGCTTCCGTTCTCTTGACTCTATCTATCACTTAGTGTATTTGTTAGAAATCCCATATATTTCCAGGAAGGAAACGTTACGATAGGATTCAAAGGTAGACGTGCAGGTATGCTGAAATAACTGTGTTAGCACGAGGCTTTTGCTGCACACCTACAAGTAGGTTAAACCTGAGAATACACCTGCAACATGAGTTAAGTATTATTATATCAAGATCAGATATAAGAAGCTGAGATGCAGAGAGGTTAATTAGGCTTATGCAGTAAGGTAGTAGAAACTCCAGAAATAGAGACAGCATTTTATTCCACATGGTTTAACCAGTAGTTAATTCTTCTTCTTCATGAGTACTCTACTGCTATTTTTGTGTAATCCAGATAATAAGTGCATGAGTTACTGGAAGCAGCAGGAGCAGGAACTGACCCTAAAAGCAGATGCTTAGAGATATATTTTTAGCCCAACCAATGATTTACTAGCTGACCTTGTAAAATTAATCTTAGTTTCCCAACCTTTGATATTAAGTTAAGACATGTTTTAGTGTTAATTATATCTACAATATAAGCTATGTATTAGAATGATTAAAAAGGAGATTGGTCAAACAGTTCATAGTTTTGTCCTAGTAACTACAAAATAATGTCAATGATGAAAGCCACTTAAGGAAGGCAGCAGCAAGGATGGGTTTGTCTAATGAGTAAGCCTGCTGGTGTGGAGAGAATAAATGACACAAACTTCACCTCTAATGCATCATCTTCCCCATATGGACACCATAATTCTGCAGGGATTAGTGTCACTTTGCACCTAGACAGAAGAATTAAACATCCATCTATTCACCCCTCTGTTTCCTGCACTGAGGAGTGACATTAAAAGTTAAAGAGAAATCTGGAAAAGTGAGGTAAAAGCCAGAAAGTACCAAGGCTGAATATGGTATATCTCTATGATTGCACATATCAGGAATCCAACCCTGCAGTTCTCCTTAAACCATTTCCATTCAGGCATTAACTTATTAGTCACAGCAGTCTTATTCCTACTAATTGATTTTACTACAGTTCCTTACAATGGACAGCCAAGACCTAACATGGCTGGGGATGGATTAAAAACTGTTATATCATAATATGTATATATCAGAATACGTTTTGCAAAGCACTTCAGCCATCCCTTAAGCCCATAAAGGACAGGTAATTCTTGGAACTGAGTAGCTGGAAGATGCCCTTTCCCCAAGGGCATTAGTCTCCCCATTCTGACCAGCCAGAGGCCTAAAGCACTGTACTGAGCACAGATTTGTAACATTTATATCTGGTAGAAGGTCAGTCTTTCTATAGCCTGGATATGCAAATAGGTATAGAAAGCTTGGCAGCACTCACAACACTTTTTCATCTTGATACTGGACAGGAATTCAGGGGATGTCAACTAGTGCAGGAGGTAGGAGAAACTGATTAGAGCAGACTCCAAGACTGAGAACTTTCCTTAATTTTGATGCTCTTCCCAAATTCCTTCTGGACTCTGAAATTTATCCTCTCTGCCCCAGATGTATGAAGTGTATTTTGCTGAGCATCTCTGTGTAATTACTAGGATGGGGAGGTAGGGAACAAGATGATTTAATTTTATGGGAGTCATGTTCCTTGTATGTAATAATTCATTGAGGTTTTTTTTTTTTTTCCTTTGAACTTGATGCAAGTACTTCTTACCCCTAGGCAATTTAGACTGATCTACACATAGCACTTACTGGGGATTTTCCAGGAGTTAGTAACTACCTAGGTGTGTTCCCCCATCTGTTTATAATACGCAGTGAAAAGATGAGTCATATCTTTATAGTTAGTGGGAATTCATATTCCTACCATACCAAATTTTTCTAGTCCCTGATTGTTTGGATTTTGTTGTTGTTGTTGTTTGTTTGTTTGTTTTGCTTTGCCTATAACCCATCTTTTTCCATTCTCATCAGCTCTAACTGACTTAGAAAGTAGACACTTCTTTCAAGATTATTTACTCCAATCAGCTTTCCTGTTAATGTTGCAGGAACGTAAATCACTTGCTCAGCTTATTCATTGCCTGGCTTAATGATCCCCTATGTTTCTTCAAGTCTTAATCCACTGAACAGAAGATATTTTCCTATCTGAGTCACTTCCATTGACCCGGAAGGGAAGAACAGATATAATGTATGCAAAACACAAAATGGCCTGGATGAAAGGAAGTGGCTCTGTCTCCAAGCCCTCACTGTCTTCCTCTAATGCTACAGTGCTTGGCATTGAAGCTGTTTATTTTTGGATTGGAAGAGGTGTATCCCCAGGTTCAGCCTGCTCAAACCAGTAGAAAATCTATGTGTCTTGGAGCCACGCTGCCCACATGATAGATGTGAGAAACAGTATCAAAAGCCTTACCGAAATCTAAATAACAACATCAGCTGGTTTCCCTTGGTCAACAAGATGGATGACCTTGTCATAAAAAGAAATTAAGTTAGTTAAATAAACCTTCCCCTCCTGAACCCATGTTGGCTGTGACCAGTGACCGCATTGTCCTTCAGGTGTTTTTCAATAACTGCAAGCATAATTTTCTCTGTAATTTTGCCAGGCACCGAAGTGAGACTGACAGGCCTATAATTACCAGGGACTTATTTCTTGCCCTTCTTGAAAACTGGAATGTTTGCCAGGTTCCATTCAACTGGGACCTCTTCAGATTCCAAAGACCATTGAAAAATAATTAAGAGAAGTCTCGTGATGACATCAACCAGATCTGAGTACCCCGGAATGAATCCCATCAGGACCCATGGACTTACATGCATCCAGGTGGAGCAGCAAATGACACATCAGTCAGGACTTGGATGAGAGTTGATCATTACTGCAGTCACGGTCCTCCAACTCAGGTCTCAGAGCTCATCATCACTGTTGAAGGCAGAGGCAAAGAAGGTATTCTGCTTTGTCTACGCCCCTCTTCATAAGATGACCATTCTCACCAAGTAATGAACCATTGTTCTTGTAGTTCTTCTTTTTGTTGTTAAAATATTAAAAAAAGAAGAAAAAAAAAAAAGAAGTTTTTATTGTCCACCACAATATTGGAATATTGGCCAGCTTTCATTCTAACTGAGCTTTGGCCACACAAATTTTCTCCCACCTGTCATCTCCCACCAAGCTCGTCACTTCAAGAAGGTGGGGCATGATTTCCCCTTTGAAATACATGCTAATTACACCTGATCACTGTCTCACCCTTCTTACATACAGAAACAATTTCCCGGATAAATTCCTTCATCACATTCTCAGGAGCTGAGATGAGGCTGACTAGCCTGCAGTTTCCCAAATGCTACTTGATCTTATTTAATAGAGAACTGACATTTGCTTCCTTCCAGTCATCAGGAATCTCTCCCATTTGCTATAATTTTTCAAAGACATTAGGAAGAGGCTCTTCACCAAAAAGTTGTTTGGGAACTGGAACAGGCTGCCCAGGGAAGTGGTCATGCAACCATGCTGCTGGAGTTCAAGGAACGTTTGGACAACATTCTCAGAAATTGTTTTGAATTTTGGGTGGTCCTGTGTGGAGCCAGGAGCTGGGCTCGATCCTCAATTCCCCCTCAACAAGTTTGCTGGAGACACCAAACTTAGGGTTGAAGCTGATACAACAGAGGGAAGGGGTGCCATCTAGAGGCGTACACCTGGACATACTTGAGAAGTGATTCCATGAAAACCTACTGAGGTTCAATAAAGCCAAGTACAAGGTTTTGCACTTGGGTCAGGGCAATCACAGATACGTGTATGAAGTGGCAAAAGAACTCATTGAGAACAGACCTGCTGAGAAGGACTCGAGGGTCCTGGTGGATGAAAAGCTGGACATGAGTCATGTCTGTGTGCTTGTGGCCCAGAAGGCCAACTGGTTGCATCAAAAGAGGGATGGTAGCAGGATGAGGGAGGTGACTGTCCCTCTCTATTCTGTCCTTGTAAGGTCCCATCTGGAGTACTATGTCCAGGCCTGGGGCACCCAGGAAGGATGAGGAGTTGTTGGAGTGGGTTCAAAAGAGGGCCACAAAGATGCTCAAAGGGCTGGAGCAGCTTTTCTATGAAGACAGGTAGAGGAAGTTGGACTTGTTTAGCTTGGAGAAGAGAAGACTCCAGGAAAACTTCACCATGTCCTTCCAGTACTTGAAGGGAGCTTATAAGCAGGTGGGGGAACAAATTTTTGCATTATCTGATAGTGATAGGACAAGGTGGAATGGCTTTAAACTAAAAAAGGAGCAAGTTAAGTTAAATGTCTGGAAGAAATTATTTACTCAGAGGCGAGGCCCTGGCACAGGCTGCCCAGAGAAGTCATGGATGGACTTTCCCTGGAGATGCTCAAGATCAGGTTGGATAGGGCCCTGGGCAGCCTGAACTGATGGGTGGCAACCCTACCCATGTCAGTGGGATTGGAACTAGGTGATCCTTAAGATCCCCTAAGCCATTCAATGATTTCACAGTTCTATGATCCTTGTGGGTCCCTTCCAACTTTGGATATTCTGCTATTCTATGATTCTAAAAAAACTTGTCTCAGTTTTCTGAAGAAAGCCTCATCTACTTCCCCCTGGTCTGTATCAGACATTCACTGCATCATCACCCATATTGATCTGCCTGTTGATCACATAAGCTTTCAGCTAACTCATCACTTATCCTTAGGCAGAGCTTCAGACATTTCAGCTTCTCTCATATGAAGGGTTACTTCACTTCCTTGTTTTCCCTCCCTGCCCTCCCCAAACTGCCTGTATCCATGACAGAACCTTGAGTTGTTCAGAGTGGAAAAGAGAACTCAGAGGGTTTAAGAACATGTGAGCTAAAAGAGTGGCAAAGAAGATTGTCTTGGGCTGACTTTGAGGATGCCTATGGAAGAAGCAGCTCTACCCACAAATTATGGGAATAGAAATTCTGATTCAATATAGGTACAAATATTTCGCCATGTAAGTGTTCAAAACCAGAAACAGATACCCAGAGACACCATGGTGTCTCCGTGCATGGGATGTAGCTGAGAGAATGCTGAGCTGATCTATTTCTTCTTCCTCTCCAGACTCTATACAACCTTCTTGTTGAATTATTTCCCTTAGCAGAAGTGGGTTTGTGGTCTTGATACATCAGCACATCTAGGACATCCTACTGAGGATTTGGGGCCTGCCACTGGCACCTTCTAGCAAGACAAGAAAATGCAAATGCCTGGTTCTGGCCCCATTTCCCAAAAGCAAAATTTTTTAGGATTTGTTTTGTAATTCATCATTTTCACTGCTTCTAGACCTCTAATTTCCTATTCAGCTTGATCCAGCAAGCTTCAGGATGAGTTATATACACATGAAAATGAGAAAGGGAGAAAAAAATCAGAAAAATTTAAGCTGCCTTGAATAAAGCAGGAGTTGAAATCCAACATGTTATCCATAAGCCATACCATGCCCTGATAAATGTCCTGAGCATCGCCAAGAGGTCACATGCAAGGTTCTACCAAACACCCATTTGGTTATTGTACTTGATTTTTGTTTTCTTTCTTCAAATAGTGATACTAAATGGATGTCTTTCCTATAACCAGCAAGTTTAGCTAGTCTGAGTTCAGCAAGGGTTCCTCATGCAAAGCTCACATTCTTGTGCAGGAATGAGTGACTACATTCCTGCAATTTTAACAATGAGAAGACAGCAGAGGAGCTGGGAGCAGCTGGCAATTGAGGAAAAATTGACATTGCTCTTGGTGATTTGGGCAGAAGAACCTGTGTGAAACACAACACATAGAGTCATCATTTGTGTTAATAGGCACAGAAAAGGAGAGCTAGGCAAGGAAATGCCCCATCCCTGGAGGTATTCAAGGCCAGGCTGGATGGGGCCCTAGGCAACCTGTTCTAGTGGCCAATCTTTAAGTTCCTTTCCAACTCAAGCCAATCTATGATTCTATGATTTTATGATTTAGTTGTGTTTCGTTACTTAGCATTCAGACCTCAGATTTTGACCTTAAAGCTGTCTGCCTACATGTTTATCCCAACTTCTCCACAACAAAACAAGCAAATGTACCTGTTTCCTGGAGACTACCTTCCATCCCCAGAGGTCTTACTACCTGATGCAATCAACATGTCCTTGGAAGGCCAGTGAGAAATGCTTGTGAAGTCAAGTGAAACTGAAACAGTGGCAACAACCTGTGTTCTTTTGTTTCCTGAAACATTTATGGACATTGGTTTTACATCTCAGAGATGCTCACCCAGAAATATGAATTTTAATGAAGAAAACAGTTTTGACACCTTGAGGTCAAAATATTAATGGCTCTCTCTGATCTGGAGAAACAGAATCCCCAAAACACTCATAAATGAGTCTGCAAAACATGGATTTAACGGAGGAAGAACAGTGGAGAAGATCCTTTCCTAGGAAGGACAAATTCCAGGTTGAGTTATCCAGAGAAAAATACTTGTATTTCTTTGTTTCAAACCTAAGAAACTCATTGCTGTTACTCTACAATTACCATGCACTGCCAAGTGAATATAATCTTCTTCAATGAGACTGAGCTATGGTACCCCCAGATAGGCAAAGACAATCTCTGGCCTTTGTCCATCAGAACAACAGAAAGAGACTCCAATGGCCTTGGGTTTGTAAGTATAAATTTATCCCTCCCTGAAGTCCATAGGCTCAGCTTCATGGCTATGATGTTTGTGACCAGCGCACAACCCCACAGCCCTGGACTCTGCATCCAACCCAAAGCAATATTCTGTAATAAATATCTGTAACTCAACCATACAAAAAAATTGTTCCAAGTGTACCTTTTCTATTAATTTCATATAGTTTTATTAGAGTATAACAAACATTATGTAACATACACTACACGTATATTTATGTTAATATATTGAAAGAAATCAATATTTCTTCCTTTTGCTTATTCTGTTACAATAAGGGTAATACACAATTACAAAGCTCACGCATATGCATTAGTAAAATCAACATTTCTTTGTAACCATCTCAATGAAATGAGATCATTCAATAGAATTGAAATAAAATGTATCAATATTTTTTCTGCAACACTTTATTGGCCTTATGATATCTTCACGAAGTGTTTCAGTTTTAATGAAGTGGTAGGTTTGGGACTGGAAAGGTGTTCAGAAAACGTTGGACCTGGGAAGCCTATTATGCTTTTCATTTCTCAGTTGACATTAACAGCACAGAGTTGGACAAAATAATACATTCCATCAACCTCTGAAGCCTCTCATTTTCAGCTTTGCATGCAATTATGTGCTTAAAGGTAGTTCACCCTTGGGTCTCGACTCTCCTTTTCATTTGTATTAAGATTTTCGCCCTGACCTGCGAGATCTTGGCTTCAAAGCATCTCTACCAGGTCTTGCGAAGGCCAGTAGATGGCAGAGTTGACCCAGGGCTTTGCTTGCCTGCACGCCATGAATACTCCCAGCAAACGCAGACTTGTGTATGTCTAGATCTGTTTCAGTTTGATATCCACAATCAACAGCATTTCAGATGGGAAAGCAATTCCTCAAAGGAGAATAGTCAAGACCCACATCTCCTGCAGTGAAAGAACCCAACTTCAGCATGCAAATCATTGGGTTCACAAGACAGAGTTGTAACAGGGCTCTAAAAAACCAAGCACCCAGGTGTGTAACACATCTGCCTTCCCCAAAGATGGGAGAGCATACACAGCGGTATCTCACTCCAGTATGAAAATACAACCTCCATGTATCAGCGCTGCTTCACATGCAGGGTTGGTGGAACCAAAGCTACCTCCATTGCAAAGGTCTCTAGGAGGAAAGTTATCTCTCAAGTAACACATAACTTGAATAAATCAACACCTAGCAAGGACATCCTCCACGTAACAGGATTAAGCAATTGGCAATATTTGTTCTGGCTGTTTGTTCAAGGAAGTCAAATCAAGTCTATTATTTCCCAAAAGGAGAAGGTCTGTCCTTCTGCAAGAAAAAATTCTCAAAAAAAGTTCTGGAAGAACACTGTTCATTTTTTAAGTCCTCCTTTCAGCAAAAAGCAAACCCAGTTGTACCTGAGCATAAACCACTGGTGCTGCAGTAAGCTTTGAGCATGTACAGACAATACACAGAAAATGGGAGCCCTTGTGACGTTAACATAGTGGTAGGCGGTGGCAGCTGCTGTTGTAATACAGCCATTTCCAGGATGGAAGCACAGTAACCATTTTCTCGTTAGCATGCTCCAAAGTGGGCAGTTTTTTGACCTAAGCTGTTCTCATTTTCCAGTAAAAATTGCCCCAGGGTATTTTATATAAAGCAAAGCTGTCTCCCCTTTAAACCATTTTTTGGTCAGAAAACATGAAGATCTGAGATTTTCACAAAGATTTCAATCGCTAATTCCACAGACCAAGTAAGCACGTTCAAAGCACTTAAGGGCTGTCCCATCATGGCCCTCCAGCTCCAAATCAGCCACTTGGTTTAACAAGTCTCCAGTCTTTATGCTCTGTAAATGCTGGGCTTATTCTTTTATTTTCTTCATGTTGTTAATGTTTTTAATTACTACATTTGCATATTTTGAGGGTTTTCACCTCTGGACTTCATGATAGCTGAGGTTCTCTTAATGCTTTCAAATGCTGGAGATTCAGGGGCAAAAAACAATATCTACAGTGAGAACTGTTCATGTGATACCTGAAATTAAGCTACTGAATTACATCTCTTGCACTTGACAGGCTGCCATACCCTCCCTGTCTCTCAAATGTACATGTATCAATCAAAGTGATCCTTACCAGCTGTGTTTGAAAGGAAAAATTGCAAATCTCTATTCTCCTCCATACTAAGTGTATGAGAATAAACCACACAAGAGAAACAGAAAATTAGAGTGAAGAAAAAAACGAAGAACAATCTACATATGCAATCTATTTACCACCTATATGCTTAAGAACACGTGCAAATTAACCTTTAGATCACATTCCTTGATAATGCCACTAATGTATCTTATTTGTATAGGTTACATAGCCCGCTGACCACTCTTTCTGCCCCCTTGCTCTCCTGTACAACCAAGCCTTTGGTATTAGGAAACTCTGAAATGCCAAAATAAGAAGGAATGGGCCATTGGTCTGACTTTCAGGTGGTCCTGAGTAGAGCCAGGAGCTAGATTCAATGACTGTTATGGGTCCCTTCTAACTTGTGATATTCTATAATTATATGGCTGAAATAAGTGACCATGCCTTCTGGTCCTGCTTATAGATTTATCCCATGGCACCATCTCCAGTGTGTCTGCCACAGGGGAGCCTTGTGAAGGTATGAACATGCATTAGAACATAACTATGCCAATGGCTTATAAATCTAATTCTTTGCTTGCTGTTGTAAGAATAATTTGACTCCAAAACTAAGATTACCAGGCAGCTAGAAAAGAAGAGCTAGTGTCCTGTTGCTGATGGGTAGAACACTTGGCGCTGCTTTGGTCTCACATGATGGCATCCCCATGCCTTTGATCCACACTAATCCCTCATGAACTACACCGTCTACTCACATGAAGCAGTAAGGAACAAATTTATCCTGGAAAAAAAGGTTTCTATTCTTCTCAGGAGGGAGGCTTGAAGCCTTAGACACAGGGAAGCTAGGGAGCATTAACTGCCTGACCGCTGTGAACTTCTTCCATGGATTGCCACATACTAATGCACATAGCAGAGGGCTGGACACTGGATCACAGTGCACCTCAAGCAGGATTGAGCCTTGCTAAACCTGGAAGACAATGGAGGTTGAGACAACCAAAGGCACATCTCAAGCCTAGTGAGATAATAGACTACCATGCGTTCTTACCAGACTCATCACCTAATAGTGGGTTGCATTCACAATGACCAGCCATTCCTGTTGTATACCCCATCATTAGCATCTATGACATTTTAACTAATAGATGGGGAGCAAACTGGAGGGAAAAAGACATTGTAATGCTTTTGTTGAGAGATGTCTATACAACTGCACTCATCTTTCATTGAAAAGTTGTTCACTACTCATTTAAGTGGGGACAGAGGTATAACTGAACAGCCTGTGCCACTTGCGAGTTTGTTCTTTTTGACACAAAGAAACACAATCACAGGAAAGGAGGGCATGGCTGAAGAGAGTCAAAAGCTACACTCAACTTTTGCTGCTAAAAAAGAAAATAAAGCCCAGTGCACTTCTCATCAAATTGTGGAACTGACAGCAAGTTTTTGCCTAAGATTAAGGCTCACTTTTGGCTTATTTTGAATCAAGCAGGTAGGAAAGGTAGGTAAGAAACCAGCACAACATGGAAGCAGGAGGAAGACACATCTCACATGGGATGGTTGAGAGTTTCCAGGAGCAATGCTGTGGAGAGACCTGGGAAAATCCTGGGATCTAGAAGTCAGGAGTGGCAGGTTTGGTGAAGTCACCTTCTGTAGTCCACAGACATCATTAAACATCCAGGGATTGCAGGTATCTGATCTCTTTGCCTCAGACTTCATTAAATTTTGCAAATAGACATTTTGGCCTGCTTCATTTAGATATTGATGTTATCCATTATCACAATCCCAAGTCTGTAAGCTGTGAAATTGAGGCACCAAGTCTCAGTATTGCACAGACTAACTTGTACAGGGCTTATTCACACTGTTAGGAACAATGGGGTTGATTCAGATCCCAACGGCTGGTACTTTTCACTAAAATGCACCTGGAAAAAGCGATGCCCAAGAGATGTGAAGCATGCTGGCCAAAAGGTATTTTATCAGGGCTCTCAGAAAGAGGGACAGGGAGGAGGTGAACTTGCTGCTCAGAGGTGAACTGCTGAGATGGAGCACTCAAAAGACACTTGAGAGGGTAAGAAGCTCTCATGCTGCGCATAATATTTGAGTTTTCCTCAAGTGTTCCTAATCTCTCTGGTGGCAGCAACGAAACACACACAGTACACATCCCCGCTCAGGTTAACAACAGGAGCATGTTTATTCAGGTCTGGCACTTACAGAGCTCAGAGGGACAAGGAACACGTCATTTGTTTTCCAGAAAAAGTCAGCCCAAGATTGGAAGAAATTTATAAAAAGAGGCTCTGGCTGCAGGGGCTGGGAATTTGTCTCCTCTGGGGTCATGCATTCCCCATGCCTGGGGGGACATGTTGGGGCATACTGTTGCCAGGCACCTCCAGGGCCATCTGAATGCTTGAGTGAGCAGTGTCTGGGGACAATTGCTTCATGGTGAGTCCCAGCCTTGTTTAAAGCAACCTTAAAAACTGGGGGCACAGGTTAAAAAAAGCAGGAACCCTTCCAAAACGATCCACTGGGAAGTGCTAGAGTGCAGCGGGGTATATCCGAAGGAGGAAGAGAAGGGTTAGGCCCAGCCACTCAAGTCTCTGATACTGGAAGAGCGTAAAGTCTGGGAAACAATCACTGTTGGAGGCCTGCTGAGAAGAAGAAGATCTCCTTGTAGGCAGCAATAGAGAAGACATCAGCTAACAAGACCTATGACGGCCAATGGAAGACAAGGCGCCATGTTGCAGAGGTGCAGAGGTTCCCAGGGCGCAGGGTCTTCCTTGGCCTTCCCCATCACTCACGAGCCCTGAGGACGTAGACAAAGCTGACCAGGATCCCCAAGGCCAGGACAGTATAGCTGGCTTTAATGCTGCTGGAGCCACTGATGTTGCAGAGGAAGGAGTCGCAGCAGTAGACAGAGGCAGCCGCTATGCCAAGGTTAATTCCGGCACTGGGGCAAATGGGAGAGCAGCCTTTGGAGATGGACTGGCCAGACTTGCTGCCTGAATTTAGGTTGGGAAGAAAAGCAAGAGAGGAGATGAGTTTAAAACTTTTCAGCTTTCTGATCACGTTTTGCAAAGGAAACAACAGTACTGAAAAGACAAGCAGCACAGAGGTTGTAGAGTTTCTCAGTAACCTACATCAGCCCTTGCACCTCAAGAAACACCCCCGCTGACTTTCCACACTACACAACACCTCTTCCAGGCAGCTGGCCAGAATTTGGAAATTTGGTGGGGAAAAAACTGAAAAATCCCACTCAAGCTTGATTCTGGGGCTCCTCAGGTGAGACAGGGAGAGCTGAAGAGGGACTCAAGGGGCAAACACTGTGCTCTGAGCTTGGCACAGCTCGCATTTACCAGTGAGCACAAGAAACAGGAAGACAATAGCAGGTGACAGGTTTAAAAAAGCTCCTGGCCTCCATCTGTGCACGCACAAGCCGCCCACGTCATGGGCTGCAAAAGCTGTGTTTGAAACACTCTTCCCTCCTGCATGCTGGCAGTGGAGAGAAGTGAGGCAAGCCAGGGTGGGACGTGGGCTCTGCAGTGCCACCAGAAGACCTGGTAGAGCAGCCTACTTTCCTAAGAGAGCCTTCAGATTTTTCCTGGTGCCTTTTCCCTTCTGTGAAAAGCACATGCTTGGTGAAAGAATCTGCAAATTCCTGGCAATCATGCTGCACTCAGAGAGGAAAGCAAAGGAAGGACTCAGAAATAACAACCTGAATAACAACTTGTACAGGGCAAAAGCAGGAAGGGTAACCCTAAAAATTTCTTGTGGAGGAAATCCTCTACCCTTCCACTGGATTCATCAGCAACCTCCTTGCTGCACTCCTAAATTCCCTTCAGACTGCCAGCATGAGTGCACGCACAAGGGTTTTAACGTGACTTGGTTTGGCAGCAAGATCCTCATAAAACACTCCTGGGATGGTCCAACACTCAGCAGCCAAGCATCACTTTTTCCACTCTCCAACTAAATGAAAGAAAACTTTGCACCTCCCTAGGTGATCCAGCTAAGAAGGGCATGAGGTACCAACACCACTCACCGATTCCCACTCCAACGTAAGTGGTCACACAGTGGTTTTCATTGTCCGCACACTTGACAGGTGTCAGGCAGGCCCAGTTGGACGATGCATCCGAGCACGAAAAGCAGACGAGCGTGTGAGCTGAAAGGAAAAGGCACATCTTAGTGAAGGGCTAGTGGGAAGATGTCCCTGCTGTGGCTCTTACCTCCAACACTCAGCACTCACTGCACCCAGCCACAGCCCACGTTTGCTGTCAATCTATGACAGGCTTTTCGTTCCCAAAATTTGGCCAACTAGAGGGTTCAAGCAGAAGGAATACACTTTAAGGTCTTGGTTGGAGACTTTGGTTGGTTGGCCGACTAAAACCTCAATGCAACTGCAGGTCAGCCTGCTACTTTATGGTATTCTTCTATTTATACTAAAAGCACATCCATGGCAACCTGAAACATGAAAACAAGCACAGGCTTGCAGGCTGGAGCCTGAAATTTGGGCTTATTCACCTTTGCTGCAGTGGTCACTAATGGGAAATGCCCCAGGTGCAATATGACTACAGGTTTAAGCTTTTCATGGCCTGCCTTTGGCAGCAGGGCACAAAGCTCAGGCCATGCTCAAGCTAACACAGGGTAGAAATGATTTCCTTGCGAGAGTAAGCCCAACACTGCAGCATGGCCTGCAAAGACTTGCACTGCCTAGCTAAACAGGGAGTCATTGCACTATGACAGTAGCATTTGCAAGTAATTCTTCTAATCTGGGGCAAAGGGTAGCAAATGAGCATAATTTCTTACATAGCAGACCCCCTAATGTGGTCTACTCCCTACACCAGGGGAATGGATTGCACTAGGCTAGCTTCCATCCAACATCCTTTAGGCCTGCCCATGTAAAAGCGAAGACTGGGAAATAGCACACAGTGGAGGAAAATGGTTGCAGAAACAGTCTGGACCAGTGACTCAGCACAGACACGTGTATTTTGCAGTGGACAGATGATCTTCTCTGTATTTTACATATAAGAACATCACATCCACTCAGCAATTGTTGACCTACATACGCAGACAGAGCATGTCTGTTCCCAACGCTTGACAGGCTCTGATTTTGGAGCACTCAGACTGCAAACTCTTCCATGAGGCCCTGCCTTTCTCCTCTTTGTTTATAGGTTGCAAAATGGAGGAGAGAAAGATTCAGGATGGGAGGAAGTACAAAGCTGCCTTCTTCCTCCTTCTTATCCCTTTCATTCCCACGGCAAACAGATTATCCTAAGAAAGGGATACCAGAGAAGCCCTGGATGAGTTTGCTAAGGCTTCGCAGTCCCTGCTATGGTATATTTTGAAGAATAAATTGGAAAAATATTGATAGCAGCTGTCCCACTCTGCAATGGGCCTGCATGACCTCTTGAGGTTCTTCTCAATCTTGTTTATCTCAGAAAAATACAAAATGCCCTATATAGGAAAATCAGGGAAAAAAATAACAATTGTGCTCAGAAGAATGATTTTTGAGCAGCAATGGCCAAAGCAGGGAAAGAAATAAAACAAAAACACAATAGCAAATCTCACAGAAACAGATCAAAGCAGGTTAGTGGGCGGGCTTGAATGTCACACTCTGGAGACATAGCCAACACCACAACCCCCTAGCAACAATTTCCTGAACTGTCTCATAGAGCCTTCAACCATCATAATCAGTCTGCCAACGATCCTGGCAACAAAGTAGTGTTACTCGAGCATGCCATCAGGGCAGTCACAACCTACACAGAGCGGCCAGGATTACAGGGCCACCAGATGAGTCAAGGCCCCAGGGAACATTCTGAAGTGGACCTTGCCTTTGAGTCTAGGGAAGGAAGAGAACTGAGAGACAGGACTGAGTCAATCATTGCAGGGCCATCACTGACTGTCAATGCCATTTCCATGGATTGTCGCTTTTCTCTTTGTCGACCAAAAATCGGCCTGGGACATCCAAGGAAAGCCTGGCTCCCACTTTTCCCACTACCCCCGGTATGTCCCTGCTCTCAAGTTTCAGGTGACTATCTCAAACCCTTCTTCCTGCAACCACCCTGATGGCAAACTGAGGCAAAGCGATTCATTCCACTTCATGGGAATCATCTGCAAGCAGGAATTAAGTGGATTATAGGCTTCCTGTGAACATTATGGTAGCACGTACATTCCCATAAGTATTTGTTCATTATGCAGAACACACAAGTTGAGTGATGCAGTACTGTTCATTATGCCTTAAAGATTACAGATACATACGCATCAGAAATATTTGTATGTACTAATAAAAGTGCCTCTAGGCATTAAGTCCTCTGCCACTAAATCTATGTTCTTAACACTGTCCTGTCCACACCTTTTCCTTTGTCGCATCTATTACCCTTTGTCTTAACATAGACTAAATCCTTCCAGGATGGGTAAGTCTTGCAGCATAGTTTAAGAGAGGAAATATTCAGTCTTAATTAACCACTGCTGCTTTCTGCTTAGGCAAAACAGAACTAAATGACCGACTGCAGAGTTGAGAGCAAACAGGCTGCATACTTCAGACAAAAGGCACAAGAGGGGAGCAGAATTATTTTACGCAGCTGGAGACAGAGCAAAGAGTTGGAGCTCAAGGCTAAAATAAAAAACCAGACTGAACAATGCAAAAGGAAAGCCTCGTTTTCATCAACTAGAAAAGGCAGTTTTCTTCAATGGGAAGAATTTATGTGTTTATTTGTTTGCTGCTTGGCTCCTTGGAGGAACAAAAGGCTTCCAAAGTAGAGCAGATCATTTGGTATAATTCTTCAGATAAGAAGTTGAATCCCTTCTTGCAAAGAGCAATGCAGGGACAACAAAAAAAAGCCTTTAAAAGCCCGCTCCAAAGCTCAGCAGCACCAGTGAAAAATGCTGTTGCTTCGGCAGTTCTCCATTCATCCCTACGCCAAATGTTCTTTCCTAAGGGACAAGATTCTTACATACAGTACACCAGCTCTTCGGGGCACTTTGAACACCAAACGAAAAAACTCCCTGGATGTGTTGGAAATGTTTGCAGATAAAACAAACTCACAGCAAACCCTTCTGCCTGGGTCTGAACCTAATCTTAAGTGGAAGTGGTTTTTTGGAAAGGGCTGGGAGGGGGGGGGGAGAAATGCATTAACCTCTTCCTGCCTAGGCCTGAGCACATGCCCACTGGCCTCTGATGGAGACCCAGCGCTTAAACTGCCAGTTGTTTCACAAATCCCAAGAGAAAGGGGATAAAAGAAGTGCAGAAAACTAGTTTATTCTCATTGGTGTCCTCGAGTGTTTCCTGACAAGAGGGTTTCCCTCGGTTTGCTCTTTGTCTGGCTTTCTCCAAGCGCTGCCATACAAAAACAACAGTGTTTTGCATCACCCCATGGAGTTAGGCTAGGCAAAAATTGAGTCATGGAGACTGCAGACCTGCAACTTAGCCAACTTGCAGTTTCACACCCAACAACATGAAGCACGCTGGCACTGGGTTCAAGAGCAACTCCAAAACGTGCTCCACAGGGCCCCGTCCCTCGGGGGTGCCACCTCCCCACCCGCTGGCCATATCAGCCTGTGGTTAAGAACGCTGGGGAACAAGAGAGAATCACAAACGGTTCTCCCCACACTTTGCCCCATCTGCCATTACTGGGGCAGGGCTCTATCTCCCCTCCACTCCTTCCTCCCTTCCCGTCGGCAGCATCCCAACCCATTTCGGCGCCGTTATCCCAACACGCTGCAGCGAAAGGGGGGAGCGGAGCCACCCCTGCTCTTTGTTCAAGCGGCAACTGGGAGAAGCTCCAAAATGCAGACGTACGCAGCTGGAGGTGCATACCTATAATACAGGCACTGAAGTTCCAGCTGTAAGGGGAACACTGCTGAGAGGTCCCCCCGCATCTCCCAAAACCTCCGCCAACCCCGTTCATGGCTCAGCCCTGTTTCCCCCACCTCTTTCATAACCCTCACCCCCTCCCGCATGCCTACAACTTCCAGACCACCCCCTGCAAGACGCAGACCCTACCACCTCCCCCTAATTCGCCCCCAAAGCAGGGGCTGGAAAAAGCTTGGAGGACCTCGGGAAAAGGCGGTGATATCTGGAGGTAGCTCTCTTACCTCTTTCCACGCACAGCACTGCAGCCAACACGGCGAGCAGAAACGCCTTCATGGTGCAGCGATGGGGCCAACGAGATGCGCAAAGAAGCGATGAGAGCGCAAGGCTGGCGGTAGGTCCGAGCGCTGGAGGCGGGAAAAGACCACCGGCGCCGCCCAGCGGCCCGCCTCCGCACCCTGCACCGCCCTCCCCCTCCTCTTCCCCGGCCTTCGCTAGTTTCGTTTCCCCGCTCCGTCGCTCCGGGGGCCGGGAATAGGGTGGGTGTGGGAGGGCGGTTTGGTGCGCGGGGTTGTGTCGGAGGTTGTGTGGGAGCAGAGCGGGCTGTCCCTTGGCCCCCTACTTCCCTGCCCCCACTTTAAGGTTTTTTCCACCCCCCTTTCACGTTCTCTCGATTTCCCTGGGGGAAGGGCATTCATCCGCAGGACCCCTTTCATGCAGGATGTCACTCGTGTAACTCTTCTCGTGAGCAACACTCTGCATTCACAGCTCTTTTCACCCACTGTATTTGTGACCCCAAAACACGCATGTACATATCCCCTGCGTGCACGTGTGCACCTGATACATCCACTAACACCCTGCATGCGGTGTGTGTGCAGCTCCCTCTGTGCATAGCCCCTTCATGCCTGCACAAACCCATACATATGTGCAAGATTCCTGGCATGTGTGATGCCTTCTTTTCATGCATGCGGCATCCACAGCCCCATGTATACAAAACTAGATGAACAAGATGAACTTGATGGTCTTTTCCAACCTCGATGATTCTATGATTATATTATTCTAAGACCCAAGCAAGTAAGCAACCAATTTTCTGACCTGTTTACTAGATCCCAAATGGGATTAGGCACAGAGAGTTGGAAATTTTGAAAGTACAAGGCCAAGCAGCGGAGACAGCATGGGACAGTGAGCTACCAGGCAGGACGGGTCTTCAGAGTATAGAGTTGTCCAATCAGAAGGGTTGCAGTTGTGACCCAGGTTCAGTAGGTCCCAGAGAAATAGCAAAGTCTTGCAGGAAATGAGCTGGATAGTGGCCGCCGAGGGAGGGAGACTGAAGTTTGCTGATGAAGGGAGTCTAGGAATGCAGGTTTGACAAACTCCGTGTGCCACAGCTGTGTTTAATTCTGCAGAAGCAGCATTTTCTGGCAAATGAGTCTGAGTCTTGTTGGAAGAAATTCCAGCTCCTGACTTTTCAGTGTGTGTTCAGTCCTCTACTTTGAAACCAAATCTGTTCCCACAAGCTCCCCCTTCCCTCATTTCTTTTATGGCTCATTTTTATTTATCACTGTCAGTTATTCTAGCAGGAACTGAGTATGAGTGGTGTGTTTTTGTGGTGTAATGTCTTCCACTGAATTGGGCTGCTAGTGCTTTTTCTTCCTTTGGTTCTTTGCACAAAACCTGTCAAGTTTCAGCTTTGCAATAGCCTGAATATAATTCAGTTGTTCTGTGCACCATCGTTCTCATGAACTCACAAGATGCCTGTGTCAGAGTGCCCAACAGACAAGTTCATGCGTTATGTGTAAGAGTCAGGCTGACTTTTTATAGTCCATATGTGAGCAATCTCATGGCATATCTGGTTATCAGGAAGGTACAGCATGTTGTTTCATCCCTCCTATTCCTTTGGTGCTCTGTGTGCTCCATCCATCCCCAGCAGACACATACAAACACCTACAGCTCTCTGGTTTCCCCACCCCAACAAATTTAACATTAGCAGTTCCATCGCTTTGTGGAAAGAATTATTTCTTCTGCTAGGAAGGAAGAAAGAGGATCTCAGAGTGACAGAACACAATTCAGGATGGGATGTGATGTCATCCCAGTAGTACTGTAATGACTGGGTAGGGACAGCAATAATTGCAGGATGCTACAAGTAGAACAGGTGGACAGAGTGCCTAGGGACCGATGCACCATGGTAGATGGTATGGAAAAAGCACCAGGTGAAGAAATTCTTCTAAAAGCAAACTAGTCATTCCCACATCTCCCATACCACAGCCTTGGTAAGGAGGCTGGCAAAGCCGGGGCTGTCTGATTTCAGGGTTTTTTGTTCTAAAGGAATGTACAGCCAAACACTGCTGAATGATCCAGCCTTGTAGACTGGGGGCTTGTTGAATGACTTTGCTGAAGTGTAAATATTATATTGCAAATGCAAGATGGAAAAATATATCCTCGGAGGCAGTGAGAAAGTCAGAAGGGATAAAATCCAGCAGCAGGAATGTGGTCTGTGCTGGGAAAAAGTGGATTCAGGTAAAGAGATATGCTCAAGGTAATCCTTTTACCTTCGGAGGTAAAAGGAAGCAGCTGGAACTGAAAGCAAATTAATGCGAGAGTTACGTATTACATGGCTTTTTGTGTGCTGGGGAGAAATGGCTAGTTGAAAATAAGGAAATGAAGATTATGGCAGTTCCCTTCACGGGTCAAGAGAGTGTGTTAGCAGGGACCAGTGCAGCAATTAAAACTGGAATTACTAGGTATGCAAGACTTTAGGGCTGAACTGGCACTTTGGGAGTTTGAAACGTGGGACTGCTGAAAGCTTGCTCAGCATTTGTGTAGCCAGGTGGCTGTATCTTCTCTGTGTCAGGGCTTGGGGACAATGCCTGACTCCGGCCAGGGTTATTTCTCTGAGGCACCTATACCCCAGTGGTGTTTACAAAATGATGTGTTTCTCCTGCTGGTGGAGCAGAATATCTTCCGAGAGCAAATGTGCTAAAACCACTTTGAAGAGATGTCACAAGAAGAGGACAGAGTCCTTTCTTTTCATTAGCTACATCATTCTCTGGAGAAGTGTTCTGCCGAGGAGAATGAGGAGCCTAACCTTGGTGGAAGCTGTCCCACTTGCCAAGGCCATCTCAGTGTAAGACACAGAATACCTATTTTCTCCAGCCTTGTGTAGAGCATTCTCCTCCTGAAGCCCCTTTGGGCACTTCAGGATCAGAGTTGCCAGCAGATCTTCAGGCACGTTCATCACAGGCAGCTCCAGACACAAGTTTTCTCATTGGCAATCCAAGCCATAGATGTTTCTTCGGAATTTCTTGCTGTCTATAGTACCAAAATGCTCACTTACTGTCCACCACCTTGACGACACATTCTTTGCTGCAGCCCATGGGAACAAACCCAAGATAACTGATGCTCCTGAATGTGTGGGTGCACAGCCTTTGGCTGCAGTATACTAAAACAGGATCTTTGTCTGATCAGTCCAAGAGGAAGTCAGGAGCGTGCAGTCATAGTCAGGCTGACAGATTTATGAACTTCTGTTTGTAATTGGTGTCAACATGTCAGATTTCCGTCTTTCCCGGAACCGTTAAGGTGAAAGTAGTTCACTGACTGCTGCATGCCCAATTGGTATCTGCAGCAGCATTCTTACTAATTCCATTCTGTATGACTCACACTCTGTCTTGCTTGTTTATTCTAGGCTTTTTGAACTGTGAAGCTTTAAGCAGAGGTCATTACTCAAGCAAAAAGTTGTATTCTGATTGTTGCTATTGAAGTGTCCTTGCCTAGAACAACCAGAATACCTCCAAAGAAAGGTCAATCTAGAATGATGCCCTCCAGTATTACAAACCAGCTCCTCTACCCAAACCTGACCTTTTTGTCCTTGTCTGGAATATGTGGTTGGTGTGTATATCTCCAGCCTTGTGCTGAGTGAACCTTGAAGCCATGCTGTCATTATTTTAACTCCAGTTTTGTTTTTGGCATCTTCTATATGCCTATTGGCCTTAAGTTGTGGCCTTTTCTCCAGCTCCGTCTGCTGGATGATCCTATACCTGTGTAGCAGGTATCCCATCTCCAGTCCTTATCTCCTTTTCCTGCCTGAAATTTGGACACACGTTGTAGCTTTGTTTCCGTTCCTGGTCTCCTCTGAAATGCAGTGAGATTCTGAAGCCTCCTGCAAAGGTTTCTGTGCCTGGAGACTTCTCTACAAGTGCAGGGCATTAAAAGCCTGGTCATTCTGGGAAGAGAAGAAGCATTCCAGTCCTTTCCTGTCTCTTCCATCAAAAATGTGTCATAGTGAAGCTGTAGGCAAGGTGCTGGATTTCTGAAGTTTTGTAGTAGAAATACTAAGTTCTGTAGGGGTAAAATACAATTGGAAGTATGTCCATGTGTGTGAAAGCACCTATAGGAAACAGAAACACAAGGGTTAAGAAGAAAGGCATATGTTTACTGCTCTATGCTATTCTGTATTGGATTGCTTTCAAACAAAGCAGAACAACAAAATGACCTTAAGTAAGAGAATGGAGATGGGTTGGGAGCAATAAAATACCTAGATGAGCAAAACAAAAGAACTGGAAAGTTCAGGATTTTTGTGTTAAAAGAGACAAAATAAAAGGAAAAATGAGCCAAGACAACTTCTTTCCTTTTAAAGACTATAAGAGGCAAATCCAAAATCAGCCTGTTGTGCTCTGTCAAATACCTTAGAAGTATGGTGAGGACTGCATAGCTGTCATTTCTTGTTTAAGTGTGGCATAGAATTGACACTGGCCAGATCACCTGCCTAGTGTCACACATGTGCTGGTGCTTGTGAGAAAGTGAATTGATGAAATCTGTAAAAATAAGTTTGAAAGGGCAAAATCAACCTGCTTAAACATTTTATATGATATTGCTTTCTTCTCTCGGAAGATTTGTCTCCCAGAGTTTTGTTGCACTCATTTCCTCTAGACTTCAGAAAGAGAGTTTCTTGTTCCCAAGAGCAGTGTCTGCAGGTTATCTAATTGCGGATTACATCTTATGCTGGAGCAGGCCCTGGAGCCAGGGTTAGGTCCCAGATGAGCTATTGTGAGTACCAGGCACAGAGCCAGTGCTTGCTTCCTGGTTGTCCTCCACCAACACTGAACTTCTTGTCATGTGTGATGAAATCTGTCATGTATGATGACCTTCATAGTGCATGATGACAGCACTTTGCATGGTGTTTAGGGGCTTACCTGGGTGACAAATCAGCGGAAAAAGGAGAAATTCCTATCTCATCCATATTATACAGACCTGTGTCAGCACGTCTAGTGCTTGTATTCCTGTTGCTGGGAACCCTGGAGGTGTTCTGAAATTGAGTACCCTTTGGATATATGATGTCAGTGGAAGAGCTTTTTTTGGGTCACATTTGGTGCCAGACATTGTTCTATGAAGTAAAGTCAAGCCTGAATAGCACAACACAGTTATGCTGTGATGAAAAAAAATCATAGAATCATAGAATCACCAAGGTTGGAAAAGACCTCCAGGAGGAGGGGAGCCAGAACCCTCAACAGCTATGTGGGAATGAACAATAGAAGGGAGAGAAGGGAGATGGAGGGAACCAGGAGAGGTTTTCAAGTTCATTCTCCTTCCCCAACAAAGATGCTAATGAGATGCTAATGGGATTTCTGTCATGCATCTGGATTATGATGCTCTAGCTGCTGATGCTGGAGGCAGTTCTCCCAGCAGTCAAATGCAGCTCTTCATCCCTGAGATGCTAGGAACATTTCTGATCCTATCTAAAAGCTGCTTTGTGGCCATGTGAACCAACCCTTAAACAAAAAGTGGAGAGAATGCAGCAGCTCAAGCTTTCCCACTGAGGAACAGATTGGAAGGATCTCATCCCATCAAACTCCAGTTTACACTTCCCAGTGTGAAGTGTGCAACTTCTCAATAGTTATAGAGTTCCAGCAAGGCATCTTTTTTGTTCCGTTTCCCCCTCAAATATGACAGATGTTAAATGCATGATCTAACACCCTCTGCAACTTCTTTTTTCTGCCAAATTGTTGGAAGGGGCATTTCCTCATCCTATATTTACGCAAATGATATGTCCACAGTATTAGTAGAGCTCTGTGTTTGTCCTGTGCAGATTTCATTCTCTTTCTCACATTCTCCCAGTGTGTCACCTGCAAGCTCAATCTATTTATTCTCTAGTCCATCTTTCAAACCTGTATTAAAATATTGCGTCGTACCAGAACCATGGCAAGCTGCAGAGGATCTTGTTTAATACATCCTCCTGGTTTGACATCACGCCACTGACAGTTACTTGCTCGTGAACTAGCTTCCTTATGAGGCTGTTATGTGCTATGGTGACAAAAGCTGTGTGAACACTAAAATACGTGATAAGTACCACTAAGTACGTTATCTACAGATTTTGCCACTTTGTCACAGGTGGGAATAACACCCATCTGTCACAAAATCGTTGCTATTCATTCCCATCTCCGTGATAGCCCCTACACCATTACAAGTTGTGTGACATTTTACTTCTGTTTTCCTTCCAAGACTGAGGCCTGGGCTGACTACTCCGTATTTCCCTAGAGTTTCCCCATCCCTTTTATAACAATGCACACTGCATTAGGGAAATCCCCTGATTGGCATCCTGAAGAAACAGAAGCAGGTGAAACAAGCTTGGTAGCTGTGATGCCCAAGATTTCTTTTCCACTATGCCTAGTCACCACTTAGTTTGGTTAATACTCCTTACTGATGTGCATATGGAAAAAGCCACCTCTTCTTGTTGTGGCCTGCTTCATTTAAATGTTTTGATGTGTTAGTTGGCACATTAACTAACATGTACTAGATGTGGTTGCTGTCTCCAGTTGCATTCCCTTTTACTCTGTATCTACTGCAGGCTGGATGCAAAGCACATCACCCAGTACTGGGTGTGGAATTCAAAATTGTGAGATTGTGAAACAGGAGCACCTCTAAGCATCATTTTCCAGAACAGATCCTTATGCTAAAGAAGCATCCCTAAGCATCATCTGGATGTCTGCTGCCAACAAATGCAGTTAATCCCAGAGATCACCAGTAACATGATCCTGTATATGACCATGCACTGTAGCTTCTGGAAAAGGCAAATATGATTTTTTTCCCTGGAAGAAGAGGTAATTTGTCTGTCTGAGCCCAAATTCCTGCACCATAGGAACCCGTACCTTTGACCTGCACCTTTCTCCGGCCCAGGAAAGGCAGTTACCTGTCTGGTGATGATCTGGGACCTTACCCAGACAACATATAACCCATGGCTCACACCCAAGCAAGAAAGATAGAGATGTGGTGGATGCCCCATCCTTGGAGACATTCAAGGTCATTCTGAGGGGCTAAGAGCAACCTGATCTAGCTGTCAATGTCCCTGTTTGTTGCAGGGGAGTTGGACTAGATGACCTTTAAAACTCCTTTCCAACTCAAACAATGCTATGATTCTAAGTGTCCCCTTTCCTCTTTATTTCTCTTGAAGAGTTTCAGTAATTTCAGAGTATATAAAAAGTCTATCTCCCTCCTCCCACCTTTTATGTACTGGAAAGAAACCAGTTGCTTTGTACTCTGGTAGCGCAAAAATCATAGAATCACAGAATTATTGTGGTTCGAACAGACCTCTGGAGGTCATCTAGTCCAGCCTCCCTGGCTGGGAACTCATGGCCAACTTTTTGTCCAGCAGGTTTCCCAGGTCCTCTTCTGAAGAGTTATTTTTCCGTCATATCAGCCTGTATTGGTGCATAGGGTTATTCCTCACCAGGTGCAGGGCCTTACACTTGCTTTTGCTGAGTTACAAGAGGTTCCTTTCTCCCCATCTCTCCACCTGTCAAAATCCTTTCAAATAGCAGCACAGCACTCTGGAGCATCAGCCACTCCTCCCAGTTTTGTACCAGCAAACTTGCATTGGAAGCTTCACTGTAATCATTGATAAATGACTTAAACAATGCTGGAACCAGACCCCTGGGGATACTGCTAGCTACGGGCCTCAAAAAGACTCTATGCCACTGAGCACAACCCTCTGAGACCTGCCACGCTTAATTCATCTCAGCATCCACTCATTGAGCCCACACTTCCTCAGCTTGACTATGAGGGTATAATGAGAAACTGTAGAAAGTATTGCTTAAGTCCCAGTAGACAATATCCACTGCTCTCCCCTCATCCTGCCTGTTGTCCCATCACAAAAGGCAGAAGGCAGTAGGTTAGTGTAGCATATCCCTTTGGTGAATCCTTCTTGTCTTCCACGTTCTTAGAGATAGCCTCCTGGATAAGCTGTCTCACTACTTTCCCAGGGACTGAGGTGAAGTTGACTTGCCTGTAGTTCCCTGGATCTTCCTTGCCCTTGTTGAAGACTGGAGTGATATTTGTTTTCTTCCAGTCTTTAGGCACCTCTCCTGATTGCCAAGACCTCGATTTCTTGCCCATGGAGATGCATCATACTTTAGCCTAGGGGATGTGATCCTTGAATACTAATCTTGGATCTCTTCCTTCTAGGGCCTTTTCTCATAGGATTCATTCAAGGAGATCCCTGGAGAAATCAAAGTTGGTTCTCCTGAAGTCCACTTTTGCAGTCCTACTTATTACCCCATTTCCTCCTCAATAAATACAGAACTGTAAAGGCCTCATCTACTTCCTCCCTTAAATGGGGTCTTGGGAGAAGTGGAGTCAAACTCCACCCCTTCCAATCACACTCACTTGTGCCCCTGCAGCTGACTCAGTGCTCGCCTCAGGTGATCAATCAGTGGTTCAGGCTGTGATTCAACAGTTCCCATACAGCATCCTTCCAAATTTGCAGCCAAAAATATGCTGACTTCAAGACAATGCTTTAGACAAATCAAAGATCTCATTTAGCCACCAAATGAAGCATCTCATAAAAAAAAAAAAAAAAAAAAAAAAAAAGAAAAAAAAAAAAAAGGAACACCCACAAAACAAAGGCCTCGAATTGTTAGTATGAGTTCTGGTGTCAGAACACAGCTGAGCAAGTGTTGCTGCCAACTTTTCCCTTTTTTTATTTTTGTTCCAGAGAAGTGAGCTTGCAGCGGGGGTTATGACCAGGAAGCTCTGGGCTATTTATGTTAGTCTTAAGCTGCCTGCTCCTCTTCTCTGTAGACATCTCCAGGCTTCATACAGAGCTTTTCTGCCTCCCTTCAGCTGCAGCTCTTGCTGGGAGAGGAGGGAGCAGAGAGTCTGGAATGTAAAACCCAACAAATCCCAGCACAATCAATCATTTCTATGCCATGGTTTTCTTTAAACTATCTCACAGTCTCTGAATGACTGGGTTTGGTGATAGCAAAACAGTTGGGTTGGGTTGGCCCTGAAAAAAAAAAAAAAAAAAAAAGGGGGAAATAGATATGGAGACATTTTCTTGTCCAGCTGGACCAGATCTGTGAGAAGACAGTATACCAAACCCATTCCTTCTCCCTCCCATTTCCCCACTACCAGACATTGCATTTCCTCTGTAGGTCACATCTGTTCCTCTTTGCCTTTTCTTCAAATTCAGTTGACACATCAGAGCTGAGAGATGAAGAGTGCTCATCATATCCTTCCAAGTGCAAAGAGCCATGGGAGCCAGAAATTGCTGCCTATTGAGGCTGGAGAAATTTCCAAAATACTGCCAGAAATAAACTTTACTTCTTATTTCTTGTTTATGAACTGATTTGTGATAACCAACTTGCTGTGACCAGAAAAAGATACTGAGCTTCTCCACTGAGCTGACATAGCTATAGAACTATTACCTGTGTTTCTGGCAGGGTGGATTGCGATTCCACACAGCGTTCAGAAACTCAAAGCGAGAGAAATATGTCTTCAAGAATCTCTTCAAAGCTGTAATGATTTGAAGCCTGAACATGTCAAAAGGGTCTTTTACGTGTTTTCTTAGATGACGTGACTGTCTGAAGACACTTCAGATTCAAGTAGACTTAGGAAATCAATGGGAGTTCAGCATCTAACTTACTGAGATTCTCGAAAATCCCAGGCAAAGCTCATCTGCAAGTCATGAGCTCTTGAGAGCAGTAATTATCCCAGTGCAAGACACTTTTATTTCAGACAATAATGCCAACACAGGGAGCTTTTCCTAACCCATCACCCATCACCGTCCACAGGCAAAAACGTAAGTGATACTAGCTAGGACACCCAAGAACACTCCATAGCTGCCTTGCTTGCTGCTGCCTCCATTCACATTGCACAATGGTTTCTCACAGCATGAAACATTCCGGTGGGCTTGGTTTTGTTGCTGACTTGTTGCTGGACAGTTTGGAGAACACATCTTAGAGATGATATACTTAGGCTTGTCAGGGTCTAATGTGGAAGAGAAGAAAAAAATAATAATAATAAAATACAAGAATTAATGATATAATGTTTTCCTAGCTAAATCTGCACTGGTGATCATTATTTAAAATAAAATAAAACAAAATAAGAGGGCAGGGAGTAGTCCCCAAGGCAAATATGTCCTCTCAGGACTAGCAGCAGTCTGGCCATATCAATACTGCTGCTATATGGTGCTGGTCTTCTCTGGGCTCCAAGTTATATCTGTCTCTAAAGTTAAATTAGCATAGAATCATACAGTCATCTGAGTTGGAAGGAATTTTTAATGTCATCTGGTCCAACTCCCCTGCAATAAGCAGGGACACCTACAGCCAGATCAAAGCCTGGTCCAGTCTGACCTTGAAAAGTCTGGGGAGGGTAGTCATATACTCTATTGAACTTTTGTGTATCACTCTAAGATAGACAATAAATAAGACATTTTAACCAGAATAAGGTTTAACTGCTGTTGCTGTACATGGTGTCAGCATTTCACCAACTCTTGGTAACAGTATCAAGCGACAGTGCAGTGTTTGCAACAGAGAGCAGCAGGGTTTCCTAACAATTGGTGATTGGGGCTATTGTTTCCGTATGAGGCTGTGACTAGCATGAATTCATAGGACTCCTGTTCCTACAGCACAAATAAAGAGCTGTTCAGTAACTTACTTGTTCCAACATTGTCACGGACAGTCACACAATATTTGTCTTCCTTTGTACACATGGAAATGGTTAAACAGTCCTTGTTGGACTCCTGTTCTTGGCACACATAGCACATAAACGGATAAACTGTGGGGGAAAAGGAGCACATTTTGTAGTTTAGGAACTCCAGTGCCTGCAATTGAAGTATCTACATTTTTCCTAGTTATATCCTGACAAAATCTTGTGTGTGAATGACCAGTGACTTACTTTATCCCTTGACCCGTGGCAGCAATGTTAAATCCCTCTCTGTCTCATATGTCTCAGACTGAGAAGTATTATCGATCTGCTTGCAATCTCTGGCGGCAGTAGATGTGAGTGGAATTTGAGGATTTGGGGGACTTTTGTGATGGAGATTATTGCAGAGCAATAGCTTCTGTGTCCTGAGAGCTTCTTCAGGTGGATTGTCAATGACTGCTCATTTGCTTCTCCCAAAGATTTTGCACTGGAAAACTTGAGGATACCTGAGTCCTGAAGTATTTTGAGGAGACAAACATTGCCTAGTGTTCTACTTCTCTTTAACTGTCTTGGAGGGTGCTGTCACGTATCTTTTCTTGAGGTCAGACACCACTAACTGAGCTGGCCTAACCTCAGTCGTAGGGAGCCTGGGGAGAGCTGTTAGATTCTGTGTTTAAATTCTGCATACTACCATAAGATAGACAGCAAATGGGAAGTCTTAACCAAAAGAATGGTTTAATTGGGAAATGCTGATTTAGTGGTATATGTCTGAAATACAAATATAGAGGATGACCAGCAGCACAGACAGATAACAATGAGCTGTCCTGTCTGACAAGGATGTTTGTGCCTGCCAAGAGATATAGAAGGCTGTAAGGTAAAAATGAAAGCCTATGGAACGTGGTGATAAAAGGAGAGGAAAAAAAAAAACAAAACAGAAACACAGTGTGCATGAGAAACCAGATCCTAGCTCAACAGATTAACTGATTCAGAGACTTGGTTGTGGTGAGCTTTCAAAATCACCAAGAGCAAAATTTGTGTGTGTAGGAGAAGGGATTCGTTTATTTAAAAATGCAGATATTTTTGGAAAGTGAATCAACACAAAACGCTTGCCAAGCACCTGGTAAATGTGGGGACACTATCAGTACAGAAAGGGCAGAAAGGAACTAGAGGACGTTTCTGTGAGTGTGGTTTTGCCTGATAAGAAGTTGGCTACAAAGAAGTACAAGGGCAGTGTAGTTCAGAGAAACTATTAAATTAGAAGTTCTTGAGGATCGCGTGGCTGTTAGGTGAAGTCCTCAGTGACTGGAAAAAGGGAAATATCATTCCTATTTATAAGGGAGGAGGGAGGACCTGGGGAACTATTGGCCAGTGAGTCTCATCTCTGTGTCTGGGAAGCTTGTGAAACAAATCCTCCTGGAAGAGATGTTAGGGCACATGGGGGACGAACATGTGATCTTTGACAGCCAGCATGTCTTCACCAAGGAAAGTTCTATGATGGAGTGAAGGCATCAGTGGACAAAGGAAACGCAACTGAAATAATTTATTGGGCCTCATGCAAAGCCTTTGACATGGTTCTATACCACATCCTTGTCTCTAAATTTAAGAAATATAGGTTTGAAGAGTGGACTTATCAGTGGATAGTCACAGCCAGAAGGTTGTTGTCAATGGCTCTGTGGCCAGGTGGAAGTCCAGACTGCTGTTCTCCAGCAGTCTGTCTTGGGACTGATGCTCTTTAACATCTTTATGACATAAATGATGGGATTGGGTGCACCCTTAGAAAGTCTGCAGATGATACCAGGCTGAGTGGTGCAGCTGTGTCAGTGGCTTATGAGCCGGTTCCGCTCAGTTCCGTGACTAATGAGGTGGGAGGACCCGTGCCCCAGGAAAGGGGGAAAGGAAAAGAGGGGAAAAGATAGGGAGATGGGCCTAAAACAAAACAGAAGCAACAATCTGAGGGGGAAAGTTAATTTACTAAATACAATATCAGAATGCAAGATAACGCAATATAATACAATATAATTGGAACTGAAGCTAATAAAATGAAAGAATTTCTAAAACCTAAAGGCCTTACTCTAGTGTTGAAGGAAGACAGATAGGAAGTGCATGCACTGCTAAGATGAACAGAAAGGGAAAAAGGGGTGTCTTGTGACATGTGAACATCTTTCCCTCTGAATGGAAAACAGAAACAGAACAGAGAACAGTCCTCTGGGTTATGTACTTCTTCTTCTCTTCTGAGACAGGTATACCCAGAACTATGGACTGTCTACAGAACTGGAGCATCTTTAACTCCCAGTGTACTACATGGTGTTATGATGTGGAATACTGATAACAAAAAAATCATAAAACTAGGACAAGTTGATACAGCAGAAGGAAGGGATGCTACCCAGAAGGACCTTGAATAAATCTTAAGATGGGCTTTTATAAACATAATGAGGTTCAAGAAAGCCAAGTGCAAGCTGTTGCACTTGTGTTGGGGCAGTTCCAGGTATTCATACAGACTGGGAGAAGAAGTCTTTGAGAGCAGTCCCCCTAGTCTTGGGGTCTTGGTGGATGAAAATCTGGACATGAGCCATGTCTGTGTGCTTGTGGCCCAGAAGGCCAGCTGTATCCTGGGCTGCATCAAAATATGTGGATGGCCCATCCCTGGAGACATTCAAGGCCAGATTGGATGGGGCCCTGTGAAACCTGATCTAGTGTTTAATCTACCAGTTGGCAACCCTTCCTCCAGCAAAGGGGTTGGAACTCGATAATCTTTGAAATCCCTTCTAATCCAAGCCATTTTATGATTCTATAAGGAAAGAAAGGAAGGGAAGGGAAGGGAAGGGAAGGGAAGGGAAGGGAAGGGAAGGGAAGGGAAGGGAAGGGAAGGGAAGGGAAGGGAAGGGAAGGGAAGGGAAGAGGAAAATATCTGCAAATGTACTGCAAGCAAAGTTCTAGGTGATTTTGATTCATGGATGTAACAAAAGAATGAAAAAAATAATGTATGCGGTTCAATAAAGAAAAGTGTGTTGCACTAAGATAAAGATTGACCCCATAAATGTAGGATGAAAGGCAGGTTATGTTACAATTAAGAATGGGAGTGTAAACAGTGGGAACAAATAGTGTCACAGTACAGCAATGAAAGCAAACATCATTCAAAGGAACACAGGCAGCAATGTCATGTGGAAGGTATGCAAAGTGGCCTTTCCACTCTGTCGAGACCTCAGCTGAGACACTGACATCCAAATCTGTATGTGGCACTTCAAAAAATATTCAAAGCACTTGGACAAAGACTAGGGGAGAGGGAAGAAAAGTGGTCAGAAATCTTGAAAATACAGCCTTGCAGAAAATGTTTGAAGCATTTAACTTTCTTAATCAAAGCAAGATAGCACTGAGGAAAGACACAGTAAACCACTTCAAGGAAGAAAAAAGAAGCTGCATAGAAGGTAATAAACTCCCTGTGGTGAAAACAGAGGAGAGCTACATGAAAAGAGGTGCTCATTAGATATTTAGATTAGCTCACTGAAGGAAGTAGTGTCTGAGCAGTTCCAGGCTTTTTTATCTTCTTTTCTGTAAACTTTCAAATGTGCATCTGACAAACATCTGCCTGATCTGGCCTAGCATTGGAGCAGGGAAAAGAATCTTGACTTTTCAAGATTTCTTCTGGCCATAATGTTCTATACTGGTGAGATCGTGAAAAAAACAGACTATGTTTGCTGGGCTGTGAGACCAAGGGTTTTGAACAAAATTTAACACAGGAATGGGATGGAACCCCAGATACACAAGAAGAATGAAATAATGGTTGTGTCCAAGATTGCCTTTGTCTCTCTATTAGTATGGAAAGTTGTGATCTTTTGATCTTGAGTGTAGAAGTCTTGTGTTAGCTAGCTTGTTGTTTACTAGCTTTCTCTGATCTAGACTGGTCTACAGAAAGATGCTGTGTAAAAGGCTGTCCTAACATCCATTTGCAAGCTAATATCAACATAGAACATCACCATCCCACTAGAGCAATAAAATATGCCAATGAAATGTGTTCTGCCAGAGTCTTGAATCTCACATCACTCAGGATTGGGCATAAAGTCATTTTTTTTCTACAGCTACCCCTTTCTCCACCCCAAAACCAACCAAAACTTCCAGGCATGCTGCAGAACCATCTGTCCAAAATAACGTGGGAGTAAAGGTTTGATACAGCAGAGAGCAAGAATTAATTAAATGCCTCTTTCTCAACCCCTGCTAGATATGTATCATGGTTTCTGGGAAACCATCAGGCGTGGGGAGATATTGGCAATCTGATCATTATTCCTACGTGCCAGTAGCAAAGCAGCAATACACATGGTTCAGTCTCAGAAGGAAGACTCACATTTAGAATACTTCAGGCTTTCTTTCAGAAGAAATACGCCTTTAACATTGCATATGCATGGAAAAGTTCTTGCACCTATGACTCTGATTTCACCTATAAAAAACCTCACTGCTGCATTTCCTAGGGAACAAAACATGTGACAAAACACATGGCTCCGTACGATGAGGGAAGCAGCACTATGGAAAAGAATGTAAAATATTTAAAACCAATATGAATAAAAAATGCACTTTCTTCTATCTTCTGGCACTTTCAACTTGCATCGCTGAGAAATATCTTGTAGACCATTGTATGAATATAATCCAGCATCCAGTGCAGCACAGGGCTATATCACTCAGTACTGCCTGCTGGAAAGAATTACTTTATCAGGATCTTATTTCTGAAGCAAATAGACAGCTCATTGTTAATCAAGGTATATTTGGAAGCTGGCAGTTGCATGGCTGTGGCATTGCAATACTGCAAAGCTGATGATAGCTCCCTAAATTCTGTCTTCTTGTTGGTTACAGCATTAGAGGCTCACCTTGCTCCACACACAGGACAGCAACCAGCAAGATAACAGGAGTAGTCTTCATCTCCACCAGATCCTCTCAGCTGAACTGGGAAGGTGTTTGGAGGACAGGTTATATACCTTTTGAATGGCAGCAGTTTTACAGGTTCCAGGCATGAAATCAACCCAAGGGTGTGTAATGTGCGTGTGGGAGTTCTCCATGCTGGAGCCCATGGAGCAGGATAGCACCTTGGGGAAAAGTCCCTTTAGCACCTGTTTTATTGCTCCTCCAATCTTATGAGTAATGGGAAATGGGAGCTGTCTCTTCTCTCTTTGATTGCCTTTACTTCCTCCTATCTTTCCACAGAAGCAGCAGCTGCACTGATGAAATAGCGGAGCCTGCAGGCAGAGGGAAACAGCCTTGGCAGTGCATTTTTGTATTTTGCATTTTGTAATCCCTTTTCCAGGGCTCATACCATTGTCTTAATTATTACACGGAAGCAGAAGGCCAGACTCACAACA
The DNA here is from genome assembly GCA_023055505.1 of Callipepla californica brunnescens. Classification (NCBI taxonomy): domain Eukaryota; kingdom Metazoa; phylum Chordata; class Aves; order Galliformes; family Odontophoridae; genus Callipepla; species Callipepla californica. The sequence continues at coordinate 782,175 of JALIRH010000002.1, read as the reverse complement.
CACCTACGCTGATATAGCTCTAATAAAGTCAATTTTACACTAGATGAAGTTAGATAATGGTTATTCACACAAAACATTTTTCTCAAATTTTTGTGTCAGCCTTCATTTCTTCATCATTTTTTTTTCTATTAGCTGCAGTGCTCACTCCTCTTTTCATTGTATTTCTCAAATACCTTTTGAAATTCCATAAATGTTTTATTTAATGACAGTTTGCTTCTATTTCAAGCATCTTTTAGAGGGTCTGCTTTTCTCCACATCCAGTGCTTCCCGGAAATCAGACCTCTATTTACAATACCACAAATTGTCACCCTGGAATTCTCAGTCTATTTCAAAAAAAAAGCCATTTCTCACAATGTCTCTTTTTCGATCTCTCCTCTTAAATAAATCATTTTCTCTCTATTCCTCTTTGTATCTCTCCTCTGAATTTCTTAAGATCAGCTTCTGACATTCTGGGAAATAGGATGTGTCTTGTAAGAGCTTGTGCTTCTACTTCAGTATTCCTCTGAGGTGAGACTAGTCCTGCACAGCAGGGAGCAGAGCACACAGAAGAACAAGTTGTCAAAACTCCCTTTTTCTGACACTTATGGAATAACACAGCAGGTGGTTTCTAGAAGTAGCCATCAGTAGGATATTTTATTGGTCTTTGTGGTACAAGGTATTGTTTCCTTTGTGTCTAATACAATTCATTTAACACTGGATGATTTCCTTATTCTCATGACTCCCTGACACTTTTCAGGCTTTTCCAAAACTGCTCCAGGGATGGCATAACCAGGTGGTGAATTCCAGAGTTAATCAAGACCAATGTCAAAATAGCCATCTCTGCTCATCCTCCTGGAGATTTGTCAGATTCACAGGGGACATGCTGGTAAAGATCAGATTAAACCTTTTGCTTTGCAGAGGGCAATCAAGTTTATTGTGTCTTATAAGCAGGTTGTTGTTCATAATTAGTGGGTGTCTCCTTCTGCTTTTATTTTGTAATGAGGGTAAAAGGAAGCAACTATTTTCCCTTTGTTTTTCTCCTATTGGTTGACTTTTATTCTGTGTATTTCTCCGACTTCTATCCATCTGTGAAAGACTACTGTTTATTGCCATAGAGCCCTGCTCTGCCAGTGGACAGGGTCAGCACAAATATCACAGACACCAAGTTAAAGAAGTGTGTTTACTTTTACTTAAATTTTAAGCAATGAGATAATAAATCAAAGGATACAGCAAGAATAATACAGAACAAGGCAATGCAGCTAACCCTAACCATTACTACATGAAGACAGCAATACTCGGGGTGCCCACTTGTGGGAGAGGTCTCCGGCTTCGCTACAAGAGGGTCCACGTTTTATATTGTTGAATAAACAAGATTACATGACAATTACGTGGAAACATCTGGTTTCATTTTCCCTTTGGATTCCACCTCAAGCCTGGCCAAGGCTCAAGGAGAAATCAAGGAAGTTTGTGTACTGGTAGGCCTTGACATTATGCTTCTAAACAAGGAAATGTTAACACATTCCCATAGTGCTTTATCTAAGCGACATCCTTTGCTAATTAGATGTTTTGTCCAAGATATATATTTCGCTAATTATCGTACGTATTTTGCTAATGATCAGATACTGATGATATGTAATGCTGGGTTACAAGATTCATCTGGAGGTCAACTTTGATTCAAGGCCTACTGTTCAGGCCTTAGTGTTTCAACCTCATCATGCAAATCTTGCCAACACCCATTTGTTTCTACATGAACCTTAGTGCAATAAGTTTTTAGCTCGTTCCTTTCACCACATGACCATCTTGTTAGTCATCAAGTGTGACTAAGAACTCCCAAGAAGTGTGTACTGAGTTTAAGAAGAGAAAATTGAGTAGGAAACTGTTCTATATCAAACAGTTATCTGGGAGCTGTCCTCAAGACATTAAAGTCTTTGCTATTTCCTGAGCATATTATATTGCTGGAGCATGCTCTCTTCCCGCGTCTAGAGAGAAATAATTTGCAGCCCAGTGACTAAGTCACAGTGATTCCTTATTTCCCAAGAGGATAGATTACAAAACTCAAAGCAGTCAGAGACAACAATTAAGCAGTCAGAATGGGGAAGCATCTCCTGCTGACCTTAGCCTGGAGGAAGGCCTGGAGCTGGCCAATCAGGGGCACCAAGTGGGAAGAAAGATTGAGGAAGATCAAAATAACCATGGGGGCTGAATCACCTCGGTAGAATGATCTCATCGATACCCATTTAGGAAATTTAAAATGGACCTCAGAATGCAGCTATGATTTGTCTGTATCTCAATAGAGCCAAAGCCAATTTTGAAAAAGGTTTGGTTTTGCCCCCTTTCATTGCTTTCAGAAGCATTTTAGACTATTTGAGGACCTTACTCTGATCTTACACACTCACCTTGTCTCTTCCTTTGTCTCTGGTGCATTTGTTGTTTATCTGATCTCCACAAAAAGGGGAAGAAATCTTGATATTGTGAAGGAAAATAAAGACAACACATACAAAGAGTGCAGAAGGCAGCACAGAAATTTCCATACCAATGGCGATAAAGCCATGAGATGAGGGAAAACAAGGGCTAAGGTCAAATCACCTCCTACACATGCCTAATTTAGTCAGGGCAAGATCTCCTATTCTGATTCAGGTCCTGGCACTGTAACTGAGAGCACTGAAAACCGAGCTCTTACATAATCCACATAGAGTGAGCCAACTTCTACCAGGAGTGATCCCAGCTATTTGTGACCCACCAGACTTCTTCCCGAGAACCCTCTAGGCATCTCAAATGCTTCTGCAAGGCAGGTTGATGTGTTTATAACAGGAGTGTGCAATCATTGTAGCCAACAAATAAGAAAACCTGGGTGGAGGGACATGAAATTAGGCGTGGGAGATGTTACATCAGGGTTTCTCAGGCAGACTAGCAGAGAGGAGTCTCCTCTTATACAAGAACTATTGCCAAGGAAGGTTTACTATGGAAGGACCTCCTGTGCCTCAGGGCAATTGCTGCCCTGTCTCCAGATAAGGACCATTTTATGTAACATGAGATGTGGGTCAGTCTTGATGGGTTGTGTTGCTGGGCAACACGGAATGTAAAACCTTTGGGGTCAGGGAGAAACAAAGTGAGATGAAGGCAGGCTGGAGCCCACAGATGGAGCTGCTCCCTTTGGGACAGGAATCCTGGCTTCCCAGTGCTGTCCACAACTCCTCCATACAATAGCCATAAACAGAATATAGATCATAGAGTTGTAAAATCAGTAAGATTGGAAAAGACCACTATGATCATCTAGTCTAAGCATTAACCCATCAAAAAGAAATCTTGCATGAAGTTCTGCATGTCAGTAGCAGGCTCAATCATGGGTCTACTGCCCTTTTTCCTATTTTTCTTTCAGTTCCCAGCCTTCCTCTCAGTCCAAAACAGAGGCATCTTCCAAGCTCAGGTAGCATGGAATAGTTCATTCTTTTAAACCTAGATGCCAGGAGCAGGTTTATATTCCCAAGTTATCCAGGACAAGATGTATACTGTAATCAGTGCAGTCACTATTACTGCCCCAGCTTGATCTTAGCCTGTGCCAACTAACACTGTCCCTAAGAAATTCTAAGGCTGTGGATAGCGAAGACTGGAGACTACTTCAAACAGTTTGGTCATCACAACCATATTACCTGAGTTTGAGGCAGAGTATGGCCATTTGAGGGCAGAGTATGGTCACAGAAGTTATTGACTTGTTCAAAATGTTCAAATGTATATGCCACAGAAGTATCTCTAAATTTGGAAGGGGGGAAAGAAAGGTGAAGTCAGTAGATTGGGTAGAAGACTGGAGCCAGCTCAGATGAGGAATGGCAGTGTAACAGAAAGCACAGGGATAGCAAAGAGCTTGTGGCTAAAGATGGATTATCCTTAGCCAACCTTGCATTTGCACCAAGGAGAAAAAGTTAGATGAATCTCCAGTGAGAGGAGAGATTGGAAGCAAAGTCCAGGATGGCACTGGATGAAGAAGCCAGTGAGGAAGGCTAGGAAATAGCTAGGGAGTGTGTAGTCAGATGGAGGAAGGAATGAAGGGTGGACAAGAAGGGACTGTAGCAGGTTGAGTAAGTTGGAGCTGTAAGACCACATTTCCTTTGCAAACCTGTTATAAAGATCCAGATATTTCTCAGTATTGCTGTTCCTCTGCTCTCAGCAAGTCCCAGTTGAGTGAGCAACGTGTGTAGCTGCTCTAGTGTGGTGAGTTTGGAGACAGAACCAGCTGGGTGAGCTGCACCCAGCTAATTACCCTGGGAGATCTTTGATGGAGTAATCCTAATGGAGAGCTTCTCCAGCTCAGGAGAAAGCATTTCAGCACTGAGTGACTCACTTTGGAAGAGTTTCAATGAGCAAATCTCTCATTCACAGCTATTATCCACAAGGAAGTTCAGCGCAGGGGAATGAGTTCCTCCAAATTTAACACGGGTAGAAAACTTTACAAGCAAAAATAGGAGATTTGTTCTCAGAGTTAATCATTTGTTTTACACTCCAGCAGGCACAGGGTGGAGGCCACCTGTTTTTTTCTGGTGAGTTTTCTTTAAGCACCACTGTAGTTACTTTTCTTTCTTTTCAAGATAATCCACAATGCTTATAAAGCAACTTCCACTGAAATAAGCGATTTTTTAAATCATTTTAAGGAAAAGTTAATGCTCAAGATCCCTTCATTTTCAGTCCTATGTTGTACCCTCTGTTTGCCTTGCTGAAGAGCTCAAAGGCCATTTACTTTCTGACAGCTTATACAGAAGATAAATTGAAAGCAAGTTATATAGAATTGAGTTTACTCTGAAATTGACTCACAAAATGACACTTCAACCAAAAAAAAAAAAAAATGGAAAACCTTCATAGGGGCTTCCCAAAGTGAATGCAAACTGAATGCAATATATTTCAGCATTATTTCTGTTCAATTTGCAGGCTGATACTTCCACTTTTGTTGTTGATAACATGGATGCACCCAGCCACTGCACCTTATCTGGCATACCACACACTCACACAACAGACTAAAACAACACTTTATTGTGCCCAGCTTCTGTTTAACAACTCTAATATCAAATGGGATAAAATGGTATAAAAGGAGAAATGGCACAGGAGAATAGTAGGGCCAAAATGAAGGGGGAAAATGAATGGAGTTAGAAAGTTATGTAGTAGGAGAAATCGTGTCTGTATGGTACAGAGCATACACAGTGTTCCAAACACCTTTCTGAGGTAGGGTCATGCTCTTGTGCATGGCTGTCAGAGCGTGGAAAGAGTAAAAATATTTACTGATGGGATGTGATACACCAGGTTGGAGAGACAGAGTGGTATTCACCCTGACAAAAACTTCTGTACAGATGAGATATTGAACTCTTGCAATGCCAAGTAGCTCCTTTCCCCAAATCCGCTTTAGAACCCCAGGCGGAGGATGCAGGCAAGACTGGCCAAGACACCCACAGCTATCATGGTGTAACTGGTTTTCACACTGCTGGCCCCACTGATGTTGCACAGGGAAGTCTGGCAGCAGTTAGTGGCAACACCGGCAATCCCTATATTCAGGTCAATTGTCGGGCAAAATGCAGCACATTTCTTGGTAATACTTTGCTGACGGTCATCACCTGATGTGGGAGAGAAAGAACAAGGGGAAAAGTCAGATTTTTTCATATTGTATTTTTTAACAAATCGTAAGCTGTCTGCACAATATCCAATGGGGAGCATACTGTTCTATACCAAATCCGGATGGTTTTCCCTTGGATTTTGGCACACTGCATCATTATTTGTTTATACGTGACCTATGGAGGTCATCTCTAGACCTTAAAACTCCAATGCCATGTTGAGGCCCAGCTAAATGGAACCTGAAGCATGAATTCAGAGATCGAAAGCATTTGTTTAGTGAAAGACTGCCCCACCCCTGGAGGTGTTCAAGGCCAGGGTGGATAGGGCTGTGGGCAACCTTATCTAGGGCCTGGCTTAGCAGTTGGCAAACATGCCCATGTCAGGGTGTTGGAACTAGATGATCTTTGAGGTCCCTTCCAACCCAAGTCATTTCATGATTCTTTGTGATTTCATGATTCTCTGAGGACGTCATCATCACCTTGCCTTGGCTTCGTCCTTTCCTCAGCACCTGGTCTTTTCTAGTTCCAACACTCTGTAAATATATCTTTTAGCCTATAGATTAGACAGGATTGTTGTGCAGAGAAATCTTCTCCTTTCCATTGTTTCCCTCTCCTGGGTGTGTTTTACAAGCATTGTTATGATATATTGTGACAGAGATGAATTTGCTGAGTTTACACCTGAAGTAATATTTAATGTCTTTATAATTCTTCTGTCACATCTCCTGATGGGAGGACACCTGCAGGCAGCCTAATCTTGAACCTCTTTTGTCAACAGAGCCCTAGAAAAAGCTTCACACTCACCGAGTCCTTTGGTAGAATATGTCGTAAGACAGTATTTCTCATGGTCAGCACACGTGGTTGTACTGAGACACTGTACGTTGGAAGTTGCATCTTTGCATGAGAAACATATCAAGGAGAAAGCTGCAAAAGAAGCACACAACATCCATCACTCATCTCTAGAAATATTTGTAGGAACACAAAACTGGTGGTGCTAGTCCAGACTGAGAATCTATCAAGCCTAGCAGCCCCAGGCAGGCATATAAATTTGGACCAAAATTACTCATCTGGACCAAAATTGCTTTAAATTCAACTCCTTGTTGTTTACCTATGTAGTAATTCTCAAGGGATCTCCTTTCTGGATACTTGAGTCTCACTCGAATCCATTGAAACTTCTGGCATCACACATGTTTGTTGGAAAGAGTTCCCCAGTCTACGACTACTACTACTACTACTACTACTACTACTACTACTACTGGAAGCTCTTGTGGTCTCTTTCTAACCCTCTCCCCTTCTCCATTTGCTGGCCAATAGTTGTATGGAAAGAGACCATGTGATTCCTGTCCACTCTCTTTCACATCCCCTTCAAGTTATCTGAAGAGTCCTGGCCTATACATCCTTTCTCAGAACAGACAGGTGGACCAACAGTGAATTCTTTTAAAAATCTTGAATCCTAAAAGGATACTTGAGAGTAAGTCTCCTGGCCATACTGAGTGTGGCTTTTTTTTTTCCTGCATGCTCCCAGAACATATCTCAAATAAGAAACAAACCATGTAGCTTTGCATCTCAGTGTTTGGTAGGAAGAGGGATGCTTGCATTTGATGAATTTATTCTTGGAGCTCTCTTGTGCTGGGAAGCAGTTCTGGCTCTGTAGATGACATGGCTCAGCAAACTAGCTCCTCAGCTGCAGCACATTCTTTTTTACAGCCATCCAAGGGTAGAGTCTCTCTAGCACTACAAATTTGGTACATCTGTAACACTGCATCTGCAAAGTGCTGTGCTAATAGGAATGAATGAAAGCAGCTTGTGCTCAAGTAAGCTAAAGCAGTCATTCATAGCAAAGAGATCCTTAGGGAAGGTTTCTTTGCACGATAACAGGAATTTCCTGCTCATCTGTTTATCTGGAGCAAACACTCCTGCAGTAATGCCACCCAAAGGGGATTAGTCTCATTCTTCTCATTCTCAGGCTATCCCTGTCTTTGACCAGCTAATATCCATCTTATTCTTGTGCCAGCAGTCTCCCTTAGCTTTGTTTCTCCTGCTCTTCTTTTCCCTCATCCTTCTTCTCTCTAGCCCAAGCTCTTTTGCCTTTCTTGCTGCCTTTGCCAGCAATGTCCTAACCATATTTCTCCCCCAAACAGGGGTCAAACAAGTTTATCTGACCAAAACAGGATCTCCACTCCCTACCATTAACGCAAGTGACCAAGGCATGCACTGTATCTCATAAGAAACCGCAGCAATGAATTTTAGGGAAGTATCCATCCTTCTCTGTCTCTGTGGAAGCTGCTTCCTCATGCCACTGCAACTAACAACCCTTTCCATGGCCACTCATTACTGACCTTCACTTTCCTATTTTGGACTCTAGTCCTCATATATTCTACTCTCCTTCTTCTACCCCTGAGCATCTATCAGAGGACACAGAGATTGGGTGGTTGGGCTTGCAGTGTCTCAGATACTGTCTCCCTCCTTTCTCAAGCTCAACACTTGTGTTGCCTTGCTCACTTCTCTTGTGCAACCCTCAACCAGGCATCTCTCTGCTCCACCCCACTGGAAACCACCCTTTCCACCTAGGATAGACTAGGATAGCAGAGTCCCCAGACTGGGTTTTCTAGATGTGTAATACATTTTACGCTTTAATCAATGCAGTTTCATTAATTAAGCCCATTTGTAGAATTATAGATTAGCTTGGGTAAGAAGGAATCTCAAAGATAATCGAGTTCCAACCCTAGTTCATCTAGTTCCAAGAGAAACTTGCTGGATCTATGCAGGAAATACTGGGGCTTTTTGGATGCCTAAGTCCTGTTTCATCTCAGATTCCCAGTGTTAGTAGTTTAAGAGTCCTGTTGCCATGGGAGGGAGAAATTTTGCCAACTGCCCTTTTGTGAGGTTTCTCTTCCACTAAGCATTTACTGATTTTTGGATGGTCCTGTGTGGAGCCAGGAGTTAGACTTGATGATTCTTATGGGTCCCTTCCAACTCTGGATATTCTATGATTCTGTGATTCTACTAAAGATGACTCTGGAAGCATGTGACTGCCTTGAAGGTCTCCTGCGTCTAGCAAGGAAAGACCTCTGTTCTAAATGAAATTCAGCGTTCTTCAATGAAGATTTTAATGTGAATAATTTGAGCCACCCAGGTAAACAGTTAACATATGTAAGGCATTAGAAAGTACAAGTTCTGGCAGATGCAGAATTTGCACCATTAAAATCATTCAGGTTCGAGATTAATTGGAACAGCTACCAGCCTTCTGGCTAGATTGCACAGCAAAGTGGTGCTGGCTACGTTTTAATTTTCACCAACTCCTTCAGTGAGTTTGCTGTCGCATTACGTGATCTTTTTTAAAAAATGTGATTATAGTTGATAAGCTGCAGGAAGGGTTTGGTTTTATTGCCCTTGAGTTTCTCAGCCTCATTGAGTACATGCCAAGTTTAAAGCCTGTGAAGTCCCACAGTAAAAACATTTACAGCCTCAAATTAACTATGAGTCTTAGTGCCCTGCTAGATGGGGTCTAAAAGTGACGTTAATTTTCAGTTATTCTATGGCCCTACAACTGAGCCAGAGTAAGATTAGGTTTACAACAGGGCAAAAGCCATCTGAGATGAGGAACTCAAGTATTTCCCCTGTAGTACTCAGGGGGATGTTCAGAGCTGCAGAAAAGAGATGGGAGCCAGGGCTGCATCTTCTTGCAGCACAAACATCTCTATCAAGTTAGGCGATTGAAATTTGTAATTGCAACCAATAAATAAGCATGAAAAAAATGTCAGGCTGCATTTTCTTACATGTCAGATTTGCAGCCTTATTAGAGATATTTAAGGTCAAACTTGAGAGGGCTCTGAACACCCTGATTGAGCTATAGGTACCCCTGTTCATTGCAGGGAACTGGACTAGATGACTTGTAAAGGTTCCTTTCAACCAAACAATTCTACGATTCAGTGATTCCATATTACCAATGATTCTGTATTACACTTCCAGCTCTGCACAATCCTCTATTAAGTCCCCTTCTCATGGAGATCCACCAAGACTCTCAGATCCCTACACAGTCACTCCAAGTTCTGGGGTGGGTTGGAAGGTGTCAGGTGAGATGAGTATCTCAACTCCCACTTCATCTCCTCAGCATCATTTCAGCCTGGACCAGACTCTGAGCACCAGGTCTAGCTGTAGGTGTCCCTGTTCATTTCAGGGGAGTTGGACTAGATGACTTATAAACCTCCCTTCTAACTCAAATGGTCCTATGGTTCTATGACTTCTCCTGGTGGGAATACAGCAACCCAAGGGTTGGGTGTTCTTATCCTGAGTAACAGACTATCTTCTAGAGCATAATGAGCCTCAATAGTACCCTTTGTGCTGCAAAATCCACTCCTCAGCCTGCAGTGTCAAATAAATTCCCCAGCTCTGGGGTCTTGCTGGCACAAAACAACCCTTGGCAACTCACCGCTCTCCGTGCACAGGGCGATGACAAGCACGACAAGAAGAGAAGCCTTCATCCTTTATAGGTCTCGCAGCCTCCAAAATGAGCAGAGCACACATGGGGCAGTTTTTATACCTCTGCAATGTTTGCTTATACGCTAGGATAATAACTATGGTGTTGCAGTGTGTCAGATGATGAGTGATTGAGAGTAACATGTCAGAGCTTGTATGGGGAAATATGCTTTGTTGGAAATCTAAACAAGCGTATATCTCCCCCTCCTTTTTTGAGTTATTTCACAATGTGACTTACTCATCTGGCACTAAGTATGCAACAGTTTCTAATTCTGGATGAGTGGAGGAGAAGCAACACACAAAAACAAAACAGAGTCCACGTGAGAAGAGAGTGCTCGCCTTTCCAGGCTCAGCACAGTCTGCATCCTCCAGGATCCCATCCTCACACACTGTTTTAGTGCATATGGAAATGGATTGAATTTGAAATTGAAATTGGGATTGAAATGTATTCAAAATGTCTCCCAGGATTCTCAGTACAGCTAGATCACAAGAGAAGTCTCCTTCCACTGCATTCCATAGGGGACCAGATATAATTTTCTGAGTCTTTTCAGTACTGCAGTTCAGAATCCTAAATGTTTCTGTTCAAAAACTAGATATTTTACATGAGGGAAGATATTAGCTTATTGGAAAATAAATTCCACCAGGCAATGAAAATGACCACCTAAATTAAAAAATAAAAATAACATCCACCCTCATCACATTGAGCAAGCTGTGAATTTTCTCACAAACTGCAAAAAAAAATCAGGGAGAAAAAAAAACAACAACAAACAAAACAGTGAAATCATGGAGAGTGAGAGGCTGCCTGATCAATGTTCTCAACTCATTAAGTCTTCATGAAAAAAGAAATATAGCCAACCAATATAATTTGAAATGCCTGATACAAGTACTCCTTTGGGTTTCTATACAGTGTTCTTTATTCCTCCATTTTTATCATGCTTCAAGCTTTCTCTCTGTACAAACTAAGATCATTCTTCATTTTTTTCTCATCTCTGTTGCCTTTTCCTCCCACCACTGTCTTTCTGCCATCTAACCATTGGGATTGGGGCACAGTCCCAAAAATGATCCAGCTGGGTTCTTTTCATGTGACACTCAGAACAACCTGCATGCCCCAGGCTTTTGACAGGGACTCTGCCTCTTGCTGCTCTCCATCTGTTGTATTTTCTTTTTTCTTGGTCTCAAAATTGCTTATATTTCCACCTCCCACTAGATAGTTGAGCTTCCAGTAGGACCCACCTACAATCATTAACTCACTGGAAAGGCATGCCCAGTTCTTCAGTTGATGTCAGTCTTTCCAGTGTCTCGTAAATTGAATTTAGAAATATTGCTAGTATGGAGACTTACGTGACAAAGGTGAGGAAATTTCTGCTTTCTCAATAGGTAGGGCATGAAAGTCATCTGGAACAGAGGCAGCAATTAACCAAGAAAACTCAAAGGAGGGGTGTTGTTTGACCTGGGAAAGCCAATGCCTTTGTAACGTACCAGGCAGGAGGAAAATAGAAGCTTGCACCCTCCATACCAGGGACTTCAAACCTCATTTCCTTGAAATAGTTTATTGTCTCCAATTCAGAAGAGATTTCATATGTCGTTATTGGCAAATCAACTTTTGCTGCAGACTGTTTGAGGTAACTGAAGATAAAGGTACTCCAGCCACCAGGCAATGTCATTCTGCAGCCCGTACATTGCACTGCAGAGGCAGCCCACATTCAGGTTTATTTCAGCCAGCAGCATCCATTAACAGGTACAGAAATAGCAGATCTGCCAGGCACTTTTTTTTTCTTCCCTCCCTTGTAGTTTCATCCAGGCAAAAACTAAAATATCTCTTGTCTCCTGCAAGCTGCTGAGATTTGGAGATGGAGAGAGTTTATTTTTTAAATGAGTTATTGCAGGGTTTTTGTACACACCTGCAACTGACCCCATGTGTGTCTCTGATGTTAATGCTATCTTCAACTCTTATCAGCACCAGGTGAGATAGATTGAAAAGAATCCAAGTGGATAGAAAGAGGTCACCAGAGGGACCCAGACAAAAGAGAAGAGAATATTACAGCTTACAAGTGTTTAGAAGTTATGAAATTCCAGAACATTTTGGAAAGGGAAGCAAGGGATTTAAATGAGAGTGAGGGGGACATGTGTTTTGCTAGTCTTGTTTCGCTCATCTTGTACTAAACCTTGTTGAAATCACCGCAGGAGAAGGATGAATAATTTCTTTATTTTGGTGAAAACATGTATTTTTTCATGAAACGAACACTGAAATTTAAAGTTAAACATAGTGCCTAATTCAAATGTTGTTTATGGATTTTCCAGTTGGCCCAAAGCCTTAAGAATAATTTAAGAAATTAATGTGGTTAGTATACAGGAAAAGTGACGGTGAAAACGATTAAAGAGAAGGGCAAAAGCCAAGTTTCTGTTTCTCTTTCCAAAAAGAAATGCCACGACACTTCAGCTGGTCCGTCTCATATTTCAAGGAATGCCAGGACACTCTTGTTGCCCAGAAAATAAATCTTTACAGAGTGACTAAGCCTTCTTTCACAGCCTTCAGCCAGCACTGTGGTTTTTCCCCATGGTGCAGAAGTTCATGCCCTTTGCAGTTTGCCTTAAGCACTGATGGAGAAAAACTCTCCAACCCGGCTGGGCTGCAAATGGGAGTTTTTCCAGGTATTACTTTTACTTGAGCCCTCCCCAAATGTGTTCCACCAGGAATTATGCACCCTCTAGCTCCAGGTGTGTCCTTTGTCCTTTGTCCATCTTAGAAAGAGCTCTGCTCCTTCAAAAGCTCTTCTGGGATCTCCACATCATTGCTCCCATTCCCTAGCCTCAAAATACAGCAGCAAAAGAGATCACCCCATCTAATCAGGCATCACCACCTCTCCAGGCTCTTTCTGCACAATTTCCATCCCTGTAGGCATGAGCAATCATTTAGAGTCATAGAATCATGAAGGTTGGAAAAAACCTCTAAGATCATCAAATCCAATCTTCAACCCATTCCCACCATGTTCAATAAAACGTGTCCCTCATGGTGCCATGTTTCTGGAAAACCTCCAGGGATGGTGACTCCGGTATTTCCCTGGGCAGCTTGTTCCAGTATCTCACCACACTTTCAGAGAAGTTTTTTGTAATATCCAACCTGAAATTTTTCATAATACCCAATCAGCATCTTTTCCAAGCTGGCACAGAGGCCACCTCTCAATGTGGACAATTCCAACAGCACCTTCCTTTTCTTGGACATCCCCAGCTCTAAAGAGGCACTTTGACCTATTTTAATAGGTGAAATCATCCACATTGCAGAGATCACATGAAGACTTGTTAGCACTGCCAAGAGTGCAACCTGCCAAGCTCCCACTCCCATGTGCTTGTAGATACAAAACAATTCTCTCTGCTCCTACAAGTGCCAGCTTGTGGTGGGAACAACACAAATGGCTGTGACCTTTCCACATTGACACTTTCATTCATCATCTCTGAGTGATCAGGCAGAACATGTGGCTTTTTGGAGTGTCTTTCTTGAACTGCTAGATGCAATTGAGTCAATGGAGAAAGGCAGCCAAGAGGGTACTCCCAAACACTAAAAAAAAAGGAATTTGATGTGATATAGAGATTCAAACTGCAGCCGTTTCTGGCAGAGCTGTTTTCTCAGGCTGAGCTTAGTGTGGATATATCAAACATGATCTAGAATAACATAAATCTTTATTTTGTCTGACAATTGTCACATACATGCAATCAAAATAGCTTTCTGAGGGAAAATTAGTACAAAACAATAAGGGGGAAAAAATAGGAGTTATACTGCCATGCCATTTTGTGGGTCAGATCTGAAAAAAAAAAAAAAGTGTTGGAAAAAAAAGCAGAATAGAATAGACCTTGATGGAAACACTTGACAAAAGATGTTGTTTACTCTGTTTGGCATGACCATGTAGGTCCTTGGGTGGTCACGTCTTCTTCCACCCCAAACCTTATCACAATCCTGCCTTAATGACACAGATCAAACTGGCTACCGTTCCCAGGAACATCACAGCATAACTCAGTTTCACACTGTTGGCACCACTGAAATTGCAGAGGGAGGTCTGACAGCACTTGGTGGAAATGGCCACCACACCAAAGTCTGTGTTGGTCTCAGGACAGTTTGCAGAACATTTCTTGGTTAGGCGATATCCCATGTCTTTGCCTGGATGAAAAACAGACAAGAAAGGAGAGTTGTGACATAAAATTCCCCTGCAAGTCCTAACCAGAGGAAAATGGGAGGAGTATAATTCTCTACATTTAACTTGCAATGCAGGAATAACAGAGATCAGCAGATCTGATGAGGACTGGGTGAGAGTTCACACAACCTGGCTCAAGTGCACAACACTGAGAAATCCTTGATAGAAATCCATGCTACGCTTCATGCAGGACTGCAAAAAAAAATCACTGCCAGCGCATATTTAATTTCTAAAACTACATTCTTTGTAACTAACCACTTTCTGACCTATGTCACAAAGCATAGGTATGAGCTTGCAGATCAAGCAACAAGGTCAGCTCATGAAAATAGCTGTTTTCCACATTATTTGATGTAAGACTCAAGCCCTTGTGATTAGCTCTTTCCAACAAGAGCAACTGCTACCCTGAAGAAATTATTGCCCATGACTGTCTTTAGAGACAAAAAAAATAATTCTTGATGTGTTACCAGTACTCACCAAACCCAGCAGCACTATATGTAGTTGTACAGTATTTCTCATGGTCTTCACACTTGTAGGTTTTAAGACAGTTCCAGTTGGAGTGCTCATTTTCGCATGTGTAGCAAAACAAGGAGGAAGCTGGAAAGAGCATATATGACACACGTCAGTGGCTTTAGCAACACCCTCCTGGGAAGAAAGTGTCAAACACCATGTCCCTTCTTGGAAAATAAAAAGTACATGTTACGAATGAGTCTTCGTGGCATGTGAAATAAAAGGTTGGCTTTGATTAATGAAGCTGAAAAGGCAAACAAACAGAAGAAAACAAGTTTTCTCTCTTTACTTTAGATTTTTGGTGATTAAATCTGAAAACATGTTTCTCAGCCTGAGCAATGCTTTCCTGTGACTCTTCCTCCAGTCTAAGCTCCATCTCTCCTGAGCTTTTTGCTGACCTCGTTGGCAGCCAACCTGCAGAAGCAGAACTTGTTGTAGTTTAGCATAGTACAGTTTCAGCAAGGAATAAACTGGTGCCGTTCTCAGGTGATAGCTTAGTTTTCAGTATTTTCAGTGTTCATCTGCAAAACAGTGTACAGACACAAATTAATTAAAGCCTATGATACTTCTGTGAGCTAAATTACTGAGCAGAGTCACATTAAGGGAGTTCCCTGGGAGAGGTTGCTCTGAACAATGGAGTGAGTATTTCCACCACTGCCTCAAACAGAACACCCTTGGTGACATTATAAGCAGGTCTCAGCCAGGGCTATTACAAAGACAGGAGGTGGAAGGGTATCTATTTCTGTGCAGAACTGTAGTAAATCGAGCCAAATTCCCAAGCTTGACAGCTGGCCAAGCAAGAAACACAGCCACGTGCATTGTGTTCCCTGGGGGTTGGTTCACAATTGCTGGGAATGGAGAAAGGGTTTTCATCCTGTTCAGAGTCCCATGACAGTTTCCCTATGTTTCTGGTCAGGGGTGAAGGAGGCAGTCAAGCAGATCTCAAAGACAGCTTGCTCCATTTCCACCAATGGTTGTAATTATACAATCATAGAAAAGTTGGAAAAGACCACTAAGATCATCTAGTCCAACTGCCAACCTATTCCCACCATGCCCATTAACCGTGCCACCCAGTGCTACATTTACTCTTTTATTGAACACCTCCAGGAATGGTGACCACAAGAACCTGCATGACAAAACTCCAATGATTCCTGATCAAAAGTGATAAATTGGCAACCCAGGGAGGGTTTTCATAGAGACAAAAATTTCCCTGCTTCATCTCTTTTTGGCTTCCTCAAATTCTTATTTCTGTACAGAGCAACTCCCTTCAATTGATTTTGAGCCTGTTTTTCTTAATCTCCTTCCACTATTCTCTGAAGCCCAGCTGTTCAGTTGATTCAGACACATGCCTGAATTTGAACCTGACCATAATATTTTGTTAGACAACTCCAGAAACAGCTATAAAAGAGAATGAAAAGCCATTTTATGCTCAAACTCCCCCAGGTCAGAGAAGAAAAAGCTATCCTTCTTCACTATGGAGAGCTCAGGCGCCTTGTGTACAGATCTGGAGCTCTGAACCTCACCAAACAACTGATCACCTTGTTCTGAAGCCTACCCAGATGCAAATTTAACATCCTTTTAATTGACTCAGTCCTTCCCTGTCACTTGTATTAAGCCTCCCACCTTTCTTTTTGGAGGTCCCCTGACTCGAGCTGTGGATTGATATCCTTTGCATACCATGCCAGAACAATTCCAGACTTGCCGTCCGACCAATATGTTACCAAATTTTTCAGTCCATGTAGTTCTCCTTGATTTGTTTCTCTGATACATCGCACGTAGCTATTTGACAACACTTCCTTCAGAACTGAGATTCCAGTGCATGTGCAAAAGCAATTGAAATGCACTCATGCTCTCTTTCAATAATGCAAGTCAGGAAACCACTTAAAACATTGTAGTTGTGAAGCCTTGCCTATGTTTTGCCTACACCCTCCATTAGCTCTGGTTTTGCAAATGCAGCCAGAAATAGCCTTAGCAGTGCAAAAAGGTTTGCGATACTCCTTGGGATTACAACATGCAGGGAGAGCAATTGTTTTATTATTGTTGTTGTTGTTATTATTATTATTATTATTTAGTTATCTCAAGACAATTATCGAGTCATATCTGTATCTCCTTTTGAAAGAGGCCAAGCACAACATATTGTGGATCCCATTACAAACACACTCATTCTGAGACATTTAAGAAAGCTCATCAAAGCTGTGAGCAAAGAGCTCTTGGGTTTTCAAATATCTGCCAGCAACCTAGTTTCTTAATTGCAATGCCATTGTGGGAAATAAAGTGAAATGCTGGCAGAAGATGAAGCCTCAACATTAGCCCTGTTATCTTTATCAGCAACTCCAGCAGTTTCATTCAGGAACAAAAAGAAAACTGAAGGTGAAGCTGTAAGCTCAGCTTAATTCATAGAATATTTCAAGTTGGAAGGGACCCACAAGGATCACTGAGTCCAAGTTTTGGCTCCACGTATGACCACACAAAAATCAAACTCAATGTCTGAAAGCATTCATAAAATCATAGAGTCATAGAATCATAGAGTAGCCTGGGTTGAAGAGGACCTCAAAGATCATTGGGTTTCAACCCCCCCTGCCATGGGCAGGGCTGCCAACCAGCAGAGCAGGCTGCCCAGAGCCACATCAAGCCTTGCCTTGGATGCCTCCAGGGATGGGGCATCCACAACCTCTCTGGGCAACCTGTTCCAGTGCATCACTACCCTCTGAATGAAAAACTTCCTCCTAACATCCAACCTAAATCTCCCATATTAGTTTCAAACCAATCCCCTTGTCCTATCACTATCAACCTGTGTAATCAATTGTTCTCCCTTCTGTGTATATGCTCCTTTCAAGTATTGGAAGGCCACGATGAGGTCTCCCTGGAACCTTCTCCAAGCTAAATAAGCCCAGTTGCCTCAACCTTTCCTCATAGGAGAGGTGCTCCAGCCCTCTGATCATTTTAGTGGCCCTCCTCTGGACCTGTTCCAAGAGCTCTGCATCTTTCTTGTGCTGGGGGCCCCAGGCCTGGATGCAGTACTCCAGATGGGGCCTCACAAGAGCTGAGTAGAGGGGGACAATCACCCCCCTCTCCCTGCACTGTCCAAACACTGGCAGGCTTGATGGTCCTCAATTCTTAGCATTTTTCAGTTCATGTGTGTATCTAGAGATGCTCAGAGCATGGTACTCAAGGGTGAGAGATACGCAAGTGGTGAGCTCATCTTCTCTGGGGTACGAGCACCTTGGTAGAGCTCAAGCAGAAGCTAAAACTCAGCCTCACTAAATATTGTTTGAATTAAGGAATAGCAAAAAAAAAGAGCACTACCAGGACTTAAGCAATTATACCAAAAGCAGTCAAATCCTCTTGTTTTTGTATTATCTCTAACATCTCTTCTGGTATTTTCATCCTCTCCACCTGGCTGCCCCAGCCTTTGTAGCATCTTACCTTGCTTGGCACACAGGACTGCCACCAGCAGGGCAATGAGAAAAGCCTTCATGATTCCTGCACCCTCAGAGCCCGCACAGTGTGGGACGATGCACCATCGAAAGGTTTTATACTGGGACTGTGTTTGCTTTGACTTCATCTGATTGCATCAATTTTAAGTTTTGGGGAGTGACAGCCTATAATATGGAATCAGCGCTGGGTGTGTTTGTGTGTAGGAAATAACCCATCACACGCAGCAATTTCTTCTACCTCTCACTCAGATCCAATCTGTTATTCCAGCGTCTGCAGGGCTAATTGGAGGAACAATTTATGATTCAGACATGGGAGTCCGTTCTTACTCTGTAGGGTTGAGCCGCGAAACTTTGAGCAAGGCAGAAGCAGCCATGCCAGTCTGGTGTGGTTCATTGCTCCCATGATAGGCATCATCTGGCATCCTCCATCTACGGTACAACAGCTTCATATCTGTCATAATGAAAGTGGGAGAATATGTAAATAATGGGATTTTCACTGGTTTGCTTGTGGTCCTTCAGAATTAAATCACTTGTACTTAGAAAAATGCTTTGAGCAGAAAAACACTGTATTGTACAGTGCCCACAGTACAACTGTTTGTGCCTGGAGACTGTCGCTGAGGCTCTTGAGGGCCCAAGCAAGGATGGGAGTCCAATGCTTTTGTTTGCTCTTCTTCTCTGCCCTCCAGAAACATTTGGGGTTTCCAAGCAACAATGCTTGTTGTTATCTGTGGATTCTATCAGGTTTTTCCGGTTCTTGGTGACCTCCTCAGTCCATCCAGACTCCCTCCTCCTGCTCTCACAACCACACTGTCACCTCTTGCCACATAGCTCAGGATGCAGCAGAGGCAGAAGAGGATGGGAACAGCCGTGGGAGTTAAACTGGGAATGGTTGGAAATGAAAATAATAAAGAAATGAAACAAGTGATGGTCAAGAAGACATCAGACTAGGACCCTCCATCTTCAGAGAAAGAAAAGACCAGGAGAAGTTCAGAAGCAAGAGAGTTGCTTTTGGGGTGTAGGGACATGGTTTATTGAGAAATATTGGAAGGTGAATGGTGTACAGGGGACTGTAGATGATCTTAAAGGTTTTTTCTACCTTAATGATTTTGTGTTTTTAAGATTTTAAGGTCATGGAGCATGTGGAAACAGAATGAATAGCATCCAATTGTTCTTTCTTTTCCCAAAATTGCTCTCCAAAATGTTGGTTCATGGTCTGTATATTCAGGATCCTATGCAGATGGCTTCTTGCCCAGACTCCACATCTTGTCTTTTGTTTCCAGTTCCTCTTTTGAATAATTCCTCATTCCTTCAAACCCCAGAGCCTTCTCTCTCTGTTTTGCCTGTAGCAGGATGGAAGCATCCTGTTTTCAGAGGCCTCCACTCTTCTTTCTAGATTTGCCCTGACCTTGAGCATGAATCTTTAATCATCTCTTCTTTTAGCAAGGTTATGTGAGTCCCACATGACAGCTAATGCAGCAATGATACTTAGGAAATAATCTGTGAAAAAGCCATGCTCTCTGCACTAGACATTGTATAAATACATGCATGAATGCTTTTAGGAAGGAAATACAATCTGCTGGAGTGTGGGGGGTGGGAGGATAAGTATTAGTCCACATGTTTGTTTTACTTACAATGCCCAGCCTCCAGCTGGTTAGCAGTGAAATAGAAAGCAAAACTTTCCTCTCCATGCACACTAAAAATCCAGAAAATAAACTGAAAGAAAGAGAAGAAATTGAATTATTGCTCTTAATCCAGCTCATCTTGGAGCCAACCAAGCAGAGAAATGCTTGTCCTCGTCAGGAAGAAAGGAGCAGTGCATGAACACAGACCACAACAAGAAAGGAGAAAGGCTTTGAAATTAAAAAATGAGCAGTAAATAAATGACACTGTTAAGGCAAAGTGCAGCTGAACAGAATCTACAAGTGAGAAATGGGCTGTAGGAAGTGGAAATGTGGGAAAGCATTTAAATAGATTAGAGAGAGAGAAGGCTAATAATAATAAACAAGATTAATATTTCAACCAGAACTGGAAGGAGAGAAGAGAAATATTGTTACAAAGCAAAATAAATCAAAGCGAACAGACAAAGCTTGAGTGGGGAAATAATTAAAGACAGTCAGAGGGAATGTGAGAAAATGAGATGGGAGGGAGGGATTGGTCCTTCACTGTGTCCCCTATGGTGGCATTACTTATCACTGTCCACGTGTTTTGTGCAGATGCTGCTTAGGTATTAACCACAGACCTTCAGGGTTTGAGGAGCATTTTCTTTTGCTCCACAAATCTCAGCTGCAATCAGACTACAGGGTGTCCTATAGAGCCTGGATGCAGAAGGCAACTAGAGCATTACCCGGCCCCTAGCCCTCCATCCTGAAGGAAAAAACTGCAAAAGCTTTCAGACTCAGACCAGGTTCTGGCCATGTCCCAAACCATGCTTTTATTGCACGGTGTTGCTATTGCAGTCACGCCCAGGGCCACTGCCAGGGCTCTGGGCTCCCACCAATGTCACCAGCAGTGGCCAAGTCTGTCTGTCTTGAAGCTCAGTTTTTAAAAGCAAGAAGAGGAAAAGGCTGGGGGAACAAACAAAAAGAAAAAAAAAAACCAAAAAGACAAAATAAAGTTAGAAACAAGACAAAGTGGGGAGCAGAAAGTGGGCTAGGTGGGCACCAACCTGATAGTACCGTGGAGGGTGCAAAAAGTTAACAGAGCCTCGGAGTTTTAGGGAATAAACTTTAACCTACTTTGTGTTTGGCAGTGGTCAGCATGTGTGTTTGTGCCAGACTTTAGGAGCATGTTGTGCAAAGCTTGTCCCCTTTTGTGTAACCACTGTGAGATGAAGTGTTTTCAGTGCATGATGGACTGGATATGTGGAACAAATGTCAAGGTCCAAGAAAGTTTTACTGTCAGTTTCTCTCATTTCTCCTTTATTCTTTCTGGAGGATGGCTCCAATCACAGACATTTTTCGTTTCAGTTCATGGTTGCAAACTGCAGAGTGTGGGAGAGGAGAGATCGTGGGGGAAGAAGAAAAGGAACAAGCTATGACCTGTGCTCCTGATATGCCTGAATCATGCAGCTGGACCATTCAGGGCAAGCAGTCCAGCTCGGCCCCATTGCATCAGGCTGGTTAGGTTGTGTTCTCTCCTCCCTCCTTTATGGGAGAGGGAAGGCTGCATATTTCATTGCAGTGGCTTAGGTATAGAGGCATCTGACTGGCAGAATCAAATAATCATTAATGTTGGAAAAGACCGCTAAGATCATCAAGTCCAAATGTTGACCCATCACCACCATGATCATTAAACCATGTGGTCAAGTGCCACGTCTCCATGGTTCTTGAACATCTCCAGTGATGGGGACTCCACCACTTCTCTGGACAGCCTGTTCCAGTGCATGGACTCTCTTCTGGGAAATAAATCTTTCCAGATATCCAACATGATCCTCTCCTGGTGGAGTTTAAGGCCGTTACCTCTTGTCCTAGCTCCAAACAGAACAAGTAGACTCCAAACAGGACAGAGCTCCTCAATTTGGCCTTATGGCAGATAGTGGAGGCTACCAAACCTCCAGCTAGGAAGCACAGGACTAGCTCAAATTCACCGTGTCTGGATGAAAACAATATGAATTTGGTACACTTTTATTTCAGCATGACAGCTGACTGTCAGCAAAAGTATGGCCATTGGTCACAAGGGGTGAGGAACAGGAGTGGTGAGGCTCTAGGACAGGTTGCCCAGGGAAATTGTGGATGTCCTATCCTTGGAAGCATTGAAGATCATGTTGGATGGGACACTGGGCAGTCTGATCTAGTGGATGGTAAACCCGTTTACAGCAGGGGGATTTGAACAAGATGATCATTAAGGTCCCTTCCAATCCAAGTCAGTCTATGATTCTATGATTCTAAGAACATGAGCCCACTGAGGCCATGGCTACCAGACAGAAGCTACCAAAAACATTTTCTCACGTGCCTTTAACCTCCAAGGTCCTAAGAGATAATTCAGCCCCATCAGCTTGATACACATCAGACAACTCATAGCAGCATAGAATTATCAAGGTTGGAAAAGGCCACTAAGACCATCTAGTTCAGCTATGGGGTCAAATACCCTGATTCACATTCCCATTGATGTCCTGGCTCGAGGATCAGATCCAGAGTAGCAAACACTGCACAAGCCCAGCCTTATTCATACCATCAGACTATCAACACAGTTTGGGCACTCCCCAATCAGCAACCCTCACATGGGACCATTCCTTGCAACTAATTTGGAGGTCACCACCCTGTTTGTAAAGGAAAGAAGTTGTGGATGTGAATCATCATTCTTGGATTCAGAGCCAAGGTTTATGTTGGTGGTGGGATCCCTACAGTCAGAAGGGGGGAAATTGGAGATCTGCAGGGTCTGAAGGAAAAAGGACAGTGGAGAAGGGTGAGTGGGACGAAGAAGAGGTGAAAGAGTAAATCCCCTTGGAATACCCTTTAAGGATTTAATGCCAGCCCTCTACAAGGAGGACAACACTGGCCACAACTGTGTTTAGAGAAAAATAATCTTACACAGGTTTATTGAAGCAGCACCTGCAACACAGCACAGCCAATAATCCTGTCATTGCTTTTTCCCTGAAAGTGTGTTTTTTGGAGGTTCAGCCCTCCTAAAATTCAAGATTCTGGAGTCACATGGTGGTGTAGGGTACAGTCATTTAGAGCTTCCAGGACAGGGATATGTGAAACTCATCTGAGATACAGCTGCAGTAGCAGCTGGCCTTGTGAGAGCCTCCACAGGGACACCAGAAACTCTTGGTGTACTTGTCCATTTACCTTCTGTAGAAATATAATTTCCCTTATCTACCCATTATAAAGGCACCCAGAATGCCACATATCCTCTTCTTCCCCAGAAGGCAAGGAAACAGTCAAGCTTTGCAAAATCATTCTCTTTTTTTTTTTTTCTTTTAATTTTCTTGACTCATCCAATGATTTGAGTGATGGCTCTTTCAGGGCTGGAAATATCCTCTGCTGTGTTACGTGCAGCCTGATAGCTAAAATTTCCATGGTTAGATGAGAGCTGAGAGTGAAATGAGAAAACTTCCTTTCTCCATCTGGGGGAAAGCTGTAATGAGCTCCATAGACAACCTGTCTTCTGTTCGTTTGTTTTAGGAACTGTGGTACTGATTTCTTGCAGGTGAGATCCAACTGAGAGTGGAAGGTGAGGCTCAATTGAGAGTGGAAAAATTCAGCACACGTGTGGGTGCTCCAGTTTCTCTCCCGACCCACTCTTGCTCACCCAGCAAGGCATCAAAACCCCAGGTGCATGGTGAGAGAAAGGTGCTTGTTACATCTAGAAACTCGTCACACCTTGGATAATAGCCATGCTGAAACCTCCACAACCGCATCCTCAAAGGCAGACGGGGAGGGCAAGGAGAACAGGGTTGTCTCTGCAAGAGGTGAGCCCACAGCATGTGGAGGAGCGGTGGATGGAGGAAACATCCTGGCTGAAACCATCCCAACCCGAAAGGTGTGTTTTCAGAAGGGTAGCGAAACAAACAGCAGGATATCTGGGAATGCAATCATATGCCTAACAGGTTATTTTCCCAGGAGGATCAGCCAAAAAGTCAGAGCTGTGTGTAGTTGGTTTGTTTTATTTTATTATTATTGTGGAAATATATGGTTTTATGGTGTATATTTTCTCTGGTGGTCAAACAGAGGGAGGGAAAGGAACTGGTCTGCCTTTGCAGAGTACTGCAGCCTACCCAGGCTTTGGTTCTTCACCCCCATCCCTGCTGCTCTGGGTTATGGGGAGAGCAGCTCTCTTGCCACAGTCCACTGGTGGATCAGTCCCTCCAAAACCTATCTCACCAGTCATGTAGCACAAACAAAAGCTTTGAAAACCTCTCAGATGACAGCCTGGGAAGGGCATGGGAACCAAAAACCACCCACACCATGCCAGGGAGCAATAGCAGCGTGGAAAAATCATCCTGGGCTTGTAGACACCTTTGTGCTTGCCAAGGAAAGGGCATAGTTAGAACAACTTGTCCCAGTTTGACTGCATACACTGGGTACTGGGTTTTGACTCATTCCCAATTTGAGAAGCATGCCCAAAATCACTGGCATGGTAGAGAGGTGGATTTTGCTGCTGCAACTGCAATCACTGCTTACCTTTTCAGCCCAAAGCAGAAGTAGGGCAGAGGGAAGGAAGCAGGATATCTGGTTAGAAAAGAGGCTCTATGAAGTTTTCCTCTCTCTGATTGCATGGGACAGGGAAATATCCTCCCATTTCTGAGCTGTAGACACAGTGCTTGCCATCAGGCACTGCTTTTGTTCACAGCTGCTCTCTTCTGCCTCTCCAGCACGGAGGAAAACTCAACTTTAAAATCATAGAATTGTTAAGGTTGAAAAGACCACTGTGATCATTAAGTCCAACCCCAACCCATTCTCACCACACCCACTAAACCATGTCCCTCAGTGCCACATCTCCATGATTCTTGAACACCTTCAGGGACAATGACTCCACCATCTCCCTGGACAGTCTGTTCCAATGCCTGACCATTCTTTTTTTAGTCTAAAAGAGATCTGGGATGAAAGAAAAGCTAGTAGAAATGGCTCTGGGATGGCCTCAACCCTGGAGATCTGTTTGAAGAGAAAACCTCACTTCTCATTCTCCAGGCACAACTTTCACAGGACATCTCCCTTCTGACCCATCCACCACACCTAGCATTCCTTCCTGTTATCAGTTCCACAGACACAACATCTTCAGCATCCCAGTGCCATTGACTCCTACTGGTGGGATAAGATCCAACTCTGATGCTATCCATTCCATCCCATTTCCCTGGAAAAGCATGGCCAGGTAAGGTAGGGTACAACACACCATACTAAGAAAGCAATTATGGCATTTGCAGGAGTAAAGCTTCACTTCCTTTGAGTTGCACAACATGGTGGGGTTGCCACCAGCCCTCTGAATGCTCTGATAACAAAAAGGAGATTCAGGCCTACAACTACACCAGTAAATAAGTCAAGGATAAGGGCACAGGCTTGCCCAATTGCCCATCAGCACAATTCCAGAGGTGAAGTTTTTGCCAGTGTCAAGACCATGTGCAGGAGATAGCCCCAACCCAATGGGCCATTTTTCTGCAGTGCTTGGGATATGCTGGTTTCCATGGAAGCAGGAGAGGATCTCAGGCAAGACTGGGTTTCTTGGTGACAGTGGGTATTTTGGGAAATTACATTTCCCAAAACTCAGCAGTTCTTCAAGCTTTGCTTCCTCTGAATCCTTCAGTCCAACAGTGTGGGCAAGCCCTTGGGGAGCATCAATCTGCAATTACATCCAACCCAATATCCTGACAGGTTTTCCCCACACAGAGAAATACTCTGAGGAGAAACAGAACAGCCTGGAATGGTTTTTAAGCTGTGGAGAGGGGACAGTGTACTGCCCTCCCTTCTCAACACTGCTGCCATCCAAGTGGGAGCTGGACAAGGAGTAGATAAGCCAGTCTTCCAGGTTTTCTAGGGTGGAGGACGTTTCCAAGACTCCTCCTTGCTCTCCTGTTTGCTGCAGTAATTACTCTGCCCTCCTTCTCACCCACACCAGTGCTCTCACCCAATGCCTTTGAAGGTTTTCTGAGGACATGGGGCTCTACATTTCATCCTGCTGCTGGGATAATCTCTGGGGGACAAGTCCTGGTCCCACAATGTCCTCTCTGTGCACTGTGCGATCCTCATGGTTGAACATGAGACTAATGGCTCATGAATTCCTTCAGGTGGTTTTGAGCTCATGCTTCTGACTGTGGGACTTGTATCTTTGCTGACACCAAATCATGCTTTAGCCAAGCAACCAATGCACTGAGCAGTGTCTACTCCCTTGCTCTCACCTCCAGTTGCAAAATGGTGATGGGAAAGCTAGGGAGAGAGGTCCTAATAGAGCTCCTAACAAAAGCTCCTCAGTTCTACAGTGAGTCAAAGAACAGCATTTCTGTAGGAGGGAGTGACGTGGGAGCAGCTCCAGTTTTGCCACGACAGATTTCTGCATTGCATGACAGGGAGGATGAGTGTTACATCTGTTATAACAGCACAGCACTGCAGGATCTGAGCTTTGCATGGCATCAGGTGGGAAGGGTTTAAAGATTAAGGAGGGGGCTAAATCCCATGGATAAGGAGGAAGAAAGGGGAATTTTCATTATTTGTTTGCACTGCAGATTGCAGGTGCCAATCTTGTCTTTTGGCTGTCACCATTTCTAAGAGGAATGGAGGAAGTTAGTGGAATTTAGTATTAGAAAGGAGAGATGTTAAGGGAGTTATTGCAAAGAGGGAATGTGCAGGAAAATCAGAAAGAGGGGCAGAGTTATCCATAATTCAGATTGGATATTATGAGAAATTTCTTCTCAGGAGAGATGAGGTATTGGAACAGTCTGCGCAGGGAGGTAATGGAGTCACTGTCCCTGGAGGTATTCAAGAATCATGTAGATGTGGCACTGAGGGACATGGTTTAGAGGACATGGTGGTGGTGGGTTGACAGTTGGACTAGATGACTGCAGTGCTCTTTTCCAACCTTAATGATTCTATGATTCTTGAATGGCACAGACCCCTCCAGTTTGATCCTCTCTTCACTCCCTAAGCCAGGGGACTTTACAGGTGTCAAGAAAAGAAGGTTCCCCAACAATTCTCAGGACTCCCAAGAGCACCACAGGAAGGAAGAGAGGTTTGCACCCCATTTCCAAGTAGCCCACAGCCATATGCAGTGGGCTGAAACCTTGCCAAGCTTGGTACCAGCTTTGGGATTTGGATATTTTGTTGGATGGGGCTCTGGGCAGCCTGGCCTAGTGACTGGCAACTCTGCCCACGTTGCGGGGGTTTAGAACTTGATGACCCTTAAAGTCCCTTGCAACCCAAAGCAATGTACGGTTCTGTGGTTCCATGATTTTATGAGTCTATAATTTTATGATTCTAGAATTCAGTGATTCCATGATACTATGATTCTATGCTAGAGCAAGAACAAGCTCCCCAGGAGCTGGTATGAGATGAACAAGAAAACCCCATGCCAACAAACAGAGGCACGTCCCATGCTGCCGACAACGTGGGAGCAGGCAGACGCTGGAAGCCAGCCAGGGCTGCTCACACAGTCTGGGTGGTTTCCAGCAGAGCCCTTGCATCCCTTGCATGGCTGCTGGTTTCTGTTCCCTTGAAAACTGCTCTGGCATTCTGTAGCCACTCTAGCTCTGTACAGAAGCACCAGCTCCCTCTCGTGGGCTTACATCAGTTCTCAGTGCTGGAATCTATCCAGGATTTCCCAAGGAAGTGATTTTTTTTTTTTTTGTTCTTTCCTTCCTTTCTTTCTCTTTCCTTCCTTCCTTCCTTCCTTCCTTCCTTCCTTCCTTCCTTCCTTCCTTCCTTCCTTCCTTCCTTCCTTCCTTCCTTCCTTCCTTCCTTCCTTCCTTCCTTCCTTCCTTCCTTCCTTCCTTCCTTCCTTCCTTCCTTCCTTCCTTCCTTCCTTCCTTCCTTCCTTCCTTCCTTCCTTCCTTCCTTCCTTCCTTCCTTCCTTCCTTCCTTCCTTCCTTCTTCTTTCCTTTTCTTTCTTTCCTTCTTTCCTTCTTTCCTTCTTTCCTTCTTTCTTCCTTTCTTTCTTCCCTTCCTTCCTTCTTTCTTTCCTTCCTTCCTTCCTTCCTTCCTTCCTTCCTTCTTTCTTTCTTTCTTTCTTTCTTTCTTTCTCTTCTTTCTTTCTTTCTTTCTTTCTTTCTTTCTTTCTTTCTTTCTTTCTTTCTTTCTTTCTTTCTTTCTTCTTCTTTCTTTCTTTCTTTCTTTCTTTCTCTCACATCTATCACTCTGAATACTCATTAATGCAAAATTAATTTTTGTGGGAATGTTCTGACTTCTATTTCAGTAAGTACAAGGATTTCTATTTCTCCCCATATTTTTTGCTGCCCTTATTTTTATTTTGTCACTGACTCAAAGCAACCAATTTAGGGGATCACCCCAGAGTGCCCAGTTCTCTCCTAACTCAGGTTGAGGCATCTGCCGTTGTGATGCACCAATGAAAGCTATGGTGTGATTTCCCAAAGGTTATTTCACTTCATACTGCTTGAGAGGTGGTGAACTCATTGTTCCTGTACACGTTCAGGAAATGTGTAGATGTAGCACTGAGGGTCATGGGAGGGTGGTCATTTTGGTGACTGACTGTCAGTGGGACTAGGTCATCTTGGAGGTGTTTTCTTAATGATTCTATGACTATGTTCAGTGAAGTCAAAAGTGAAGATAGAAAATGAAAATAAAAATTAAAACAGCTGGTTTCAATCTGTACAACAAATAAAAATGTGACCTGACTCCAAACAGTGCTTGGGAAATGTTCTCATTCTAATTTCTGTTTTGAAAAACTCCCTGAAGAGCTGGAATTTCCCTCAAAGTGGATATCCCACCCCAGGCCCCAGCAGGGAGGTAACATGAGCCCACAGAGATTTAGGGCCACAAAAATGATCCAAGGAATGGAACAACTCCCCTACAAGGACAGGCTGAGAGAGCTGGGGCTGTTCAGCCTGAAGAAGAGAAGGCTATAGGGAGACTAGAGAGTGGCATTTCAGTGTCTAAAGGGGGTCTGTAAGAAAGAATGAAATAGACACTTCAGTAGGGTCTGTTGTGATAGGACAAGGAGAAATGGTTTCAAACTAAAAGAGAGAAGATTTAGGCTGGATATAAGGACAAAATTTTTACTGCAAGAGTAGTGAAGCACCAGAATATGTTGCCCAGAGATGTGGTGGGTGACACTCAAGGTCATACAGGTCCAGTCTCTGAGTAACCTGACTGAGCTGTAGATGTCTCTGTTCGTTGCAGGAGAGTTGGACAAGATTACTTTTAAAGATCCCTTCCAACCCAAATGATTCTGTGAATCTATGTTCATCCAGCTCCAGCCCCCGGCCATGGGCAGGGTTGCCTACAGGGTCTCACCAACATCCTAGTGATGCTCACCACTCCACTAAGGAAACAAGGACCTGACCCTACAGACCAAGCCCTACAGAGAGTTAGTCAACAGTTCTGTGGAACCACTCTTCAGAAAGGTGGTTTGGGGTTTTCATGCTTGCCTTGACACTCACCATGTTGGCTTGGGTGGGTAGTGGCTGTAGAAAGGCTTGACTGCCCGTGTCTGCCACTTGCCCTAATCTTTGCAAGGCTTGACAGTTCCAGTCAGCTTCTAGCACTCCTCCAGCTTTGCCCTCACACTCACAGCTTGGGATAAATTTATTGCATGGGTTTGGCTCTTGGAGGCTGCAAGCTTGTAGCTGTGGTGCTGGAGGAGTAGAGTTACACACACAGCAGATCTGACCATACTACCACCTGGCCCCAAAACAGGTACGTCACAGCTTCCCCTTCCTTCCACCCGACTCGTCACTTAGGTATTTAAACTGCTATTTATTATCTGCAATCAAGCATTTATTATGTCATCTGTAATTGTGTGTTTCATCACCTCCACGCTGCATGCACATGCCAGCTTCAGCCACTGAAAGGACACAGTATTTGCCTCGTGCCATGCTCAGGCACTATTTTTCAGTGCCTTGCATTGCTTTGGGAGATAACTCCAAAATGCTCTTCCACTCCTTCATGCCATGTGCTATGAGAAGCAGAGACTGGTGCAGTGCCCATCTTAAAAGTCTAATTCAAGTTCTTGGGATCCACGGTGTAATTTCTGGGACAGCCTCATCCTTGTGCTAATGATTGCCATCTCTCTGTGGTCCCCATCAACTCTAATTGTTGGTCAAAATTAGTGGTTAAACATTGCACCTATGTCTTTTTTTCTCCCCACATCTCAAAGGAGGTTTTGCTCCTCCAGGGTGGTTTTGCACTCTGGGAGGAGGGCACATTTCCATGTTGTAGAGCTGCAGTGCCTTTTGTTCTTTACATTTATGTCCCCTTATATTTACTGTGGGGTACAAGAAAGCTGTTCTGCAGCAAGGATAGAGCAAACAAAGCAAAATCAGCCAGTTTTGCTTTAAAATGCTCCCTCCCCACCAAAAAAAACAACAGTGTTTTCCTGCAGGCTGCGGGGGACTGTGTCTGCTGCCGCAGGATGTGTAAATCCAGTGCAATGAAATATTAATTATTAGAGTCTGTCCAACTGGGATTGCTTTCAGAGAGCTGAATTATTCTGGCACACTAAAAAAAAAAAACAAAAAAAAAAACAAAACACACACAAAGTCAGGGTTTTTTTACATGAAAATATTGTGTCTGGTGTAAATTAGAGCTTTTGAGCACTCAGGCTGAGAGACAGGAGGGGGCTGTGATTGCTTCAAGGCAAAAAAAATAAGCAAATTCCTAATTAAGGCATGAAAAAGATCATCGTCTAAAGAAGAGGTAAAGCGAGGTGCATTGGCCAGCACAGCTTCTTCAGCCCAGAGAGCTGCTCTTGCAGCTTGGTGTAGGGGAAAAGGAAAAGCAGAAGTCGATTAATAAAAGACAGCATGCATCTCTGAAGGCTGCCGTTATGCAGCACTTCAGAAGGAGGCATTCATCCGGAGAAGCCATGGCACTGGCCCCAGGGAGATGCACTCTGCACAGCTCAAAGCCCCTTTTGTCCCCTTGTTTACCAGAGTTGGGTTGGAAGCACCACACAGCACAGAGCGTCATCCTTTGGCTGAGCAATGCTTTGCTGATTTGAAAGCTCAGAGAGTTGATTGTGAAGTGAGTTCTGGGCTGCAGATGTGCTCAGTTTTGCTCATAGAAGTTGGTGTAAAGGTTCAGCATGCAAATCACAACCCCAGATCTGAGAAGAGCTTCTCCACCCGCTCAACCAACTTAATGCATTTCCATTCTCCTCCAAATAGTGTTTCTTGAAAGGAAGGAAAGACACTCAACAGCACTTCAGGCAATGGAGAATCCCTGAGCTCTCATTGTCATCATTAATTTTTTCAGCTTCCTTATACTCTCCATTCTCTGCAGCTTCTGGAAACATCTACACAAAATACTCAAAAATCTGTATTCTTCTCTCATAAACCTCTCCGAATTTTACTCCCCAGGTTGACCCAAAGGATGCAAATACTTTTCATTACCCTGCACTTGCTCTGAGGGATGTCTGAGGGATGGGTAAATGAATGACTCACTGTAGGACGACACATTGCCAGGAGGTAGATCCAGGGGAATTGGTTCACTTGGCTCAAGCAGCAGCTGCAAGCAAGGAAGGCAACACGAAGGGGATGGCCAATGAGAGCTCCTGGAAGTGGAGGTGGGGACAAAGACTGCAGATAAGCATCTTTTTTTTAATATTAAAGTGTGGTATTGTGGACAGAGCCAACAGCAACAAGAATGTCAGCTCCTAATGGTGTGGTAACACAGGGGTTGTCACTGGCACTAGCTGCAGACCAGAAGCAAGAGGCTCTACAGAGGAGGCAAGGGAGAAAATCTGCAGTTGGGATCCATTACAAGCTCAGGGTTTTATACTATTTCCCTTCCCCAGCAGACATCATGTGAGTTTGTACATTTTACCTTTAATTGGCACAAAGAGGTACTTATTTCTTGTCTATCCCAAGGCTGGAATATTCCTCTTTGCTGTGTGGCTCTCAGCTGCACCCAAGACAAGGCAAGGCCACAGGACTTTTGTGTGGACTGTGCCCCTCTAGAGTGGCACAGGCCATGCAGAAGCAGAATCCCCCTCCTCCAAGCTGCAGAGAACATAGCAAGCCCACTTCTCTATCAAGATGCTGGGGAGACAGTACTCAGGCATGAGAAGCAAGAAAGAAGCTGCAGATTGAGAGGCAACACAGGGCAGGGGGTGGCAACCGTAATATTTTATCTACTTTGCAGCATGCATGGTATCCACACCATGGAATCATAGAATCACAGAATCACAGAGTCAAAGAATGGCTTGGGTTGGAAGGGACCTCAAGGATCATCAAGTTCCAACCCTGCTGCCACAGGCAAGGTTGTCAATTGATAGATCAGGTACTAAATCAGGTTGCCCAGGTACCCATTCAACCCGGCCTCAAACACATCCAGAGACTGGGTACCACAACCTCTCTGGGAAACCTGTTTCAGTACCTCACCACACTCTCATTGAAAGACTTCTTCCTGACATATCCTTCTGGGGAAATCTGATCATGTTCTTCAGGCCTTCAGGAGCCCCTTTCTCTGAGCAAGTGAAGGACACTGGTTCAGGAACACCAACATCTTATGGTCGAGCTAGCCTGGGTCCTGGGCAGGCAGGCAGGTTGCACAAGAAGGTCTGGCAGCAGAATGAGGTGTAGGTAGCAAGGCCCAGGCTGAAGTTGTAGTATGGACAGGTCCTGGAGCACTTCTTGGTGATCCTCTTCCAGAAAGACAAAGAACCTTGCTCAAAGAATGGGGAGGGCAGTATTAGTAATGTGGTGTTCAAAAGAACTCTTCAATCTTTTAGAAGAGGGACTAATATGCCTGAGAACAAGCATGGTCAATAAGACCCCTCCCAATCCCACCCAGGTGAATTGCCAGGACCATTTACTATCTCTGCTGGGCATCCAGCACTTGCCAGCATAGATCTTCATGCAAAGTCTTTATTAGGTGTACAGTGGTGGCAAACATAGAATCATTTCATATCCTGAGGTGGAAGGGATCCACAAAGAACATGGAATCTAGCTCCATGAAGCTCCATGAAACAATGTTCTTGCCTGGACTGAAAGCACATTGCTAGGTTTTATTTCCTTCTGCATCTCACTAGACCTATACCTATATCTCCACCTTCTACACGTGCTTCCCCATGATTCCTCAACTCATCCATTCACAAAGGGCAACCATAAAAATCTAGCCAAGACCCCACATCCCATTCCTGAGTCCCTGTGCACTGCCAGCACATACCTATTCCTACAGCAGCAACATTCGTCACACAGTACTCATCCGTGTCTGAGCACTTCTTAGCCTTCAGACAGCTCCAGTTGCTTTGTTCCCACTCACAGGTGTAGCAATATAGAGCTTTTGCTGCAGGACAAGACACAAGAAGATGGAATATGAAAGATGAAGACAAAATGCTATTACTCCCAGTAGCAAAAATTAACACTTTCTTACCATTTTCTTACCCATCAAATGTACATGAAAATTTGCTGAACTATGGATTTGCAAGACTGACTCAATTCACTCTGCTCTCTGCACACTTGCACATTTAAACCCAACACGTGCACCCAGGCACATGCATCTGTGCACAGAAATTCCTGTCCTGCACTCAAAATACAGCACAGTGAGCCTAAGACACTGGTTTGATATGATGCAAGGAGCAGGGAAGGCCAGGATCTATAGGGTTGTCCCAAGGCTTGGATTCACCCTTTCTAGCTGCTGGGGACACTATAATCTAGGTTATAGACAAACTGGGCTATAAGCACTGGCAGTTCTTGGCCCCATTAATTAGGACCTCCATGGCCTGAAGTTGTCAGTCCCCACACTAATGTCTACAGGTGGAATGCCCTCAAATCTATGTTAAGACACCAATGAAGAATATTACATTTAACTCTTAGCTGTGTGCATTCACCCATACACATGTGCAGTTCAACACTTTGTTTTTTACCACTTCAGTTATCTAACTTGAGTTAAGGTGCTCTTGGTTTTGGTGCTGAAGACAATCTCTCTGTCCCCTGGGCCTTGTTAATACTTGGAAATTTGCAAAAATCACTATTCTGGAAAGTGAACCAAGTTAAATAGCAGAAAGGTATTCTTAGGCCACAATGAGACAGAAATAACTATTCCAATAAATTATTTTTCTACAGCAGAAAATGTGGCAAATTTCCAAGAGCTGGCAAACCTTATTCCTCTCTGGAAATCAAGGAAGAATTTTACTCTATCTGGTTGCTTAATTATTTTGTCTATAGAGGATGCAGGTCCATATACTTTCAGAGGGCTAAGATTTCAATCTCAGTGAAATAAACTATATAATCCATAATGCAAATAGGATGCAAGTATTCCTCGTCACCCAATATCCCAGCATAAAGACACTTACCTCATATAGCTCACTGCCAAACTTCTCCCTAATTCCCCAGCTTGACTGCAAAGACCCTGAAATCACTTGGGTAGGGTCTCAGAGAAGGGCAGACAGTAGGGGCATTCAGCAGGAAGCTGCACAAAGGAAGATGTAGATCCGGCCCTATCCCAATAGAAATGGTGTAACTAGCTACAGGAGAGATAAGAGCATGAAGGTATGGATGCACTGTGAAACTGCAGGCTGGAGCACCTCTTTGTCAAGATACAGAAAGAATCACAGTTTTATATCCTCTGAACAAACAACCCCACTTTTCTTTTCTGCTTCCTATTTCTTTGTTGGTCTTGCTTTCATAAAAATCCAGGAGTACATGAGTTGATAGAGATATGTACCCTGAAAAACAAGCAAGCCTTCATACATTCAGGCTGAGAAATCAAAGAATTCCATGTCCTTCAGCAGCTCCATTGCAAGCACTAAGGCACTGCAAGTACTAAGGCATCCCTTCCCATGAAGCATCCTTGACTTTCCAACAATAATTCTTTGCCTACTAGAAACCATGGTCTTACCTTGATATGCACATAGGATCAAAGCCAGAAAGGCAAGGAGGGAAGCTTTCATCTTCTCTCAGTCGTCTTCACAGCCCAAAAAAAGCACCCTCATCTGGGGACAGGATATATATCTTGCCTGTGTTTGGACTGAGTGATGATGAAGACAACAATTTTAAAAGATGGGCAGGGATCATGTATTATTTGACAGGATAGGAATGCACGTCGGTTGTTTTCTCACCTCAGCATTGCCTTCAGGCTGGTCTGATAGGTCTGAAGATGAGTGAAAGCACCACTAGGGCAATTCATCCCATTTATTGCTTTTAATGCTCTAATGTCTCTATGGTCAGGCTAGTAGTACTATCGATGTAGCACCACTATATCACATCTGTGGCCATATAGTTCAGCAAAGCCATCTACTCAAAGCAAAATGGCAATAAGTAGCATAAATTAATGGCTTCACTGAGTGGATGTCTGAAAAGTGCCTTTCCAGGGTTAGAGCTGGAGAACTCCCTTGTGTATACAGTCAAGGCAGATCTAGCACTGTGTTCACAGTTGGCAATATAAACAGGAAACATTTTATGATTTCCTGTAGCCTATAAAAGATGCTGGTTACCTATGAAGTCCTAAGTGCTCCACATCCTACTTCTGAGAGCAGTTACATTAAGAGAGCAATGGCTTTGGTGTTCAAACACAGGAGCTGGCACATTGAAAGTTAGTTTCCAGCTTTGCTACACGCGAGCAAAGTCTAAAATCACCTTTGTACCCCTTCTACACAGAGCATACAATGCAAAGTCCTGCTAGATAGCATTCAAATGTAAGGTTCCCAGCCCATATGACTTCTCTGTCTGTTTATCTATTTGTGTGGAGCTGGAGCTGATAATTTTAAGACCTTCTGGAGTTTCTGTTTGACTGTCTGTCACACTTCTGCTTCTAAGGAAAGAGTTACCAGGAAAATGGGTGCAGGAAATCTGTAGACTTCTCCATGAATCATCATGAACCCAGCCACCAAAGAGCAGAGAGGACAAAGCAGGAACAGATCCTTAGATTAGAGCTGCTTGGTCTGCTCAGCTCTTCCTTCTCCACCTTGCAAGGCTTGGCTGAGGAAAGAAAATGGGGTTGAAGAAAGAGAACTGGGACCTGTACACAACCTGGAGTTCAGGAGATGGAGCTGCAGAAGAATAGACAGTGACTCGGAGAACATGCAGAAGAGCTTAGATGGAGAAAGGGAAGGCAAAAATACCTGGGTGAACTTTAGGTCCTGGACCTATCAACCAGATGCGTGAGTAGCCCTGAAGCAGAGATCATATGCATCTTGCACATTCAAGGCACCTGACAGGACTACTCATTGCATATCACAATGAAGGCATGGCCAGAGGAAGTTCAGAGGGACACCAAAACCCATGGTATTCTTTTTGGTGGAAAAAAAAAAAAAAAAAAAAGTGGTGAGGGGGAGTACTGGTGTTGGGGGTAGTAATTTTCAGATATTTTTGAGGCTTCTGACATTGGCTTCAAACCACTGGGGCTATATGTACCACTGACATGAAACAGGATTAACAGGATGGTGAAGTCAGCCCTGATAATCCCATGAGCACTTATCATTCCTCAACAATGGACACACAGCTTCTGGGCGTGGAGAGGGTAAGCCACATCTCTTGCTCAACGGATGAAGTTCTGCCAAACACAGGGACTGCCTGCCACTGTGGATGCTGGAGGAGGTGTGTCAGTCCTCCTCGATGTCACAAGGCAGCAACCAAAGAGCTAGACCTATTGCAGAGAACAAGGATTGCCCAGTGTGATTCACGGCACGGTGTCCTCCTGCAGGGATGACTCTTCGTAAGGATCTGGAAATCATTGTGAGCAGCCAAGGCTGAATGATCTGCAGACAGAGGACAAAGTTATGCCTAGGCAAGGAAGCAGCCTGCTTTAGCCCAATTTGACTCTCGTTTTTAAGGAAGAAGTGAAAAATAATGGTGTTACTTATCGATATAATTAACAAGGTGCATTATTGAATCTACAGGGCCTGCCATAAGTCAACATGGGCTTAAACTCCTCATGTTCCAAATAGCTGATGCGACTTTGACACTTTGGCTCTGATTGCATCTCCCATGTGCTCACACTCTTCCTGAGTGCTGTGAACATATCTGGGTGCTCACCATGGGAGTCCCACCATGGCACAGAGATATTCAGGTTCAACAACACGAGTAGCCTGGGGGCCAGGTTACACTGAGGTGTTGAAATCCTTGGGAGGACCTGCCCTTTGGCTCAAGGAAGGAAAATGGTGCCCCAGGGACTTCCCAAGTCTCCATTTACCATTTACCTAATTTGTTCATAATAGGGGGATCCAGCTGTGCTACAGAGGAGGTCACCAACCTTCCAGCTTCCCTGAGGCTAGAACCACGCTGCAGAAGAGTTGTCAGTGGTGTCTGTGCCAATAATACATGAAGTGTCCAGTCATAGTTTCAAGGGGTATCCCACAGCACAGGGACAGTTTTCCATGTTGTTTAATTATTAGCACAGTTTTTGCCTAAACAACTAAGACCATCTCTGACAATTCCTGGACAGGGTGCAGAACTTATCACAAATTAGACATACTTTCCAGTTGGACTCGGTCACTTTATTTTGGAGGGATACAGATGGGTACCAGCTAACCTCAAGGCCAGGAACAGACCCAGAAGGTTTCATTTGATAATATCCTTTTCCCAGTGGTGTCCCAACTCCTATCTGGACTGGAGTGTAGACTGTAAATCCACTGAATATGTAAAATAATGATTTTCTAAATGCTTTTCTATGCATCTTCAGAAATTTCTGCCTGGCTGAAGCAGTAGGAGACACACTTTGCTCCAGGGCTGTGCTGATCAGGATCATATCCTCCTCCTACTCGTCTCCTTTTGCTTAGCTCTCTCTAATTGCAGGAACAACCAGACCATGCTGCTTGCAAAACCCCAGCCCTGCTGTGAGTCAGCTATCAACAGACATTTCCAAGACAGGTGTTATTTATTTATTCTCATTTATTTAATACTGGTCACAGAGCCCTGTTGCATGAGAAACTATAGAAGATTAATGGAAGGAACAGTCAGGTTCAAACTGGCCTGCCCACGTTTGATCACCAGCTGTTAAGAAGGCAGACAAACAAATCAACTGGAGGAACCGGGAGACCAGGATGTGCTAGGATACTTGCATGGGTTATTCAATGGGAACCCAATTTCCTAGGGCATCACAGTTCAGTTCAGAGAATGGACCTGCTGACACCAACGAGAATTGCATTTCCCACCACCAGGAAGGGACATCTCATCCGCGATGCCTCACTGTATCTAGAACGAGAGTTAATGGCCTTAAGTTGTTCCTGCAGAGGTTCAGGTTGGATATTAGGAGAAATTTATTCTCTGTAAGAGTGGGGCCCTTTTTCATGATATGCCATGAGAATACAGAAGGTGGCAGATTTTTGTTTCCTCTACAGGCAGCTAAAAGATGTAGGGTGTCTAACAACAGTGCCCTGCAGCAGTAGTGCAAAGGAGAGACAAACCTGACCATGCAGAGCTGCTCTTTGTGCTAGTAGCCTACTGTCTTCTTAAAGACCACTGGGTTTAGAATTTACGAATATGTCTTCTCTAGACAAAAAACAAAAGCTCTCACCTCCCAGCCTAAGATTTGCATTAACCCTGATCAACTTGTCCATACAGAGGACAACAGTCAGAAACACCAACAGGAGTGTATTCATCTTGGTTTGCTCTTCTCAACCTTGGTCTCTGAGGCAGAAGCTCCCAGTTTCCTATGAAGTGCTGGCAGGGATGATGGCCAAAACAAAGGCTGGTTTCTGGCTGGCACAGATCACTTGTGTTACTGATACATCTGCACACCACTCACAGCCTGGAGCAAGGATTCTTGTGAAAGACAGTGCTTTGCATTCTCTATGCGTAATTAGGATTACCCCAACTCAGGTGCAGCATCTTGCACTTGGCTTTGATGAATGACATTAGGTTAACATGGGCACAATATTCAAGACTGTCCAGGTCCCAGTGGATGCCATCTCTTCCTTTTGTTGTATCAACTGCACCACTCAGCTTGGTGTCATCCACAAACCTGTTGAGAGTGCACTCAATCCCTCTCAAGCCCACTGTCTGTCATTGATAAAGATGTTGAAGAGCATCAGCCCCAACACAGACCACTTATCTCTGGTCCCCCCAACATATCTGTTGCTTAGGGACACTGTGGGGGTAGGAAAAAGATTTCTCCATTTGCTCTTAGCAGAGATGAGGACCCATTCTCCCTCACGTTGCATGATATTGGCCTGAAAATAAACACAAAGGAAAGCAAATGCCACTAACATAAACAGTTCCTCTTTGGAAAAAAGGCAGTAGATTAGGAAGTGGAGACCAGCCTAGGAGGAATTGAGGCCACCTGAGAGGGGATGAGGACTTGCACTCTAAACAAAGTAGATTAGAACTGAAGAAAAGGGGAAAATGGGTGTGCTTTGCAGACTGTAACAAATGGTGCATCTATCCCCCTGGCTGTACAGTTTTGATGGAGCACTGCCAGAGACTTCCCAGTGTGGTGATGAAGTCTCCCTCTTCAGAAACATTTTCAGAATCCATCTGGACATGGTAGAGAGAAGTGGTGGAGTCACCATCCCTGGAAGTTTTCAAGGAAAGGGTAGATGTGTTACTTCGGGACTTGGTTTAGTAGGCATGGTGGAGATGGGCCAACATTTGGACTAGATGATCTTGGTGACCTTTTCCAACCTTAGTGATTCTGTGGTCTTGGATAAGCATCTCTGTGTGTTCCTTGCTTGAGAAGGGGTTGGACCTGGTCACCCCCAGAGGTCCTTTCCATTCTCACCTGCTCTGTAATTCTGCCCCCTCCCATCTTTAACTGCCCAATCTAAATTGAAGCCTCAAAATAAGTCCACTAGAAAAGCTCACAACCTCTGAGACAATATGGATTTCCCTTTGGTGACTTGGTCCCAGTGCTCCTCTACTAGCTCCAGTACCATGGCTCTGAGATTAGTATGGTATCAGCAAGATCAGAAGATCACAAGGGAACTGGAGAAAGATGTTCTTCTGCTACAACAGCAACATCCTGCCTTATGGCCAAAAAAGAAACCCACCACATATGCATGCAATTTAGATGCCCTTCTGTTTTTCTGTTACCCTTAAATCTTGCCTGGTGCATCTTGGTGAGGTATTGGAACAGGCTGCCTATGGAAGCAGTGGAGTCACAATCCCCGGAGGTGTTCAATTAAAGGACAGATGTGGCAATGAGAGACATGGTTTAGCAGGCAGCATGGTGATATAGTGGGTAGATGAGATGATCTTAGCGGTCTTTTCCAACTGCAATGATTCTATGATGTCCAGGTCTGCATTTCCTCAGCTGGCAAGTGATGAGCTATAACCAAGAGACTCCAGTGCTAGTCTCAACCCCATCTTTTCTTATCCTGCATCCCCACTTCTCCAGATCCCTGTTATTACACCAGACCTGTTCTTCTCAACATTATATCTTTGTGTCTACACCATAAATACCTCATTGTACACAGAATAATGGATTGTTATTGCTATCTATAAAAGCCTATAGTTGCATCATACGAAGAAATATAAAAGTATAACAAATTAGCCAAAGCCACCTGGTCAATTAGAAAAATTGCTTTTACAGCTCAGCCAAGTGAAACAAAGCCTCAGGCAGGTCAAGACAAGCTCAGTCAGAAAACCTTGCAAACCTCAATCCTGAGGTCTCACAAACTCATTTCAGAGCTTATGGCCCATTACTAGCAATAACAGCACCAAATTAAGGTGCTAGGAGATAACAGACACTCTTGTCTTAGACTCAAGGGAAAAAACAATCTGAGCAATTTGGTTTTATTTATAGTATTACGTATCCTGTTTTGTTTGTTTTTTTTCTTTTCCAGCATATAGGAAGGCACTATAGAAAGCTAGATTAGATGTGAACCTGCATCTGTTAAATATAGGATGCCAAAGAAAAGGGAAATAAGATGAATAAGAAACAAAATAATAGGATGATGCCATGTGCCTGGGTTAGGAGAAGCTAGAAAACAAGGTCAGATCTACAGGGTCCTATTCTTCACCTCTCATCCCTACCTTCAAGTTTCACCTCCAGAAGGGCAACAAATAGGATCTGCCTGAGTGGGGATCCTTGCTTCTACTTGGACAGAATCCACTCTTTTTCCTATGCCTACAAAAATAGGGATAGTACTAGGTCCAGAAATGCACAGGAAGAGGGAACAGTAGAGATTTAACCATCCCATGCTCTTCCTCTGACTAAGTATGGTTTGTAGCATCAAGAATGAACTACAGGAACTCTCTCTGCCTGAGAAGAAGCTTCGAAGAAGGCAATGTAAGCCCTACTTAAAACTAGTTGCAATAATTCTGACCCAACTCTCCCTCTCTTTGGCAAACTAAACCTTCAGCGGTTGAAAAGTATAGCCTGAGAAACAGACAGAAGAGATTACAAAGAACACCTTTATAAAACCAAAACCTCATTCACAGAGAGGCAGATTTAGAATTCAGAGGCAAATTTTAGACATCCTCATCTGACCCACCTCTGTAGACAAATGTCTGATATGCAATAGAAATTGTATACAGCTGTATACAATCCACAAAGCTAGAAACAAAACTCCTTCGGAAAGATGTCAGCTACCCACCTCACCATCCCTCCCTTGCAAGCCTGCTGCAGTACAGGATAGCTAGAAGCTACCTTGGTTTGCAGAAATATCACATCACACTTTTCTCAGGCTCACAGCAGCAAAAGGAATTTATGACTCCTCTTACAGTTATTTAAAGGCTTACTTTTGAGTCAAACAGATCACTTATAATTGCAGCCTAATCCAGGTTTGGATTAAGAACTGTAATTAAGCAATTTATTGGAATTCCTCCTGCCCTAGCTTGCAGCAGCTCAGGATTAAGGTCTGGAGAAGCTGTTCCCAGAAATTGGGATGGGCACAGCTAGACTGAGATATTCCTCAGCCAGTGTTGTTCTTTTAAATAATGCATGTGCTTGATTGGCCAAAAATACAGCAATTATTTCTAAAAAGAAGCCATAGGACACATATCAGCCAATGTGTCATCTACTCACTCCCTGTGGGACACTAGTGATGGGCAGCTATCCCCCCTCCTCCCAAAGCTGGGCACAGTACCAGCTCTCCTTCACGCCACACAAACCCGATATCCTGGAGTTTTATGCTTACATTGGCAACCCTCCCTCTTCTCCTCATTAGACTGCCCTTCATCATGTCACAGGGATCCAATTTCTTGTAGGTTAATCATTCACTTTCCAGCCACTCACCTTGACACCTGCAGTACCACATTTACAAACACATGGCACAGGCTAATGTCTGTCCCAGCAGAGCTTATTTTACAGCCATCTGAACTTGGCCAACTGTTGATGGACACGGAGTACAACTGATTCAACACAGGGAGCTCCTGAGGCACGTATTTTATTTATGCCATACCACAGCTGTAATTTCCTCCTACTAAAGGGAGCTGGAAAATAATTTATTCAATTTATTGCATTCTGGGGGAGAAGGTCTGAAGCCCAGTAGCACGAGTCTCACTGAAATAGCTTCCTATCATACTGACAAAAATATTCCCCTTTAAAGTTTCTGTTCCAGTTTTCCCTTTTTATTTTTTTCCTCTCCAGTTTTGCAACATCAGGCCCCATGGGAAGAAGGTGGGGGAGACAGAAAAGCCCTCTGGCAACCCTCCATGTTTCTCTTCCTCACATCCCTGCAGGGGTTTCCCACCTTTCACCCGTCTGCCAGCCTACAGCTGTTTTGTTTTCTCCTTAATCCAATAGCTCACCAGGGAGCAGACACAGAGTGCAAGAAGCAGTTCAACAGAAAATACTCCTCGCTAAGGAGCCCTTATCACATCCACTTCCTACTCTGCACCAATTATGATGAATCAGCCTGAAGCCTGTCTCTCTGAATAACCTACAGGTGAGCAAAGGTCATGTCATTAGGCAGATCAAATAGCAGCTTTTGATGGAGACTTGGTCACTGAGGACATTCAGGGTCAGGCTGGACAGGGCTCTGAGCAA
This sequence comes from Callipepla californica brunnescens, assembly GCA_023055505.1. Classification (NCBI taxonomy): domain Eukaryota; kingdom Metazoa; phylum Chordata; class Aves; order Galliformes; family Odontophoridae; genus Callipepla; species Callipepla californica. The sequence continues at coordinate 739,522 of JALIRH010000002.1, read as the reverse complement.
CTTAACTGTGTGTGTCCCTGTTCATTGCAGGGGAGCTGGACTAGATGATCTTTAAAGGTCCCTTCCAACTCAAACAATTCTATGGCTGCCCTTTACAAGTCACATAGCAGGTACCTCCTCCACCCAACGCTGCCCACCCTGCTTCCAGTCCCATAAAGAGAAAGCAGGAAGCAGCTCCAGGAAATGAATGGAATGCTGATGCACATCTTTTGTCAATGAGCATCAATAATCTGTTAACTGTGCCTTAAGAGGTTGACTCATCCCCAGGGGAAAGCACAACGTGGGAAGGTTGCTGATAAGCAGCAGCTAGGACCAATTGCTGCAAGAGATGCCAACACATTAGCTTTCTGCTCCTATCTCTTCAGGCTGCTGATACAGAATCAAAAGAATAGCCCAAGATGGCAGGGATTCATAAGGATCATCAAGTCCAATACCTGGCTCTGCAGAGTACTACCCAAAAACCAGCCCCTTTAGAACCTTAAAACCTCCAGCCATCCAAGGGAATAGCATAGATCTGCAAAAGGTGGGGGGGGGAGAAGGGTCAGGTTGCATGTTAGGAAAAGATTATTCAGCAGAAGGTGGTAGGCATGGAACAGGTTTCCCTAAGGCAGTGGTCATGACTCCAGACCTGCCAACGTTCAAGGAATGTTTGGACAACACTCTCAAACAGTGTTTGAGTGTTGGGTGGTGGTCCTGCATGGAGATAGGAGTTGGATTCAACAATTCTTGTAGTGTCCCACATTGGAAGGAACCTATGTTATTCTATGAAATGACTTTCCCTGTCTAGCAGATGAAGCATTGCTCTTACTCAAAGATGTATGTTGAAGTGGTCCTATCACCTTCAATCACAATATCCCATGATGTCTCAGGTTGCTGAGAGGTGGAAGGAGCAGCTCATAGAATCAGAGAACTGTTCGAGTTGGAAAGGATCCTTACAGGCCGACTAGCCCAACTCTCCAGTAAATGAACAGCAACACCCTCAACTCAATCAGGGTGCTTATAGCCTGGTCCAGCCTGACCTTGAATGTCCCCAGGGATGGCATCCAACACCTCTCTGGACAAACTTATGCAAACTCATGAAGTTCAGCAGTCCCAAACTTGGATTTGAATGACCCTATGCAACAGGACAGGCTGGAAAGAAGGCTACAACAAGGATCAAGGTCCTACCTTCAACTATTTAATAGGGAGTGGATATAACAAAGGCAAGAGCAAAACGCTTGTCAAAGGCACACTGAGAAAGGCCAAGTATCAGGTCATAAAAAGCAAGAAGGGAAATTCCTACCAGACAGAAGGAGGAAAACAAACCAAAACCTTTGGTACAATAACATTTAAGCACTTGGGGAAATGATAGAGAAAGATCTCCCTCACTGGAGAATGTATGGAGCAACTCAAAGAAAGCTTGAGCCCTCAGAGACACTTCCATCCTCAGCATCTCTGGAAATCTTTCCCATGGGTTTAATCTCAATGAGCAGCTACAGGATGAGTGCTGTCCTTCAGCATCACACAGCATGGGATACACCAAGTCTGCAGGCAATGAGGCTTTCTGGCCACCAAATGCTGATATGTTATGAAACAAGAGCAGCCTTGAGCCTGTTCCTTTACCAGAATGAGCAGCCAGCTTTGTTCCTGCTAAATTTGCCTTGAGGTCTCCTCCCAACCAATATGAACAACAGCCTTCTGTGAAAAGCACATTAGCAACCCAGAAAGTTACACGGGAGAGTACCACTTCTGGTTTTGCTGAAAATCAGATCATCTTCCTCCCCACCTTTTTTTTTTCTTCTCCCTTCTTAAAAAATTACAAAGAAAAATGAAGTTATCAGCTAGTTCTTTTCCTTTGGGCTACCAAACATCTTTGTCATCAGTTACAGGCTTTTAGGTGCCTACAGAAAAGTCTACTCATTGAAAAAACTGAATTGAAAGCACCCCAGGAAGGGCCGAGGGAGGTAAGGTTCAGCTGAGCATGAGTCACCCAATAACTCCAAACTGTAGGAGGAGGGGGTCCTGCTCTTATGGGTGTCTGTGATAGAGATATGCTCCTGCTCCACAGGAGCAGTGGAAAACCCCTTGCAAACTGGAAATTAGGCCAGATCACTGTACTGTACTACTGTGATGTCAATGGTGAGAAATCATGTCAGAGGGAAATTTTTTCACTGCAAGTGTTGTGAGGTGCTGGCATAGGATACTCAGAGGAGCTGTGGATGCTCCATTCCTAGAGATATTCATGACTGGATGGGGCCATGGGCAATATAATCAAGTGGATGGCAACTCTGCACAGAGGAGGGGGCTGGAACTTGATCTTTAAAGTCCATTCCAACCCAAGCCATTCTATGAAATCCATCTTCCTCAAACTCTGGGTTGCTTGGTCACAGCCACGGGCAAAGAGGACACTCCCCAGACTTATCACCTTCTCTCCTTATTAAAGCTCAGCTGATTCCATGGTGTTGCATTGCTCAACCCAGTAGTTGATACTTAGCCAAACAAATGATCTCCCCACCTTGCTTTTGCTCCACTGAATCTCCAATCTTATCTTTTCCAACCAAGTTTTTCTGACAGAACTGGTCAAGCCCTACATGTAAATACAACACAGGTTAACACCCTCCTGGGAAAAAATGCAGAAGCTTTATTTAAGCTCCTACATAACCAGTAACCATTTTGCTGACACTGGCAGCTCTTCACAATCCCGATTTCCAGAGCATCTGAGCATAGCCAAGAACCCCACATGCAGCTGCTCTTACTAAAACAGTTCCTTGTGAGAAGCAGTCACTATGCTTATCCATTTGCATCTTGTTCCTTTAATCTGCAATAGAAAGAGTGATTTTACCCCTCTAGGGGGTTTCTCTAGAATTACCCCCTTACTTGGGTTATTTCAGGTGGAACAAGCTTTCAATAAGCCTTTAAAATAAATAATAACAATGAAATAAAAAAAACACAAACACTTTTGAAAGCTAGAAAACATTTGTAGTAGGTAAATATCTCAAAGTATTGGATCCAAAAATGGACCTCGTGTTTGCAGGTACAAATCCAATATAGGGGTCAAGGCATGCTCAGCAGCTTCATTGAGAGCTTCGCCAGGAAAATAAAGCCCCTCTCACTCCTGCCACCATTCAGATCCCTGTTTTAGGATTCAGCTGCTTCTCTTGGACTCTATATGAGCTCCCACGGCTTAGAGAGACAGTACTGCTACATCTCAGCTAAGTCATGAAGCACGATTACACGCAGCCCCACACCAGTACAGACGCATGATAAAACTGCATCGGGTTCACTCATGCATGTGTCCTCAATTCCTGAGGCACAAAGGAATCAACCACAAATGGTTTGAGATTGTAAAGGAGATTGTAAAGGTTTGAGTTGTAAGGAGATTCTATGCTTGAAGGCAAAGGATTTCATATCAAGCTTAATTCCTACAGTCAACTGAGCACACATGCACACCCTTTATAGAGCCCAAGCACAAAGCTGGAGCATTGTCTCTCAGCAGAACCATATCCAGTCTCAGCTGCACAAAAGCCTCTGGCTTCCAATCAGTCATATTCAGAAAAATCGCTACCAGTTGTAATAGCTTCCAATTGAAATAGGAATTCAAGCACAAGTGGCTGCAAACAAACTCACTGTATGCACCAACTACAGTGTTCTCAACATCAGCCCTGAGATGCAAGAAAGTTTTGCTTACACCTGAGATCCAATGACATCATTGCAGCTACATGCAAATATCACTTACTTTCTTCCTCTAAAAAGCAGCCAACTGAGCAAGCACCAGCATTGGATGCAACTGGTCTCTGCCTTCTGTGTCCATTGAAAGGATGCAGACTGCTGACTGGTACCACTCCCCATTGCATCTCCATCCCACTGTAGCCTCACAACCAGTATTAACCCTTTCCCAGTGTGAAGTCAGCGGCTAGAGAGCTTATTTCTGGATCAATATGAAACCGCCTCTCACAGACCAAGGTTTGATCAGGTGGAACAGAGAGTATGTCACTCATTTTCAGCATTCTACCATTAAATTCACTTTCTGACCCACCACTTCCCCATCCCTCCTTCTCAAGAATGGAGAGACTGGGCTCCTTCCCACAAAGCATTGCCATTTTGATTATGTTTATGCAATTGCAGTTTTGTCAAAACCTGAGCACAAGATACCCTGAGATTTTTCCCTTTACTCCAGTGCATCCCCTGACCCTAGCCCAGGTCTTACATTGCAGCTGCCTGTTTTAGCACATGACTGCCTCATGTTTGTGCATCAGGATAATTCAGAGCATCTAAGAAGCGCAGCACTTCTCCACAAGGAAACAGGATTAACTATGTAATCTTATTTATTGGCACAGTTAAGGCTCTCAATGTTCTTCACAGATTCTGAAGGAGGAGGAAGGAAGAAGATATCCAAAGCACCTGGCAGCTTTAGAGAGGAACTGGAAGTTTGCATTTAAGTTGCACTCAGAATGAGTGCCACAAGTCAGTGGTATTTTGCTTTTAACACTTGGTTTCTAGTTTTTATACAAAAACAACATGAAACGCCTACAAACTTCTGTTAGACAACCATCCCACCTCTGTAGTAACTGCAGCAGCACATAAAGTTATTAAACAGCACCAAATGAGGATGAGGCTAACAGGAAAGACGCTTCCTCAGAACTCAAAGTCCTCATCAGTCATGTCGATTGCCCAGGCAAACTTCTCTCTCTGTGTCTTGTTGAAGATCTTCTCAATGGGCACGCCAAACTTCTTACACCTATGGAGATCACAATGCAATGCAGGGACATCCCAGGGGCTGCATTACCCATCCCAATTGGCTCCCACCATTGTGCAAGTGAACATGGAAGACTGCAATCTCCATAAGCCCCCAGAGGAAATCATTTTTGTGACTTGCCTCTGTTGATAACTGTGCCAACTGACACTTCTTGCCTTAAAGCCAGAAGGGACATGTTGCCTTGCAAACACTGCCTTGCAGCTAGGGAAGTTGCAGCTTTAGACTTTGCTTGCTTTTCCTCTGTTGGTGGTTGGACTAGATGATCTTAGAGGGGTTTTTTTTTCCAACACCAATGATTCTATGATCAACTCCAGAGCTTGGACAGGTTTCTCTGGCCAGATACAGTTTTTCCCCAAAGACTCAGGCACGTGCTCGTTCCCACAAAGCAGGCAGCCTGCCCATCTCCAGAGAAACGTGTACCCCAGAGCACACTCAATGCTTACCAGGCTATGCTAATCCTGGGGTCCAGGTAATTCAGCTTGGATGTGCCCAGAGCGATCTGTTTGTTCTCCTCCTTGTCTGTGGCCTGGACATTCAGCTTGGCCAGCTGCTCCTTCAGACGCTCCAACAGCTTCTTTTTCTTTTGCACATTGCTAAGGGTAGAGGAAGAGCAACACAGAGAACAGGTTAAAGGGGAAAAGCAGCAGAAGTGAGATACAGAGCAGTTCTTCTGTTTTGATACTGGTTAGGGAAATGACAGAAAGCCAACGAGCTTTATCTCAGTGATCTCTACACCCACAGAGTCTAGAAATAGCTCCAGAAGAGCAAAGTGAAAGTACCAACCTATCAGAGATAAGTAGAATCATTAAGGTTGGAAAAGACTTCCAAGATCATCAAGTCCAACCATCAGCTCATCACCACCATACTGTCCCATAGAATCACTGATTACTTGAGAAATAAGATTGATTCCTTTTTTAAACATTTTTGTACAAAGGTTGGGCAAGCAGCAGCCAGACTCCATGAGCAGAGACTCAGATAGCCACACTTGGGCTCCAGGAAGAGGAGCAAATTCAGACAGGCCCCATGCTATGACCACTGCAGAGATCAGATATGCCACAATCCACAAGAAAACATGTATCAATACCAGTCTGTACACTAAGCTCCAACCCCAAGTCAAGCACTATGGCATTCGCAGGATAACTCACCAGTTTGCACTGAAGTCCAAATATTCACAGAGATGTACCCTACTGTAAAAGAAACAAATCTCTGCAAGGAGTTATTTGGCAGTCCTACTGCTGCAGAGAACCATCCACAAAGACTTTCATTCATCTGTCAAGCTGGGAACGGAGGTACCCAGAAATGATTTCTGTTCCAATTAGCTGAATGTAGAGTACTGGGCCACAACATTCTCACCCACAGATCTTGGGCACAGATACCTCTGCTAACAAGAATTGAAGAGTCACTCACGCTTCTGCTTTAGCATCTCTTGTGTCTTTAAACTCATCTTCAGCTTCTTCCAGCTCTTGTTGGGCTTTCTCCAGCTGTTCCTTCTTTGCATCAATCTGAAGTAAACAGAGTGAGTCCATGTTCATGTCCTCCATAGAGATTTCAGCCACCCTTACCACACCACATTGCTCCTCAGTTTCTCATCAGCCTCACTGCAGCCCCAAAAACAGTACTGAGACTGATGATAGAGCTCAAACATTTCTTAGCATCTTGCAACACCTCATACTGATGTCAGAAACACTTGCAGCTCTTATTCACCTTGTGCAATTGGCCAAAACTGTCTGGCTCATGACAGCAATAAGCCACCATCACAAAGACTCACAAGCTCACTGGAAGAGCATGAACAAAAGAGCTGAGGACAACTACAAATCATAATTGGTAGCATTTCTATAGCAGACCCATTAAAACTTCAGCTGATTCTCCTGCAAACCACCAAATTGAAAATAGGTTTTACATGGTCCTGAACCAGCTTGGTCTGAAGACAACAAGTGATTAAAAAAAATACATTAATGCTACATGTTTTAACAAACATATGAGCTTATCCCATCCCTCTCCATCCCCAGATTGCAGGTATCTCTGCACTGATTAAGAAAGGCTGCAATTTCTGATTCCTCTGTCGAATCATTAAGATCAGAAAAGACCACCAAGAGGATCCAGTTCAACTATCAATCCATCACTATCAATGTCCACTAAACCACTTCACTCAATGCCACAAAATTCCCTGTCACGCTTGATCAATGCAGTCTCTTCAAGCATCAGGTTTTTCACCCTTCTTTTTCCCCATTCAAAAGTTATCAGTGAGGTGGGAGGAAACCTGAGGATTCTGTCTCACCTTGGTTTGCAGATTTTGCATTGACTTCTCAAAGGTTTTTGGCGTGGATCTCTGATGGTTGCACAGGATGGCCACAGCTCGGTTTGCTCGGTTGTAAGAGAGAAGCTTTTCAGCAACGCTGTCTTCAGCTAAAAATGAAGTGCAGCATCAGTATTTATTTCCTTTCTGGGAACTGCCAAAGGCAAAGAACAGACCAGAACACCAAGTGGTTGGCTTTTGCTATAGGAGAGCAAAACTTGTGGTCCTTGACCAACTTCTACAACCAAGTGATCATGTCTCATCACTTGAAGGGAAGACAGAAATAACACAATCAACTAACAAAGCAAAGAAGGGTAAAAATCTATTCCCATCTTGGCTGTCAGACAATTTGATTTTGCCACTTTGCATGGCTCCCAACCTGCTGCACATACCCATAAGCTACATCCCATTCTACAACACAGTGCATGACCAGACAAGGAGGAGTGAGCAATGAGTCCATCCATTGCTTTGGTGTCCACCTGAGCCTACTGCCCCTACAACACAGCTGGTGTCACCACAAACAGGATTAAGAACTAACGGTTAGTAAGGGCCTTGAGCTGCTCCTGCAAGGTGATGGAAGCATTGTAGGTCCTGAACACTTTGGCAGTTAAACCATTCATCAGCTTCTGAAGGTGTTTGTTCAAGACGACTGTCTGGAGGATGAGTGCAGGACAACATGGAAGAAAAAACAAGCACATGTCAAAACAATAAACCATTTTTTCAGACCACCATCTTCTGCTTAAACAAAGCAATTAGGAAAAAAAAAAAAAAAAAAAGAACGTAACAGCTGTAGCTTGCTATCTACCAGTAGGGTCACCCCACTGAAGGCGAAGAGAAATATCACTAAAATTCACATAGAACTTCTCTGAATTCCAATAACTTCTGTCCATATATATCCAAGAAGCCACATCTCATATCAAATATCTCTCACGTAAATTATATTTGATATCTTTGTTCTATAGAGCACACAGGGCTACAATCAGACCAGAAGATATTAAAGGCCCACTACAAGAGAAAGTTGATTCAACCAGAGAGGAGCAACTTCTTTCCTCTATTTGGGCAAGTGGCTTTGTGAGGCACGTGGGCAGAAGGGAAACATGTGGGGCAGCAGCCCATAGCGCATGCTGAAGAGGAGGTAAGAGGTTTTACTAAGGAAATTGCTTGGGAGAAGGCTGCAGCACATCTTCAGCATGCTCTCACACTTCCACTGAGCCCCAGTTAGGTGGGAATGTGCCAAACGGGTGAGGTTTGAAACCTCCAGCAATGCCCCTGGCATCATGTGCAGGGGCAGTTCCTCCCAGGCTGAAAAACAAATAAAAAAAATAAAGCCCAAGCAGAACAGTTAGAGGAGGGAAGGAGCAGAAAACCACCTCCTTAATAGGGATACACATTGCTCACGTGTGCATGCAGACAGCTGAGTCTACATTTGGGAAATCAGAGACATTGCCAATGGAGAAATAATGGGAAGAAATAGAACCATGACTGAAATGCTGAAGTTTTATGATTCAGCAAGAGGCTCAAACGCGAAGAGGGGAAAACTTACAGTGAGCCTATCGAAGAGGTCATCACCCGGGTCTTTGTTCTTCATGAACAGTTGCAGGTTTTTGAACACCTAGAGGGGAGAAAAGGATGGCCCTGGTCAAGGACAAGGAACAAACTGTTCCCAGACACTTCCCTCACCCCCATCTGCCATTCCAACCAGCAACACCCTGATTTGGGCTTGCAGAATACACATCCTACCATACCACTTACTGAATTTCAAGGATTTCCTCCAGGACCTCAAGCCAATATTAATGCTACAAACTGTTTTCTCCATCACCACTACCACCAGCATTCCATTTCCCCCCCACAAACAGCATCATCTATTCCATGGGTGCAGTAAGACAAAAACAACCAAAAAAATCAACAGGAACCACGTGTAAGACTTAATTTCCAGTAGTCAACTGAGGATGAATCAGCAGGAGGTATGATTTCTCTCATAGTTCATGGGAGAAAACGGCCTTGAAAGTCCTAACTCAAAGTTTCTATCCCTTTTGCAGGCCAGGAGTCAGCAAGTATGTGTTCTCATCAAACTGCACCTGTGCATTAGTGGTAAGTGGACAGCTGGACTAGACAACCTTAGAAGTCACTTCCAACCTCAATGATTCTGTGATTCTCACTTGCACATACTGTCAGTAATGGGGTCAAAACACATTCCAGATATAGATCTGGGATTGATGACTACTAAATAAGCAAAGCCATCCAGTCAACCTAGCACCATGCTGCCACACTGGCCATTATGTCCATCTCTGCCACACTTACTGGTTTTTCCACTGACACTTTGTTGTAATAGCGAATAGAGTCTTTCCCAAGGAAATCAAACTCCACAACATGCTCCTGACCATCCAGCTTAGAGTGCAGCTTGATGTGTTCCACACGTAGGGAACAGCAGCCAACTGTGTCTGCAGTCTCCCCTTCTTCTTTCTCATTACCAGCTCTCAGGGCCAACTGGAAGAACACACAGAAGACCAGAAGTCATCTACTCCAGCCCACTAGAATTCTTCTTCAAAAGGTGAAGTAGACATGGACACCAGGAAAAATAAAAATGTGGAGCAACTTCAGCTAGTAATGCCCATCAGGCAACAAAAAGTCTGAGTCTGGGGTGGACCAGGCAAGCTAAACACCAGCCTCAAAAGTAGCAGAGAAGCAGGGGGCCAACGTGAGACCACAGGTACCTTATCAATGAAGTAAAGGGCCACTGCTCTTTGTCTCTTCCTTATCTCCTTGGACTTCCAGTCAGCCTGGTACTGAGCACGGATTTTGTGGACAACATCCTTTAGTCTCCGGGCTACCTCAAACTTCTGCCAGTCCTTTTCCCCCTTTAAAGAGAGGTCAATGCATAGTCACTCAGCACCCCATCTTACTTCCATCCCCTCCAGCCAGACTATTTTGGGAACAACTTCTATGGTCTAAATACTGCTCAAAATCCAGTGCTTTCTTGAGGAAAAAAACAATCACTCATGAAATGCAGAGAAAAAAAAAAATTAAGCAGAAACAACTCAGATGGAGTTTCTGTGCCCTCTACTGGCTGTGTCGAACCCAGGATCCTCACAAAATCTGAGCTGCTCATTATCTGGATGTATCTTCTGCCAGCTTGTGGCCAGCATAAGACAAGTAAGGAGTCAACTGTCACAGCACTGCACAGCTATAGCCACCAGTTTTTATGCACCACTACTGTGGACTGACACAACGCATGTACTCAGCTGTGCCCAATTTGCATGCACTTTATTTGCTCTGAGGAATGGAAATAGCTTTAAATCACCTTTCTCTTCCCTGTTCATTTCCCTCCCTCCCACAGTACTACAGATGGCCATCCCACCTCCTCCTGTCCTCCATTTGCTGACACAAATGAACTAAACCCTGTGGATTCTAGCACCCTGTGGATCTCCTCAGTGCAAGCCCAGCTCTCAGCAGCCTTACCAGGATGCACGTGAGCAGCACGGCACAGAGACAGCTCTACAAGTAGCAATCTGTCCCTAAAAACAGACTTAATACTCAACAAAAACACTTCTGTCCTTTCCCCACCGCTACAACAAAGGGCAGCCCAATTAAGCTAGTTTCCTTTTTTCCTCCAAAAGTACATTTTTGTAGGCACGCAACATCATTTCCCCTGTGATCTCTCTTGCTGGAAAGAGAGGAGTGGCCCAAGAGCTCCTCGCAAAGAGCAGCACGTCACTGACCTTCAGCTTGGAGCTGGGGTTCAGCATGATGTACTTTAAGGAGTTCTGGATGTTCTCAGTCCATGAGGCCAGCCAGGTGACTGTGTTATCAAAGCGCACCTCCTTCCATTTATGCCCAACCGGTGGCTCAGGGATTTTGGAGTCCCTGTGGGTAGAACAAGGATACAACCATTGTTTGGACCAGATGATCTCAGAGGTGCTGTCCAACACGATTCTATGATTTGAGAGATCACAAAGTAGAAGAAACAGGTTGGCACCTCAAACATCCCTTCACAACAAATAAAAGATGCTCAGTACGTTGCATCATTGCTTACAGAAAACAGCCTGCTCAAAATTACTCTACAGTGCTACCAGTCTCTACCATTTGGATGCAAGAGACAACAGGATAACTAACTTACACATTTCCAGTTAGAGGAAGTGTGCTGTTTACTGTTATCCCCAAGAACTCAGCTCTTATCTTGGCAACTCACTTGCTACAGTTGATGATCACATCTTCTGGCATAATCCTCTTCTTCAGCATGCCCATTTTGGGGTGATCACCACGTCCACGGAACAGCCCTGGAGGCTCAGTTTTGAAGTTGCCTATCTTCTCCCTGTGCCCATCAAGGATGCAGTACCCATACTCCTCCTGGATCTTATCTGCCTCCTCCTTCAGTTTCTGGAACAAGCACCATGCCACCCCATAAGATACACTTTAAACCCTATGACTTGTGCTTGCTCACTACTGACTTCTTTCCACTAGGGAAAGAGTAAAGAGAGCTCAGAAAGCTGGAGAAATTTGATCGCAGGTCCAAGTTTGCCTCATACACATTATACACATTATGCCCCATGCATCTTGCAAACCCACACAGCAACACAGTCCCAGCATAACATCCTGATGAAGCAGAGCTCCACCATCTTCTGGACAGAGCAGGAACTCAAATCATGACCTGAGGATGACTGGTACCTTTCAAGGCCAGGAAACATTCGCAGAAATGCCTACTGAAGAAGGATGTGATGGTCCTAGAGAGATGGACGTGGTACAAATGCCAAAGAGGTCCCAGATCAGGGCACAATCGACCAGGATGGGAAGCAAGAAAGAACTAAAACACCCCAAGCTGGTCCCAAAGCACATCAGCCAGTTATAGGTGTCACAGGAAATAGTTCTCACCTGCTTCTCCTCTTTGGAGAGTGCTTTCCGTGCCTCATTTTTGTCCACGAAGTATTTATGAATCTCCCTGAAGTCACACTTGTCCAACTGCTTGATTATCTCTTGTTCCTGAGGGGTCATCTCCTGTGGAAGAAACGAAGAGGGCTGAGCATGGTGCAGAGGTACACAGTGTAATGGGCATGATGGTGATGGGCTGGTAATTAAACTTCATGGGCTTTTCTAGTCTTAACGATTCTATGAATAAACCTAGGTGGCAAAACCTACTTTATAGTGCTTCTGACTATGCCTCAACTCTAGAAAAGAGGAAATAAAGATCCTCACACCAGTTCTTAAAAAAAAATAAATAAATAAAATGGCAGAGGGATGCAGCCAATCCAGATGCTCCAGTCACACCCACCCAAGGATAGAGAAAGCTGTATCAGCAAGTGGTCAGGCTGCTCTGCACCCACAGAGAAGCAAAACACAACTTTGTGGTGGAGCAGACTCAAAGCTCTGCTGAAGAAAGAAGTGGTCCCAGGAGTAACCACATACAGATGGCGTGGTCTACAGAAGTGGCGATGAAGAGTGGGGAATGTACTAGGAAGTGCCTCATTTGTGCATGAGGAACTAGCCACAGTGCTGCAGGACCTGGTGGTTAATCTTTGAGAGGGATGAACACCCCAGAGGAAACCCAGGGTCTACTTTATGATAGTATCACTAGAATTCAGAAGAGCTAACTTGAGGAACTCAGGGATGCTGTAGATGGCAAGCCATGACCCAAAGCCAAAAGAAATATGGAAGTAAGAAGACACACACCCAAAAGCATCCCCTCCCCTTCCCACTCAGCAGCCACAGATGACAATCTTAACACTGGGGTTTAATGCAGAGGATTGACAGCAAGGAAGCCCCCCACATGCAAAGTACCTTCCTCCAGTCATTAAAAAAGTTGTTCTGGAAGATCTCTTTAGTTGTGTATTCATGATCAAGCATTTTTGCATAGAAAGTGGCAATTTCCTCTGTGGCCAGGCTCAGCTTCAGGGGTTTACCTAGAAAGGGAGAGGAGTAAAAGCATTGGTTACAGGGACGTTTCAACCCTGCAGTCCCATCCCAGGAGGCCACAGGGTTGTTCCTCATGTTCAGCACAGTGCCCAGAACAAGGACACAGGCAGAGAATGGATACTGGCAGCCCACACACAGATTTGCCTGTATATCAACTCTGAGCACTCAGCACAGCAGGATGCTGCCACAACCAATTTGAAATCACAGCCTACATGTTCTTTTCCAGGAGAGCAGAGATCCCGAATTACATTGAGGTCACCGAGCTATAGGGCTTCAGCAGACTCTGTGTGATGAATTATAGAATCATCACAGCTAAAAAAAAGAGCTCTAAAAATTACTAAGTGCAACCATAAACCTATGCCCACCAAATCACATCCCTGAACTTAACATCCCTCAGCCCCAAACTCCTGGCTTAACAGGACAACACAAAAAGGCTTGTTTTCCCAACCACAATCAGTTCCAGGTACGTGCTCAATAGCCAGGATACCATTCATAGAAGTTTGACATCAACTTATTTCCCACAGGATGAAACAATCAATGGAAGCTTAAAGAGCAGATTAGTTCCACAAGTCATTTCATGCTCTCCTGAATCAGAGAGCTCAGGTAATATCTTGGTTCCCACTGGAATGCAGACACTGAAAATAGCTTTTCTATAAAAGCCAGAGGAGAAGTGCCCTTCAGAGATCCAGGGATGTTTCAGTTCTGGATCAGATGCTGATTTTTGGGTTTTGACTCTCCTTAACTGCAGAACACAGTGGGTCACAGTCCCATGGAAACCTATACATCAGGACTGGGCTTGATAATCCTTATGCATACCTTCCAACTTGGGATATTCTATGAACCAACTCCCTGTCTACTCAGGGAAGTTACCTGGGTACAAAAACACATATTCACCCAGGAACACCTTTCACCAATAATGACAACACCTCCCCATAATCTAAACTCAAGCCACCATCCCTGATGCACATCACACAAACAGGTCTGCAGGAATACAGAGGTGGTCCAAACCCGATGGAGAATTACAATTAACTGCCACACATAGAGGAAAAAAAAAAGGCACAGGCAACCCAATCAATGTCCTAGCATGCCCTCTGCTGACTGTATTGCCACACATCTAATTTTCTTATTCTATTTCCCCCTGTTAAGAACTACATGCAGTAGGAATCCTCAATGAGAGGCTAAGGACCAAGATTCCATGGGACTGATCTCCCAGCTCCACTATCCCACAGTTGGGTCCTGTGGTCCTTCTTAGAACAGACTGCCTATGGAGGTGGTGGAGTCACTGCCCCTGGAGGCATTCAGGAAACATGGAGATGCAGCACTGAGGGACATGGTTAGTGGGAAATACTGGTGGTAGGTTGACAGTTAAGACTTGATGATCTTTTCCAGCCTTAATGATTTCTATGATTTTTGCTTCCATCCCTCAATTTAGAGGGAAGGCTGAAGATGAGAATGAATGGGGAGGAAGAGAGCTCAGCAAACACTGAGTAAACCCAAGGAGGACAGTAGAAGCCAAAATCCATTCCCTCCTAGTCCATCTTTGCAAAAAATTACTCAGGATCTTAAGGTATTGGCATTGATGTGCACTGCGTCACTCTGAGATACTCAGGGTCCAGTCATGAGCATCCCACAACCAAACAAGGCTGTAAGCAGAGGAACAAGTCCTAGGTGAAGCTTGCTCCAAAAGGCCATTTTAATAAGTGCTCTGCAATATCCCTCTCCTGTATGAGAGAAGATGCTAACTCCTTGGCCATGCAGAAGTCAACACCACATGCCCCCTCCCAAGGTGAACCTACCATCATAATAAAATTGCACATCATCAGGCAGAGGCTCATAGAGGGGGACAAAGTAGGGTCCTTTGTGCTCCAGTTGTTTCCACTTCACCCCATCATTTGTCTTCTCCTCTTCCCACCTGGGATAGAAGCACACAGATCCATGAGACCATCCCTACCTCAGTGTCTGGGACCTTTTCCTAAGCATGGCCACAAATGCCATCACTCCAGACATTGCCTCAGTTTCCCCATTCTTCCAAACACGGAAAACAAAGATCCAACCTAGGGAAAAACATCCCTGAGGAGGTTAAAAAAAAAAAAATAATAATGATTCAACAAGACATGTTCAGTGGGATGTGAAGGAACTGAGGGAGGGAGAGCAAGAAGACAGAACTATCAACCAAAGCCCTGGGGACAGCCACCAAGATGCCACCCCAATGATTCATACTTTGCATCAAAGATGCAAGGGTTAAAATGCTCACCCTCCCCAGTCCCGTCCATTAACAGGCACAAAACCAAAAGGGATCACAAGCATCCCACCACCTTACACTGACTGCGGTGTGACCTTAATGCAAATAGGATCTTAATGAACCACTCCCCCGCACCAGCATAGCATATAGGATTTTAAAATCACTGCAAGTTCCAGCTGTAAAATATAGATGGAGATTAGATAAATGAACACCCACCCTGGAAAAAAAAAATGTATAAATTAATCTTTTAAAATTTTATGTTTAAAATAGAACTGGAGTCTGGGGAAAGAGGAAGAGACAGGCAATGCACGGAGACAGGCAGGGGATCTGCACCCCATGGCTCAGTACTGGGAGACATATAGGATCCCAGCATCTCTGCGAAAGTGGTAACAGCAGAGGAAATAAGCAAAAATTTATCACTGGAAATAAGCAAATAGAAGAAGAAAAGCAGAAAGACTAAGAATGGAGTCTTAGTGCTAGGCAATACCCCGGAAGCGTTTCAGAGCTGTCTCCTCCCCACAGGAGGAGATTGCATCAAAAGCTGAACAGATTGCATCTAAAAGCACATCATGCCAGGAGGAAAAAGAAAAAGATATGAGAAAAAAAAATAGAAAAAAAAATATATAATATTAAATCAGCAGGCTGCAGAAAACATAGCTGAAAGCACCTCTGAGAAACAGAGCAGTGATTTGCAGAACGCTGCAATGCCTCTCCACCTCTCCCCACCAAACCCATGCAATCCTCTGTCGCAGCAAAGCACTCACCTGCTGCAGCCCCCTGACCCTGCACAGAGGACAGTAGGGATGAACTTGGGGCGAGGGACCCATCGGCCAAGCAGCGAGGTGGCCAAACACCGGTACATGCCACCCAAAGCCCATAGAGGTGGTCCCCCCCCAGCATTGTGACCCAGCACCCCGTTACCCACTGGGGCACACCAGCACTGCCCAAGGCATTGTCATGAGAAGAAAACACCCGCTGTCGGTCGGAGTTTGTGGCACTTCCTCCACGTGTTGGAGCCATGGAGCCTTATGGGAAGCGTAGTTCTGTGTGTTTGGGTGTATCCGTGTGTTTGGAAGCTGTAAGTTGTGTTTTGCGCTACGTAGCAGCGAACAACACATTTTCTTTTTTAAAATCCATTAGCAAAAAGCACCGTGCCCCACTAAATCATTTCCTAAAAGCTGGGGCTCTTGGAACTAAATGATCTCAGAGATTCTTTTCAACCCAACTCATTCTACGGTTGCATTATGTGGGTGATACTCATGAGCATCCCTGTCTGGGATGGTGCCCAGCAGCTCCGTACAGCCCAGGGCTCAGGGGTTTTTGGCAGGCTGCAAAGGGGTTCGTAGGTGCCACGAGCACCTCTCATACTTGGTTGGACACCAACCAAGCCAGTTCAGGAGCAATACATATTTTTCTAGTAGCACAAATCATAAAAATAATGTATGAATACTATTATGTAGTCACAGCCTCCCATTATCACTCACACCCTTCCTCCTGCCGAGAGTGCTGAGTTTAGGGCTTCAGAAAATACAGTCAACCAGTTAATAAAAAATTTAATTTAAAAAATTAAATAGAAGTTTCAGTTTTATCCTAAGAAATAAATCTAAAGGCATCATTACATTCAAGTTAAACCTGCCCAGAGGCCAAACACATGCAGGATACTTACCATTTCCACTTGTTCTGTGCTTCTTCTTTCTTTTCTTTCTTTTTTTCCTCCTTTTTAACCTTTTTCTTGTTATTCTCTTCTCCTTCATCCTTAGATTTTCTTTTCTGGGTTTTCTTTGGGGTCTCTTCCTCTTTGCTCTTCTCTTTATCTTCCGTCCCCTTCTCTTTCTTCTTCTCATTTGGCTTTTTCTCCTTGGTTTTCTGCTTTTTCCCTAGCACATCTCCCTTCCCCACCTCATCTTCTTCACTCTTCATGCTCTGAATCTGTCCCCAGCCCCTTTCCCCTTGTTCATCCACTTCCTCCTCTTCCTTTAGTCCTTTTGCATCTTCACTTTCCTTTCCTACCTCTCCCACTCCTAATTCCTCACCCAGCCTCTCCAGCTCTTGCTTTCCTTCCATCTTTTTCTCCTTCTTCATTTTCTTCTTCCCCTGCTTCTCCTCCCCCTCCATTTTTACCTTCTTGCGCTTCTCCCCTCTCCCCTTCTCCTGCTTTTCCCTCTCATCAGCCCTCCCCCATGTGCTCCCACTCCCTTGCTTGACTTTACCCTGTCTGACTCCACAATCCCTGTCCCCATCAGCACCATCCTCCCTGATGTCCTCCATTACATTCACCAGGTTTTCCTCTAACCTACACTTTTTGCTTCCTTCTTTCTGCAAGAAATTCTCCCTCTGCTTCCTTGGCTCTTGCTTCTTCTTTGTTTCTTTTTTCCTTTTCAGGTCTCTGGTATCCCCTTTCTGCACTGGGACTTGGGGGTCTAGCTCCTTCTCCACAGTCTCCCTCAAATCAGTGACCCCCACAGCCAACTCTGAAGCCCCAGGCTTCCCAGAGAGGAATGCAGCCACACCATCATCACCACCTCTACTTGGCTTGAGGAGCTGCAGGAAGGAAAAAAAACAAAACAAAAAAAACAAAACAAAAAAAAACCAGGGAAAATGAGGTTGAAACTGGGAAAGGAGACAAAGCAAACAGATGCACAGGGGAGGAACATACCACACAAGATTGGGTTTGGGGGAACTATGGTCAACGCACAGCCTTCCTACCCCAAGTTTGTCCTCGGTCTCTGAGAGCTGTTGTCCCACTGCAGGTCCCCCTCTCTGGGATTTGCTCTTTGACCTGTAACAAACACACAGACTCTTCTCATAGCAGAATGGCTGAGGTTGGAATGTATTTCTGTGTCCATCTGGTCCAGCCTCTGATCAAGTAAGAGCAGGTTGCCCAGGACCAGAGTGGATGAGAGGCTGGAGAGCAGACCCACACTTTTAGGCACAATAGGAAGGACATAAAACTATTAAAGAGGGTCCAAAGAAGGACCATGAAGATGGGGAAGAGTCTAAAGGACAAAGCATAAGAGAAGCAGCCAAGATCACTGTGTTTGTTCAGCCCAGAGCAGAGGAAGCTGAGGGAGGATTTATAGCAGCCTACATCTCCTCAGCAGGACAGCACTGAGCTCTGCTCTCTGGAGATGGAAATGGCATGGAGTTGTGTCAGGGGAGGATCAAGAGAAGGTTAGGAAAAGATCCTGCATCAGAGTGTGGTGGGCACAAAATAGGTTCCCCAGGACAGCGGTCACAGATCCAAGCTGTCTCAAGGTGCACTGTGACAATATTCTCATACACAGGATTTGGATTTTGGGCAGTCCTGAGGGAGCCAGGAGTTGGTCTATGATCCTCACGTGTCCATTCTAACTTGCAATATCCTGTGATTCTCAGCCTCTCCTCTCAGCAGAGCTGCTCCAGGCCATGAAGTATCTTTGTACCCCTTTGTTATACCCTGTCAAGTACGTTCAGGTCCCTCTTGTACCAGAGAGCCCAGAATTCCAGGAAGATGCAGCCTCCACATCTTACATAGGAAAAAAAAAGTAAAAAAAAAAAAAAAAAAAAAAAGTAAAGGATTGCTCCTGACCAAGCTCACATTTTAGTTCAAGCACAGCAGCACCCCAGGATACAGCAGATGAAGATACCCCAAAGCAGCAAAGAGCAGCCCTGTAGGAATGGGATGGCCTGTTTGCAGCTTACAGCATGACATTTACCCAGGTAGAGCAAGAAAAAAATGTTTTCAAACTAGAAGAGTGGAGATTTAGACTAAATAAAGAAGAATGTTTTGTCCATTTGTCCATTTTTAATTTTACAATAAGGGTAGTGGAGCACTGGAACAGGATACCCAGTGAGGTGGTAGAGGTTGCATCCCTGGAGACATTCAAGGTCAGTCTGGACAGGGCTCTGAGGACCTGATCAAACTGCAGATGTCCCAGATCATGGAAGGGGTAGTTGGACTAGATGACCGTTAAGGACCCCTTCCAACTCAGTTCTATGACAAAGCTCAAACGAGCAGGACCATTACATCTCCTGATCAAGTGTAGGTACGTCATGCCCATGAAAATATCTCCAGCTTAAAGAATGGGACAGTTTTGCATGGTTTGTCAACGAAAGCAGGACATGGAGGTAGATTCCAAGGAACATAGAAACTCTTGAGGAAATGGTCTTCCGTGACTGTGAGGACTTGCAGACAAACACCCTCACATCCCTCCCAACAAGGGAAACAGAGTATCAGCATGATGAGGAAGCACTCAACCCCCTCATCACAATAAACTGCAGGATGACAGTGAGCATTCAGATCAGTGACGTGCAGTGGCAGCAGTATGGATGGGGAAAGCAGCAACATTTCATCAGTTAACAAAGAGATCAGATGAATTTTTGGAAGCTCTGTGGTATGTGCCAATAGTATAAAGAACCAACTTTCCTCCATAAAGAATGCCAGGGCACCCCATAGCCAAGGTTGGTTTGAAAAAACAAAAGGGAGATTTTCCACTAGTTTCTAAAAGAACAATGTTAAGTTTCTAGGCTGCAGGACACTAGAACAAACATGGACTCCAGAAAACCTACAGGGTTGGCTCAGGATGGAGGAGCAAATGCCCCAGAAAAGCAACAGCTTGGGGATTAGCACCAACAGCCTATTGTGCTTCAGAGAGGAGTAACCCTGCTCATTCAGAGCAAACCCTAGTTGGGTTTATCACTTCATCACACCAAGCCACTGGATAGGGTCTTCCCACTCTGTTTTCAGAGTAGGAAATGCAGAGTCACCATTCCCATTCTTCACTAGCTTCATGGCTTCCAGGCATATTGAACTCAAGACCCTAAATGGTTCTCCCATATCCTACCAGACTGCCCCGTGGAAGAGGCACAGCCTTCAGTTAAGTTAGAGTACAGTTTTGCAGTCAAATCCGTGGAGAAGAACTTGTTTTCCCACAACCCAAACCCCAGAGCAGCTCCAGGGAAATAACACCAGCAAGATGGCCCAGTTCAGATGCATTTGCGGAGTATTGCACAATTTTCACTAAACTCATTAGTGCAAATAGCTTGGCAAAACACACTTCAATCCCATTAACAACCAGTTGATTTGTGACTCAGAAGGCAAAGTCCTGCAGCCTTTTCAGAGGAGATCGTTCCCCAGAAGGCCTTATTAGAGGCTTCTCACTGGACATGAAAGCCCCTGCCTCTACAAGGTGGAGAGGATTAGCCTGCTGAGGGACAGCATTATGAATGCAGGCCCCTATCTCTACCAAGATCTAGCACAGGGAGAGGGACAGAAACACCCTTTTCCCAAGCACTGTGAGACTGCTTGTCCCCCCTAGTGTTTCCTTACCGCCTACCTCCACATTTATGTAGGTATGTGCTGCCAAGCAATTGTGTCCTGCTGACTTGAGCATCCCTCTATGCTTGGGGAGGTCAGATCAGGTCAGGAGCCTCCCACATCCACTGAAAGCTCAGGCTACATGCTCAAATTCTATTTGCAATGTTTTCTGTCTCTTTATGTCCAAGCCCCGTAAAGGCACCAATAGTGGGGTGGTCTCAAAGATAAAAATAGATAAGGGATAAGTTTCCATTTCTCTGGACAAAAAGCATTAAGAAAACAGCTTAATTTACCTGGAGGAGTCCTTCATTTCCTTTGATGACCCTTGGTGGTGGGTGGAATCAGTTTTCTCCTGGAAGAGATTAACAGCAATGATGCAGGAGGGGTTAAAAAGGCAGAGTTTGCATGGGTACCCCAGCAGCAGCATTGTTCACCAAGCAATCACCCAGATCCTACAATGGCAGCCACCCAGACCGTGGTCCCTGCACCCCATGATCATCACCTTCCTTTTCCTCAGCCGCCTATTCTAGAAACCAAGAGCCCAAAACAGGGGGCATAAATTAGCCTGATCTCCCCAAGCACAGGGGCAACTCTGAGGTTTCATGAGATTTAGAAATCCCTATCTTAGCTTCAATGCTAAGAAGGTATTTTGTAGAGCACGATCACAGAAAATCATCACCTGCCATACCCGCGTGCTTATTAGATGTACTGCTGTTCTCAGGGACATTGGGCCAGGATGCCAGAAGGATGGGAGTGCTCCAAAAAAGATGTTTCTAACCACAGCGTACGTGCATTCAGGACAGCTTATTCCTTACAAGATAAAATGGCCATCGTAGCAGATGGCAAAAGGGAAAGAGAAGCAAAGAGCAAATCCATAGGTGGGAAATACAACAAGAGAGAACAGCAGGGAAGGAAGTGCAGGAAAAAAGCAAAACCACAGGAGAAAAAAATGATTTAGAAGCAAATGGGCTCAGGTTGGACTCAGAGCCCCAAAAGCTGCCAACCAGAATACAAGGCTATGTTCAACGAGGCAGTGCCCAGAAACCCACGCCAGCATCTCTTAGTGCTTGCCAAGCACTGGGGATCTTGTTAAGAGGTTCTGACTCCCTAAGTTTCTCTTTCTGAAAGCTTTCAAGGGAGGCCAAAACCACACAGGGATTTTTCTTGAAAGCTGCTCATGAGAAACAGCTGGGTTAACTCATTAAGGGGTGAAAAAGCTGAGTTAATTATAGGTTGGTTATGGCAATATGCACTTCTGTTCCTGGGAATACGCCTGCTCTCAGATTCACAATCATCCAGCCGCCATCAGAAATTAGATGGTCAGTTCAGGAGCCATGCTTTTCCTCACAAATCCTGCATGCAAATGGGAATGCTATTGAGAATGGTGGCAATAACAGGACACCAACCACGATGATTTAAGGTTTCAAGGCTGCAGCTCAGCTCCAATTGGGAAAGATCAACATTTTCAACAAGAAGGGTGGAGACTCATCCTGGGTGGGAAAAAGCAAATGACAAGTATCCCTGAAGCAGCAAAACAACCACCAAGGGCTCTGCTGCAGGGAAAACCTCCATGGATTTATCTCCAGTCCTGGATGTCAATAAAAAGTACTGCAGAATCTCCTGAGGTCTGCATGGAGATAAGACTCCATCTGCTCCTGGCCAATTGAGATACATTAATATGGGTAATGCAAAGTACACAAGGAATTGCCTTGGATACATGCTTATCCCAAGAACAGAAGCAAAGACTAAATAACCCAAAGAAATGCTGTTGCAATGAAATCTATTCCAATCTAATGCTTGGGTGAGCCATCACCAGTGCTTCCCATTAAAGCCAGTTCACACTTCTGATCCAGCACTAAACACACTGGATGCAACATCAGTGCCAACCATGTCTACTAGTAGAGTACACAAGCTTCAGTTTGTTCTTTTATTCAATTGAAGTTGCTCAAAAGATCCTTTTTTTGGGCTCACACCAAGCTGTAGCACAATATCTCCATGGCTGCCTTGAAAACAGAGTGTTTCCAAACCCCTCAGCACAGAGGCCAACCACCACATACCAACACAGGTGCAGCCACTTGAATCCCATTCTGCCAGCTTGAGCTGAGATCTTTCCCTTCTGCAACTTCATGTCTTAGAGAGCTTCTTGGACAGAAAGAAGAGAGACAGGATTTTCCAATTAATAAAAAACAGGGAATAGACAAAACCCCACAGCTGCCATCCCCTCCCTACAGATGCTTTCAACCCTTCCATCCAGCTAAGGAGTTACCTGCTGATGGTGTTCTCCTGCAGTGGTTTCTCCTTGACTTTTTTCTTCTCTTTCAGCACAGCTGTCTACATACCAGGAAGAAGGAAGAGAGAAATTAACACAATGGGTTTAGTGCCCACAGAACACCAAGGCACACACAAGAGTCATCTCCAGTCCTCAAGTATAGAAAGGACTGCCAGGTACCTGCCCCATGCATGGTAGTTCTTCTTGTGCCTCCTTCACCTGAGTTGTCTTCAGCATCCCCTGCCCCTTCTCCAACTTGGTCTTTTGCTTTCTGAGGATGACAGCAAATTTATAGCACAGAGACCAACTTCTCTGCAAACACCTTGGTGACAATAAGCCATAGCATACAGCTGCACTGCGTAACCTTACCAGAAAAAAGCACTCCCAAAAGTCCTTTTGGGAGGGTTTACCAGTTTTAGGTATGAACTGACACTAGAACTAGCTGCAACATCATAAAATCACAAACCACACCAAGGTGCCCACCGACTGCTACTGTCCTTTGTCCTCTTGGTCCTAGAGACTCCCATGGCTTCTTTGATGGTTGACTTTTCAGGATGGGACACAGTGTTAAGGCAGCATTCCCAAGGATATGCACTGCAACAAGATAGAGATGAGTGACAACACCCTAGTGTTGCTCATAGGGGACTCTACCGAGTGCTCACTCTGTAGCTCAATTTCCAAAAGAACCCAAATTGAGCATCAAACAGCAAAGAATTAAGCTTAGCACCTAGTAAGTTGCTAGCTTTGTTTATCCCTCTGTATCAAAATAAAACCCCAGATAACATTGACAGTTCCATAAAAGTACATGGGGATTGTGTGCTGGGCTGGATTTGCTCCCAGAAGATGCAACACAGATTACCTATGGCCTTAACTACACCAAAAAAATGACCACAGCCAAAATACAACAGAATATAGCAAATACACAAGAACAGAATTCAGAATTTAACTCCACATTTAGTACACCATTATCCAGCTATCAGCAGTCATGCCTCTCCTCTTTTCCACTGCTGAAGCAAGGAAAATCCCCCTAAAAACGAGTTTCCTCCATGAAACTCAAGATCTGAAAGAACACAAGACATAAAACTCAGATTTAAACAGCATTAAGGTGATTCTCAACCATGAAGGTCCTTTCTCATTAAGGAAAAGAGTGAATTTTCCAAGGATCGAAGGACAAGCTGTAAAGAACCACAAGACACCTGAAAAACTTCCTAAGGAATGAGAAACGCTTTGAAAGCTTCTTCTATTTTACTAGCCCTTGTAGAGCTTACCCCTGCTGGCAGTACTACATGCACCCACCACAGACTGACACGCTCAAAAAGACCCAAGCTGGAGAATACCCCCAACCTCCACCCAACTACTCCCCTAAAGAAAACAACACCCCCCCCAAAGTCAGTTTATTTTAAAACTCCCTTGGTCCTGATTGGAGCTCCCAGCCCAAAATGCACCCTGGGAAATGAAGTTTCCAGTCCTCACAGTGAGTTTAATGACTAACCAGCATATCCTTAACAAGGGGACAAAAAACACTTTGTATTGCTTAAAAACAAACAAACAAAACCTATGCAATCCTTTCTCTTCTAGGAATTTCTCCCCAGCTATCAGATAACTAGAAGACTAAAATGCAGTCCTTCTCACCTGCTTCTTACTCCTCAGAGCCCCATGGTTAGCTTTAGGGAAGTGTTCAAACCCAGACGCAGAGCTTGAAGCCTCATGGACACTGCTGGCCATAATTTTCACCCTGAACCATTCACCCATGCTGCTCTCTCTCCAGCCCTATTCATGCAGGTGAAACTATTGATTTCACCTGATACATTCCAATTGAGTACCTCTTCGCAGCTGAGCCTCAAAAGGGTGTCATCAGCAGCACATGGGGCTGGTGGAAAGGGGCTATAGGTGCTTCAAATCTCTGCCATCTTAGTTGTGGTGCTTATGGACATGGTCTTCGTAGTTGTAGATTGATGGCTGGACTTAGTGATCACGATTCTTTTCCAACCTGAATGATTCTATGGTGACTTTGTGTAGCAAGAAATGAGACCTTTGCCCCAAAGTTTGTTTTTTTTTTTAAGGAAGTTTTTAGCCATCGACCCCTGTTCTATGATTTGGGCAGATAGCTCTTCCATCATAGATGTGATACTTAAAGGGACACGGTGTAGTGGTGCTTTTGGTAGAGGTAGATTGTTGGTTGGATGTGGTGATCTCAAGTGTCTTTTCCAATCTAAATTATTAAATGAGGACTTTACATAGCAAGAAAAATGACCTTTGCACCCCAAAGTTTGCTTCTGAAGGAAACTTTTCAGCATCACCCCATCTATGGGCAAATAGCGGGGCCCTGCATTCCCTTGGGAAGGTGTTGAAGCGGAAACACCCGAAGGCAGGGCTGGCTCCAGGAGAATCCTCTTTGA
The DNA here is from genome assembly GCA_023055505.1 of Callipepla californica brunnescens. Classification (NCBI taxonomy): domain Eukaryota; kingdom Metazoa; phylum Chordata; class Aves; order Galliformes; family Odontophoridae; genus Callipepla; species Callipepla californica. The sequence continues at coordinate 714,378 of JALIRH010000002.1, read as the reverse complement.
TCCCATTGCGCCACATAGAGAAGAAGCAACCAAGCCACCTTTCTTGCTAGATGAGTAAAAGTCATCAAGGGGTGGGAGCCTGCCCCAGGGCAGGGAGCAGGAGACCGTGGCATGCTGTGGCTTGTTTGCTCTTGGAAACCTTCTGCAAGCTGGGGACCAGCATATATATTTAGGGGTTTTTTGTGCCTATATGCATTTATTTAACCTTGGTGAAGATTTCTCTTGAGGTCTGAGGGCTGCTTCCGTTGTCTGTGATGGGAAAGGATGGAGTTTGTGGGGTAGATGGGAAGGGAAAAAAACATATCCTAAGCCGTAAGTGCTCCAATTTGCACATCCCTCCCATCGAAACAAAATCCAGGTTAAAAGTGGATATATATTACATAGTATTATTAGATTTTCCTTTGCAGATGCTGAAGCTCTTTGAGATGGGAGCAGGATGGCTTCATTTGGGGCTCTCCAGTGTGATCCCTGTCAAGGTTTGGTGATGTCATGGTGCTGTCACTGTGTTAGTTGACAGTGTCCTCATGAGGACACATCCTAGCTATCTTCCTCATCAGCAACACCTGAAACAGAAAGAGAAAATCCCAATGAAGACAAAACATCAGTGCAGGGAATTCCTCTTCCCATGTGCTCCTTGGCTTGTGCGCCAGGGTTAAAGCACTCAGCGCCGTTGTGATATTCAGCAGAAAAGGCATAGCTGCCATTCCACGTTAAATGCCGTTTTCATCGTTCTGATCCAGCAGCTCTTCTTGAATTGGGAAACCCATGAGGGAGAGGAAAACCCATTATAACCCACTGCTTTCCACAGGATAACATGAAACACCCAAAACCTCAACAAGGGAAAATCATACAGGAAAGGCGGCCAGGGTTTAGTTTATTTTGGCTGTTATGAAACAAACTCCTGCAATGATTTAGTATACACTAGGCTAATATTTCCCTTCATTAAGCAGCTGAATGGCACTGACATGCATAGGACTCATCATACACAACTGCACTCTCATGAACTTCATTATAGAAAAAAAACCTGGACTAAGGGACCTTTTTGGGGATGACGCATGCAACACTGTGATGGATGCTGCACATTGAAGGGTCCTGAGTGCAACTGAGAATTATCATTTTCCAACTCCTGATCATTTTCCATGACATTTTGCTGCTTTCCATCCCGCTTGTACATTATGGAAAGCGAAACGCTGATGTTGGTTAACAACACGGCTCACAGATGTGAAAGCTAGGCAGAATTATCTTCTGGAAATTATCTCCTTTTTTAAGGATTTTTTTTTATTTTTGCTATGAAAAGAAAAGATTTTCTTTCTTTTCTTTAAATTATTTTTAAGGCTCGTGGTAAAAATAAAAGATTTTGCCTTTTTTTTTTTTTTAACGAGAAGGATTTTCATTTCAATTTCAGTTCCTTTTTGCCGGCGTAGGAGAAAATCCCTGGATGATGCAGCTGTGCCCCCATCCAGATGTGCCCAGGGTCGCCCAGATGTGCAAAGGGGGGGGGGGGCGGGGCGGGGCGAAGAGGCCACGCCCCCCCCGCGTGACGTCACAGCGTTCTAATTCCCACCGTTGCTACGGGCGACAGCTCCCCTTTCCCCCCCTCCCTCCGTTCCCTTCTCCGCCATCCATTGGACAGAGGCGCCGTCAATCCGTACGGTTCCCCTTTCCTATTGGCTACTTCGTCCTTTCGCCCCGCCCCCCTGCCTTGCTTATGCTCCGCGCCGCCCGGCGTCGCGTTTAGTACTGAGGAAGGGGGGGGGTGGGGGGTGAAGGGTGCAACGGGAACGGGGCCCCTGTGGGGGGGGGAGGGGGGAAGCTCCTTTTGGGGGCGACACCTTCCCTTAACCCCCCCCTGGAGATGATGCCTCCTGAGGAAGACGAGCAGAGCACGGTGGAAGGAGGTGAAGGAGTTGGGGGCTTCTCCCTTCTGCGAGCTCTGAAGAGCGGCAGTGCTCGGAAGGTGAGGTCTGGGGTGGGGGTGGGGGGGTTGGATAGTGTTTAACACTTATTTCTTCCCCTCTACAGTGTTGTTCTTTAGGGGAAGGGAATCATCTGTGCTCTTTAAGGTGTTGTTTAGGGTGGGAGAGGGAGTATGGGGTCCCCCCTCCCCCATCCCCTCTGCTTTTGAGAGTTGCCTGGGGGGAATGTGGGGTTCCCCCCGTCCCCACTGTATGTGGATTTTGTTTCAGGGTGAGGGAGGTTATCACCCCTCCCCCCTCCCCCACACGTCCACTTCTGTCTCCCAATTACGTGCAAGTGCTCCTTCTAACTCAGTTCTTCTCCATTTCGTTTCCCTCTTCTCTAGGAGCCCACCCCACTTTTGGAGGTGCTATGTTAGGGTGCACCCCCCCCCCCCCCTTTATCCTACTGTGATTCCTCTCCTTATTCCAGCAATTACCCTGCTGGTGCCACTTGATTAATTAGTAACAGCGAGATGAGCTCTGTCCTTGGGTGCAGCCAACTCCATGTTGAGTGCCAGTGTGAGCTTGCACCCTCCTGGCATTGCTCTTTCAACAAAAGCTGCCCCAGTACGAGTATTTCTTAGTGGGATTTTCATGCACTTATCCTGTTAGCAGCTGGAAAAGCCTTCAATTTTTGAAAGAACTTGATCTTTTTCTCAGTGCGTTGCTGCCTTGCTGCAGCCCTTTAGACAAAAAAATAAGAGGGGAAAAAAAAAAAAGTAAGTAGCATGGATTGGAAAGTGCAATCTGTGGATCAGACTGATCCTGGATCACTCAAGCCACTGCAGCTCTGAAGGCTGCAACCTTAAACCAGGCTGAGTTCAGCTGGGGCTGTTTCTTGATAGCAGGTGCCAATTTGCAAGGGAAGATTAACAGGGCCCCTTATTTCCCATTTATCCATCCGAGTTTTCCTTCCTTCAGTGTATTCTGCATTGAACTGTTGGGAGAGGATAACGTGGCAAAACACTGCCAAACTTTAAAGGGGTAAAACCTATCAGAGGACATGCAGCATCTCACTTAGCATGATTTTTCCTTTCAAAGAAACAATTGAATGGGATTTCCCGTAAGTACTATCAAATTTGAAGTACGCTCTCAATATAACGAGCAAAATATATCTCTTTCCCCACTCTTGAGACCGTGGGTGTAGCCCCACGTGTTCATTCTCTCATGGGGGATCACAAATGCTATGGTGTTGCTCTTATTTATTTTTTTTCCCTGGGTTAGTTTTGTGGGGCCATGGATTTGATGCATCTGTTTCCTGCTGGCTCTGTGCCCTGGCTCTCATGACACACAGAGAGCATTGCAGCAACTGCACCTTTCCAAAAATGCAAGCTCTGAGTTGAGATTAAAAAGCCCAGTGCCTTGTTTCCCTCCCCCTTGTCTTTCTTTCTTTCTTTTTTTTTTTTTTATTTTTTTTCCCCCTATGGGCACTTTGGGAAGTTTAAAACCTTAATCCTCAGCCCGTTTGTTAAAGGGCTGTGTGATGTAACCATATTCTCAATAAAGGTTTTAGAGGTTTTAGCTGGTAATGTCTCCCACAGGAAAAACAGCTTTCAGCCAGAGTGCTCCATGAGATTAGTTCTGTGATAAGGACTTTTCTGTATAAATAGACATTAAAGGAGCACAAGCTTTCACCATGCCTGACCTGTTACCTTGCTTGTAGCAGTTCACACTCTTTCCTGAAATGGGAAAATTGAGGAAATATTGATGATTTCCTAAAACAGAGGCTTTCAACGCCTGTTTCAGCTCATGGAGCAGCTCTCTGGGTTTTGTTTTGCTCTGTCCCAGGGCCTAACCAGGGTCACTTGTCCACTTATCCTGTGCTACCCTAATCTACGACTCGTGGGCTGTAGTGGGGAATAATAATGCTGGGTGACAGCTCTGGCTGCACTGAAATAGCTGGGCTTTTACACCAGAGTTATTCAGGCAATGAAGGAGGTGTGGAGAGCATGCTGTCCTATTGCTAGGGCAAACTTTGCAGCTGCTGTACCAACTGAGCGCATAAAAAAGTCCCTTTTTGGGGACAAACCCTTGTACATGACTATGTTAGGAGACAATATTACATCTCAGAGTGGATGGAAGGGAGTACCTGTTATATTTGTGAGTTGGAGTTGCAGTCATCAATTGCTGGTAAAGATTTGGAGTGCACTGAGATGGCAGCCATGCCCAGTGTGGAAGTTAACTCTTCGGTCTCTGAGTTTTGCATGGGGTCACCTACCTTTGCATGCACTGCACTTGGATTATACTTTTGGGAGTGCTTCCTGGGTGAAAGCGGTCATGTTTCCTTGTACTTTAGTGTTCTTTTGCATGTTGCTTTGCATGGAAACTGCCAGCCAGCAGTGCTGGGCAGGTCAGTGGTTTGCCTGGTGCTGTTGGGTGCTCTGGGAGCTCACTACCTGAAGTTCTGGAGGACAAAGACTTTTAGGATTAGCAGTAAACAGAGGCCAGCATCCGTATGACTTTGGTGTTGCCCACAAATCTTGGTGCTGGACTTGCACTTTGGGTAAGATGATAGCTTGCTCACGATGGCTCTATACAGAGCGTGCCTTTCTTGGCCATCAGATGTCAGTCACATTTGGCAGCCTTGCTTGTCTTTTCACTCTGAAAAACTTTTTATTTGGACTCAGTAGTTCTTGGTACATGTTGGAGTAGCACCTGGGTTGGCTCTTATGGGAACAGATTGGGTAGAGGATAGGTTATGGAACCAGGCTCCTTGTGAGCTCCTGGTGTTTCATATTTATGCTTGGAGCAGCCAGCCTCAAGTTTTGGTGCAAGGAGGGAATGGGACAGCACTGCTTAGGTCAAGGGATTGATATCGCCATGAACCTTTCTTAAAATAAAACAAGGTATGTATTCCCTGGGAAGGAAAGGTTAGGTTCCTTGAGGATCATATATGGCAATCTGGGATAACAAAGGTGCTGAAGGCAGTTGAGACAGCGGAGATATAGTGAGCTGCACATCATAAATCACTTTGTTAAATGCATCTGGACTGTGTTTTGTGTATTCCCAGTATCCAGCATCTCCTGGGTTGATTTAAATTGGAAGCTGTGATGGGTCCAACCCTGCTGTTAATCCAAGGTCTTGAGCTCTGTACTTGACAACTGTGTTGCTCTCAGATGAAAGATTCAATGTTGAGTAGCACTGCAGCAGGAATGTGCTCCTGCTCATGTGCAATGTATGATTTGGGCTACAAATCTGGGGGCACATAATGCAGTTTGCATGAAACCAGGTGACCTAGCCTGCCAGAGGGGATGGAAAAACAAAGTGAGTTATGGCAGAAGTTCACCCTCTATGTATTGCACTCCTGGCACCAAGAGTTTCTATATGTTTACGTACCCAAATGCCTTGATAAGGACTGGCTCATGCCTTGCTCCCCTGCTGCTTTCTCCTTGAACCTCTCTGGGCAGGTGTGGTTGGATTGCTGGGTGTGCAGCCCAGGTCAGCAGCAATGAGTTCACCACTTCAGTACCATGAATGTCTACTAGGTATGAATTAAACATTTTCAGCTTTTCTTTGTTAATCTGTGGGCTGTGGAGTACCTCCTGTGATTTAGCCAAGCTCTCCAGGTAACCAGGAGCTGTTGCTGCAATTCCTCTTGGGGCTATAACTGAACTCACACCTGTATACTCCATTCTCCCTTCTCATTTTGATAGATTAATTCCTGGCTTGTTACTGTGCTCCTAAACAGTGAATTCCCCTTCAGACAGGAGTGCAACAGCATCTGCAGATGCTGCAACATAAAAACAGCAGAAGATCGTAGAGTATCCCAAGTTGAAAGATACCCTTGGATTTGTTTCCATTTTTTTCTTGCTTATAACTGTACCAGCACATCCCAGGATTGCTTTTCTTTTTGATAGCTATCCCTAGGTGATTTCAGGTACTTCGGTTTTGCTTTCCTGCAGTCACTTCCAACTACATAGTTCCCTTTCTGCATGCAGAAATGGAAGAGCAGAAATTAGTCCTTTTGTACTTGTCTTTGTTCTTTGGACTTGCTGGTCTCCACCTCTTCCCACAAGTGATTAGCGTTGTCTGTTATTCTTGCCTGGAAGAAAGCTGGAAGGCAATAACGAGGCAGTGGCCTTGTTTTTGTGCCCAGTAAATAAAGCCCTGGGTGTGCCTTGTCACCCAGGTCACATCCAGGCTTCATCTCCCAGTGTTTACTGGAGACACAAAGAGCAACATGCACTTGATGATCACCTCTAAGCAACCATTCCCTAAGGACTTGCTTAGACAAGGCAACCTAACCACGTAATTGCCTTACTTAACACTCCATATGGGTGCTCTTAAGTGGGAAGAAGTCACCATTATATCACTGTCTGTATCACCACAGAGATAGTATTTGAGTTGACACAAACCTTGATGCCCCTCCGGGGGAGGGGGGGGGATGTCTTTTGGCTTGGCCTCATCTTTATGTTGAGCACTTCCCGTCATCTTTGAATGCTGAGGGTTGAAGGTAATGTTATTTGGCAGACATCTTTTGAGCATAACGTTGCTGCGATAGTGCTGGCTTTAATCCTGCTTTGTCAGATGCAATGATCTTCAGAACTGGGCACAACTTCTGTAATTTAATGGCCTGCACCTCATTCATTTTCATGGCTTTCCTAACATGTGCTGCATGCTGCAGGCATATAGTTGTTGCCATTCCCTTGCTACTACACAGTTTAGAGCCTTCTGTTAGAAGAAGCACGTGCTTGCTTTCACAAAGGAAACCTGAGAAATCTCCTATTCAACCTGGTCACTTCCTAGGCACCCAGCTATACTCCTGTACCAATGTCCTTGGGTGCACTCAAGAGTCTGAAATACCACATCTTTCTTCTGACCTTTAAAGGGTTGATCTCAAGAGCCTGCACAAAGAAGAATTAAGTGAGGAAAATCCCTTTTTATAACTTAAACAGTGGGGTTTGGGCTTCTCTTTGTGTGCTCTCTTACATAAGGCATGCTTAAATCCACCGCAGCTTACTTTACAAGCTCTGTGCTGTAGCATTTAGCTCTTGGTTGCAACCTGAAGAATATGGCTAAAATACTGGGTTTCTTTGGAAGCGGGCTGTCAGAGGATGGGCATGCTCTTATTTTCCACCCAACCTATTTTGCAATTGAAATATGTCCTTTTTAAACTTCTGGTTGTGTTTCCTTCTGTATGGCTAGTTCTGAATTGCCTTTGCTCTTCAATATTTGTGAAATAATGCAACTTCTCCAATGCTCCTAGTTGGAGACTAGGCATGGTGGGCTTGGTGTGGTGACTTTTTGTCCATAGTGGAAACCAGGCATGGTAATTTCCCATGGTAACCTCGATGTTATGACTTTGGTCCATGCTGACAATTCTTCTAGACCAATGGCAGAGCCATTGGAGACTGAAAACAGCACATGGGAAGATTCCATGACGTCCCTGAAAGCAAGAAATCTTGAGATCCTGCTTTGCCATCCTTGCTGGACTCCAATATCTGACTTCCCAGCAGCTTTTTGCTGCTGGTGTGGAAGCTAGTATGAAAACTGATAACTATATCACTAAATCCCATTGAGGAGACATGCAGTGTTCAGGCAGAAAAAGCCTTGCAGCTGCATAAATAGCTTAGTGTCTCTTTTGGGGTGAAGCCTAGGCAAATCCTAATGCCAGGACATCTTGGCTGTTGTCAAAGCATGTTTACATCAGAGCTTGCAAAAGTTCCTGAAAGGCATCTCCTCTGTTTCTGTGTGCAGAGCCAAGGTGATGAATGATTATCAGTGCTGCTGTGTTTGCGTGTGTGAAGAAGGTCTTGTTCGTCAGCTTTGATGTGGTCATGTCATAAATTTTGTGCCTTGGTTACCTCTCCCATCCTTTCTCAGCTGCAGTCGTGATCACGTCATCCACATAGTCTTTGTTCTTCCCCACCAGAATGTCTGAGGAACCAACTCCAACCAAACTTTTGCAAGAAGTGGTGACATCTTAAAGTCGATTGGAACTCATGAAGGAGGAGGAGGATGCTCAGCTATGTTACTTTGTCACCAGCAGTGGGTTGACAGCAGCATATCATAGGATCATAGGGGTTGGAAGGGACCTCAAGAGATCATAGAAACCAACCCCCAGATGCTGGATGCTGCTTGTGTCAGGAGCTGCTATTGGGGCTGCTCATGTTTTAGATGGGGTTCTATGGTCTTCTTTGAGAGGGAGAATGTATGGTTAGGGATTCCTCATTTTTTTTCCTTCCTCCAGTTTCTGGATTTTACTTCCTAGGAAGCAATATATGTGCAAGATGGTTGAGTTTGCCCATGGTGAATTCAGAGGTGATATTTTCAGAGCACCCTTTTGTGCATTTGCTCTTGGATGTCTTGGACTTGGGATTTGTGCAGCTGTTGGGGTGTTTTCATTAACATCCTACTTAACTGCTATTGCAGAATAATCACAGCTCTGTGCTTTCAGCTTGGTCCTTTTGTAACTTCAATGAATTTGTGGATTACTGTAAAGCACTAAGCCTGCAGACTTACTGTCCAGATGGAGTGACTCTGATTCTTTGGTCTCCCATCTACCAATTAGGAGCTGAAATCATATTACTTTAATGAAAAAGTCTGTGTTAAGCTAGAACTGGGCACCTGTTATTGGATGTCACGTGAGACATGAATTCCCAGAAGGCTGGAATCCATGAAAATACAAAGTTTTTCATTCCCTACATTGGAATCAAAGCTGGTCTGGCACTTTTTTTTCCCCTCCATTTTCCTCCTGGCACCCCAGAAAAATGACTTGAGCAAATAATTTGGAAAAAAGTCCTCCCAGAGAAACACTGTGATCTAGGGAGGTCTCTGGGGATGTAACCAAGGTTTGTCCATGCTTTTTGGATTAAATACTGCTTCAACCCATCCTGGGGGTTGGGCTGAGGTCTGGGGAAGCCCACCAAGAAGGGGAAAAATTAGCTAAGAAAGTGTTTTGGGCAGGGTGAAAGCAGGCACTGTTGGAACTCAGTCAAGTATCTTGGGTGGTGAAATCCACCCTTTTAAATGGTGCTCTCTCAGAGAGTGTTTTTTTACCCAGGCATCTTTCTTGCACAGCAGGAATCATCTCTGCTCGCACAGAGCTTTTGTGGTCCTGGATGCAGAGATGCTGTTCGTGGCAACCCATCTGTCTGGAGCATCATGTAGTAACCTCCTGCCCCTATGGGATGCAGGGATGTTTCCATCTGCTGTTTCCCAAAGCCAGCAATTAAATGTGCTCCCTGTTTGCAGGAAGTCTGAGCTGAAGCTCATGTAGGAGGCAGGGATGGAATTAATTTATTGCTTTGTGCAACTTGCATCTCCATCCTGTGAACTTTTGACTTGCTTCCCCTTGATCCCCCCTGTAGTCAGCAGGAGATGGTGTAGCACTTACAGACACAGCCCTTGAGCTCAGGAACAGATGTGATGCTATGTGAGCTTGTCTGCAGCACCCCCCAGGATGGCTGTTTTCACTTATATTGGGTCCAGATGGCAAGACCTTAGTAAGAAGATTCCTAATTCCTGTATCCCTTCACTGCAGTACTTAGGAAGCCTTTTCTGAATAGCTTAGAAAACAAATTTACTGTAAGCAACAGGTGTTACCTAATAACATCTTTTCAAGTGGCCTCCTGCAATGCTAGTCCATTCCCAGGCTTAGCAGCATGCATGAAATCTGAACTTTCCCTGCTGCAGATCAAGTAAATATTTTACAAATCTGCAGCCCCTGGCATCGCTGATGTGATTTTTTTGTCCTCTAATCATGGAATTTTGGCTGTTGGAGAGCATCAGCCCCGAGCAAGCCCAAACCCTCTGTGTGTGTGTAGCAGTGATGGGGTGATGCAGGGCAGTGCTTGAGAGCAGTGGGGGATGGAACAAGATGGGGGACAGCTGCCATGATGCCATAGTGAGACCCTGTCCCTCTCTCTCAGCAGGGCTGTGACCCCTTTGCCCAGACCCAGCGTAGCAAGCTGCAGCACCGACGGGCACGGATCAACCAGCAGATCAACAAGGAGATGAGGATGCGTGCTGGGGCAGAAAACCTTTTCAGGTGAGTCCTGGCCCCTGGAGCATCCGTTTGCTCCAGGGATTTGGCTGGGGGTAGAAATTCAATTTCCTTGTATAGGGAAGGAGGTATAAAACTTTTTTTCCATGTCTGCTATGAGCCACCACTGTCCAGGAAGCACCTGCAGGCTGCTTGCAGAAAAGGAATGGTTTTGGGTTATCAGCTGTTTTTTCTTCACGTTTTTCAATCTTTTCCCCTTCCCTAAGAGGCGTTTTCATCCCCTGCTTGCACAAGGCTTTTCTTTTCAACCACTATGAGCTTGTCTGCAAGTGTGCATCAGTCACCAAACAGCTGCTTTTTGTCCTAGTGATGTTTGCTTAGGGCTCCCATGGCTGTACCTTGCTTGGGCTTTGCAGCACCATCCTGAAAATTCCTGCCCTGTGTTCAGTTCAATGCTGATGCAGTGGGGGTTAATGAAAAGTGGTTGTTTTAATGCCCTGCAAGCCTGTTAGAAAGCAGGTTGGGAATAGATGCAATTACGGGAGCAAATGTTGAACTGGAATTGAGCTCTGACTGCAGACATCCTGCATGATACCCCCAGTAAGTGGGTCAAATCCAGCTTTACTTAAAATAAAAGGAAAAAAAGCTGTCACAATTATTCTGTTGAAAAACTCAGGCATTCCTTTGCATGCAGGCACAGCCCAGCAGCTCTCCATCCTGCTGCGAGGATGCGTTTATGGGATGGTGCAAAAACTGCTGCCTCTGCATGGCTTTCAGGTCACAGCTGGTTCAGCACATTACTGCCATTCCTGAAGAGTGGTCATGATGAAGTCATGATGCAATAGCCTGTGTTGTTGTTCTTTTTAAATAAATCAAAACATTTACTGTCTTTTTAACCTGTAGGTGACCTTCTTTATAGCTATAGTGTATGTATCAAGTTCCTATAGTAAATCTGAGCAGGTGTGTAGGCTTAAGATATTTTCTTTTATGAAAACTGCTTTTTTTTTTTTTTTTTCCATGGTTATCTTGTGATTTTAGCGTTGTTCCTCCCATGCTCTCCAATAAAATAAAACTTTTTTTTCCTGTTGGATCAGGATGATTTGATGTCAGTGATATATGCAGCAGAAAGAAAGGAGCTATTGGTGTTCTACCACAGTGAGAACTGGAGTTTGGCAAGTGGTTGAGAACAGCAGGAACCTCCTGAAAGATGGGTTCCTGGAGGTGAGGAGGTTCAAGGCCCTGAAGGACTGTAACTCATCTAAATAAAAAGTCTGTGAGATCTCCATGTGCCACTCCACGTGTCTCCCTTTTTGTTATTAAGAGGAAAAAAAAAATCCCTGGAAATGTGCAACCTCAGCAGGGAATGTGCCCAGCTGTGGTTTTGGTGTGAAGAGCATGCATCAGAGCTGTTCTGCCTCCTCCCTCACCAGGGAGTGAACAAAAATGTGATGCAAAAGCCACATTAATTACTTGTCCAGAGGAGGGAGGGATTGTTTTCCTGCAGGGGAGAGGCAAATGCACGGTTGGGGCCCTTTTCTGGCTGAATCTGTGGTTTGAATGTGCTTTGGTAGCAGTGATGTTTCCTTCCTTCCATCATCCCTCAAGTCCAGTTTACAGCTGATAAGTGGTTTTGGGGGGCTTGGGAGTTTGTAAATGTTGAGGGGGGGGAAAAAAATGAAGGTTGTGCCTTAAATTAAAGGCTCAGAAGGGGAGACCATAGTAGGTTTTGAGCAATAACCTTTGTAGACTAGAGTTGTGCTGACCTAACGTATATATGCAAAGAAAAAGCAGTGCTCTGCCCACCCCAGAGTGAAGTTTGCAGATCCTTTCCACTCTTAGTTTAAAAAAAAACAACCATGATCTATCTCACTGCAGTTTCCTAAGCTGTTCAGTTCAACACATCAGTCTTCTTTCCTGAAGGAGCTGCCATGAAGGGCACATTGGTAAAATGCACATGGTGTTTGCTCAGCATTATGTTTTTTTTTTTTGTTGGATAAATAATAAGTAGAGGAAACTCTTTCCTTGTTCAAATACTGGGGTGCAGGGAAGATAAAGGTGTCGCCAGTAAACCTTTTTTTTTTTTTTTTTTTTTAAATAACTCAGAAATCTTTGTTCAACATTAGCTAAGCAAACAGCTGATAATTTTGCTGTGTGTGCTCTTATAGAGATCAATGACTAAACCTGAAAATACCAAACCCTTTACCAGCACGGATTTGCTCCTTGTGCTACTGGTAAACAATTGCATGCTCCCAAAATCACCTCTCTGAGAGTTGCAGTGCTTGAAAAAACACTTGGCAATGTGCAAAATGAAATGCCCCAGGCTTAAAAATGTTCATTTTTTGGTTGCAAGCAAAACTGTCCTAGAGATGTTCATGTGTGTATGTAAAAATCAGGTTGGTGACAGCTGCGCAGCACTTCTATCCAGGAGCTGGTGTTATGTGTGGAAGATTTAAATGATGGCTCAGTGCTGGTGTGTGGGAAAAGAGGGAATTACTTTATTGATAGAGTATGAGAATTGCAAAAATCCCTAAAGGTTTTAAAATGGAAGCGGTTGTTGAGATCTTTGGACTTGCTCTGCTTCTGCTTTGTTTGTTTAAAATAATAAAAAAAGCATCAATCTTGGGAAATTCCAGCCAGGGAGGTGCAGAGGAGGAGACTAAAGAGCCAACATCTTGAAAGAAAAGCAGTGTAGCTCCTTAGGTCAGGGCAAGGGCCCTGAAGGATGATGTCAGCAATAAACAAAAGCAATGTGCTCTGTAAAAACTGGGGGAAAGTGTTGCCCTGGCCAGGCAGAGCTCATGCACGTGGCATTTTTACTGCATCCCACTGGGGCTTGGTGTGATTTAAGGCGAGCAGACAGAGTTCCTTTCAGCCAACAATTGCTCGCCATTGGCTTTGCTTGGCCGCTGGGTTATCTCTCCCTGCTTTAGTTTGGAGCAGATAAGGAGAGTATAATCAGCCTGGGAGTTTGCTTTGCTGAGAGCAGGCAGCTTGCTGCAGCTGAAATCAATCCTCAGTGTTTACATATCCTGACATGCACGAGAAGGCAGGGAGGGAGAGCGGGTTGGGTGCTGCTAATGGGTGAGCATAGCAAACCTGGCTCTTGAGAATGGCTGTTCCCACACACAAAGAAGTTTTTCTTCCTTAAGTTGAGGTCTAAGCATAAAGCACAGCTTATATTTGGTGTGGGCTAATGCCTTGAATGCTCATAACCAAATCGAAAGGTATGGTGGATGTGGAAGCATGGATGAAGCTCGTGAGGGGTACTGTTGAGAGTGCAAGTCATACAGGTTGCTCTGGGAGAGAAATAGAATAGACATCCCCAGCGAAATGCAAAGAACTAAATTTTTTCTCTTGCTTTATGAAGAATCAGATGAAAATGGCCACGAAAGCACAGCCCTCCAGGAAGGTTTGTACAGATATACATGGCAAGGAAGATGTAACGGTATCACACCAACAGACAACTTATTTGCTGTTCTTCAACTCAGCCAGGCATTTACAGGAAGATTTGATCCATGCAGTGCTGTCTTGCAGAGCCACCAGTAACCACAAGGTCAAGGAGACAGTCGCACTGGAGCTGAGTTATGTGAACTCGAACCTGCAGCTGCTGAAAGAGGAGCTGGAGGAGCTGAACAGCTGCATGGATGTCTACCAGAATGACAGGTAGGGGTTTTTACCTGGGGGTGGCTGGAAAATAGAAGACTGGGGCATGGGGCAGATTGGACAGAAAGAATTTTTCAAGCAGAGAGCATCCATCCATGCTTCATCTACAAAACTGTCAGGAGAACAAACTCAACACCTTTCTCAGCAGATCCTTCATGAGATGTTTCTGTGTGGGTATTTGTGTCGTTTAGATTCTGATGTCCCAAGGCAGGAGGAGTAGAGCAGAAACCTTCCTTGACCTCATCTCCTTGTCTTGAGCATCCATGATGATTTCCAGAGGGTTACTTAACAGAAATAGTTAAAACTGTACCCGGTCTCTTCTTCTAGCTGGTCCTAGGATGATTTCTTCTCCCATCAAGGTTATTAGGTTTTTTCTCCTCTTTTTGAAATTAGACCTTCTGTTGATTGAGAGGTTATGTTGCTTTGAAATGCTCACCCAGTCACCTCATGCTTGACTCGTTGGAGCCATTTCAAGGAGGAGAGACAAGCAGAAATCACAGAGGCAGAAAATACCAGGGATGCTGCAATAATGTGAAGCCACAGATGTTCCTCCCCTGTCTAAAACTGAGTGGTTGCCTGGATCTTCCTCGGGGCAATTATCCTGCTTCTGGAGACAGAAGGATCTGCAGACAGCATCACTGACTCCATCCTGTTTGTTGCACTGCTGCTAAATGCAGAGCAAAGATGATCTGGATGTGTGAATGATGCATTAGTGTTACAGAGAGATGAAAAGGCCCAAGGAGATCCCATTGATGGCCGTCAATCCCTGCATGACCCTGGATGTTTTCCCTCTTCCCCAGCAGGGGGTTGGTGATGGGAGATTGCAGTTTGGACTCCCTGAATTGCAAGCATCCTCCCTGAGTTCTACCCAAACGTGTGTTTCTTTTGGTTCAAAAAGGAAACAACAGCAAGCCCAAAACTCTGCCTAAGATAAACAACAGCCCCTTTGTTTTCTCTGGGCATTGGATTCAAGTAGAAATCTTGTTAGAGAATGAACAACAATGACTTTTCTGCTCTAATTATAGCTCTTGAATCTGTTTATTCAGTGAGTATGAATAGACCAAAACGTGGGTGCAACCCCTGCTCCCCAGTTTAACCCTCTCAGGCCCGTGATGTGCTAATCCATGTTTCGGCTAATGTGCAGTTTCTAAAGATAATGAGATATGGCTGTTGTGTAAACCTGGTCTGTTGAAGGCCTGATCCTGCCTGGCCTGCCTCTTGTCTTGCCATTTGGGGAGCCCAGAACAAGTTGGGAACCTACCAAGGGTTCTCACCTCATATCTGTATGCAAGAGGCAGAGGATGGGACCCCATTTGAGAGTTTTTGCAGAGCAACAAGACTGTAATTTTATGCATGCTCAAGGCCCTTGGAGACCATCAGTTTACTTCTTGGCAGCAAAAAAAATCAGAATAGCAGCAAAATCCCACAGAAGATCATCTTTCTTGGAAGTCCTATGGTTCCTTCCTCAATTCTGTGCAAGCGCTTTGCTTTACTCTTGGAAAACAAACCACTCCCAGCTGGGTGTTACCAATGTCATCCTAATCTTCAGCGTTTTACAGTATCGACCTGGTTGTGTGATAAGTTCTATTAATAGCCAACTGCTTTTAATAGAGGCAGCAAATTTCAATATCAGGTGGAGCTGCACTCCTGAGCTGGTCCTTATCAGCAAGTCCTTATCAGCGACGAAGCCCAGATTAGCACGTAGGAGCTTGTGAATCCATGACCTGTGCACACATCACTCCCATTTCTCAAGGGCTGTTAATTAAAGCAGCTTTGTCATTGCAGCCTGATGTGGTTGCTGTTGTATACATCAGATTAAAGCAGAAATTTAAGTAATATGGCAGACTGAAGGTTATCAGCATGGTTTCTTTGCATATCTCAGTGCAAAGTGCATCCAAAGCACTGAAATTGGGTTCAAATGTTACTCTTTGAAAAAAACAGCCACCAAAGAGTTTGTTGTCTTCTTCTAGCGAGTCCATCAGTGTCCCCATGATTCCTTTGGGCCTGAAGGAGACGAAGGAGCTGGATTTACTGGTGCCACTAAAGGTGAGCAAAGGGGTTTTGCACCTGAGATGCAATGAAGGTGGATGGAAGAATGCGGACTTGCGCTTTGGGGATGCTTCTTCACATGGTGTAAAGGTTGTAAAAGCAAAGAGACCAGCACAAACGAGGAGGTGTTACAAAAAAAAAAGGAAAATAAGTGCTCACCCATCTCTGAAGATATAGGTTTGCAGAGAAGGAGCTCCATAAAAGAGGGATCTCCAACAAGAGAGCCTTCCTCAGTGGCAGTCAGCTCCCTTCAGTGAGGTCTGAGAGGTGATTCACCTTCCAGTCATGCAGGTGAATCACCTTCACCTGTGCTCCCAGGGCTGACCAGATCTTTCCTTCTGATGTTCATTCAGTGGTTCAGGCTGTGACTCAGCAGTTCCCGTACACATAGTCATGGTAGGGAGCTGTAGGGAAGATGTCACATCAGTTCAATTTTGGAACAATTACAAAAAATATTTTTAGGTAGAAAAAAAACTGGGAAAAAGAGGAGATGGGGGTCTGGAGCAGTGGAAAAGGAATGTATTTTGGAGAGGAGGAGCTGAATGGGGATGTTGCTTTCCATGGTGCAAGATTTCTTGCAGGGAGAGCTGACGAGTCACCCTTTACATCTTGAATACTTGTTCCTAATGGTTATTCAGGTTTGTCTTTTCTTTCCCATCCAGGATTTCATCAGCGAGCACTATGGAGAGGAGGGTGCCATGTTTGAAAAAGAAATCAAAGAGTTCATGGAGCTGCGGCAGGTCGGTGTCCCTTGAGATGCAGAGCCTTACTTTGACTTGTTGAGAAATACCCTTTGGAGGTGCTGTATTTTGCTTAGTGCTCACTTCAGACTGCACCCTTGTCCTCGTGTCTCAGGGTGCTGCATCCCTGCCTTTGGTTCAGAGATTACAAAATGTTACAGACCTTTTGGTAATTGTTTTCTGTCTCCGTAATGGAGTCCTTTAATGACCTGATAACCTAGAATGAAGAGCAGTAAAAATACTGTGCCATCCATTATTGTTGTTTTATGAATAGCTCACCCCTGGCAAGGCTAAATGACTGCTCTCTCTCCAGCTTACACGCAGCATAGTGCTTGGAGAAGAGGAATTGTAGAGCAATCCGGTGAAGGTGAACTTTATTCTCTCCTACAAAGCAGCTCTCATAAGTAACCTCAGTTTTGCCTTGCCATAAAGCTTTGATCTTAAGAGCGGAAAGAAAAGGCTTTCTCAAGCATTATGAAGGTCCTGATCCTGTTCTTAGGGCTGTGGGAGTGGTGCCCTGGAAAGCCACAAGCTGGGAAGACTCGTGACTGAAACTAGGAGAGCTCTGGCACTCATTCCTGTCTCGAGTCAAAAGTGAGGAAAAAGTCTTATTTCTTCCCTAGCATTAATTCCATCAGACTTTGCATGAGTTTCTTAAAAAATAGTCAAATCCCAGCTTGTTTTAGATGAGTGTTGCCACCAACAGGGCTGGCTCATCCTTTGCTTCCAGGCTACTAATCTGGGTGCCCCAACTTAATGAATCCCCAGCCCTTCCTGTACCATCAGTTGCATGAGGGTTTCCCTCTTTACAACCTTCTGAAAAGCAGAGAAGCCACAGAAATAAAGCTTATTTTTCATCATTAATACAACCCTGCCCCTTGCCTGCATGTGTTAGGGTAGTCCAGAAAAGCTCAGCTTCATGCTGTTCCCTTCATCCCCTGCAGTCCTGCCCACAGAGCCTTTTGGATGGAATTTCTCCCACCTAGGCTGTAGCCCATAGGGTTGACCAGCATGTGCAGCTCCATAAATCTCACCTTTCTCTCCCTTTCCTCTCCTCCCCACAACATATCTCTTCTTTCTCTCCCATCCCTGCAGGCAATGCGTACCCCCAGCCGCAATGAGGCTGGACTGGAGCTCCTCATGGAGTATTATAACCAACTCTACTTCCTCGACAGCCGCTTCTTCCCTCCCAGCAAAAGCCTGGGTGTCTTCTTCCACTGGTTGGTGCAGCTTTTCCCATCCCACTCACATGTCATCACTAACGGGGAGCGGGGAGGGAAGTGAGGCTGGACTTCCATCACTGTGCTGGGTTTTCCTCAGGGTTTGTCCTTCTTCTGAGCTCCATCACAAAGCAGCCAGTGCCAAGAGCTGGGTTTCATTCTTGTTTTTAGTTTGATGACAGTCCCCTGCATCCTTCAATAGATCCATTGGAGGCAGAGTGAGGCTGTGAGGATGCATGGTGGGGGAGAAGCGAGTCTGCACAAGATGCAAAAAGTTCTCTAGGCCCGTTTGTGTTTATCTTGGACAAGCAGAACCTTAAAGGTTCCTACCACCTCAGAATTCTGTGATTAGGTGGGAGCAGTGGCTGATGGCCTTGGTGCTCTCATCCCTTCTGATTCTTCCCTTCTCCAGGTACGACTCACTGACGGGGGTTCCGTCCCACCAGCGGGCACTGGCCTTTGAGAAAGGCAGTGTCCTCTTCAACATTGGAGCCTTGCACACCCAGATCGGGGCACGGCAGGACCGTGCCTCCCTGCCAGGGCTCAACCAGGCTATTGATGCCTTTCAGAAGGCAGCTGGTACGTGGGTTTTCCTTCTCTGTTTCCTTCCCTGTCTCTGGGTAGTGGTCAGGGCATATTTTCTTCCAGCAGGGATGATGTGAAGAAGGAGGGGATCAGTTGTGCAAAGAGGGTTAGGGGAGTCTCCGAGGGATTGTTGTTACCCAAAGCTTTAAGAAAAAAGCTGCAGGGAGGAGGGTGGCTTAGGAAGCAAGGTAGCACCCCTAGACTTTTTTTACTACAGTAGCACTGCCTTTTATGGTAAGATATTTAAGTGAGCATCCTGGGGCTGTTCTTGGTGGCTGCTCTTTTTCTGCATCACTCACAAAATCCCAGAATGACTGAGGTTGGAGTGGACCTCTTGGTCCATCTGGTCCATCTGGTCCAACCCCTCAAACTTGAGCAATACCACCTAGAGCAGTTTGCCCAGGACTGTGTCCACATAACCTTTGTGCACCTCCAAGGAGGAAGCTCCACAACCTCTCTTGGAACCTGTGCTCAGGCATGGAAAAACCTTCATGCTCCAAACCTTCCTCACCTGTAAGCCCAGCAGCTCCCAGCATCTTCTCCCTATTACAGGTGCCTTTAACTACCTGAAGGAAAACTTTTCCAATGCTCCCAGTCTGGATATGAGCACTGCTTCCCTCAACATGCTGGTGAGGCTGATGGTCGCCCAAGTCCAGGAGTGTGTTTTTGAGAAGGCGACCTTGCTGCGCACTCAGAAGGATTTCCTGACATGGCTGCAGCTTGCTCAGGAGGCAGCCAGGGTAAGGACACCCCAGAGAGATCCCCAGAGCCCCTAAGAGGAGAAACAGCATCTTGTCACTACCACCCAGTGACCATGCTAATCAGCCCATACATCACCTATGTGTGTTTTGACACCTGCAGGTGGAAGATGTCTACTTGCTGGTGCACCAGACGATGACCCAGGCTCATGTGAAGGATTATGTTCCCTTCTCGTGGACCACCATGGTCCATGTCAAGTCAGAACATTTCAAAGCCCTGTCCCACTACTTTGCTGCCATTGCTCTCTGTGACTGCCCAGGTGAGTGCTTTGGCTCAGAGATGGCTGCTCAGCTAAGTGTTGTCTTCATGTCGTGATGTTCTTAGAGGTCTTTACCAACTTAAGTAATTCTCTGATTCTGTGTAGCAGCCTGGTGCTGGGGAGGCATTGTGAGAAAGAATTTAAAGGAGTCTCATATAGGATCCCATAGGTTTTTTGGGATGCTCTGAGCTGCTGATCACGCTGATTGATTCAGTGATCTGTACGCAGTGCAGATGTCCCCCGTGTTTCTGTTCATGCCTTGCATGGGGCTTGCAAAGTCCTTCCAAGCAGGCCAGCAAAGAAAGATCTATAGGGTTGTCACCTGCTGTCCCCCTTGGATCTGGGTGTGTGTACCCGGCCAAGCAGCCTCCAGAACCACGTAATTATGTGTTGGACCATCCAAAGGCTTAATAAAAAACAGCAATAAACTCCTGCAAACCAAGAAATCTGTGGGCTACTTGAATGTACTTGCCAGCCTTATGGCTGACTGCCTTGGGTGTCTGTGTGCGGTGCTGCTGTACCAAAGCTGGGTGACGTGGCTACAGGGAGCCAGCTGGAGTGTGGAAGCAGGATGTGACCCATAATCTCCATCTGTGCTGTCACCATGGCCCCATACGATCAATTTTGTGTCAGGCTGAGGGTTTGGAGGTGGGTGGCTGATGCACGCAGGAACTTGTGGTGTTGATCCACCATGTGCTAAGGACAGAGCTGGATGATCTTCTAGGGCAGGTTCATCTTTTTGGCCTAAGGTATTGTTCACAGCACTGCCATGAGCCTGGGGGTATTGCAGGGCTTGAGATCTCTGAGCTACTGGGCTTATATGTTGCATAAACAGGATTGAGCAAGCGCAGCTACTGGGGTGGAGATGGAAGAGAGTGGGATGCCATGGGGATGGCAGAAGGATGTGATGAAACTAGGTTTGTGTGAGGTTACAAGGGATGAGGCCAAACTTTTCCCTGAAATTCTGAAGCTCTTTGCCTGTGCAGATGATATGAGACACTGGACAGAGCACAAATCTGCATGAGATCCCTGGTTCAGGGGCTTTGTTTTGCACCAGCACCCTGCAGAGATCTCATGTTTCCACTCACTACATCTCCAAGTACACACTGTGGTCAAGAATAATGAATCCTTTACTCCTCCAGCTGGCTAGCAATAGGCATCTTTTGCTGCTCTGCGTACTGGAATGGGATGGGTCAGCCCTGGAGGTGCTTAGTACCAATGCTAGGGATGCTGACAGGGCTTTGGCATCTCCTGTGATTTGGACCAGCAAGTCCACAGCGCTTTCTTACTTGCTTGTGTCCAGCAGAGGAGGCTGCTGTATAAATCAAGGAGACAGGGAACAGCTCTGGATGGGGATAGTGGTGTAGAAATCAAGCATACTGCAGTGCTTGGAACCATGTCCTGACTTTTTTTTTCATCTCTTTTGTTTCTCTTAGCTGCATCCGATACTGAGCTGCCAGAGCATGAGAAGGCTTTTCTCCAGTTCCACGTCACCATGCCTGAGGGGCCATCACTTCGTGTTCTACTGCAGGATCCTGAGGAAAGAAGGAAGCTGGGTGAGCGCATCCATAGAGGCAAACTGCCAGGTTCAGGGAATGAAACCCTGAGTCCTCATAGGAATGGTATTTGTGGAATCATAGAGTGGCTCAGGTTGGAAGGGACCACAAAGGTCATCTACTACCAACTCTTCTGAGCTTCTGGTGGTGAACTTCTGCAGGACCTCTCTATACAACAACAGCTTTTCTTGAAAAGAACCTCTCCTGGGAAGGCAGGAGAGCATTATGGTTCCCTATTAAGGTGTTGAGGACAACTCATGGTGCTTGTATTGACACATTTCGCCAAGTGTAACAGCAAAATCCCAGGCACTTGAGACAGGTAACATCACACAACACAGCACAGCACAGAGAAATCCATGGGGACCTGGTACTTTTGCAAAGGAGCTTGGCTCAAGCTTGCAGCTGCCTTGACTTGACAAGAAGAAGCAGTAAAGGCTGGGGGTGGCTATTTTTTTTTTTTTGCTGCATCAAAAGGCTTGGGAGATGAGAGCTTCCTCCCACGCAAATTTTCAGCTTCAGGGAAGAGACTCAGCATTGCTTATTCAGCTGAAGTCATGTTTTAGCAAAGAGGCAGGAGTGAGAGCAAGCTCAGTGCCCTGCTTCTGGGGTGTCATCTTCTGCTTGCCTCCTTCACAAGCTGCCTCTTAGTCTTCTTTTTCCAAACGATCTCCATTCAGTGTTGGCTTGTGAAAAATTCATGTGCAAACCCCAGCTTCAGCTCTAATTCTGGTCTGTAGGAAGGGAAGAAACTTGCAGCATTATAACCATCTCCCTGGAATGATATTTTTTCTCCTTCTGTTGTTTCATGGTCTCAGAACATTGTGTTTTATTCCACCAGCTTCAATAAATCAGAGCCAAAAGCTTGCACAACTTCCATTCCTGAACCGTATTTTCCATCCTGTTATCTACTTGTTCATCAGTGTAAATGCAAGAGTTAGGGTTAAGTCATTAAAACCTACTTACTTTAACACTTTCTTGCCCAGAAGCGAGACTGGTTGTGAGTGCTTGCTTGCCTAGAATATGATTGATTCATTTGATAAGATTATTTTGGAGAGCATCTTCCTCTCTGTTTTTCATCCAACCTCAAAATCTTTTCTTGACTGTGACATCTGTGGTTCCTCTCCCTCAGAGTGAACTCCATCATAGAGTGATAGAATGTTCTGGGTTGAAAAGGACCTCAAAGATCATCAAGTTTCAACCCCCTTGCTGTGGGCAGGAATGCCAACCAGTAGACCATGCTGCCCCAAGCCTTGCCTTGAAGCCTCCAGGGATGGGGCATCCACAACCTCTCTGGGCATCCTGTTCCAGTGCATCACCCCCCTCTGAGTGAAAAACTTCCTCTTAATGTCTAACCTAAATCTCCCCTGTCTTAGTTTCAAACTGTTCCCCCTTGTCCTATCACTGTCAACCCATGTAAACAGTTGTTCCTCCTTCTGTTTATATGCTCCCTTCAAGTACTGGAAGGCCACGATGAGGTCTCCCCGGAGCCTTCTCTTCTCCAAGCTAAACAAGCCCAATTCCCTGAACCTTTCTTCATAGGAGGGATGCTCCTGATCATCTCCCTGGCTTATGTTGCCACCGTGTGTCCTAAAGCAGGAAATGCTCCATGCACGTGTGATTTTTATGATACTTCCCTCCATATGTGTCTGTATCTCTAGCTTAGCATAGGATTATGCGTTACCTTGGTCCCTGTCTCTTGCATAAGGGTTATTTGCAGGGTGTTCATAGGGCATTTATTTCTTCGTCTGCTCTCTTTGCACAATTTGTCTTCACAAAGTTGAAAGTACTTTGATGGCCAATTGTGAAGTGGAAAGTGAGAAAGGGCACCAGAAGGGATCTTCAGGGCTGTGCTTAGCCTAGAAAAGAGGCATCTGCAGCAGATCTCCCCGAAGCTAAAGTGCTATCACCAGGAGGAGAGGGCTCAATTGTCCTCTGTACCCACTGGGGACACGAGGCAACGGAGAGAAGTTAATATGCAGAGACGAAGTTAATATGCAGAGATTTAGGTTAAGCAATAAGGAGAAACTTTGGGGGCGGTGGTGCCAGCCTCCCTCTCTGGGTGACGGCAGCATCATCACCAGTAATTTTTTTTTTTTTGGGAACATCTGCCAGCCCTTCTCCTGCTTTACTCGGGGGATTGAAGTAGGTCACCCTTCAAGGTCCCTTCACAGCCCTCCGTTGGGCTGACGGCTGGGACCTATTCCATTTTAGAGCCCGTTGGCAGGCTGCAAACGTGACGGGGCCGTCCCTGAGTCACGTCGGGTGACACAGCCGCGGAGGCTGCTTTAGTCCGTGGGCAGCCGAGCGAGCGACGGAGCTGGGGCTCAGAACAGTGCCGAGCTCTCGGGCTGCCATCTCTCTGCTTCCCTCAGGCAAAGCTCACCTAAAGAAAGCCATCATGAAGCACGAGGAAGCCATGAGGATCCACGGCTTGTGCAAGATCCTACGGAAGATGGACATCCTCCAGGAGGTCCTCTCCTTCGCCCATAAGCGCTCACTGAGCAAGTATTCGGAAATTGACCACGAGGAGGATTTTTTTGAAACTGGAGATGCCCCGGATATTCACCGTAAGTGGTTTTCACTATGCTGAGGGTTTTTATGGGTCACACCGTTGGCTGTGCGGGGAGCAGGATGCAGAGGCAGCGGCTGCCTCTTGGACTTCTTCCTGACCTGGTGAATGTGCTTTTCTCCCCCTTTCTATTAGCCAAAACACACCAGAAGCCGGAGATCAAATCACCCAGCTTCTCTCAGGTGAAGGTGACCGATCTCTTCCACAGACTGGTACGTAACAGCTCTGAGATGGGGTAGCCCCACGGGAGCAGATGTCACCTCCTCCCCTGCATGCTCTGTTTTCCTTCTTCCCGGCGCAGCCACTCTCTGAGAGGGATGAGCTAATTCCTTGTAGACAGGACCTGGGCAGGAGAAAGGATGGAAGGGCATGCGTCCATCCCTGCAAGACCTAAATGGGTTGAGCCAGATTCAAAAATCCACCCTGAATTTTATTGTGAAGTTTCTCCAGTGCGTGAGGAAGCTGGCATGGGTGTTTTGGATGGGTTTTGGGCTATTTAGGGAAGCAGAGCAGGTTGAGGGTAGTGTTGTCCCTAGGGATGACATTGCTCTATCTTCGATATATGATGTTGACCAGCTAGGGATCACTATGAAAATCCCACCAGGTCCTTTATCTCTGCTATCTGTGGGCTCATGGAGTCCTGGGGAGAAGGGCTGAGCTTTGGGGCTGCCTTGGAGGCTGTGCTGACTGCACTGTTCCCATACCCCAGGCACCTGAAGCCCACGTAGCACCTTGAGGAAAGGTTGAGTTGGTTGGGATATAATCAGCACTTCTGCTTTTGGGGAACCTGAGTGGAAGGCAGGCACGTATATGCTGCTTCTGGGAGAAAAGAAAGATTTTTTGAGAGGTCTGACCCTGAAAGTATGACCTATCCCAGTGCCTTGTACCTTATTGTTGACCATCCAGTCTGGTTCTGTTTCTGAGGTGCAAACCTCATCCCTCTCATCCCTCTCTTTAGTTTCAGAAGGGGGGAGATAAGGAGCCAGCTCTGCACCAGAGATTTCTGTTCCATTTCTTCAAAGATTGCAGTGTCTGAAATGATGCCAACTCCCTGACCTTGGTGAGACCTTGTCTTGCCTTGCAGGGAGGATGTCATAGAACCATGACCTAAGCTGCTTCTAAGAGAATAAGAAAGGAGGGCTGAGGTCCTTTCCAACCTGCACAAGTCTGGATTGCTGCTCACGAAGTTGTCTTACAAGTGATTTTAGCTCCTCTAGCTTTACTGAGCATAAAAATCCTGGCTTTTTGGACATGCAGGCATGTGCAGGCTCATTATCAGAAAAATGCAAAAGACAGGCTTTCTTGTTCTGCTTCTCCATCAAAAGTTGTATGTCCCCGTTGAGTTGCTCTTGCACTGAAAGGTGCTTTCCTCGTTTCTGCTTTCCACCAGGGGCCCCTCTCAGTTTTCTCAGCCAAAAACAAGTGGTACCCAATGCGGAGAGTCCATCTGATGAGAGGAGAGAATGGCTTTGGGTTCACACTGCGAGGAGATTCCCCTGTCCTCATCGCTGGTGTTATCCCAGGAGGCTGTGCTGCTGTGAGTACTCCGAGCCCTGCTGTCCTCACAGGGTGCTGGAGGTGGGGGAATTCTCTGAGGGATGTGATACTTAATGGAACAAGATGTCAAACACACGTTAGCACTGTGCAGACTCACCATGTGAGCTTTACAGTGGATCAGGAGTAATGTTGTTTTCCAGCAGAACCTCTCTGGAGCATCCTGGTGGGATGCCTGAGGGGACCCCAACATCCCTCAGCACTGTTCTGCATCCTCTGTGCCACCCAGATCCTAGAATCTCCTTAACAGCAGGCTCCTTAGCAGCAGGATCAAGTCCCTGTTGGGGAGATGGAAAGCTTTTAAAAGCAGATCTGAACTGCAGTGTGTACCCTGCGCTACCAACGCTTGCGGCACTGAGCTGGGGTGGGATTGCACTCCAGATAGACACCAAAATGTGGATGTTCCCATGTGGATAAGTTACTAACCCTCTGTTGCATCTAGGCCAGCATGTCCTTGCTGTGGATCACTCCTGACTGTAATGTCTCCACAGCTGCAGCCTGGCACATGCTTTGCTTTAAGCATGTCAAGTGCTTTGTTTTATTTCTGACACATGGGATGAGTGCTAAGCTTGCTCTGTTTTCCCAAGGGTCAGAGCTTGCAGGCACTAATTTTTGATTTTGTAGACCTATAGCGTTTGACCTAAGTTGAAGTTGGATATGCTCTTATCACAGAGCTTGAGATTTCATTGCATGCTGGGTACTGAGCATAGCCATCACCGTGTTTGTGAGAACTGTAAAGCAGCTGTAAAATCATTAGGATGATGGCTTTGAACATTTCATGCTGTAGGCCATACCCTAGCCCTCCCCATGCCTTGTGTTTCTGTAAGATCAGGACCTGCTGGGCAGGGAGGAAACCAATTAGACCTCATGCTGCATCATCATTGAGCAAAAATGGGTGAATCTTCTCTTTTTTTACCCCTGCAGGAAGCTGGATTGAAGGAGGGTGACTACATCATCTTGGTGAACGGCAAGGATTGCAGGTGGTCCAAGCATGCTGAGGTGGTGCAGCTGCTGAAGAGTACTGGGGAGGAGGGTGTGGAGATCGGAGTGATAACCCTGCAGGGCTCAGAAGGGCCAAAAGCTGTAAGTCACATCCTGAGCCTCGGGTGGGAAGCTAAAGCTCTGGGGGGTGAAGTGAGCTATGATTTGCTTAAGGCTCAGCTCTGTACCCAGTGTGCAGCAGGTTAGTTTGCAACCAGCCTGGCAAATATAAAGCAGGTAGCAGCAGATGGAAAACTTCTCCATTTTGCTCTTAGTCTTGAGAAGAGCAAGAGGCAGAGGTTTCTGCAGACAGAGGTTTCCCAGTGCCCTGGGGCAGGGCTGAGACCAAGCATTGTATTTCCAGCCCCAGCTCAGTGCTGCCCTGCCTTTTTTTTCCTCTCTGCTCCCCAAACAGGCAGAGAAGAAAGCAGCAGCAATGTCCTCTGGCAGCGGGCTGCTGAAAAGCAACAAGGAGAACAGCCGGAAGAGCCTGATGAACAGCAAAAGCGCCAGCACACTGCTGGTCTGGAACAAGAAGAGCAAGCGGAGCAAGAACAGCACTTACAGCGTCCCCTTCACGGCCGTGGGAGACAACGAGGCTATGTACTGAGGCTAGGTTGTTTCTTGTGAGCTCTGGGGCTGGTTGCCTGTTGATCCTCATGAGCTCTGATTGCCTCTATGGGCTGCGCTGGTGTCGTGGCCACATGGAGCATCCCTGTTCCAGAGGATGCTGGGACCCCCCCTCCTTGGGGATGCACCGCTGGTCAAATCCTCTCCAAAGAGGTGAGGAATGCACAGCCACTGTTGCTGCTGATTGCCGGACTCCTCCTTCTCCTGTGTTCAACTCTATGGGAAAACACTGATTCATTATTATTTTTTTGCTCTTAAGGGGTCGGGGAAAACTGTGCTTTAGGGTAAAGCAGAGACTGGTTTGTGTTTTCTGCTCAGCGTAAGGAGCAGCCAAACCAAGCCCAGCCATTAAAGCAAAAGCTGTAACCTTCTCTGGCATCTCTCAGGCTTTCTCTGCAAGGTAGAAGGCAGCACCATTGCCGTGCTGCCCACTGCTGGTAGGGCCAAGTTGTTCAAAAGCTACCAGAAG
This sequence comes from Callipepla californica brunnescens, assembly GCA_023055505.1. Lineage (NCBI taxonomy): Eukaryota > Metazoa > Chordata > Aves > Galliformes > Odontophoridae > Callipepla > Callipepla californica. The sequence goes on along the minus strand of JALIRH010000002.1, from coordinate 687,441 downwards.
AGAGTTTCAGTTTTGTGAGCCCCACGTTAGCCAAACCCTTGAGGGCAAATGGAGATGATGTTTGACTCCTTTATTTTTGGGAGAGGGTTTTGCTCAGGCACCGATGATGTGCAGTGATGATGTTTTGGGGTCCTGCTCAGGCCTGCCTCTTGTTAGGCAGCGCTGAGCTGCACATTTGGGTCAGACTGGACAGGGCTCTGAGCAACCTGATTGAGCTGTAGATGTCCCTGTTCTTTGCAGGGGAGCTAGACTAGATGATCTTTAAGGGTCCCTTCCAACTCAAAACAATTCTGTTATTCTATCCCTGCTGTGATACAGCTTAGGGGTGTCCCAGCAAGCTAGGATGGCATTAACCATGTCCCCATTGTCAGGTGGCAATGTATCAGGTCTTCCATCAGATAATCAGCAGAGGGGCAGAGTTTGGGCTGCACATTCCCTTGAGTTCTGCAGGTAGCATAGGGTTGGTCACATCTAGGCTGGCTCAGGTAGAAATAAGAGCGTGGGTTAGGTGCCGTGCTGAACTGGGGCACTTGTGCAGGTTTGTTTTTTATTAATGGGAACTCAGGCTTGCCCAGCAAACACAGCCTGGCTGCACAACCTGCTTCATTGGGAAGAAAAGGGAAAGACTCAATGTGCATTTGTTGTCTCGTTTTTTTAATCAGTAGAGGTGGATTGCCCTAGATTAATAGCTAAGAGCCTTGTTTCTTACTTGGTATGAGATTAAAATTCCAGGAAGATAGCTCCTCCAGATTATTAAACTACTAAATTTGTGCTAGTATTGGATCTTGCACACGTTGCTAATACCCTAACACTGTGCTGTCAGCATTCGTACCAGAACTGGCCTGATGGATACATGCATCTTGGTAATTGTACTGGAAATGCAGGGAGACTCAGAATACGCATAGATATATTGGCAAAATTTTCTCAATCTCATTTCTGCCTCATGCATTAGTTTCCTGAAAGCTAAAGAGCTGTCTGGTCTTGAGTGCTTGGATGATCTTGGTAGGTATAAAATACCCTTCAGAGATGCAATTGTATTTTTGTACTTCTTAAGTTGTGATAAATCTGTTGTGGGAGCTTCATGAAACCGAGAGCGGGTTGGCAGAGAGACACCACCACGATAGCATCCCCCACGGTTTTACCTCCATTTCCCCTCAGTGACCCCCATGCCCACGTGCCAAGCTTTTGGCTCTGTTTTTATTTAAGGAGAACTGGAGGAGTGCTTCCAGCTCTGCCTTCCTTCCTGAGAATCCTCTCCGTTTGTGCGATGCGAGACCTAGACATCGTCAGACAGGATTATGGGTCTGGCTGCCACCATGAGGCCATCTGCTGCAGTCAGATTTTCTGCATAATCTTGCCAGCTGCTCGGCTCAGGAGTGGTAAGATATGCAGAAAATGACTGCCTCACCCTTAACGCATCCTAAACACCGAAATGTCTTGGAGCTAGAGATGTATTTATTTTAAAGAAGTGTGGGCATCGTGGTTCCTCCCGCATCACCCAACCCTTCTGTTGGCATTGCTGGAGGGGTTGTGTTTCGTGCAAATTGGATATTTTTCATAATGCCAGTGGGGTTTTTTTGTTGTTGTTTTTGTTTTTAATTTGTACATGGACTCTCACCTTTTACGGATTAAAAAGCACTGGTTTGAAAACACTTTGTAATGTGTATTTTTGATAATTGTAAGTGGATTGGGTACACTAGCTTTGGTAGATTGGTTTGGTGAATGGGTCAGTTTTATGTAAATCTGAAGCTGGGAGAGATGGTTTGGCTCCAGTGTGACCTGATCCAAAGCAAAGCAGTCTTAAGCATCCAGATCAATCCATCAGCCCTTGCAAGCCATCATCTCCATCTCCAGCATGCTATAGTGGGAGCTGGTGGCTTTGTCACAGGAATTATTTCATAGAAGTAAAGCAAGAGGTGGGAATGGAGCTCAGACTGGATCCCCTGTGGACTTTACTCCTGAATAAAAAAGGAGACCATTCAAACAAGTCATCTTTGTTCCAAAATCTGTGTTTCTGTAGTTGGAAGAGCCTTTGCTGAGGATGAAGGCATCACTCCCAGCTGGAGGAGGAAATTTTTGTAGAGTGGCCAGCTCCATTGTTCGGGGGTGTGATGGCTTCCAGAACCTATGATCCTGCCCCAGAGCTGAGTCACTCTAGGAGCATACACCTCTATGCACCCTAGAGGAGGTTAAAAAAGAGAGTAAGAACTCCGCTCCTGAGACAGTGAGGAGTTCAAACCCTTCCAGATAGGAACCGACCGAGAACAATGCTTTCAATGCCAAGGGGTAGGTGGTGGTGACCCTGCTCTGTTTGGGCTCAGCTTCTCTTCCCATCTGCCAAGCCAGGTTTAAAATAACATCTGACATCTTTTTGACTTCATTTTGCAATGTAGACACTTAACGACTTGTTTTCCAATTGAATTGTTTTCCAATTCCAGGTTTCTGTGCACAGCATCAGCCATGAAGCCCTGCCAGGTTTTAACCATGGAGGTCTATCAGGTTGTTAAAGCCACCTACGGATGTTCTGCTGCAGTAGATCCCCTTCCCACCTGCCACTGACATAGGAAACTTGTGATGCTGTAGGCAGGATCACCTCCTCCTCTGATGACAGCTTTTCAGATGTGTGCTCCCATCAGCAAGATCTTATGCTCCCTGCAGCAGGGCTGGATTTTGCCATGCTTTTCTTTTCCTCTAAGCCAGAGAAAACATGAGCAGGAAACACAAGAGCCATTGGAAAAAAAATAGATTTTTGAATTTGATGTCTCTCTAGCCTCCATCCCTGCAGTGGCGAGCTACAGGTGTGTCCAGGAGCTGAGGCCATGCTCAGCTGTCTTTAGTATGAGCATCATCATTTAGGATGAGGTAACACGTCTCACCTTGTGACCAGCAAGGGGGTACAATTAAGGTTTTAATCATTTGTTGATTTCCAAGACTCTTAGGACAGAAGACAATGGTGTTCACTGTCTTAGAAACCACCTCAGGTAGAGCCCAACAAACCCACAGCATTTCAGATAAGTTTCCTCCCTTTAGGGTTGACTTTTCCAAAATCTACTGGTGTGTATATCAATCATGAGGGGAAGGTCTTTTGATTTTCCTCTCCGCTGAGTGCCCTTCTCTTTCAAGAAGAGAAGGTACCCACGCTCTTGGGGCTGCACATCTACCTTCTTGCTGCGTGGCTCATTGATACCATAATCTGTAATGATTCCTTGGATAATAGGTGCTCCTGTCCATCTCTTGGGGAAATAAAAGAAAGCATCTAGTGTACTGATGGCCACCAGCTCCACAATGTGGTTTGGTGCTGGGGTGTTGTGCCCACATAAGGTGCTCTTGCTACCTGCTCACTATGCAGATTTTGCAACCCACAGGCTGTTGTTATCCGGATCAGACTGTTGAGAAGTGTCCAACACCGATTGCAATGTGTCCTGAGTGAGGGAAGATGAGCAAAGTTGGCTTGGTAGGAGGGTGGATCAGAGCAAACTTTCTGCTGCCCCAGGGAAGGGGAATGATTCAATGCCCACTTGAATCATAGAATTGTTTGAGTTGGAAGAGGCCTTTAGATCCCTTGGACTCCCTCTTCATTCCCTGTCTGGTCATGGAAGAAGGCATCATCACAGAGTGGTTGAGGCTGGAAATACCTTGAGTAACATCTGGTCTCATCCTGCTTCACCATGTGCTGCCCAGATTGGGTTGGAGATCCCAAGAGAAGCACTCAGACCCTCTATGGTCCCTGTGACACCTCCAGCGCAGTAGTGATGGGGAAAATCCTGGACTCCAGTTAGTCCCAGATCCTGGCACTGGGTACTTCTGGAAAGAGCCATGCTCTGTTCTCCTGTACCTCCCTGTGGGGATTTATGGACATTGCTGACATCTCCCTGAGCTCTCCCTGCCCCAGACTAAGCATCCCCAGCTCTCTCGGCTTCTCATCCCAGCAGACCTGCTTCACACCTTTTGGTGGCCCTTCCTTTGGTGGACTCTCCCCCTGCCTGCCCCGGTCTCTCAAGTGCTGTGCGCCCAACGCTGGTCCCAACACTCCAGTTGTGGTTTCACCAAGCATCCCTGGCTCTCTGTGCATCCTCATGTAGAGCAGAGCGCCTTCTACCACCTCCCTTTCCAGCCTGAGCCCACTGGAGGGCAGCAGCACCCTGTCCATGCTCTGCTTATCACTGTATCAGCGTCTGCCACCCAAGGGCGAAATGAGGGGTATCCCTGGGGTGTTTTAACCCTGGGGTGTTTTAAAGACCAGTGCAAAGCATGGCATGAAAAGTGGTTCTAAGCCCTGTATTCTTATGGGACAAGTAGTCCAATGGAGGAAGCTGGGCCTTTGTGAAATTAATCTGGACAAATCCTGGTGCATTAAGAGTTGTCTTTTATAAGCTAGTAGCTTTCCCGCAACTCACCCTTTCCGTACTTCAGTCTGCAAAATTTTTACCTTAGGCAAAGCGCAAAGCTGTCTCACTTTGGAATCACCATCCAGCAGTGAGGATCTGCCTCCAGTTGTCACTGGCAAATAGCAGCAACCAGAGGTGGATAAATTTCTACTGCGTCACAAACTCTGCTTCCATGGAAGAATTGATTTCAGGACTTTTGTCAGCCTCAGGAAGCACTGAGTGATCACGCTTGGGAATACCTCAAGTAGTGAGGTCCAGAGGGCCAAGGTATGAGGCAAGGAGGCCTTGCAGTGATGAACCAGAGTCATGTCATTGAGCAAAGCAGATACACTACAGAGCAAGAGGCCATCTTGTGATGAAAGCAGGTCATGCTGTGAAGGAAGGGGATTGTACTAAGGGACAAGAGAGTCATACTATGTAATAAAGGGGCCATGCTATCATAGAATCATAGGATTCTACCAGGCAAGGACATCGTGCTGTAAATAAAAGGGGTCATGTTATGGAGTAAGAGTTGAACTGTATGATCTTAGATGATATTTACAGTTAGACTAGATGATCTTAGAGGTCTCTTCCAACCTTAGTGATGCTATGATTCTAAGAGGGTCATGTTAAGAGGCAAGTGGGTCACGATGGACAAGGGAGTTGTGCTTTGGAGGAAGGTGAACATGCCATGGGGCAAATGGGTCACACTAGTGGATAAATGGTGTCATTCTAGGAGTCAAGAGGATCATGCTATGGAACGATGAGGAATGCTGTGGATCAAAGTGTTCATGTTATAGGGCAAAGAGACTTTCATGGTCCTGGAACTCAGTGGGGCTTTTCAAGGCACAAGACCAGCTGGTGTGATCTCACCCAGCGTGGCTAGTGTAGCAGGGCCGTAAGCCCAAAACTTGCACTGAACAGAGCCAGCAGCCAACACAACCATCCCAGAGCTATATGACCTGCTAAGATCCTGGGGACAAGGGACGCACTGCAGCATATGAAGGACCCTTCTTTGAGCACGTGGACGCAGATACTCAGACCTATGCATCTATGCAGAGCAGCAATGCCAACACAGCTTTCTACCAACAGACAAATGAACCAAAGGCACGTAAGTGGGATATTGGTCTGTTTTCTGTCCATTTGCCTTTAACCCCAGACACTCACAATGAACTCATCCCATTTTTTTTCCTATCTCAGAAGCAGTCCTCCTCTTTTTCTCCGCACTCACAAAAGGCCCCATCTTTAATGGGAAGGACAGAACTGAGCCGTTCGGAAATGGCTCCTGAATCTTTAATAAAGCAAACATTGCTTGGGCCATAAACATATGATGACAGCAACAGAGGCTCTCAAGCTTATTGCCTGGCCGCTAGTTCTTTACTTAACTCTGCCATAATGGCTTTAATAGCCCGGGAGGGAGCTGAGGTGAAAGTCCTATTAAAAAATGTATTTCCGAATTTAATTGAGGCTCCATCTGTGGGGAAAGACAGAGGAGAGGTCGCTCCACAAGAGAGCCATGAAAAAAGAGCTCTCTCCTCCTCCACCTCCGCCTTCCCCCCATTTACTTCTATCCTCACTGGTTTGTGCCTGGCAGGAAATCTCATCCCGACTGGTGGCCGTGGGGACACAGGACATCTGTGAATCTCCTTGGGGAGATCACCAGACCCCTAAGACCATCTGCAGTATGAAGAGGGGGCACCCCTTTTTGTGATGCATGTCTTCTGGATGTCCCCTTCTCAATTGTCCATGGGGACCATCAGTATATGCAGGCAGCTCAGCCATCATACTAGCCTGCACCCAGGCTGGCCAGAGGTATCAATAGGTGGTTGATATGCCTGTCCTTCCATCCATCTGACCCTCACATGACCCTTCTGTAAGCCATCAGTCTGTCTGATAGTCTCCACTGGCTTCTATACACCTGGCTCCACATGTATCTGTGCATAGAATCATAGAGTTTGAGTTGGAAGGGACCATGTTGTCCAACTCCTCTGCAAGGAACAGGGACATCTACAGCTAGAACAGACTGCTCAGAGCCCTGTCCATCATGATCTTGAGTGTCTCCAGAAACGGAGCATCCACCACCACTCTGAACAGCACGTTCCACCGCCTCATCACCGTTATTGTGAAAAAGGTTTCTCCTTATATCCAATCTAAAGCCCCTCTCTTTCAGTTTTCAAACCATTTTTTCCTATCACAAAAGACCCTGCTAAAGAGTCTGTCCCCTTCTTTCTCAGAGAATCCCCTCTCAGTTCTCCCTGGAGCCTTCTCTTCTCCGTACTGAACAGCCACAGCTCTCTCAGCCTGTCTGTGCAGGAGAGGTGTTCCATTCCTTGGATCTTTTTTTTTTTCCTTTCCCTTATCCTATTATATACAAACGTGTGTATACATATATACATCTATATCATCAGTATGCCCCAGCTCCATCTATAGCCATCTATCTGTCTGTCTGTCTATCTATCTATCTATCTGCCTATCTATCTATCTATCTGCCTGTCTATCTGCCTATCTATCTATCTGTCTATCTCTTCCTATCTATCCTATCTCCACCTATCTATCTATCCAAATGTCTACCAATCTGTCTTCCTATCTCTCTCTCTCTCTCTCTCTCTCTCTCTCTCTCTCTCTCTCTATTTAACTCTTTGTGTATTTAACCATCTACTCATCGATCCATCTGTCCATCCATCTCTCTCCAGTTACCCAGCTTTCCTCCATCCAGGAAAGCTTTGTGCGTTGAGACCTTTATGACTCTGTAAAGAAGTCATCTGGCAGGAGTCCCATGACCTGGGTCACCACCATTTGGGGCTAGCTGTCCCAAAATAGGATTATTTCACCCCAGACAAATGTCTATAGGAAGACAGATAAATGAAGAGACAGACAGAAGGTGCATAGATGATAGATATGGAAAGGAGGAATAAAAGGAGTTGGGATCAGGCTGGGAGATGTCCCTGTCTGCTCGCATCATGGCAAACAGTGGCTCTAATTAGTGATGAAGAAGAGAGAATGGGAGCAGAGAAATTCACTCCTTCCTGCACCTCCTTTCCTCAACCCCTCCTGGCGAGCATCACCCTGAGTCAGCAGATCTGCCGAGGTCACGCCACCCACTGTATTAATTGGATTAATAAAGATGTACGTCATTGAGGTAATTACTCGCTAATTGGGGATGACAAGGTTGTCAGGGTTTGTCCCTCAAAGGGACAATTTCCCGTCCCCGTCCCTCCCCTTTCCCAACACGCACCGAGTCAATCTCATTAATTAAAAAATCAGAGAGTCCATAACCTTGTGCTGCCAGGCCCCGGGGAAATTATCACCTCCAGAGTCATACAGCAGGGCAAGGTGGTGGCATCTGCCACCTTTGGCCACTGGAACCTTGCACATCTGGGTGCAGAACGTTCTGACGGTGGGACAGTCTGGTGCCACGCATTGCATGGTCTGGTGTTGAGCCCTGCAGAGGGATGAGGGGGGCACGCACATCTGGATGTGAAGCTGAAGCATCTGGATGCTGAGACTTGCACATCTGGGTGTTGAGCACATCTGGATGCTGCACAACCCAGTGCATGGGCTGCTGCAGAGCCCTATTAGTGAGCTTTAAACAGCTGGATCTTGACTCCTCTATTCTGGATGCTGAGCTCTGCACATCAGGAGAGAAGAAGACACATGTCACGATATTGTGTGACCTCAGCACTGCTTCAGCCCGGGGGTGCTGAGTTTGCTGGACTCAGCTAATGAGCCCATGCAAGCTCCCTTGCATGAAAATTTGGCTTTTCCCACACCTCTTTGATGTGGATCTCCAGATAGTGCCCTCGTATCCCATCTGCTGTTTCCTCAGAGGGGAAACTGAGGCATACAAGCCCATGGGCTCTGCTGCTGCCCATTGTCTCCTCTGTGCTCCAGGGTGAGGGCTGGAAGGTGATGTTTCTTCAGCTGCTTATGCAACAGAATCAAATTATTTAATCCTTGCTGAGCTGAAATCAGCCTCCCTGCCCAAGCCCCTGTATATCGGAGAGCACGGATAAATTAAAGTGCATATTAAATTGCTTGAGCAGTCATTATAATTTGCCATACATTCATAATGCTACTGATCTCATGTTTCTACAAAGACTTGAACTCCTCAATTGATCGATTTAGGGTGGGTTTACTTTCTTCTAACCTTTTTTGTTTGTTTGTTTGTTTGTTTTAATGAGTAGCCAGCATAATAATTTTTATGATTTGAAAGAAAACTGCAGCTGGAGCTTTCCCCTTCCATAGCCACAGTGAATTGCATCGTGCCGACATTACCTGAACCAAAATTCAACAGAATAGGATGGGAAAGACAGCAAAAGGAATTCTCTCCAGATCCTGGGACAAATACAGCAGACAGTGCATCAGATGGAGAATTAAGAAGGGTTTGAACCCCCACTGAGCACTTGAGCATATTGAAGGTACTGGGCTCTCCTTTCTGCATTTTCCTCCACGGTAAGAAAGACAAACAATAAAAATATGATTAAAGCCAAGAGATTAGCACAGGCTCAGGAAAGCCTTCGAGCAAAGGATCATCTGCAAATGATGCACCTGGCAAAAAGGCAAACAGCACAGAACAAACAGTGTTCTTGCTCCCAAATCCCTCTGGAGACACATGCAGAGGACAAAGAGGTCAGAGTGGTGTCATGGGGCCCATAGTATCCATTCCCTGGATTTTTAACTCAAAAACTGCCTTCGGAGAGCTCTGGTAGGAGATGCTGAGCTGTGTCCAGCAGGTGCTGAAGGAGAGTGATTACCCAAGCGATAAATCAACAGTGTGGGGCTGATGATATAATAATGGAGATATGATGTCATCTCAATCCTGCCCATTGATTTTTTTGCCTTTTTTTTTCCCTTCCTCTTGATGAATCTCTTTTCCCATCCATTCCCCTCCCTGAACTCACATTGCTGCTGCTGCTATATGGCTTTTTATTTCCAGACCTATTGACTGAGCTCGAGTGCCATGATAAAGTGATGAGAATCGGTGCCTGCATGGGGACCCTTGCTTAGGACATCACACTGAGAGGCCATACAATCCCAGCAATCCCTTAAACCTCACCCACAGATAACAGGAGAATTTTTAGTCAGGGATTAGCTGTGATTTTGTGCTTGGTCCATGGGTTGTAGCCTCCCTCTTATTTTCTCCATGCTCTTCTTCCCTCTGCTGCTGCTGCAGATGAGGAAGAAACATCTCCCAGGACACGAAGAAACCATCTAAACACACATGTAGGGTGAGAGGACGTAGGAAAAGGTTTTGAAATGGAAGTGAATCAGTCTTGGTTAAGGTATTTATCTTACAATCACAGAATCATAAAATCATTTGAGTTGGGAGGGACCTCTAAAGGTCATCCAGTCCAATATGTGTTTATAATATCCCTGGCCTTGGCAGTGTATTTGAGCATCCACAGTGTAGCAGGACCTACCTGATCTTGTCTTTTTCCTGGCCCCATCCACAGGTTTCAGCTGCCTAATCTGCTGTACACCCTGCCCGTCCCTTCTGAATGGATATCCATTCAAAACATTCAAAACAATGGATATCCATGCTCAACATGGCACCAACATCTGTAGCTGCTGTCTCACATCATGAAGACAACCCAAGACCAGGCTGATTTGGAGTCCCATCACCTTGAACATCCTTCTAGGGAAGAATTTCCCTGTTCCAGCATCCCGGCTTCAGAAGGAGAGGCACCAGGCAAGCTGACTCCTCTGGAGCAGACAGTTTTCCATCGGAAATGCAAGGACAAGCATTAATCCTCAGTCTCCGCAGAGTCAGGCTCTGCCACAGTTGAGCAAAGGCTCCAGGCAGGGAACAGTTTCCTCACATGGTCCCCTCCATATCATCTTTCCATAGCCCTACCATCCCTCCTTGTCACCCCATAGCATATCACCCACTTTTCTATCAGCACCGAGGACAGAGGGCCTTATCTCCCCACGTCATTACACTCCACAAGGGGAGAGGGAACAAGATCCATCACACAGCTGGGGTGGTATTAGGTAAAGTTTCAAAATACATATTCATTAGTTTAAAAATCGGAATGAAAAATATGGATATGAAGATGCTTTGCACGCACTGAAATCATGCATGTGGACCTTAGGGCAGGACGTCCCTGCTCCCCTGTACCCTATCTCCTTCTGTCCCTGTCCCCAAGCTTTCCAAGCCTCAGAGAAGGGTTGTGGCTCCCATGCTCACCTGGGCAATTGAAAAGCGGTGAGCAAGGAGCAACTGATGGATTGACTGAGCTGCTGCCAGCAATTTCACACCGTGTAGATCCATTTATCACCTTGGCATGAGAAGAGTAGCCACCAGTATGAAAAGCCACCAACAGATGGTACATCTGTCACCAATGGGAAGGTGACAGCATCCTGAATGTTCAGAAGATTGAGCAGCAAACAGGGAGGGATGGGGGTTTAGCAGTCCTCTTAGGACCTTCCAGTGACTTGAGAGTACCTGACCTGCCCCGGGGCTGTGAGGATGCTGCATCCAAGGCTGCACCCAAGAGTAAGAGAGATTTTGGGTAGTTTGGGGATCACAAGAGTACCTCTGATGGCAAGAAGTTGCATGGGACCTTCCATCCTGTAGTATCTGTTAGTGTTTTCTGGGACATTTTTTTATCCCTGAAATTTACTCAGACCTTACTATAAAAAAATAAATAACACAGACAGCTTTGGAGTGCATCTCCTTGTCCCGTCATGTGCTGTCCTCTCCGTTGCTGAGGTGAGCACTTCCCTGAATATCCTCTAAGGGGCAGATTCAGAGCCAGCTCAAAGGAGCCACCATCCAGGCAGGATCAGAGCAAATTTGCCTTTAGCTCCATATGTGTGCACAGCACATTCTTGTAAGCACGCTGCAAGCAGAATGTTGTTTGCAAACATACATGTTGTCCATTTCTAAGTGAGCAAATGCACACACAGTCTCTGTGTGCATGTGGGAAGATGTATACCCATGTGCAGCCCGGTGGCCCCTCATTGGGTGCTTTTTAGGGCGCACAGTGGGGTGGAGGACATTACGGCACATCTTCCTCTAAATGGTAGCTGTGTTTTGCAGAGTTAGCATTTTGTGCAGTGTAATGTTAGGGCTGCAGTGGGAATTGCTCTCTGATATTGAACAGGTAAATAAAGTACGGCTTAGAAAAGCGTGCAGAAATGGGCTGTGCATGAGGCAGTCTTCCCCAGGGCGTCCTTAACCTGCAGCCCTTCCTGTCTATCCTGAGACCATGGCAGCCTCCATTCTCCTTGAGACCATGGTTGGGGGCTGTCAGTCCTGCAGCCCCCGTTCTTCTTAATCCCTTCCCAGTTCTTCTGTACTCCAAGAGCAGGAATTGCCCCCACAGGAGTCATTTTCCTCCTGTCCAAAGAGATGTGGCTTGATGGTGTGATGGTGATCAAGAATGGTCCTTGCTCACCCTTGGACCTCCACCATGTCCACCATCCCCATTGGGATTCTTTGCTTTGAGAGCGTCACAAAGGGGACAGATTCAGCATTTCAGACATGGGCAGAGCACATCCAACGCAGCTCTATGCTCTTCAGCACTAGCATTGTGAACCCCTTCCTGCAGCCTAGATAGAAGTTGAGCATGATGTCACATCTTCTGTGGGTCCTTTAGAGATGAACCCCATTTCTCACAGTGCCCAGAAGCAGAAGGATGCTCTGCTGCTGGGGAACTGCTGGGAAATCAATCCTTTCCTAGCTGGAAATCCCATCTGAGCATTCTGCCCATCCCTGCTTATTCCAGGATTTGCTGGTGGAAACCAGGACGGATATTTGTTGCACAATCAGAATTGCTCTCCATTGTCCCTCACTGTTACCATGCAAGTGACGTAACTCACATTCCTGCAACCCCACAAACTTACCCATAGTGATGGTGCAAAATCCATCCAAACCCATATTTATAGAGCAGCAACATGCTCATCCCAGTGCTCATCACTTTCTAATTTGCTCCCCATCTTTCTCCTTGATCCAACGTAGTTGTAAAGCGGTTACATCTCTGCTGAAGGGGATTTGAGGCTGATGTATATCAGTATTTTCTACTCACCTTGGGGACCCATTTGTGAAGTTACTGCTGTAAAGAAGACGGCTGCCACCGAACACTGAGCAGCCCTTACATGCAATATTTGGACAGATTAATGGCATCAGCATGGGGTAGCTTTCCTTCAGATATATTAAATGAAAAGATTATTATTTTGTTGTAAAACAAAGAAGAGAGAGAGAGAAAAGGGTTGGAAGATGAAAGCCCTCTGGAGCTTGCATAAACCTAACTCTGGAGAAGAAAGATTTGGAAAAAGGAATTTGTTGCTTATGAAAAATTTCCAGAAGAAAGATCGTTTTAGTGGTGTTCTGATGGTGTACTTCAAAACTGAAAATCCTTCAAGGTATAATTTAGGTATGTTTACTAAAACCTCTCAAATTGGTTTCTTCTGGTTACTTTTTGAAAAGTGTTTTCATTTATAGGAAATAGGGAAGTGGAACATTATGCACTTTTGTTTTCTCATTGAAAATGTGGAGAATTTCCATGGAAATAACCCTAAATGAGAGAAGATGCCATTTGAAATAAAATCACAGATTTTCAAGCACTTACTACCATATTAATTGCTGAATTTGGTACAGAAGCAACGGTTACTTTGGAAATTTTGTGATTTCACACTGGAGCTTTCCATTGTAAACCCGTGAGAAGGAATGCAACCTACGTCCAGAAGGAATGATAATGCCTGAGTTCCTGGGACTTAGAATAGCCCTGTCTGGGAGCGAAAAAAGGAGTTTGCTGCCCCAAGGGTGATGCACATCAAGGTGAGGTTACCGTAAGGGGAAGGAGGCATGGGGAGAGCTGGCTCTGAGTTTGGCCTCAGCAATACATTGCTTAGCAGAGTCAGGCAAGGACTCTACGAGCTCCGGGGCTGGTCAATACACCTCGCTGCGATCAATGGACAAGCGGCAGTAATTACATTTCCAAGATCAAATGGGCATATAAATGTTTCATCTGGGTAAACGTTGTGTTGTCGGTGTGTTTTTTTGGTTTAGGTTTGTTGGTTTTTTCCGTTTCTCCTTTCTGCATACACTGCGGGCATTTGAGTGGATCCCATCGACCCAGACTTAGACTTCCCACCATAGCATCTCCCATAGCTCTCTAATAGCTCTGGCACAGGTTTGCATCTATTTTTACACCTGTCCAAGGTAGATGGACATTGTCTACACCAGCAAACATGACTGTGATGTGAATACATCCAAAGAGACCTAATGCACCAACCATAAAATCCACTCTTCTATCACCACCGTGGCCTCCATCCTGTCCTGAAGATTTCCCTGCTGGATGCTGGATCCCCAGATTTGTCATCCATCAGTACATGGACATTTGCATCCCCATATTGCTCAGCAGCTGGACGTATCCCTAGCAGCAATGCTGGGAAGCATCCTCTCCAGCCTCTGCCTCTCCCTGTGCCATCCAACACCAGTCTGTTTTGCACAGCAAAGCAGAAGAAACTTGAGTAGCCTCTGAGGACACAACATAACCACTTGGATCTCTTTCACCCTGCAGATAAGCCCCCAAAGCATTTTCCTTCCGGATGCTTCAACCCTTTTCTGACACCACTGACCTCCAGGCTGTGATGTACCAATGCTAAAGGACTGCAGGAGAGGGAGCTGAGTTCTTCCAACACTGAGCAAGTATCTTTACGCAGATCAGGGAACAGATGACCCCATCTCTTCTGCTCCCAATATTTTTCCTTTTCTCACCCCTCCTTGGCTTTTCCTATTTACTCACAGACTTCTCAGCAGATGTAACAAAGCAGAGGCGAATGGGAGGTGAGTCTGGTGGGGTGCAGGGATCAAACCCCTTCTAGACCACATGAGGTATCTTTAGAGGATCAAGGACAGTGAAATTGTGAATGCTACCAGTGGTGTCCATGGAGATCAGCAAAAACAATTTTGATTTTTCGCTGGACGTATAAAAAGCCCCTTTTTGACTACCTAGGGGAGAAGAAGGTATTTGAGCTGTTTTAGATATTTAGAAAGTTCAGACTTGATTGACTGTATGTTCTGGAGCAATGTTATGGAACTGGATCTTTAGTTCTCAGCAGCATCTAAAGTGCGGGAGACAAAGGGATGAGGCCAGACTCTTCTCAGTAGTGTGTGGTAATAGGACAAGGGGTAACAGTCACAAAATGATGCATGGGAAGTTCTGCACAAACGTGTGTGGGAAATTCTTCACAGTAAGGGTGATGGAGTGCTAGAACAGGCTGCCCAGGGGTGTTGTGGAGTCTTCTTCTCTGGAGATAATCTAGGATGACTACCTGTGTTACCTAGTCTAGGGAGCCTGCTTTGGCAGGAGGTTGAACTAGATGATCTCTAGAGGTCCTTTTCAAACCTCTGCAATTCTGTGATTCTGTGATAGGGGCAAATCTTCCCACTGAGGGTAACAGTGATGCCAGAGAACATCCCAGTACCCTTTTTTTTCCCATCTGCTCACCCACCAAACCAAGGCTCTGGTGAGCCATATGTGATGTCTCTTGATGCCTTTAGTCTCCCTCCTGTCTAACTCTGCCTTCATTGGGAGTCTCTGGAGCAGAGATTGTCTCCAAGCAGAGCTGGTCACAGAAAATTCCTTTAGGTACATGGCAAAGCACGTCCTGAATATCTCAATCCCTAACCAAGGTGGTCTTCAATGGGAAAGCAAATGATCTGATGGACCCACGACATTGCAGAGGGGACACTTGCCAGGTGCCTGCCAATCTCAGATCTGCTTCCATACCAGAGTCAGGGATGAAAACACTCAAAAACCCCTTCAGTCCTTGCTTACCTGCTTCCTTCCCTCTTCACCCTTACCATGCGCTAACTACTCCATGCTGTCAAAGGCATCACGGCCCCATGTAGCCTCTGCAGAAGTACTGTCCTTGAGATGTCCTCAGAAGCTGCTGAGGAGCCAGTTCCCTAACTGCTGACTTAGTGCATTGGCTCACACAGGGAGGCATTTTGGGGCCAGCTTCCTCACCTGGGCCCTGGAGCTGAAACCCAACACCAGGCTGACCCTTGGAAGAAGGCTGACTGTCCTGTCCCTGCCAGATGGGAGTTTTACTGCAGAGAACAGGGATGGTGTTCCCAGAGCTCTTGACTGCGGTAAGGTATGGGCATGCTTTTGGACTGGACATTAATTTTGTTTTCCCATTTTTCAAACCCAATCGCACCAACCAAGAGCAGAATTACCTTAATTCTGTGCAAAACCCATTGGGCCTTGATGGGTTTAGCTAATGGTGGTGTCCAAGAACATGACCATCTCCTTGTCCAAGCATGATCAAAGGCCCATAGGGCTGGTACAGATGAGCACACGTTCATTGCCCAAGATGAGTATCAGGTACAAGGCTGACAACCACAACAAGGCTTACAAGTCCTCTCATTGCATGTAACAGTCTCCAGAATATGCTGTCTGCAGGTCAGTGATGGTAAGCACTGACCTGTACTACATCATGTGCCCCCATGGCAGCACAGGACATCCACTTCATGGCACATCTCAGCCTCCTGGGTAGTGACCAAGGTTTGTTTTGGGAAGGTCAGGCAACCTGAGATGCCCCATTTGTCCTTCTCCAGCTTCACAGGAGACAAAATTCCCATACCTCATTACTCTTCTCTCTGTCCTGTGGGTTTTCTTAAACACCACAAACTTTCTATGGCCTAATTCTGCCATAACTAATTGGACTGTGCTACTAATTATATTTCCTTCTCCTTCAAGCAAGTGTTTGCTGCCTCTTGCCAGTAAGTTCTCCTCTCTGTAAACAAATCATTGAACATAGAGATTGACCATCACATATCCTCACCATTCTAATGCACATGAATGTGAAGATTTCTTTTCTTCTTTTATTGAAAACTTCAACTGTTTTTCTAAAAAATAAGAATAAAAACAACAAGAAAACTTCTGGTTTTCTTTTGCGGGCTTCTTATAGGGTTCTGAAAATCTTTGTAAAAGCAGGCTCTTGCCAGAGTGAGGTTTGTTTTGTTAGCAAGGGGAATTGAACAGCAGTTTCCAAGTAGCTCCACTTGAAGGGGGCTTTGCAGCAGTTCACCTTTCTCTTGTTGCTACATCAAGAAGCCTTTGGTGAAGCTGGGTGCTAAGGATGGGTATGGCAAGATATGAATTCCACTGAGACCAGCTGATTGCAAAGAGTTCCAAGAGTCAGCAATGACTTTGAAGTCATTCAAGGTCAGGATGAATGAGTCTCTGCGCAACCCATTCAAGTCCTAGGTGTCCCTGTTCATTGCAGGGAAGTTAGACTAGATGACCTTTGAAAGTCTCTTGCAACTCAAACAATTGTACTATTCTACGATTCTGTGACTTCTCCCAGGTATCTCCAAGTCTGGAGCACAGCAAAACCCCAATTCCCAGTCTGATGACCTCACTGCAAGGATCCCTGTTGCTAATGAGGGCTGGAGAGTTGAGGACAGAACAGCCTCTTTCCCACAGTGCTGCAATCCACATTACTATAATTCAGAGCATCATGTCTAACTGCTCTGCTCAAAATCCCATTTTCATTGCCCCATGTTCCCAGAAGAGAGTGAACTGGAAGAGCTTATTCAAACCAGGATGATCACAACCTCACAACAACCACAGGACAGGATCCCTCTGTTTCAAACTGTTCAAAATACAGTGAACAAATCATCCCAACACACAGCTGAATTGAGGCAGGCACTGAACAGCTAGGAAAGAATGAAACTCCAGCAGCTGGCTTGCTAACTTCATCCTTAAAGCAGGCATTAAAGAGAGCCCCCGCCCTCCAGGTTCCTTCCCCACATTCCTGCATTGAAATAATTAGTTTCCACTTCTAAATTAATATTTTTTTTCCAGAGCTCAGAAGGTCAAAGTTTACTACTTCCAGAAATAAAAAATAAAAATAATACCAGTGAAAAAAATCCCCTCTCTGCTTTGCTGGCAGAAAACAGCAGGGGGTGAGGGGTAAGGGAAAAAAATCAATTTGAGCTTGGGTCAGCGGTGTGTGCTAGAGAGACCTTTGGAGCAATGGAGATTAATTTAGTAGGAGAGAGAAGGCAGAGTGGAAAAGCAAGGAGGGGGAGAGGAGAGAGCACAGCCCGGCTGTAGGGGAGCTGGGGACAGGTTCGGGATGTGCTTGCTCTCTCTTTAATAAGATCCCAGTGTGGCCCAGTGAAATTAATCACTGCTTCGTTAGTACACAGATGCAAAAAAGTGCCAAGTCAGTTGCTGCACTAAAGGAAAAATCCGAAGAACTGCTGTGTCCCAGAGCCATTGTCCCCATGGATGGAATCATACAGCGAGATAATGGTGCCCAGGTGAAGCCCTTCCTGATTGTCTCTGATGGAAACCCTCCAGCCTCACTGGAAACCCTTTCACCAAGCTGATGGTGGGTTCAAAGAGGCTCCAGTAGTAAGGGTGCAGGTCCCCAAGGATCCCTCACCAGAAGGATGCATCCCTGATGGATGATGAAGAGCTTGGCTGGCTATGGAGTCATTGAAAGCATCTTAGTGACAGGAAGGATGGGCCCACTTGCTCATCTCCACCTGTCAAAAGCATCATCTCCGGATTATGTGTTGCTATAACTGGGGGAGGATAATAAGCACCTAATCCATGTCTGCCCAAGCCTTGGAGTATCTCAGTGGAAGATGAGCTCCTTTGCAAATCTGTTCTGCTCACCTCCCTCTGTTGCACTGGTGGTTTCTGTGACGTGGGCCTTTCCAGATCTGCTTAAGAGCTTATGGAGCCCAGCTGGCTCATTAGGGGCACCTTCACAGACTTTGGGTGGGAAATAACAACCTTCGAATCAGGAGGGTGAGGCAGGGAAAGAAAAAGGCAAAATGAATCACAGAATCATAGAATATCCCAAGTTGGAAGGGACATGCAAGGATCATGAGTCCAACTCCTGGATCTACACAGGACATGTTTGACAGCATTGTTCAAATGCTCCTTAAGCTCCAGCATCTTGGGGCTGTTCCTACTGCCCTTGGGAGCCTGTTCCATGCCCACCACACTGTAGCAAAGAAGCTTTTCCTAACACCCAGCCTGACCCTCCCCTGAGGCAGCTCCATGCCATTCCATGCAATCCTATCATCATCAGAGAGCAGAGATTGTGAGTTGGCTGTAGGCTGCCATGAGGCCTACCCTCACCTCTTTTCTGGGCCCAACAAACCAATGGACCTCAGCCATTCCTCATTCATAGGATCGTAGAATCACAGAATCAGACCAGGGTTGGAAAAGACCTCTAAGATCATCAAGTCCAACCACCCACTGATGACCAATATTTTCCACTAAACCACATCCCTCAGTACAATATACAAGTGTTTCTTGAACACCTCCAGGGACAGTGACTCCACCACCTCCCTGGGCAGTCCATTCTAGTGCCTGACCACTCTTACAGAGAAGTACATCCTAACACCCAACCTGAGTCTCCTCTGGCCTATCTTGAGGCGATGCCCTCTAGTCCTTCTCATGGGAGAAGAGTCTGACCCCCACCTCACTACAACCTCTGCTCAGGAAGTTGTAGAGAGCCACAAAGTTACCCCTGAGTCTCCTCCAGACTAAACAATTCCAGCTCCCTCAGCCACACCTCGTAAGGCTTGTTCTCCAGATCCCTTACCCAGTTCATAGTACTTCTCTGAACACGCTCCAGAATGTTAATGTCTTTCTTGTAGTGAGTGACCCAAAACTGAACTGCACCCTCACCAGAGCTGAGTACAGAGGGATGATCACTTCTTTGCTCCTGCTGACTACACTATTTCTGGTACAAGCCAGGGTGCCATTGGCCTTCTTGGCTACATCAGCACACTGTTAGCTCGTATTCAGACAAACATCAACCAATTCCACAGGATCCATTTTCTCTACAGTCTTCCAGTCCCTCTGCCCCAAATCTGTAACATTGCATGGAATTGACGAAGTGCAGGATACAGCCTTTGGTCCTGTTGAATCTCATGAACTCAGCCTAGCTATCCAGCCTGCTCAGATTCCTCTGAAGGACCTTTCTACTCCCAGGCATATAGACACTTGCATCCAACTTGGTGTCATCTGCAGACTCACTGAGGGTGCACTCAGTGCCTTCATCCAAGTCATCAATAAAGATAGTGAACAGGACTGGTCCCAGTAGCTATCCCTGGGGAAACACCACTCATGGCCGGTTGCCAGTTGGGTTTAACTCCATTCACCTCTGGGCCCAGCCCTTCAGCTAGTTCCTTACCCAGCAAAGAGTGTACCTGTCCAAGCCATATGCTGCCAACTTCTGAAGGAGAATACTGTGGGAGACAGTCTGAAGTCTAGGTAGATTATATCAACAGCCTTTCCCTCATCCACCAGATGGGTCGCTAGATCATAGAAGGAGATCAGGTTGGTCAAGAAGGACCAGGCTTTCATGGACCCATGATGGCCTGATCCCCTGGCTGTCCTGCACATGCTGTGTGATCTCCCTCAAGACGATCTGCTCCATAACCTTACTTGGTGCTGACATCAGGCTGAGGGATATGTAGTTCTGCAGAACAATCCTTCTTGTAGATGGGAGTCACACTGGGAAGCCTCTAATTCTTTGGGACTTCTCCAGTTGTCCAGGAAGGCTGATATATGATGGAAAGTGGCTTGGCTGTCACCTCCACCAGCTCCCGTAGTACTCTTGGGTGAATCCCATCCAGCCCCATGGACCTGTGGCAATCCAGGTGGAATAGTAGGTTTCTAACTGTTCCCATATGAATCGTGGCAGGTTTATTCTGCTTCCCATCCAAGACTTCCAGATCAGTGCCTCAAGGATAACTGGTCTGACAGATGTAAAGAAGGCACCGAGAACCTTGGCCTTTTCCTTGTGTTCAGGGGTCACGTTCCATGCTGCATCCAGTAAAGGATGGAGATTCTTCTTGACACGCTGCTAATATAATTGTAAAGAAGTTTTGGTTCTCTTTTAACCCAATGGCCAAGCTGAGTTCAAGGTGGGCTTTTGCATTCTTGAGCTCTTTACCCTTTCTAATCGTTATAGCCATCTTTTGGACTTTTTCTAGACTTACGCATCCTTAGGATGCTCTTTAATGATGAACTGATCTGTCATTCTCACACTGCTATGGAATGTGAAAGGCCCAACCCTTGTTGGTAATGAGTCATTCATGGATTGATTGATTTATCTGTAACAGCTGCTGTAAAATATTCTGGGGTGAAGTCTGACCATATTGACCCTGGCAAATGTGGCCATCAAAGGCAGGATTGACAATGATGAGTATTGCTATGGGCAGCATCTTGCATTGACTGGGATGACAGCAGTGGTGGAACGTGGCGGAGCAGAAAGAGTAATCTTTGCCTTTCCTAAAGATGCTCCAAAGCTGCCAGAAGTACAAGAATTGAGCCCAATTGGGAAATATGATGTGGTGTCGAGGAAGCAAAGGTGAACTCCGGGCATTCTCCCATGGCCTGGCTCCGAGACTGACCGATTCCAAGAGATGGCAGAGATGCAACTTTGCTTACCAAGGTAAATTGGCTGAGATTTGGGTGGATGTTGCCTTACTCTTTGTGAGATGGTTGGCCAGCCAAAAGCCTCCTGACCACATGACCTCAGCAGCATAAGCAATCACAGGGTGTCCCGCCTGCAGCCATTGAGCTCGATTTTCATTTTTCATAGAACCAAGGGGACCAAGCCAGGGTGAAACAGTGTGATGCTGCAGATGAAGGGCCGGTGAATTGGAAAACTGGGTTAGTTAATTGAAAGTGGGCCAGCTAAAGAGCCAGCTGGAAGAATTCTGTCTTTCTTCAGAGCTCTTCAAAGTATCTCTCCTCTACCACTAACCCTGGCCAAGACTTACCTTGGTTTCTCTCACTCATCAGAGGTAGCAGAAAACACCTAGCTAAGATAAACTGCTGTTACACCACACTTAGGTCTCAGTTCTAGGATGCTTTTCACAGGGAGAGATAAAGATGTGCTTGACTTGGCCTTGACGTGCTGATAACCATAATGCTTACTACCCCAGCTAGAGAGCAAAGGTGGGTCTGCCTCCACCAGGCTCTTGGTGACAGCCAGATCTCACCCAGCTGGAGACGGTAATATTGCTAACAAAGCTTATGTCCAGCAGGATTAATGACTTGCTGAATGACCCCAGGCACTCAGAAACCTTGCTCTGCCAATCATGCTAGCAGAAATAAATAAAGACGTTCTTATGGGTATTTAAAAGGCTTTTAGGAAAAAAAAAATCCCCCAAAAACAGCAACCTCCCCCAACCTTTTAACTGAGTCTGAAAATTATTTAAATGCTTGGCTGGTCAGCAATTGCTTCCAAATTACTTAGGGAGCCATAGGGACCTTTCCACATTAGTCCAGTATCATCGAGTAGTTCTGCCTTGCAACACACCCTGTATTCCCAGGCACAAACCTCACCCTTGGAGGATGTTAGTCCTGTTGACGGTGTTTTGGGTCAAGGGTATTTTGAGATCAAGATCTAGCCAAAAAGGCAGAGCCAAGGTCCTCTGGACTGAGCAAGCAGGATCCCTCTTAATGCAGCCACAGCCATTGTGCCTTGGTTTCCTTGTCTCTAAAAGTAGGTAAAGTGAACAGAAACAGATAGTAAAGGTGGTTCAGGTTGAGTAAAAAATTTGACAAAAAAAAAAAAAGAAAGAAAGCACTCTCTTATGTATCATTTGCTCACATACATGCACACACATACACACACATACATATGCATTTCCTTCTTATGTATGAGCACATCATGAAAGCAGCAAAGGAGGAACACAGTCTGCACTGAAGTACTCTGTTCACAGCTTTGCTGCATAAGAACATTGAAATACATTAAAATCTACAGAGAAAAATAATCTTTAAGGCAAAAAAAAATGAAAGAAAGGAAGAAAAAGGCCCAACTTCATCTGACTTTCATGAGACACCAGTTAAATTTTTTTAGGCTTCCACACAAAACGGAAAGTTGTCTAAAATTAGATCTAGGGAATTATTTTATCTGCATGGGGAAAAGGCTGTTTGATATGATAGCTGTGTAAAGGGGGACTTCTCAGCTTCCCAAACACGTTAGAAAGATGCTTTTGATTTTTTCCCCTTTTCTCCTCCTCTTGTCTTGGCAAGTGCTCAGTGCGTTATTTAAAGAAAAATTAAGAGGCGCTCTCAGGTCTGGCGAAGACCAGCATATAGATTTTTGTTTTAAAATAAAAGGTTGGACTGTTTTTTACTTATGTGCTTTAACACAGCAAAAGAGCACTATAAAAGCAAACGCATCACTGATGTTGTTCCAAGTGCTGATGCTCCCCGTCAGCCTCTCCCCACAGCATTTCCACCATGCCAGGCTCTGCTGAAAGTAGATTTCAAACCTTGCATTTGCAAAGACTGGGACAGAGAAGGAAAAGACTATGAGAAGAAACAGAGCAGAATGGTGCGTGTCTGCACTCATGGGTCACACTACAGAGAGGTAAATTGTTAAGCTCCCATTGGAACTTTCCACTTATGCACAAGTTCCTATGAGCAGCTTACCTACACATGGGGTTGCAGAGCTTACTGGATCGCTCTGCAAACATGGGACAGCCCTGAGCAGCAAGGGACAAAGTGCACCTACAGATTTTCCATGGGTATCTCAACATCACGTAGCTCTGCAGGAGACAAATCCCACGTCACCAACACCCTCTGTCTCTGTGACCGTGCACAACATAGCTCAAAGGCCCAGGACTTGGGTTTGCACAACTTCAAGCACAGCTGGATTTTACAGGGCGCTTGTGTGAGGCAAGAAAAAATGTTGACATGGAAATCAACTTTGAGGTCAAAAGAAAATGTGGTCTCAATAGAGCTGTACAGCGAGAATGATGCTTGGAGTCTAGGAAGCAACAGAAAGTATCCATCTGTTTGGTACCCTCATCTTTCAGACTGAGGAGAAAATAACAAAGTGAAAAACAACAAGCCTCTCATTTTGAATGTATGGGTAAACCAATGCCATATTTTGGGCAGCATGTTACATAAAGACAGATTTTAACCCAACAAGATCCTTTCAAATAGAGCAGAGGGCTTAGTGAAGAAAATGAAGGTCTCTTCTATGCTTTTTTTTTTGTTTGTTTTAGTTTTCTTCTAGCATTCAAAATTGCCAAGGGAATTAAGATCCGTAAGATAAACTTGCCCATGATGCTGCATCTAAGCTCCTTACCTGTCAGCATTTCTAAATTAAAACCTGATCCCCATTCACCTGCAGCCTGTGGAACTGCTCTGCAAGTGTCCACAGTGGTGCTACACGTGACAGGTCCGA
This sequence comes from Callipepla californica brunnescens, assembly GCA_023055505.1. Lineage (NCBI taxonomy): Eukaryota > Metazoa > Chordata > Aves > Galliformes > Odontophoridae > Callipepla > Callipepla californica. The sequence goes on along the minus strand of JALIRH010000002.1, from coordinate 663,874 downwards.
GGGTGAGGAACTGACCATGTCCCAGTCAGTCCTACTCAAAATGAAGGTCACACGCCTAGGCTGCATCTGGGACCGTTTGGTTGCATCATTATCTCCTCCTGGAAAACTGTTCCTCTGTGTTCACCTTGCCAGGTTCCACAACTCTTGTCCTGTAACATCAGCAAGAACAAACTGTTTTCATCATGGATTCACCTCTATGAAGCTTTTACTTGCTCATTGGCAAGGCCACACATGAGATAGATGGAAAAACCTTATGGAAGCCCCACATGCGGTGTCCCCACCTCAAATACTGAATTCCAACCTCCACTTGGGCTTCAGAGCTGGGAACATAGTGGGATGTGGACTGTCATCACAGATTGCATCACTCATTAATGCCTGCACAGGACACATAACGTAAGAATGTGAGGCAAAAGATGTTGTTTTTTCTTTTGGTCTCCACCTTTCTGAACTAAGACAAATTTTGGATTTGGTGAGTGGACAGGTCACAAGCAGCCCATGAGTAAATGGGTGTTCTCTAGAGAGATATGAAGAGTGCGTTTCCTTTGGGTGCAGTGCCCATGAAATAGTGAAGTTCAGATCTGAGGGAAGAAAACCAGACACAAAGATGAATCACAGCCCTGGATTCCTGGAGAGCAGATTTTGGATTGTTAGGAAGAATTCCATGAATTATAGCATCAGAAAGAGGAATTGAAGAGAGGTGGTAGTTTTACAGGCATCAGCTCATAGAATCATACCATCATTTGAGTTGGAAGGGACCCTCAAATGCCATCTTCTCCAACTCCCCTCCAATGAACAGAGACACCTACAGCTAGAACAGGGTGCTCAGAGTCTTGTCCAGTCTGATCCTGAATGTTTGTAAGGACGGAGCATCCACCACCTCCCTGAGCAACTAATTCCAGTGTCTCACCACCCTGACTGTAAATGATTTTTTCCTCATATCCTCCCTCAAACTCAAGAATCTCATCCCAGAATGGAAGCAATTGAGGAAAAGTCATGCTATAAATCTGACACGGACAGAATAAAAAATTACAGTCTGTAGTCTATATGATTACTGAGAACCATCCCTGGTAAAATCCATTCCCTGCCAGCCTCCCACAGGTGGTCCAGCCACATCTTCTCCACTCCTCTCCCTGCCCTCATTCTCTGAGCATCATCCCAGCAATCAACACAACGCCATCTCAGCACCAACACTGGGCAGCAGGCATCTGTCACCGAAATCCTCTAGGAAAATTCCCTGGGAATAAGCTAGAATTGGGAAATCCCATGCAGAAATATATCACCACAAAGGTGACCAGTTCACAGAGCAGCTCCCTGCAGTCAGGTTGCAGTGAAGTCGTTTACCAGCCAAAGCAAGCAACTGTACTCTGCAACCTGTCGTGTCATATTAATGGGCAGGATCATTTAAGCTTGGATAAAACCCACAACTTAATTTTTTTTTCTTTTTTTAGTTCTTGGTGGTGGTGCTTGTTGCGGCTGCCTGTTCCAGATGATGAATGGTTCTGTTTCAGGCTGATCCGCTTGTTTGAGCACTGTGGTGGTTTCAAGACTTCATGCAAAAGAGGAGCCCTGGCCATTTTTCACTCGGAGAGATGAGCGACACAGGAATAAATTTTCCTGCTTAAAATTTGCTGGGCCTAGGGTTTCTTGGTGAGGCAGCTTTGACAGCCTGTCACTTTGCTAGATGTTTGGTGCTCGGAGTATTCTGGGTCCTTTTATTGCGTTTTAAAAGATTTAGAGGAAACAAAACCCTGGTGCATTATGACATTTAGCAGGGTCGATATGTGTATCCGATTCAATTCGGGTGTAAGACTGAAACACACTGGGTCCTGATCCCACCCTTGCTCAGACCAAGATTAAATCAGGAGTGGAATGGTGGCATGTGGAGGAATCCCAGGGCTGTAAAGCAAAGGCAGGTGAGATCATACTAGAACCAAAGGCACAACTCAGCACTGGGTCACAAGCAAGCCAAGACTCAGCATTCTACACCTTCCCATGACACCAAGAGCGAGAGATTTTTCCAGGCCTGATAGAAAAGAGCAGTGTACCTGCCATACACATCCAATGTACAGAGCTGTATATAGACATGACAACACGCAACTGGTGATGGACACATTTTATTCAGTGACATCTAAGGATTCTTGTGATATGAGCCAAGGTCAGGATACTACTCTGACCTCTCATCAAGGTATATTTCCTCTTTTTGAGGCTATAGATTCAACAGGATGAGTGGAATTTCCACTCCAATCTGAACTGCAGTGGGCGTGGTTCACTGAACCCCCCTCAAGCTGAGCAGTAGACTTCTTAGACAAGCTGTCCCTTCAGGAGATTAGACACCCTGCAGAAGAATGACACATCATCTTCCAACTCCAAAACTTCTCACCACCCTGAAGCTACAGTGACACATGAGTCCTATAGCCTCGCCCACTGCATTGCCCTCTGCAACATGTAGGGGATTGGATATTCCATGGAGTTTTCAGTCATCACAGAATCATTAAAGTTGGAATGACCACTAAGTTTGTCTAGTCCAACCATCAACTCACACATTCTCTAGATCATGTCACTCAGTGTGACCCATATCTTGAAAACCTGCAGAGGAGGGGATGTGCCTGGTGTGATGCACTCTTTCAGTGTACCTGTTGCTCTATGCATGTTAGAGATCCAATTTCAGAGGTGGTCTGGGATACCAAAATATGGCAGACTCATCAAATGCATGAGTCTGAAAGAACTGTAGTGAATGTAGGCTTGAAGCATGGGGCAGAATGGGGCGAAGAGTACTTAAGAGACTTCATCTGCAGAAACATGAGGGAAAGAGGCAAAGGATAGAATTATAACAGATATAGAATTATAATGGCTGGAAAAGACCTCCAGGATCATCAAGTCCAACCATAAGACAAGCCAATGTTTGGGGAATGATGGAAACCATCAGCCATAGGAACTGAGACAGCCCAGCACTACCTCAGCACAGATGGTTCCAAGGGGGAAGGAAAAACAACAGAGGATCAATTTCACTGGGCTGGCCCTCAAAGTGGGCACTTGGGGTCGTGTCTTATAAATGCTGCATGGAGTCCTGCAGGGACAGAGATTGGTGTCACTTTAAAAAGTAAACATACGCAGCCTAATGAATGAGTTATATCCCAGACGCTCCATTCCAGGAGAGGTATTTAACAGGCACTATTGGATTCTGCGGTATCTCTCTATCTGTAACCAGTGCATTATGACCATTAATGGATTTTTGAGGCTGGATTGATTTTTCATTAATTTGGTAAAAATCTTTTCCTTCTCCCATATAATTCTGTCTTAAAACGCTCCCACTGACAGCCCGATAAGTCACTCACCTCATAATGCAAGTCTGGCTCATAAATCTCAGCAATCCAATGAGGTGGGGTGTGGGGAGCAAGATGGGCTGGGGGAAGGGGACAGAAGAGGAAACCTCCATGGGTCTGGATAGAGCTACCAGACAGCTTCTGTCATGTGCAGAATCAGAAAGGCCCATCAATTACAGAGAGAGATTGAAGGGTGGGGTATGTGGGGTTGATTGTCATTCAGATGTGGCTTCCAGGGCCTTGTACATCTGTATGTAGGACAGTGTTGTGGGACCCTTAACATTGCACCACATGCAAAGTACTTCACAGGGGATAAAGTCTTACTTACAGGGATTCAGCCCAGGACCTCTCAGTTAAATTTTGTATCTTAATTTTTTTTTTTTTCTCAGAAAGAGTGGTCATGCACTGGAACAGACTACCCAGGGAAGTGATGGAGTCACTGTTCCTGGAGGTGTTCTGGAAAAGGGTGGATGTGGCACTGAGGGACGTGATTTGGTGGGCATGGTTGTGATGGGTTGAGATTGAACTTGATTATCTTAGTTATTTTTTCCAGTCTTCCATGATTCTGTGATCTCTGCATGAATCATGACTTTTCCTTTTATGATCCCAAACACTGCAGAGAGGAAGCCCTCAACCAAGGTTTGTTCCTTCTAAAAGCTATGTTCTAACCTGAAGTAAGTGAGCTGAAGATATTCACTTGTATGCAGACTCTCCTCCCACAGGTATATGTGCACAGCATCATGTTCTGAGCACAAGGCATCTTAAAAGGAGCTGAAACAACAGCTGTACTCTTCTGCATCCACTGCTCCTGCATGATCCCCCACAAATTATTGTGACTGCAGGAAGGTGTGAGAGAACTACTTTGACTCATGCTATTGGATTTTGCTGCAGCTCTTGTTCCTGTGATGTAACCAGTGCATTATCACCATTAAAGGATTTTTGAGGTCAGATTGATTTTTCATTAATTTGTCCCCCCAAAAGGAAAATCCTTCTTTCTTCCCACCTTCCTTTTATAATGCTATCTTTGTATGCACCCATGGACAGTAAGATAAGTCAATGCTTACCAGTGCCATTGATAAAAAAGAGGTAGAAAATGCAAATTTGTAAATCCCCCCTTCCAAACTAGTGTCTCCAAGGGCATGTGTCCATGTAGCTCTCTTCTACTCATAGCTCTCCACTCTTCCAGGTAGGAAATCTCACTCAGTCCTCCCTCAGCAATACTCTGGCAAGAGACCACAGCTCTACTTGTGGTATAATATTGCGTCCTTTTACTGCTTCATTCACAATATGGGTGCAAACAATAATACCCAAACACATCTACATCCTCCTGCCACCTGCTTTGCAAAACTCATGTACCTATGTACCTCCAAAGGTCTTGGGTGTCAAGACTTTAACCAAGTGCACCCCAAGAGCAAAGCCTTCTCCCAATGAGACGATATGCATTTATGGTACGCCTAGCCTGTGGAAGTGCTGCCCATGGTCATAATGTTGGACTAGAAGGGGCAAAAGGAGAAGGCGGATGAGAAAGGTGAGGTCTCCATTGTCCATGCACTTCCATTCCCCAGGGTGGGCAGATGGTTTCTGGGTACTGATCCAGAGAGACTGAAGAAGGATTTCTACAGGTCCTATCTGCCAGCCTCAGGAGGGTGTCACAGGCATCTTGAGGAAACTCAGATGACATGAAATCATAGAATCATAGACTTATGAAGTTTGGAAAAGGCATCCAAGTTCATCAAGTCCAACCATCAACCCATCAACACCATACCCACTAAAACCTGTTCCCAAGTACCACATTTACTCTGAGTCCACATCTCCCAAATCACATCCAGCACTACTATTGCATCTATGTCCTGTAGACTAAGGAGATTCCAGTTGTCCATCCAGACCATTCCAGCACAACAACACTGAATCTGCACACAAATAAACCCAGGTCAAAAGAAAGCCTGGAATTCACATCAAGGATTCAGGCTTTTCCCCTGGAAAAATTGCGAATGAGCAAGAATGCTTATTCAGATGGCCCATCTGAAGTAGCTTTGCAATGTTTCCCAGTAAAAGCTTCTGCTTGCTTCTTGATTATCTTCCAATTGTTTATTAAAAACATTTTTAATGAAGACTAACAAGCAAATAATCAATACCCACACAGGTCACCTAGGAATAGATAAGCCTCAATAAGCCCTTGGGGATCAGTGTATTTACTAAACAGACAATTACAAGGGTAATGACTATCTGTGCAATTTAAAATTAATAAGATGTGATTGCTTCCTGAGGAAATACAAACTGATTAGCAGAATCACAGGTTGAGGTGGGCGGGCAGTTTAGAAATGTGTTCTAACCTCTCTGATAGGGCCACCAGAGCAAAATACTTAATGATGGCCCAATACCCAAGGTCCTCATTAATCTGACAATCAAAAGCCTACTCTGAACTTTTCACACATCTTTTATGGAATCATAGAATCCAAAAACAGTAGCATCTTAAAACCTCCTGTCCAAAACTCTACTTAATTGTTATCAAAGTTGAAACATTCCTTCTTGATCATTTCCAAGAAAACTCCCTGCCTCGGTATATCTTACATGTACCTATCATTTATTTGCTTGTCTTTGTTTTCTTTTTCCAAATTATAAGAGAGAATCTCGTGAGTCTGTAGATGCAGTCATGTGCTTTGCATAACTGCTTTTCATCTCATTTATCTTTTTTCAGTCTCGAGGTCAACCAGCATTTTCCTGGACATGGGTACTGTCTCCTAACTTTATACCATCAGCAGTCTGAATCAGTGGACTCCTCTTTGAAATGGGGTCACGCACAAAATTATTAAATAAAAATGGTCCCAAAAACAAGCTTCAAGGAATTCCACTTATTCACTTCCTTTCAGCCTGATATTTCTCCACTCACTCTTCTCTCAGTCTCTGTGTGTTCCTTACCCACATCATGGTTCTTATACAGACCCTATCTTCATCTCTTATTTGTGAGGTTCCACATCATATGCTTTTCTAAATCCAGATAAATGAGATCCACTGCCTTGTACTCTTCCTAGAATATCTGTTATCCAAGGAATATCTAAAGAGAGAAGGACACTACCTATCTTCAATAAATGTATTTCCTCACGTTTATTGTTTGCTCTAAGTCTTCAATAGGCGGCTCCTTTTGTGTCCCTGAGACCAGACAGCACTTTAATTGTCCAATTTAGCTTATCCTTAAGCCAGTTTCAAAGCAAATGGTTCCACTCAGGTTGATTTACTCTGTTTTCTACTGTATCTCTTCAAGGATTCTGGCTACAGTGTAGTTGCTCCCCAAAAACCTTAGGCATATAGATAGAGTTTCATGTCATATACTCTGGGTGACTTTCTATGGAAAACAAAGTGATATTTCTTCTGGTCATAATGGGAGAAATGAAGTCAGCTCCCAGAGATCTCTCTGTCCTTCCTCAAGCTGCCTGGAATAGACATTCTTGAATCCAGGATTGGAAATTACTGAAAATACTGATGGATCTGTGCACATAGAGAGGAATATGACATCTGTACAGACGATCTCCACATCAGAGCTGAGATCTAGACATGTTGTGGAAGAGACAGCCTTGGGACCTGCAGGGCTGCCACGTCTGGAGAAGACCAGTGTGAGTAGAGATGCTCCTTTCCAATGGCTTTGCTATAATTGGCTGTGACGGTTGATGTCACTGTCTTTGAGCATTTCTGTGTGCTCTGCCAGCCCTGCCATTGCTATTCATCTTCAGTGCCACCTGCCTGCACAGAACAGAGGTGGATGGCTTGCAGACAAGGCCTTCTTGTGTGGCTTCCTGCTGCATTCATCCCTGCTTCATTTTCTAGTATGGCTTTGCATGATTTCCATTTCCGTAGAGCAATACCTGTTGCTGTCACATGTCAAAGACTGATAATGATGAGGGGCAGAAAACATGAGCCCCAAACAACCTGGGCTTCCCTGCAGCACAGTCCCCAAGTAAAAGGCCATCAAAGGAGGCATCAGTGAAGAGTTTTTGTCACCTCAGTGTGGCAGAGCACCTTTATGTCTCCCTTTTCTCCTCACAGACAGCTCATTAAAGCTGAAAGCCTTGAAGGGTGATCAGCCACTAAGCCAGTAAGCTCTCAATCAGTCCTCTGAGTCTAGCTTTGATCAGTAGAAACCAAAGATCTGACTGTGAGAAGGCTGTTTTCCAGCTGAGTTTCTGGTTGCCTCGAAATTTCAACCTGAAATCCTTGAAGAAAAGAGCTGGAATGGGCACTGCAGGACATGAGGTCAGCCCTTCTCAAGATCTGTGTTGCTCTTTCACCTGACCTGATCTTGAACTCACACAATGTTTTAGATCCCTCCTCTTCCCCAGACATTGCAACACTCCTTACAATTAGGGAAATTCCCTAACGTCTAGCCCAAATCTTTCTTGCTGTGTTTTCTCTCTGAGCATTTCTGGCCACTGGCCTCTGAATTATCTACCTTAGATCCAAACTGGACACTCAACATTTTCAGTAGCTGGGCATTTCCTACAGATGTACCCAAGATATGGGAGGTTAGTACTGTTTTGAGGGAGATAAACTCCTATGAGGAAATATTATTCTAAAGCATAAATATGCATTTTCAACATCCATTCAGCAAATTTCATCTAGCCAACAACGTATCCTGACTTGTGACTTTCCTTGGCATACAGCAAGGATACACTGGGTCTTGGACTTCCATTGCAAGGTTTGTGTTAGATGTATCATTTCATTCTCACTTGGATCTTCTGTCCAGAGATATCTTCACACCACCTGTGAGAAAAACAGAAAACAAACAAAACCCCCATTGCCAGAAGGTGAAATATCTGGAATACAAGCATGAAAGAAGAGCCCAAAAGAGCTAGTCATTTAGAAACTCCACATTTCTTAAACAAAAAACAACCCGTATTTGAGAAACCAGCTGTGACCTGAGTCATCTCCTTTGTCCATTTGTAGAGTAACACTAAGTAATGCAAATGCTAGTCCATAACAAATGGAAATCAATAAATATGTCAGGTCTTATCTAACAGAGGGATGAAAGAAATGCCTTCCAAAACCACCCTTCTTCCTACTTTACACCTGCCCACTTCAGCCAGGTTCTTGAATAAGCAGTATTAGCATTGTGAATGACGAGAACTGGGTTGGATGCAAAGTCAGGAGTCATCCTGACTCCAAAGCCAATTCTTTGGAGACCTACCAGATTTGCTCTCTAAGCCTCTCTGGGCTAGATTTATTGGAATATGAGGACAAGGACTGTGTTCAGACTGCCTTTCTGATCCAGCCTCAGCTGGATGGTGGTTGGAAAACATGTCAAAATTTGGCAGGTCTCAGCAATTGGTCATTCTAAACTTATCACTCTCAGCTATTTAGCTATAGAGCCCCAGGAGGCAGTGACACACAGCTACAGATTGTTGTTTGACATAGCTGTGCCTTTGCAAGTTCCCTTTTTCAACTGGTTGAAGAAAAATACCAATAGTTGGATGGAAAACAAATATGAAGACTACCTTCATGCCAACCTGGTATCATCAAATAGTTCCTATCCCACCTTAAAACATTAAGAAACTATTTCAGTCAACTGTGGAGCAGAAAAAAAATCATAAAACTGTACTGATAAGCAGTGAATATGCTTTTGCTCTCTTCAGAAATGTCTGGAAGCTCTTCCCATTTGCATCCAATTGTGGGATTATAACTCACGGTTCTCCTGGCAGCTGATGCTGTAGCTCACCATTCATTTTATGGCTGCAAGCGTTAACATTTCTGCAGAACATCATAGTAATTTTCTGAAAAGAATGATCATTTTTTTAGTGACTCGCAACAATTAATTATCTGCCTCTTAACAATTTGCTGGGATGAATGATTACCAGGGAGAGGCTACTGGGCTCTTATGCAAGCTGATATTCTAATAGATGAATTGGCAAGAGGTGAAAAAAGGTACAATTTGCAGTTTTGGTGAGGAGCTTCCTTGCATGACACCCCTTTCATTTCAGGTCATTACATGCTTTGAAAACCACCCATACCTCACGTGGAATGATGGCTGTCTGGAAAATCTGTGTGTAGCTGTCTGCCAGGACATCATGAATTCCAAGTCTGTGTGCTCCTTGCTCATGGAGGGTCAGCCATGTGTAATGACCGTCAAAGCCAAAGGTTTCATTTTTTATTTTCTTGGTGCCAGGTGCCTGGATGTAGAGCTGGATAGATGTGGCCATATCCAGGCACACTAGCTGTTGTCCTGAACAATGGTCAAAGATGTTCTTCACCGTATCTGGCTGAGAAGCATCCACTCAACACTAAGGTGCTAAAGAGGAGATTTGCACCCATCTGACATGTGATGGCACTGCAATGCTGCACTGGTCAGTCCTTAGAGGTGTTCAACAAAATGGTAGAGGTGGCACTGAGAGACATGGCTAATAGGCACAGTGGGGATGTGTTGGTAGTTGAATCTTACTGGTCCTTTCCAGTCTTAATGATCCTATGATTCTGTGTAAGAACTGGTAAGGGTGGCCCTTTTTCAGGCGAGTTCACATCAAACACCTCGCATAGGTTATCCATTAAGAAAGACTCAGGCTAAAAGCCCTCTCCCAGCAGGACCATATAGAGATCATAAACATAAATCTGTCATAGCAAAAACTCCAGAAATCCTTTCTAGCTTTCAAAAACTTGGAGCTTGCAACTTCCCAAGTCACAGGCAGTACTGTATTTTACAGACCTTTTCACAGATTTCTCCTTTCTTAATCTGTCCTATTTTTCTTTTTTAAAAAAATTCTTGTGAAGGTGTTTCTCTCACAGCATGCCATGAAAAGTATTTCTACAACTTAATTATTTCCTATCAGAAGAACCCCTTCAACTTTTCTCTTTCATTTTGACCCTTCTAATTTTATATGATGTCCTCCCACAAGCCCTCCTCTGGACTTAGGGCACCTTTCAGGAAAAAGGTCAAGGTTTAGGGGGATAGGACTTGATCTTAGTGGTCTTTTCCAACTTTGATGATTTTATGCTCTATTCTATGATTCTATGATTTCTGCTAACTCAGAACAAATGCCTGTATCTATATCAGCCAGCTTGGATCTAACTATCGCAAAACTCATCAGCTCAACTTCATTCACCAGAAAGGGACCAGAAGGTAACACCAAGAGTCCCCACCTGCCAAGCACTATAGAAACACATTCTGACAATGTCATCTCCACTTTGAAAAGGTCACTGTTCAAACTGCGTGTGGGATTCATCTCCCCTAAGTGCCTACAGAACGGATAAGTCCATCCATGCCAGTTATCTTTGAGCCCATTATGGTGGATAGCGATGGAGTCAATGAGGGTTCAGAGCATTATTTATTGTAGCAGTGCAGACGCTGTGCTTCAGGATGACATGAGCTTCACTGAGTCACTGCCCTTTGACTACAGAGTGGTCCCAGAGTGAGGTCAGATATACATGCCTCCACTGTAGACAGTGCATTAGCTCCATCCTCTACCCTCCGGATGGGAATAGGGAATAACATGGGCCATTCCTGCAAGGGTCAGCAGCACTGGAGGAAGTGGACGTGCATGATTGCAAGCAGGGGGAAGCAAGCAACGTGTCTCAGGCAGTGGGGAGCTCAGTGTGGCAGGAGGAGCCCAGCCCTGCTTACAGACTCAATCTGCTGAAGCCAGCACATTTCTGCAGACTAAGCAAGTTTACTAATAAAACCCTCTCATAATCTACCACTGTTCAGAGAAGAGAGAGAGAGAGAGAGAGAGAGAGAGCGCAACTGGGTTGCAGTGTCCGTGTGTAATAAGCACCAGAGATTTAAGTGGGAGAGAATTACCTTAAATACATATCTCTATAGGGAAAGAATATATAGGTAACATTTAAAAAAATCTGTGCTGCCAAAGAGGAGTAGAACCAATTTCCCAATTTCAATTGCAGGCATGCTGGGACTCAGCTTCTCAGATGTTGCCTGCTTTGCTAAATTGGCTGGGCTGAGGGCTGCTCTGTTGCTTATTTCGGCTCATTGTGGTGCATTTATGAAGGGCTGTCACACAAGTCTGACAGGGTGATGAATTGACTGAGCTCACCAGCACTGGGAGATGGTAGGGAGGGAAGGGTTGAGGGGGTTGCCTAGGGCTGGAAGAGGTGAAGAGAGCACTTCTTGGGAGGAGATGGGAGCAGAAAGGAGCAGGGGGAACTATCGCAAAGGTTTTTTCTCTGTAATCGATTCCTCTGGAAATAAGTAGCCAAGCCCAGGGGGAGGCTCATTTATATGAGGCTGGAGGTGGGAGAAATTGAGGGAGGGGATGGATTGGAAGCAGCAAGTTAAGCAATTTGTTATAAAATTCCTAGCTACCGCAAGACTTGGTGTTGTAAGAGATGAGAACTCTGGGTAAGGTACTGAAGCAGATGTGTATCCCACCTTCTCAGATTCAGTCCTAGGATTTCAGCAGCTCTCTCTGCTGGTGTCTTTGGAATGGCTTCACGGCTGTCAACACTGGAAGCAAAGAGTGTCAGGGAGCAGAGGAAGCAGGAGAGAAGGTAAATGCACAGCTCTGGGTTTCTGGACTGTCTGTCTCTTGGGTGTCTGATGCTTTTGCTTTCCTCTCCATGTGTGTGATGCAGGAAAATAGTTTCTTCGTTTGCTTCTTTGCCATGGAAAACAGAAAATATAAAAAACTCAGGTAGACACTAGTGAGAAACCAGCGGGTGTAAAGGAGATATGGATATATTGATCGGTGAGACAGAAAGTCCATCCAAATCTATATCCCTAGCATATTTATCTATTCTCAAGTCTCCCTCCAGACATTTGCCCATCTCCACTATAGATTTCTATCAATTTCTCTATCAAATGTTATGTCTGTCTGTCTTCCTCCCTCCCCTGTGTCCCCTAGGCACATAACACCAACCAGACCAACAATAACAAGGCATGATCCAATGTTAGCAGACATTATATGGAAATAGCAATAATCCTCTTTTATGCCCAGGTGTGATGGCTTCTCTCACACATGGACTGGTACACACTGCCTGAAAAGCCCCAGGTGGACCTTGAAGCCCAGGACAGCAGGGCCAAGCTTGCATCAAACAATTGCATTGCCAACAACCAGGTGCAAGAAGGGAGGAAGAAGCAGCAAAAACATCTCTCCAAGGAGCTGTCCTCTTTCAGTTGACCATGAAAAGCAGCAAACTGGCAAACAGATGTCCCAGCTGGGTAAGCTTGATGCATCCACCTTGCAAGAAAGACCTGATCTACTCAAAAAGTTACAGTGGGGTGGGTGCAGGACATCTCCAGTAAAAGTTGACATGTAGTGTGTTGCAAAACCAAACTCCAGAAAGTGTTTGAAGAAAGCTATACCCAACAAGAATCATGGTGAACATATCTGGGACTTAGCACCAACCTTTATCTCCAATAGGAGAGATATTTTAGTGTAGCTTCACTGTTTCACACATAGAGAGGGAAGGTCTACTGTGTTCCCATCTTTATTGCACTCATCTTCTTCTTAAAGGACAGGGACATCATAGTTAAAAGTGTCTTTCTAGAATCTAATCCTAAATTGCAGTGATATTAATATTGACCATCCATATCTGTAATACATAAAACATATAGATACTACAGTCCCTTCACCAGAACAGATATTATAATAAATAATCGTATAATCTAGTAAATCTTCACTGTGCACTAATAAGCATATTTTTCCTACAGAAAAGCCACCGCTTTCAAAGTGGCTTCATCAAATTCCCTACCCATCCCAGCAGATATATTCTTTTTTATAATTACACTTTTTTGTCGATTTCAAATACAGTTAAAAATGTGCAAACCAAGTCAATTTTTACACCGTAAGTTTGTGTGATATAGGACCCTGGTGTCTCAGACTGCCAGCCTCCTCCCCCTCGGTGCTCCTCTCCTCCCTGATCCTGACATTAAACTACTCCACTTAGACTGGGTACCTGGTGCCAGGCAGGCTGACCTCATTAAAATAGATTACTGCAGAAGTAAAATCTAAAAGGTAATAAAAATTGCCAATATTTTTTACTGGGACATACATGTATTTTTCCTTTTTTTTTTTCCTTTTTTTTTACCCCTCCTATACCTCAGTGGGAAAAGCTCCTTTTTGGATATCAAAATATCCATTTTGAAGTTGAAAATCCTCATTTTCAGTATTACTCTCTATGCAAGATGCTTGTAGTGACCTGTATAAGTGGGAATGTGTTTATTTCACTCTTTTTGCTGTTCCAGTAATTTAAATAGGTGATGTAGAGATGTGACTGCATCTGAGGTGAGCTGAAGCTTACAAGCTAGACTGGATTTCTGGGGAGAGACATCATGAACTGGAAAATGTTTCTTTTTTTTTTTAATCATATCCAGTAGTTTTATGAAAGCTATTAGTTCTCTTACACCTCTTTGAAAAATATGTACATTTTAATTTTCCACACTTCTCTTTTTTCCATGAGAGGAATATCCAGGATATACAAGAATTGTTCCTTGGTGGCTGGTAGCCACAGGTGCTTGACCACACAAATGAAGAGCAGCACCAACACGGTGACTTGTGTTGGCACATGGTCTCCTGTCAGCCTGAAAGGGCTCTTTACATGCAGAGCCATCATGTTTGGAGATACTTGAACCAGTAGCAACATGGAAATGTCAGCAAGCAGGAGATCATCTGCCTGGTCAATGCCACCCCAAGACCAGAGACAATGGGAAGAACATGAGCAACAGGACTTTGTCCAAGATATTTCCAAGATTGGGATATGTTCTGCATGGGAACTCTCCTAACTGAAGTGGAGATTTTGCTGGGAATGGACCCGCAGCTTGTCTCTATTGTGTATTTCCACCCCAGAGGACTGATGTTACGACTCAGATGGGTCTTTGACCTATAGAGCCATGGAGTGGAACTGCTGGCCCCTTGTACTGGACAAGGAGACCATTTGTGCCCAGTGTTCTTTGAAAGGTCTCAGGGAGGTTCTTCTGGAGAAGAGTACTGTTCGCTGACATTTCTGAACAAAAAAAAACATGAATTTTAATAGTGTTTCTAACACAACAAGCGAGCAGTGAAGTGTCCCATCTCTAAGAAGGGTTACTGAGCACTATGTTTATGAGAATGCTGGCCACAGTAAGATGCCATGCTTCACAGGGAAGTTTCATCTTGTAAACCTTGAGGAAGGAGGTTTTACAACCCGCCTGGTGTTCCAGTGTACCCGTCACTAGGTGGGGGCAAAATGGAAATCACAGACAACGCAAAAATGCATGTAGCTAATTAAGTGCAAGCATAGTGTTCTTTCTAGACAGGGGACAAAGGGGAGCTCTTGATCCACTTTGATCAGCTTACCCCAGTCAGGGCCATAATGTTTTGTAATTTTCCCATAGAATGAGGGTCTGGCCATGATGGGCTCTGGGTAATCTGGCAAACGAGCCCCCCACCCCTATCCCAGGACTCTCCCCATTTGCAGATGCTTTGAAAGGGAATTAGAAATAACAGCCTCCCTTGCCCCTGGCACTCTGGGAAGCACTAGGGAGTGATTTACTCTGCACAGGGGAAGCGAGATTTATCAGTTCTTGGAACCAGTGTTTATGAATATTCCTAAAGAGGAAAATCAATCAGTTCTATCATAACATTGCCATTTTTCTAAATGATAGAACAAGCATTTTTATACACCTCGCACTGGCTGGTCAGGAATCAATAGGAATTATGAGCTTCTCTCTGAATTTACTAATGTTCTGGCAGCAACCCCTCCCATCCCTGAAGCTAAGATAGGGAGGCTGCTCAGAGACCCAGGGCTGAGAAGGCTATGGCTTGCCTCACCCATCACTACCCATCTTCTCCACTGTTCATATTTCTTCATTTTCCTCTGCTTCAGCTTGCCTGTGCTGGGCTGGACCAGATCAAGGTAAGGAGACCAAACCCGAGGTTAAAACCAAGGGCTGGATTTGCCTCTCACCTGTTCCAGCTTGGGTTTGATACCTAGAGGAAGGGCTTACCTGGGTAGAGCCTTCCAGTGACATTTCCCCATCATTTATAAGTGAAAGGCAACAAGAGACCCCTGGAGCCAGTGCAGCCTCTTAAAGCATAGGTCATTTGCTAAATGTAATGCATTTTGCTAAATAAGGGTAAGTGGAGAGAGACGTTTCCACAACCATCTGATCATTAAATAACACAGTCTATTTAGAGAAGCCATAGTAGTACCTTTAGCAAGACTCCCCAGGAATGTGAAATTCCAGATCTTTTGTAATATTTAGCTGAAGGGTGACCTCAGAAGATGCTTTTCACTATGGCTTGGTTGCCTTGGTGGGTGGCCATATTTACCCTTATTCCAGCAGATCTGGGCATAGCAGTGTTGGGACTAGACATTGGACTCGATGACTTTAGCTGTCTTTTCCAACCTTAATGATTCTAAAACATCCAGACATACCAATGGAAGTACAGCCCACAAAAGTGTGAACTAAGAGCCACAACCTAAAGAAATGTGTCTTGAATATAGAATACAAGAGGTGATCAGCTCTTCAGATGCAGCTCAATGTTCAAAGAGGACAATTCCTTGTGCTGCTAACGTCCATCCCTAAGAAGATGGATGGGACTGAGAAACATGGTTCGGTGCGCATGGTGGTAATAGGTTGATGGTCTTGGAGCTCTTTTCCAACCTCAATGATTCTATGAATTTATAAATTATTCCCCCGTAGTGTGTGTGTCTCTGTATTTCGAAAACTTTCTACTATGTACATTGCACGTGGCACACAGTCCCTTTTTACTCTTGTTAATAGGTCGTTTTTCTTCATGGATTTGCTATGTTGTGCTGTGTAGCTCTTGTGGGCTTGGTGAAATTTCATATCAGGATATGTCTGGTATAGAAGAACAGCTTTGGTGCAAGCACTCATTAATTTAATAAACCATTGTTCAGTAAGAAATGCTCCTAATCATCCCATCCTAATGTTCTGTAGTTATATACCCATCCCTATATTTACTCTTGCTGTAGGTCACTCCCTATTCCTGAGCACTACTGCTCACCATTCTCAGATTTGAGAGCTCAGCTGAGGGATGTGCTGCCGCATCCCTATTAGGAACTCTGTCCTCATCTGCACCCAAAAACTCCTCTTTGTGGGGAAGTGAAGAGGCCAGCACCTCCATCCCTGAATGCATCCGCATGGTCATTTTTTCTTCTTGGGAGACATGAATCTTTGCAACAAAGGGCAGGCAGGCTAGCGATAAATCCCACTAAAGGTAAAAGTGATTGATTTTAAAAGGCACTGTTTAAGAATTTGTTTTTCTAATGGATCCTAAAGTCCTGTCATCAATTTTGCCAAACTCAGTGGTGCCAGGAGGCTGCTGTATCCTGTTTGGAAAGGAGGAGGGAGAGGCAGAAAAAACAGGGAGATGAGGTGAATGAGATGGGGATGGGGGGGAGGCTGAAATAAAAAGGAGATCTTCATATGTCCCTTCCAGATGCAGTATCCTAAAATGTGGATTATACTCGACCATAAATACTAATCCATTAGTTGCTCTTTCACACGCTGCTGGCTGGAATGCTACCTCCATTTGCCTGCATGATAATCTATTTGAATATCAATGTGGCTTCATGTTAAACTGCTTCCCTTGGAGTTTCAGATGAAGGGCAGGCATGCAGGGCCTGCGCTTTGGGGATAGGGTACCGTATCGGGGGCAGAATCGGAAAGCAATTATTGAAATCCTTCCTCGCTCCGAAAGCTTCCTCACAAACAACCGAGAAGAAAAGAAAAAATTAAAAAAAAAAAAAAGTAGGATTCAGCCAGGCAATGTTGCCTTGGTCTTTAATGGGACATTAAAAGAAGATTTTCCTTTATTTTTAATTCCGCCTAAGGATTGCATTGATTTGCTTGCTTCCCAATGGTGGGGAAAGACGAATGTGGCATAGCAGGGTCTGTGCAGGAAAAATGCTGCAAGGGGGGAAGGGGATTTCTCAAAAGAAACAGGAGTCCCACACAGTTCTGGAGGAGCCTGGGACTGTCAGCTCCTATCCCATCTCTTCCACTTGTTCTCTATAGCATCATCTGTGGTCTAAAGAAAAACCAAATAAAGTGAAAAAATTCTGGAACCTGAACCAAATTTGTCACTGTTTATAAGGTCACAAAAGCTTCATCTAGAAATACAGGTTAGATATCAGGAATAATTTCTTCTCAGAAAGAATTGTGAGGTATTGGAATGAGCTGCCCAGTAAGGTGATAGAGTCACTATCAGTGGAGATGTTCACTGAAACATAGAGGTTTGGTGCTGAGACACATGGTTGGTAGGTATGGTGGGAAGGGGTTGGTGGTTGGACTTGGTGATCCTGGAGATCTTTTCCAACCTTAATGATTCTATGATCTATCCAAGCTGACACAGAGCATTGTGAGCTCCTTAGAAACTGTTGTTAGACTGCTGTGGCCACAGGCATGGCTTGTCACCTGTGTCTAAAGAACATAGATCCAGCCTGGTCCAGAGTGAGCAATAAGGCTCTACTTGGTTTGCATCAGTCACTCAGTTTACTACCACTTTTTTTCTTTCATTCTTTCAATACAGACAAGGAAACTGCCCTGGTTCTTTCAACAGTGAGCAGTTTTTGTAGGGCTATTGCCCTCCTAACTTTCTTTTTCTTGCCTTGAGAAGCCTATATGAGTCTTAGTTTATCAGTATGGAATGGGGATGTTTCCCTGACTGATTTGCAAGACTTCTGGTAGATGTTCCTAAGAATCATAGAATCACAGAATCATTAAGGTTGGAGAAGATCACTAAGATCATGAAGTCTAACTGTCAACTGATTCCCACCGTTCCAACTAAAACGTGTTCCTCAGTACCACGTCTACACATTTCTTGAACACCTTCGAGGACAGTGATTCCACCACCTCCCTGGGCAGCCTGTTCCAATGCCTGACCATTCTGAGAATAATTTTTTCCTAATATCCAACCTGAACATCCCATGGTGAAACAAAAGGAAACTGTCCATCAGAGAATCTCAAGAACCAGAGCTCATCTTCAGGAAAAGAGCCTGGATACATTTATCCCAGGGAGATCTGGGCAGGTAGTCATGAGTGCAGATAAATAAAAATACAACTTCAACCTAACAGATGTCTTGAGTGTATTTTAAGAGTCCTGAGCATAAGCTGCAACCAAGACAGGCAAATTTTAAACATCCACGGGGACTGGAGCTTGGCCAAGAGAACTACATTGACTTCTTGCTTTGTTTGACGCCGCAATGAGAAGCCATTAAATGCCTCCTGCTCAGGATGTTCAACTTTGATGAGGGGCCTCTGGAAAGCGGCCAGGTAACCATCCAGCACTCAAGAACTGAGAGAAGGGTCAAAGGAGAAAATAAGAATGTCTGACAGAAAAGCAAGCCAACGGTAATGCTGACCAAGTAAAGGTTGTGCTCAGGTAATTACCACCTTCTTGTGGGTTTATTTCATCAGTGTTAACTCAACGTGCAAAGATGAGTAAGAGATGAGGTAAATCATCATGGCCTTTCACAAATGGTCCCACATGCATCCCAAGCTTTCCTCCTGGATAACCTGTTAAGAGGGTGGTGAAGCATGACAAATGAGTGTGCTGGGAGACTTCGCAACAGACCGGTAAAGAAATATAAAATCCTCTAAACACCTATGTATTTAAGCATTTCTACAGTCAAATGAAAGCTGGACAACTGCTCTGGGAAATGCTGAATAGAAGGACTAGCCACAAAAGACACACAAGTAACTTAGGAATTTTTAGCAATCTGGTTTCTGTAGTAAACAGCATCCAGAAGACAAATACAGCAGAGTTTTACCTGGGAGCATTGTGGAAGTTAAAAAAAAAAAAAAAGAAAGAAAAAAGAAAGGAAAAAAAAAAAAAGAAAGAAAGAATTTTAGTGGCTGAGGAGCTCTGGAGTCCAGCAAAAAGCCAAGTAAAGCCCAGCTTCTAGCAGCAGGGAGTGAGGATGCTGATCCTGGCTCTGGGGATGTTTTGATCTTGGATCTATCTCTGCAAGAGGTCTCTAGAAATGCCAAATGTCTGCTGTGTGGTCTCTATTTTCTACACGCTATAGCACCTGCTCCCTTTCCAAAGGAGGTGGCTAGGACTAGAAAAGCAAATGGTCACTCAGAACCAAGCATGGTGCAATCCTCACTGCATCAGTGCACCCTTTCCCAAGCTGCCTCCTGCCTCCTACTCCTCCAAGGCCTGGCAGAGGCTCCTTCCCTCTCCACACCTCATCCATCAAGCCAGATGATGTTGTTTTCTCACCCTACCTTCCTCAGCCTGTCAGTGCCCAGAGAAAGCAGTGATAAATAAACAGGAACTGAAGACACTCTCTCCTGCTGTTTGATTTATCTGTTATTTGTGCTGCCGTCCAAGCCCCTTCTTCCCTTCCCTTGCACCCAAACATTAACTCTTCTTCCTCTCTCTCACATTGTTCTGATTCTTACCTGTGCCTCTGAGAGACAGCATATAGATTTGTACACACCCTTTGTGAGCCTCAGTGAAGGAAGATCAACCTCTATCTTCAGACATGTCTTGAAATGAACGTTACAAAAAGTCATTTCCATCCTGCTGCAGGCATTTCCCAGAAGGAAGAAAGAGGAAAAAAAAAAAAAAAGGAAAAGAGCATTGCTTTCTCTTCATGTTATCAGATGGGTAACAACATGGCAGAGGAGTTCAGAAACAAAACAGATGGTGCCCATGGCATACAGGAAGCTCCTTGCAAAGTTAGGGATATGAGATTGCTCTGGGACCTGTTCTGTGTCCATATCACAAACTTCTTCCAATAGAATAGTAGAATCATTAAGACTGGAAAAGGCCATTAACATTATCCAGTTATCCATTATCAACCCATTCCTACCGAGGACACTCAACCATGCTTCCAGGTGCCACATCTCCATGTTTCTTGAACACCTCCGGGGACAAAGATGTGTTGCAGCCTTATTTGTCCCAACTGAACTTTTAAGAAGAAATTCCTGCTTTCTCTCTGACTTTTCTTTGCTAGACTTTATCTCTCATCAGCCCTGTGTAAGCCCAGAAGGATACCATTCCACCTCACCATGGACCTGCCACTATACCAGGGGCCAGAAAACAGTGGTCTGCCAAGCAAACCTCCAAAATCGTGCTTGGAATCCAGTAAACCCTATGGTCTTGCCAAGGACTGACTGCTCACAACCACCCACATAATTCCCAGCAGGTGGGTTTCAGACAAAGGGTTTGGGTTCGAAGTCTTCTCAGTCTGACATTGCACAGTCCTGCACATATGTGTTAAGACTGCTGAAAACTAGGAGTAAAATAACACTCCTGGGGTCTCTCAGGCTCCACCATCACCATCCCAATCAAGACCTGTGATTCAAGATTGCGTCAGCAGCAGCTGGCATAGGTGAGTGGCAGGACTGTTGGCAGAACAAACTTTTTCCATGTCTTGACCAGTTTGGTTTTAAAATATTAAAACCCATTTAGATGCACTAAGATACATCCATGACCAATTGCCAAAACTGATGGGTGGCAAGTTGTTTCATGTGTCAGAGACCATGGCTTCAGCCTCTCTCCCCCATTTCTAGCACTACTTTTCACTAAATAAATCTGCAATGTTTGCTTGTTTGTTTTTCCTGTGGTACAATCACATAATCATGGAGAAAAATTTCCTTTGGACCCACCAAAGTTGGCGGGAGACTTTCCACTGTTTTAAAGATTTTAATTATAACACGAGAGAAATTGCATCTACAGTTTCCAGACTACTGCCCTGCACCTGTCTGGAGTAGAAGAAGCCTATTTTCTTGAGAGACCGCGATTTTTGGTATTAATGTTCTTCAGATCCTATCATACTTCTGAACATACACAGCCTTGATCAGGCTGAGCTAAATGATCCATGCTCTTCCGTCACATCCATCAGTGTTGCATATCAAAGTAGGATTACTTCACCTCCTGTATTTAATACTCATTGCCCTATTTTCAGGAAACTGACTAGGATGCATTGTAGATCACCTAGTTGCCTAGCTGTAGGCTGGGGTCACCACTACAGGAACTGGGCAGTGTGATCCAGCTTCACATTCTCAAAGTCCTGTTGTACATTTTGTTTTTCATGGCTTATCTGGGCTAGAGACAGAGTGATTTAAAATAATCCTCATAATCTCTCCTCTGCCCATCCTGTCAGCCCTACACCCTGGCAGAAGGGTGCATCTGACTCCGTGAATACCTGCCTCGGTTGTTATTATGATGTTTCTTCCCACACGATAAACCAATGTAGTTCCATAACACACAAAGCGATAAAAATATATTGAATGTTTAATCAAACATTCCCCTCCTTTATTTGCCTCTAGATTGCTAGTTATTACATCATCTAGATCCTTTCCTTTTCTTCGGTGCCATAAAATTATCCCTGGCTCTTGCAGTCTGTGAGTTTATGATTAATCAATTACTAAGAGAAGTTATCTATTAAAAATCAAAACATGATGCTCAGTGCATTTCCAATAAAGTATCATACAACAGGAGATTACTGGTCTAATCCTTTTCTTCATCAGTTGCTTATTACCAGTAATTGTGTTAAGGAGATCACAGGAGTCATTAAGTAAACAGGGTGCATTAAAAGTGTGTGCCACATAAGAAGGAAAATTACCTAATTAGTGATAGACGATGGTGGAACAAATTAATTGAAGAGCTCTTTCCTCCAACTTATTCAGCCTGACTCATGCCATGCCTTGAAGTTGTGGCCAAAGAAATCACCAACTGGCTTGAGTAAGGTAGCTTTCTTGTTACGTTGCCTCTCTGTTTCAATGATAGAGGCATAACACGGCAGCCTGGAGTTGGGCCATCCTTCCACAAGCACCACAGAGTACCCAGAGAGAGATCTTTGTTTATGTCAAAGTGAGCTGGCCATAAGTAGGGTCATCCGGGCCACCTACAGTGTCTTTTGTGATAGGAAAAGAGGAAATGGTTTCAAACTAAAAGAGGAGAGATTTAGATGGGATATAAGGAAGTAGGTTTTTTTTTACCATAATGTTGGTGAGGCACTGGAACAGGTTGCCCAGTGATGTGGTAGATGTCCTGTCCCTGGAGACCTTCAAGGACAGGCTGAACAGGGCTCTGAGCATCCTCATCTAGTTGTAGATATCCCTGTTCATTGTAGGGAGTTGAACTATAACCTTTAAGGGCCTTTTCCAATTCAAACAATTGTATGATTCTATAAATAGCAGAGGACAGGGGTCATACAGTGCTCTGATGTCTGCAGCAGGCACCTGAGAGCTCAGATCCTCAGGACCAGCCCTTGGAAGATGCCTCCTCCAAGGAGACATCTGGATGTGGATTAAAAGGCAATATTGAGAGCTTTGAGATTTGAGTTTGCTGGGTCTCATTGCAATCCCTGGTGAACAGCCTGTTGTCAGCAACACAGCAAGAAGCAGACAGGGGCTGGTGCTTTAATTAGTAAAGACAGGACCAAATAAACAAGGAGAATGGCATCATGTTCTTTCCCAGATGTTCCCCCATTTCAGGAGCCTTGACAACCCAGCATGTGGGAAGGAATGGGGCTGCTCCTGGCCACCACGTACCTGCCCCGCATCTCATACAGCAAGCCACCTTCCTCAGAGTTGTCAGTTCACAGTGCTCATTTAGAGACACCAAGCAATTAACTACCCCATCGGTTCCCTCATCCCCCTCTGAGCCTGACATCTCAGGAGAGACAGAGACCGCATTGCAGGTCTCTCCCCAGCAGAGTGAGCAGCTCATCTCTGTCTTGGCCCATGCAGGCAGTGCTCAGTGGGTCTCATTTGTTTGCATTTGCCTGGTGCCTTGACATGATGAAGTAAAAAGTTTTAATATTCGACGACATGAATTTTTAATGCTTGGCTCCTGCTCCTGTGTCATTATTTGCCTGCGCTTCAGCAGTTTTGGAGTGCGTTTGTTTAGATAATGTTCCGTTAAAGGAAAAAGAGGGTGGAGGGAAGCCTGTACCTTTCTCCCCACAGTGACCATTAAATTATATACCAGTGCTAGGCTGGTGTTCGACAGGTGCTGGCAATGCAACTTCCCCTTGCTTGGAGAGGGGCTGCAGCCACTCTGCTTGCAGCAAAATTAATGGGAGAAATCTGGCATTAAGATCAGAAAAACGATTCCAAGGAGGACAGGTGTATAGGAGAAATACAGCTTTTGTGCTTTTTCCTGACTTTCACCAGCATCCTTCCTACCCCTCACCTTTAGACACCCTATAGACTGTGAGAGAAAATGGCTGAAAGCGTACAGGAGGAAGAGAGGGAATCAAAGGACGGTAAATCTTCTGAGGTCTTGGTAGATTATAAGGCTGAGATAAGATGGGGTAAAATGCAGCAACACTTGTAGAGGAAGGCACATGCCTCAAAGAGGCAGCAACGTCTCTTTCTGTAGTTTTGGGATGGGTCCTGCGTGGCCATCCAGAAAATATCCTGTTTTTGTGTGTGGTTTGTGTTGTAGGAACAGAATGATTCTACCAGGGCTGAGGGCAGTGCTGACATGCACTAAAAACACCTTCTGCAAAGGCAAGCTCATGAGTTAATAAGGAATGGATAGAGAGAACATTAGGTGATCTGTAGTGATGGATAGATGAATGAATGGATGGATGGATGGGGACAAGGAGGATGGATAGGCAGAATCACAGCGAGATCTAAGCATGAAACCTCATCCTTTTTCTTAAATGTACAAGCAGCTCTGAGCTGAACCTTCCCAAATAGCTTGCCTACATCCAGCCTCTCTCCTTGCTGGTTATGCAGGCTTTCTGTGGAAAAGGATAGGAAGCTGTTTCTGCAATAGGGAGTCTCATTTCCCACCCTGGATGTATTTCCCGGTTCACATGCTCCTCATCAGCATCCTTCACCACACAAGATCAGTTTGAGATCTGTGCCCTTGCCCCATCCCAAGGCTTGGTTTTGCCCCTGAGCTGCTCCTGCCTCTGTCCGTGGTGCTGAGCTCTGTCCCTTGGCTCTGTTGTTCAAACCCTTGGGGGAACTTTGCCCAAAGGGCTCTCACCCCTTTGAGCACCCACGACCTGAGCAGACCCTGGGTTTGAATGAATATAAGCACTGCATTATTCGCATGTTCAGAAGGCATCTCTGTTCCCTAAACTTTCAGCTGTCTGTCTCTAAACCAAATCACAGTTTGAAGGAGGATTGGACAGCACAATGAATGGCAGTGGTTTCTTCTGCGAATGGCACCCCACACTTCAGCTACTTATGTTTTATTTATCTGTCCAACATACTGAAAGAGAAAGCCTTGAATGCCAATTCTAACACTCCAAGTTGGAAATAGACCACCAGCTCTTCTATGGGTATTCTCAGAGCATCTCTGCATCTCCACAGTTCAGAATCTCAGAGATTTGTCAT
The DNA here is from genome assembly GCA_023055505.1 of Callipepla californica brunnescens. Lineage (NCBI taxonomy): Eukaryota > Metazoa > Chordata > Aves > Galliformes > Odontophoridae > Callipepla > Callipepla californica. The sequence continues at coordinate 639,298 of JALIRH010000002.1, read as the reverse complement.
GGGATTGTTAACAGTAATAATCTCATAGTGTGCTTGGTGACAGGTTGCTGAGGAGCAAGGAACTCATCAGATGAGTCCAGTTCACCTGCCTTTCTTCTGTAGGCTTGGAGAAGCCCAGGTTGCATTTCCTAAGGCTTGATTCATCCACTGAGACTTTTCCATTGTCACTACAGTGTTAGAGACAAGATCTTTAGTGAATGGAGCTACAGGGTATGAGAGTTTCGGTTATTGTGGTTTTTGTTTTGTTGGCAGAGGCTTTCTATTTATTTATTTTATTTGTTTACGTATTTATGAAGAGAGTCATGGTTGATCAATGAATTGATCTTCACAATTCCAGCAGAAGAAGATAATTCAATGCTTAAGGTATAAATCCACCATCATCAAAAAGCTGAGATATGTGGGAATGATACGTGATGGGACTGAGATCATATAATGAATATAACAACAGAAACAACTCAAATCTCTAGATCGCTGATCTGGTTTCAGGTCATTAGTTCCCACAGTCTCAGAACAAAATGAAGAGACTTTTTCTCCGAATTGTGTTGACTTAGAAAGGTGGACAATTTATGTTATGAAACAGGACATTTTGGTGGTGAAAATTCTCTAGACTTTCTTACCAAGTGTATCAAACCCATGAATTCTCTGAGTTTTCATGCAGCTGGATCTGCAACTGCAACAGATTATCTCAGTAGGGAGCTGAGTGTCCTCTAGGAGAGCTTATGGGTTGGAACATGGCTCAGGGCAGGAGTAACAGGAGCCTTCATCTCCCCGCGATATGAGCCTGAGGGAGCTGCTGTCAGTTCCTAGTCTTTTAAAAGCTGGAGACAGCTCCAAATCGGGATGCCCTTGGCTCCTGTGTCTGTCAGCAGTCTCCTTCTGGCTGTCCGACACCAGCCCAGTTCCACGCAAGCACGAAGGGTCTGTGCTGGCGGCAAGCAGGGGGTTACATTTCACACATTCGTCTGCCTCTGCCATGAGGAGATAAGGGCAGCACAGTCTCCATTAGGGAACATTCTTAAGTTACTAGTGTCTCGGCTCTGGCAGATATGTAATCCAGGGGAAAGCAGGTGCAAGAGAGGAGCACAGCCAGGTGGCTTCTCTTTAAAGCCCAGGGGCAAGCTAAGGATAGAGGAGGAAAAATAGAGAGATGAGCTTCACCTCCAGAGGGAATTAGCACCCTCTGCATGCTATTAAAGGATCCGATACAATCCATGGGCATGTCAGATGGCACAACCCCAGCACCACCCCTTCTCACAGCAGCCAGTATTAGCTCCCATTGCAGTTCTTAACAATTCCCTGTACTGCAAAGCATTATGAGGATGTGTTAAAGAGAAGTTTGAAACAAGGCTTTATATGAGCATGAGCTATATGATCCAGCTAAAAGAGTGGTTTCTTGCCCATAGAGAGGGTGGATGCCCTGCCCTTGAAGAGCCAAGAGATGGGCAGGACCAGGTTGTGAGCAATGAGATCTAGCTGAAGATGACCCTGTTCATTCAGAAGAGTTGGTCTAGGTGACTTTTAAATGTTCTTTTCAATTCAAATGATTCTATGATTGTACGATTTTTCTGCTGGAGAAAATCTCTTCTTGTGTGTGGACAAGTTACAAAGGCTGAGTGAGCCTTTCCTAATTTTAAGAAACATAAGTGCTTATGTGCATGATGGCTGTCTGAACTGCCAGGATAGTCAATGAAATATGGTCAGCCTTCTTTGATCCAAGAGGACATCTGTTCCAGGATGAGACATCCCACACTCTGTAGTCCACTGAAGACCCAAACCAGTGATGTGCTAATGGATTGATGAGTGCCTATTATTAGGAAAGGTTAACTTCACCCTTGTGCCTCCTTACCCCTTGCAAGTGCCCTTGGGAGCAACCCAGCAAGTTCCTATGGGCGTGTCCCTGCTTTTGGAGTACAAATAGTAAAATACCGCATTTAAATAATTCAAAGAATGAGACACTCCACTGCAAGGCATACCACATGCTAGACAGCTTCTCTCCAGTTCTCAGTTAACTACTACTGTGTTTCTTTCACCTGGGAGGGACATGGCTTTGATTCCTCTGCTCTTTACCTTTGCAATTCTCACTTTATTAAAGCCATTAGACTCTTCATAAATACACTAATAATGATCAAGAAGCACTTCTTTAATAGACAGTAAGTAGCCTGCTACAACTCAGTGAGGAAGCCTGTTAAGCAGACACAAGACATTTCACACAAAGACACTGCTTCTCAGTGTTTACGCCCTTCAGATACTTAGGAAGATGTCACATCATGTCTTGATCACTGCTGTACTGATTCAGCTCTTTTCATCTTGCCCTTGTAAATCAATCCTTCGAGCCCTCAGTCATTTGTCAGTTGTTCTTATATGAACTCACTGCCATTTGACAATATCTGTCTGGTAAGAAGAAGCACAGAAATGAACACAACTTTCCATATACATTAACGTTGAAGCCCCGCCATCCCTCCGGGATTTTTGATCTTTCTGCTGTTCATTATTTCCAGAAGGCTGTTGAAGACAGCTCTGCCCATGAAGTGGCTTCTTGACTGGGAGCTGAGATCTGCAAAATAAATCAACAAAAACCAACAAATAAATAGGGGCTTTGCCCAGACTCTATGACTACTCTTATACATTAACTGTAAATCATTTTTTGAGAAACATGCAGACGTAGTACTTAGGGACATGGTTTAGTGGACAGTATTGGTGGTAGACTGACGACTGGACTAGATGATATTAGTGGTCAATGATTCTACAATTCTGTGATTCTATGCCTGGGCTGTCCTCTGTCCATGCAGATAGGCAGTACAGAACAACACATACGTCATTAAACTCCCTTCACCCTTCAAATAAGGTGTCCAGCACTGGTGGTCATGATTCCTGATTCCTGGGAAACATTTGAAAACAGGTTCAGAATCATATGGCATTAGTATTTCCAGGACTGTTCTAACAGCCCAGCAGTTTAATGGTTGAGTCCCAGCACTAGGAACACTCTCAGACATGTGCATTTAATAGTATCAGCACAGTCCCAGTGAACCTGGCCCTCCCTCTTCCCACCCACAAAGGAGAATGAAGAATATTCCCAACACATTTTAATTTACACAAGGGAGAAAATGTCCATCCCAGACTGCAAGACCCAAATAAAAGGCTGAAGGCAATAATCAATTATTATAATCAATTATTTTGTCTACAGACCTCACACAACTCCTCACACAACTCCTTAATCTTCCATGAGAGTCAAGGCAAAGTCTGAGCATACGATATTTGAGCGTGGATCTGGATGAGACTTTGCAAGAGCTACCTGCATAGCAGAAGTATTCCCTATCAAAATTAGAAACTCATTTTTTGAGAAGCATCACTATCACCAGAAAGTGATCCCTACCCAGAGTCAATCACCATCAATGGGTTGAGATAGAGAGGCTGTGGCTAACATTGTCCCTGTTTTGTTCCCTATGCATCCAGCAGAAGGGTGCTTATGACTCAAGAGGCCAAGAAGCAGAAAGCAACATGTACCTCTGTGAGCAAAGCTGGTTTCACTGGAAGCCATAATCCTCTCTCTGCCTAGAGATGTGGTAAGGGACAATGAATTCATCAATCTGTCATTTAAAATTGTTCGCTTGACAGCTCCAAAATGCATCTTAAAAAAAACCCAAACATTAAGGGCTTTAATAATTCAAGCTACTCTTAAATATGCCCTGCAATTCAAATCCTTGGAGTGGTTTAAACATTTGAAAGAAGTTCAATCTGGACAGTGATTTAAAGCAAAGAGAGCTGAGTTCAATTTGGCTGTGCACTGTAGACTGGCACAGTACCTGGAAGGCCAAGGACCTGACATCACTTTGCACTGAGTGTCTCCAGAGATATCAATATGAAACAGTAATTACAGGGATAGCCAAGTGTATAGATACATTGCCAGGACAGTTCCAGATGAGGTGAAGATGAGACTATTTCTTTTTTCTTTACAATCCAACCTAAAATCTGGCCATGAGGAGAAATTTCTGATGACAATGAGATCTAGATCCAAATGACAGTGATCTCTAACTCAATTTTCTCTGCTGTGAAAAATAACTTCGTGGTTTTATAAGCCAGAATGGGTTTGGTGGGTGAGAAACAAACACATTTTGGGAATGTTTTATTTGATCAATTACTTGGGATGAGCTGCACCATCAACATGCTTATTTTCTCTCCATTAACTAGGGATTAATGAGACAAATTACTTTTGAGATATAAACATCTGAAATAGATGCCATCTGAAAACATCTGGATTGGCCAGATGAAACTTCTCCTCTGTGCGCAAGCAGATCAGTATCGCCATTGCTTTCTCTCCCACAAACCCCAGTCTTCATAAAAATTACCCTGTGCTCTGATCTCTGTTGTTTTCTACACTTTGCTGTTTATTTTTACTAGTTTTATTCCTGATCTGATACAAATAAACCACAGCACCATGAGGTCTCAAACCTTTTGGCTGTAGACAGTATCAGGCTATAAATAAAGGCAATGAGACAATCACCCTAAAGAAATCCCAAGGAAAAAAGTCATGAAAGTCTAATGTAGAGTTTTTGCCACTCTAGGCTCTTTTTCAAATGCTCAGAAAATTACCTTTTCTGACCCAATTTATTCATCCCTATTCAAGAACTACAAAACACGGTTACGCTGGTAATAAGTTTCCGAATTGCAATGCCATTTTATTCTCTATGGCATGGGCTGAAATGCTACCAACATGCAGACAGAAGTATCTCACCACAGTGTGGTGAAGTGGAAGAAGATGAGAAATAAAGTCTGTAGTTGTCCATGTGGAAACTTTACGCAGAAATGAATTAAAACATGGGATGTACTTGAGTGTGTAGGAGGTTGTGATTAAGAACAAATTATTTCAAAAGCATACCTGTGTCTCAGTGTCTCCATTCCATGTCTCCACACATCATGAGATCTGAAACACCATTTTTTACCCCATAGCTCATCTTTTTTTTTGAAAATTGACTAAGTTGACAAGTGAATCCCAATCCATTGGGATAAGCAGAGGATTCCCCATCAGTTTTGCTGAGATTTGTGGAGTGACAACATCATGAGCTGCCACTTTTGTATACTTTCTTCCTGATGCTTAAACTTTATCCTGCCCAACATATTTGAGAGTTGTCTTCATAACCCTGCTCCAACTAACAAGAGTCTGTTCCTTTACTGATTGGATGAGGCAATTATAATGATATCCTGCTCTTTTCCTCCCATTCCCAGCAGTTTCATTACTCTCCATAATCAGATGCTGACTCACATTCTTCAGACATGGCAACCAATATTGCCCTCCATATTTCACAATAAAAATTGCATGTGAACCCATGTCACCGAGAATTAATTTTTGTAAGACAATGTTTATATTAACCATTCATTTATTGACTTCTGTTTGGTGGGTCAATTTTGAAATTTATGGTCCCCTGAGATCCACACATTGACCTTAGTTTCATCTCAGGTCAATATTCCCTTCTAAGGTCAATAAATCTTGAAACTGACCTCAGAGGAAGTCAATAATATCTGCATATTCTTATATTGTCAGGGGGTCGGCAACATACAATTGTGTGTCTGGGAAGTGAGGAAGAGCAAGAGACATCCAGAACTATTGGATGGGTATTAAAATGGAACTCTTGTTCAATAGCTCTCCTTCCCATCCATCTGTAGAGTTAGATCTGCCAGCAGTAGAGAAAATCGTTGTTTATGTTATTTATTTGTACATAAGCATATCTAAACAGTGAGTACCCCATCACTGAGAGACAGGCATGCTTAGAAATAATAAGAAATGGAGAACAGTGCAATGATTCTGACCCTAAACAGCTTGCAGTGCATGTGGGCAGGTGGAGTAGTTCAAAGCAATGACATAAAAGTAAAGAGCATAGAGATCTCAAAAGTTGCCAGAGGAGTCTCTAAATATCTCAGCAAATGAGTATTATATGTTGGGGAAAAAAAAACAAAACAAAAAACAAACAAACAAAAAAAAAGAAGAATTCCCTCTGTAGATGTTCTTGGGGAGTTTCTTCCAAGTCATGGAAAGTACTGTTCTGTCTGCATGAAGATCTGCTAAGGGAGCAATAGCAGTTGCATTTCTTTGTTGATCAGCAGTGTGAACTGGTCTGGATGTAAATGAAGGATGGAGACAGACCGTTAAGAGCTCAGACAGAAGACAGGTAGCTGATGCTTTAAATGAATCCCCAGCACTGCACATAAGCTAGTAAACTGTTCCAGAGGCTAATGGACCAAGGTGCCCTCATGGACTAAGTCATTCATTGAGGGACAGTCACAAATTGATGCAGTGAACATTTCCCCCTGGCACATTGATAGGATCCGTCTGAGCCTGAAAGACATGAGTTCTTGTCTGCCTTTTAGAAACTAGCTTCCTTCTGCTGAGGTGGAAGCTGCTCCCTCCTTATGTCCATGCCATGAACCATCTTGAGTCAGCACAGTAATGCAATTTTTGTCATGAAAACTCTGAAGCCAATCTCTAAATACGGTTTTCCTTCCTGATCCTTCCCTTAATGTCTCTTCCAACTCAAGACACCCAATGATTCAATGATTTTATGACTTTACAATGATTTAAATCAGGGCTTTTCCTGGGTAGATGAAGCTGTTTTGGGGTTGCCCTCTGACTTCCCTCAAGCTCTGGTGATGTTTGCACAAGTAGCATTCATCCAGCCTGTTATCAGGGCTAGACAACTATGGACAATTGGACTGTATGAACTTTAAGGATCGCTTTCAACTCAAACAATTCTATGATTCTATGACAAATTTGACACTGGTCAGGTATGGAATTCTTACTGCCAGTAGGAGAGGAGGTTCATGATTCTGTAGTCAATGTCCCTGGAGGTGTTTAAGAAATATTTAGATGTAGTACTAACAGACATGGGTTAGTGGGGAAATGGTGGTGGTATGTGGATGGTTGGACTTAGTGATCCTGGAGTTCTTTTCCAATCTTGATGATTTTATGATTCTGTGACTCTATTCAGGTAGGTGTGAAAGGCCACCAGCATTCATGTTTCTCCTAAAACTGGAAAGCTGTGTCTCCCTCCTCATAGAAATCTAGATATCACTGATTCAAGAGAACCTCAGCTATTAAATCAAACATGCAGTACTCCTTGAAAATATGCATGGAAACAGTAATAGTGTATTGTCTGAGAATACAGTTTTATAGTATCTTTAGATCAATTTGTAGAGATTGTTTAAAAAAAAACATACTCAGGCATACTTTTTAATCTTCATACTTTTAAAAGTCTTTCTAAGAATTAGGAGACTAAAATGAAGATGTTCAGAATACCACTGAATAAGAAATTTCCCCATGTTGTCAGGAGTGAAATGTGGGAACTAAATTTGGGTGAGCATCCTCATGGGTCTGGTTGTCCAGAGAAGCTGTGGATAGCCCATCCCTGGAAGCATTCAAGACCAGGCAGGATGGGACCCTGGGCAGCCTGATTTAGTGCTTGATCTAGACACTGGCAACCTTGCCCACAGTAGGGGTTAAAATCTGTTTATCTTTAAGGTCCCTGCCATTTCAATTCATTCTGTGGTTCTATGAACTGGTAGGGGACCATCATGTCTGACAGGCAATTTGGCACAGCCATGCTCAAATGTTAAGTTCTGAACTCACAAACTTTCAAGCAACTGACTTCCCTTGAATCCACACTGCTGCAGTCAGCCAGCACTATATGCTTTTCCTCTTCCAACAGAAATCAGCAGGCTTTGTTTCACAGACATTCCTGGGAGTAAATCTCATTCTACTTCATGGTCCCTGATTTGATCACTGCCTCCCTCTTTCTGGTCTTGCTGAGCTTTCCTCCCGAGAGCCCTGGTGGGACGTAGACCTACAGAGTGGGTTTTCAAGTAATTGCAATTCTTCCTCTCACCTTCCTCGGCTGAGAAAGCACAGCTGTTACCTGTCTTTTCCTCCACAGCTCCAATATAGGAGCCTGGATCCTGCCAGCCACTAATCTTCCCTGCCTGAGGGCTTCCCTGACAGAGCAAATGATCTGCCAGACCCAGCTTAATGGAATTGTAATTGCCAATTAAAAGCTGTCCTGTTAATTGCAGCAGCTTGAAGGTTTGAGTGTGCATTCATATGGGCACATGGTTGCATGAACCAGTGTGAGTTCCTGAAGTCTCTGCTGCTGAAATGGATGGTCTACCTGCAAGAAGATGGATTTGAGAATAACCAAAATCTTGTGAATTTTGCTGCAATTTAAATTCCACCAATTAATTACCTCTGGTTTATTCAATATAACAACAGTCTAAAAGAGCCAAAAAAAGGAGGACAAATGATATGAAGGGGGAGGATCCACTCCCACCAACAGGAGAAACATACAGGAGGACCCATCTCAATTATCATCATTTTGTGGAGTGAACGTGATGGATACTGGGGGAAAAGTATGAGAGAAAGCCTGTGGACTGACAAATGAAGCCCATGTATGATCAAAAGACATCTTAGAATTTATTGTACATCCATAACTTCCAGCACCATGTTTGTCCAGACCTGGAAAGCTTATACTGTCAATCCAAGAGACTTTTCAGCTTAAAACACCTGAACAGAAAGAAGAAAATTGAAATTTTCTTGCAAAAGCGAGGAAGCAGAAACCATGCATTTTTTACAGAAACAAGGTGCTTTTGAACTCTCAGCAAAATGACAGCCTGTCTCCACACTTCCCTTGGAGTCTTGATTTCCCACTGCCATGCATATAGCAGTTTATACCTGCACAAAGCGTGCATTTATCTGTCTAAGTCTGCAGAGTAATACTCCTCACCCAGTTTCACTTGTTAAAAAAATGAGAGATGTGGAGGCAAGACACACTGGATAGAATATGGTCTGCAAAAGACCAGCATCCGGACACCTGAGGTCTGCTACAAATTGTCTCTGTAATGCTAGGCATGTTAGGCATGATGCTCAGGTTTGGACAGACTTTGGCAATGAGATGCCAACTTAACTAACTTGGCTAGAATTGAAAACAGGTGTTGTCCTATATAAAAAAGTCTTGCAGTATCTTGGATATTGGGAAAAAAATTCTTCTTATAGAGAGTAGTAGTGCACTGGAACAGGCTGCCCAGTGGAGTGGTGGAGTCACCATCCCTAGAGATGTTCAAGAAAAGTGGAGATAAGGCACTGAGGGATGTGGCTTAATGAGCATGGTGGGGTTGGGTTGACATTTGGACTTGATATTAGTCATCTTTTCCAACCTTTATGATTCTATAATTTTCCAATTCTCATCTGTAACACAGCCAAGAATATAAGGCCACACCATATGGGTGCTTGTGTCCATGATGTGTATTGAATCTCCCCTTCATGAGCAAGATCAGGATTTCTCCCTGATTTCTCTGGCACGAAACAGAAGAGGACTGCATGAAAAGGTAACTAAAAAGCAATGGCTTCGCTTATAGGGGTATGAATAGCTCAGCTTCACAGGTCCTTATGTAGGTATTCAGAACTCCTTCTGCCTTTGCCTTTACTGCTTTCCTGCAGCCTGAGATCAAGGAGATCTTCTTGAGTGAGGATGGTTGAGGAGCACAGGTCCCTTTCCATGAAGATTCACTTTTCCATATTGGCCTCTTGAGCTCTTTCCAAATCCATTGCTGCTTTCCTACAGGACCATCGAGAGTGCTTCTCCTCGAGCCTGGGACTTTGCTGAGTGCACTTACCTTTCCCTGTCAAAAGGAGCTATAAAAAGAGATTAATTCTTCAGCTTGGTCTGGAAGACTTTCATCTACCTGCACATCTACAGTCAAGCAGAGTCTGAGAGGCTCATTTATCAGGGGAGATATACGGTGCTGTAAGGGGACAGTCCACTGTTGTGTGATTTGACTTCCCTTGCACTGAGGTTTTCCTCTTTCCTTTTCATTTTGAATGGGGACTGCCTCTATAGCAGAGAAATCACTGCATCTCTGCTCTTCTTAGATTATTCTCCCAAGAAACACATTTCTCTGCAATTTCCCCACTTTTTCAAAGTTTTTCAATTGCATTTCATCCCATTTCAGCAGAAGAGATTCCATAGCCATCCACTATGAAGGAATGAAATCCTTCCCCAAAATATTTCTCTCCAGATTTTTTCTTGCTGTTGCATCTTCAGATAAAGAGATAAGCTATGAAATAAAGCCTCAGAATTTCTTCATGCCTCATGACATCTCTGGAAGAAAACTGAAGATTTTCCTCCTGAACTGGCATACTCTGGTAAGCAATCAAATGAGGTGCAAGGGTGTCATGGTTTTATCATAAAACCATGACAATGGGACACTGAGAAAGGATCCATGCAGATCTGATTTGTGTAGTTCCCCAGAAATGGAGGCTCCACCAACACTTGAAACCCTTTTTTTATTTCTTGATCACCTTTATGGGTCTTTTTAATAGCTTTATACTTAATCAGAATTTCTCTTGTCATAACTTTAGACTTGGAGAACCCATATGACATTATGTCATTCCATGAGAACCTTTCTGCCACATTTGTATGATGGGTTCCAGAATTGTGCTGGTGGAGAGGACTTCAGATATCATCCCTGTGCTTTTAGCATAGGGCTTTGTCCCTTCCTCTACAACCCAGGATGCCCTGAGAGGCTGGAGAGATGCATTGACATTGTGGCAAGCCTTGTTCAATAAATATCTTTTCAAACCTGAAAGTTGAAGACCTGTTCTCAGTATTTCCTTGAGATGATACTACATTGATTGATGGTATCTTCTCTCCCCACTCACTTAAATCCCAAATTGGCCTTGTGCAGATAGTCAGTTTGATATGTCTGTAACTGCTGGTAGTTTAGAACCATAGAATTACATAATCATTAAGGTTGGAAAAGACCACTAAGGTCATCAAGTACAACCATCAACTCATCACCACCATGCCCACTCATAGAATCATTAAGGTTTGAAAAGAACTCCAAGGTCATCAAGTCCAACCATAGACCTATCATCACCATGCTCACTAAACCATGTCCCTAACTGCCACATCTCCCCATTTCTTAAACAACTTCAAGGATGGTGACACAAGCATTTCCCTGGGTGATCTTCTCCAGTGCATTACTGTTCTTTCTGAGAAAAAAAAAATCCTAACAAGAATGAAGCTAAATTATTACCATGCAGCCTTCTGCTGATAGCCCTACCAGGGTCTCCCAAAGCAGTGACTGAGTCCTCCAAAGACATCAACTCTACCAAGTCTACAAAAATAATCAAGATGTTTACAAAAATGAAATAAATGTTGATTTCTTTTTTAATTGATTACCTGTCTTTGAGTCTGGAAGATTTATATCTCATATCTTATTCACAATTTGATCTAGAACATGACTTTGTTAAAAACATTTGCCCATAAACACCATCTCGGAGCTGGTGTTTTCACAAATGGCAGATGTTCAAAACATAGCAGGTCTTCGAGCTGCAGGACTTCTTGCCAAGGGATGATGTGGATTCAGTTAATGACTCCTGCTTTAAGAAGAGCCTGCACACATACTTGGAAAAGAGATCTACGGAGAGTTACTAAATAGACAAGTGACAACAGGCTCAGGAAATCCCTCAGGCAAAGAACAGTAGGAGCCTGGGAGGTTTTTAGATGAGATGCCACACTTGTCCTCTTCCTAATTTTTCCACTGAAAGAGTCCTACTTAGGGCCACAGTTGTTTTGGAAGAGAACCCTAGCCAGGATGGACCTGCCCTCATAAATCAAGGGTGCTGCAAGACTTCAAAAATATCTTAGGAGTGACAATTCTGACTTTCATCCTTCTGCAGTCATGCCACTTGTAGAACTATTTTTAATAAAGGCCACAATGCATTGAAATTAAGCGTTGGAAAAACGAATCAGCAATGCAAAAAGATACTAATCCTGATCAACCAGTAAAGCAAGTCACTGAAGGGGTAATTTTTCTATCATCACTGATGTCTCTGTTCTCATGGTAGATCCCAAGTTCACATTGTTCTCTTCAGATGTCCCATGTGAACTTGGACATCTGTAAGTCCCAGGTGGAAGTCTCATGACTTCCAGCCAGCCTCAGAACTGGATCCCTCTTCTCTGCTCAATCACATAATCATCTTGCTTGATGCATTGGGAAATATTTGTGCAACACTTAGCACTGGGGAGGACATAGATCTGATCAGGGTCTTCCATTCACTAGCAAAACAAACAAAGAAAGAAGTGCAATGAGCAAGGCAGCTCTCTATCAACTGCGAATGGTGTGTCCAGAGGTGCAGACACTTCACACTGCTGGCATGGGTTGTGTACAGCTGTAAGAACAGAAGGATACCTAGAACAGCATCCACACAGTTTGTGTGATCTCCCCAGTGCATCTCACTGAGATGATCTTAGCCCTAAAAATACATATTCCTTCTTCCAGACGTTACATTCTTCAGAATCCCAGATGTGTCTCTCCTGCTTGTCAGCATTTAACTGAAGTATCTGACTTCCACGTATTTTTGACCTCAGCTTATTCTGTATATGATGGAGAGGGTCAGGCAGAGAGCCAAAAACATCCCAGAGCCAAAAACAGCCCAGAGAAATGCTTCCCCCAGTTATCAGTGTTATAACCAATATAAGTTGTGGTTATCAGGTGTGCTTTCTGCACCCTGATGCCCCCTTTTCCCCCAAAAAAGATCTACCCAGATCCTCTTTGGGTTTATAGCAGAGGTCTCCAGAGGGCACCAGGCTTATTCAAACAAGATGCAATCCCAGATGCAAAAATCACTGCCACCCCAGAGGAGTGCAGTGAGCCTGACCTGCTCTCTCTCTCTCTCTCTCTCTCTCTCTCTCTCTCTGATTCAGGTCTGTGTCAGCTTTTTCTTTGTTGTTCCTTTAAGCAGCTTTTCCAATTGATGCTACTGAAAAGAAAAAAAATCAAATGAAGAGAAATAAAGGGGTTGCAAGGTATGACAGGAACTGGTCCAAAGGAGGCTGGTTGCTGGATGGGGCCACCTATAAGCTCTCAGCAGCAAGGCTGTGGCCCCACACCCCTAAGTGAGTATGGCATGTTATTTATGCCCTCTACCACTTATGTGCAACCCTGCCTCTTGTCCTTGTGGCCCAACAGGTTTCTGTAATATTGTCTATCCTCTCTTAAGATCCCCCAAAACTTCACCACTGCACATGAGGGATGACACAGACCTTTTCCACTGCACGTGGACACTTCTGTGCATGCCTACCTGGAGCCTCCACTCCACCACATATGCACAAATATGTGTGCACTAACACACACATGTTCAAGTACAGAAAAACGTACAAGCACATTGTTGTCAAATCTACTGCTCAGCTGCCCCATGCACCCAAATTTCCTCCTGCACTCATCCTGTGTTGTCACTCCACACGCATGCTTGATGTTCCAGCCCCCCACACACGTGCAAATGCATCTGTGAGTGTGCAAAGCCCTGTATGATCCATCCTCATTCTGCAGATGAAGGAAACCTGATGGGAGCCCTCCCTACCCAGGATCTGCTTCCAAGGGGGAACAAAGGATGAGGGACTCAACCTTCAACCCCCCTCAGAGCCCTCCCTCATCCAGCAGCACCCCAACCTTGTGAAGAGGCTTTCCAAGCCCTCCCACCCTGCAAATGCATCTTCATTTGTCCTCTTCTCGTGCAGCCACTAGACGGCAGGTCAGGCTCGTAGAAGTGCTCCTTCTTCCCAGGCAGTCGATGGGCTCATTTGTCCCGGCTCTCCCCACGTCGATGGGGCTGACACTCGGCACTCAGCGTTCTGATTAAGATGCCACAGTTGAGTTAAAGCGCACATTAAGATTTGATGAGTAATTGATCAACCCATCAACGGGGACACGGGGCCAGAGAGAGGAGCTGAGGCTGCGGACACCTGGCTTGCATGTATTTAAATAAAAGTTATTAAGGAGTTTTAGTCCTTAAAGGGATAAAGCTGGGTCTCTATAAGATTAGGATAGGATAGGATAGGATAGGATAGGATAGGATAGGATAGGATAGGATAGGATAGGATAGGATAGGATAGGATAGGATAGGATAGGATAGGATAGGATAAAACTAGAGTAGAATAGAATAGAATATAGAATAGAATGCAGTTCAATTGGAAAGGACCTACAAAGATCAAGTCCAACTGTCTGACCACTTTGGTGCTAACCAAAAGTTAAAGCATATGAATTAAGGGAATTATCCAAATGCTTCTGAAATATTGAGATGAGACTGCTATGGAGCTGCTGAGAGCAATAAATAGGTTTGATATACATTGTGATTTAAAATTCTGTCTTCCGTGTATACTTTGAAGGGCATACTCAGCTTCTACTTTGGTCAAATAACCTCTGTGGTAATGACAAAGTGCTGACATTGACTAATTCTTTCCCAATTTTACATCAGCAGATCTGGTGTCTCTGTATGGACCAGGATGTATAGGTAGGCACATACGTTCCTGATGCAGATATTCAGGGCTTCAGCTCCTCTTGCCTTTATATTCTGTAACTGGAGAAAAAAAAAAGTGAATGAGAAGTGATTGCAAAATGCTACAGTCTTACTTCACCATTCGATCAAAGCCATGCTTGTTCTTAAGTGTTCATAGACACAGGGACTTCACTGCCAACCCATCAAGAAAAGGGTTTTTTTTAAACTCAGGAAGGTAATACAAGGAGATATAATATACCCCTAGTAAGAGTGCACAATTCTTGCTGTTTTCTTTTTGCACACATACTTATACACTGTAATAGAAATGCACATAAAAATATAAACTTAAACCCTATGCATTGTAGGTGGAGGAATGTAAATACATAAATCTGCGTCTCTTAATGAAGAAAGACAGAAGAAAACCTGGTTCACACTCTGAAATAATAATAATAAGACTAGGAGCTGCCATAAGAATATCTTTTCCTCTCTGTGCTCCGGCATTTGACTGAAGACAGCCTTTTCCAAAAGATTTTTTTTTGTTTGCTTTCTGTTAATATGGAGTCATAGAATCATTAAGGTTGGAAAAGACAACTAGATTCATCTAGTCCAGCTATCAGCCCATCACCATCATGCCCGCTAAACCATATCCCTCAAATAATGAAGGATTGGTTTCTTTTAGGACCATGTGAAGTTCTTGTACCCACTGCTTTTTGTAAGAGATGTCCAAGGAGCTGGGATGTATTTTGACCTGTCTGACCCAGTAGCTGATCTACAATCCCATTTGCATGTGGACACTTGAAAAACCTTAAATTCATAGATAGAAAGAAAACATGGAATAATTTTTGAGCACTTTTCTAAGTGTACAGCACATCATTTTGGTGGAAAATGGCATTTTATTCTGCTTGAAAATCCTGACACCTGGAGTTCACATTCCGCAGCCAAAAATACACATATAAGAATTTTAAATCGATCCTCAGAGCAAAATCCACCTGGAAATATTTTGTTCTGATGTTCCACTGTTTTAGCTCAGTCAAATAAAAATGTTCCGTCTCACTGGCAGTGAAACGTGGTAGAAAACTCAACTTCATAATCCAATATATTGTTAAACCCAAGGTTTAACTACAAACACTCAAAGCAATCTGGATGCCTCGAAAGAGCTGAAGCAGTACGTTTTCCCTCGGCATCGCAAAATATTTTGTCACTTTGAAAGTGAAGCGAGGCAGTTGAAACAACTCATTTCAACCACTTTCACATTAAAAAAAAATCACTGCAATCAGCCTGATCCCGAGACGATTTTGACAAGAATACATTTTCCGGTAGGAAATTCCACCCTCAAAAAGTGTTGAGCAGCATTTTGTGGCATTATCACAAAGGCATCGCTTCAAATAACACTGAGATAGAGATGCAGCTTGTCCCCATAGACTGCAAGATTTTTCTCTGTTTTGGGTTTTTTTGGGGGGGAAGGGGGGAGTGGACGTTACCTGCAACGATGCTTGAGCTAGCAGCATCATGAAAGCTGCTTTAAAATAAAGGAGGAGACAAAATTATGGAGAAAAATGACTCTGTTCTCACATGTAAAAAGATCTACCTTGCACTAAGTGGAATCTGGATGATATTTGTGCTGCAGAGCTGCCTCGGTTTCTCTCTTGCCTTTGATTTTGTTGATGCACTATGTGCTCAAGTGCAAAGGTGATGTTCAAATTTTGGATGACAAAAGCAAGGAAACAGAAGGATTGCATTGCAGACAGTCTCTGCCAGGGAGATTTTTATTCTTTCTGGAGGGAGCCTGGTAAGACTCAGAAAAATGGGAAAGGTACATGAATCCAGCAGTTTGTCGAGAGTGTTCCAGAGGAAAGGAAAGGAAAGGAAAGGAAAGGAAAGGAAAGGAAAGGAAAGGAAAGGAAAGGAAAGGAAAGGAAAGGAAAGGAAAGGAAAGGAAAGGAAAGGAAAGGAAAGGAAAGGAAAGGAAAGGAAAGGAAAGGAAAGGAAAGGAAAGGAAAGGAAAGGAAAGGAAAGGAAAGGAAAGGAAAGGAAAGGAAAGGAAAGGAAAGGAAAGGAAAGGAAAGGAAAGGAAAGGAAAGGAAAGGAAAGGAAAGGAAAGGAAAGGAAAGGAAAGGAAAGGAAAGGAAAGGAAAGGAAAGGAGAAAAGAGAAAAAAATAGGAAATAAGAAAAAAAAAGAGAAATAAAAAGAAGAAGAAAAGGAATAAGAGAAAGAAAAAAAAGAGAGAGAGAAGGAAAAAAAAGAAGGAAAAAAGAAAAAAGAAAAAAAAAGAAAAAAAAGGAAAAAACAGATTTTAGGTGAAAAGTCCTGATAATTGCCACCAAACTTTGCAAACTGTTTTTCTGTCGGCTATAAATGCAGAAAGAAACAGATTTAGGGCAGTGAGAGAAAAGTAAATTCCCAGGATTTCCAGCTCTGGAGTTATCCCCAAAAATAAAACCAAGGTCAGAAAATGCACGTTGATTTTATTATCTATTTTCTGAGGCTGTCGCACCTTGATACAGGATGGTGCCAAGGAAGTGGCAGTGCCCTGGCAGCACTCTGCAGGGCTGCAGCAGGGAGCAGGCTGGCTTCTCTGCAGCCACAATTGAAGGTGGCATTTGGAGTGTGCAATTACGCACATCCTTTCTTTTCTCATCTCCACCAGCTCTTGCAATCCTGCTGCTCCTGCTACTATTTACTGCTGAGGGTGGCTGAATTCTTCGTGCCGCCTGCTTGGCCTGAATTTCATCACACAGACACACACATACACAGAGCATCCCCACCTCCAGCTGAATGTAGAGGTGGAAAAAAATAAAATAAAATACTTGTTTTTTTTTTGTCAAATAATAAAAATAAAAACAACTTTTTGTTTTCCAGCTGTCTTTCTTGATTTCACAGGAAAGGGAGAAGGAAAACTGGGGAGCACATGTTAAAAATTGGCACAAATCATATTAACCTCCCTGTATTTTTTTTTCTCTCCTCTTTCTCCCGTTACCTTCAATCCTGCTGGTTTTTTTTTTTTTTTTTTTCTATTACAGCTGTGCAATTTTTTTTTCTATTACAGCTGTGCTGGGAGACCCTCAGTTTTGTGCAAGTGCAGGAGCAGGTTTGGTGCACGGGAAACCACCAGAGCAACCACTTCTCTGAGAACCCCATGAGAGCCATTAGACATGTCTGAATTTATAGAGAGTTAATTCCTCTGCCCCAGAAGTCTCACTATAATTCTCATGGAAATCTTACAGAAAAGGTACTTTTGCTCTGCAGAACGTATAGAGCAATTGTATAGCAATCAGACAGTGTTATTCTAGAGTATGTCAGAATCACTGTGGTAGAGCTAGACAAAAATAAAACGTGCACCTCCACTGTTTCTCTTGGTTTCTGAACATGCTTCATCAGCCCAAATCATAAACCAGAATGGAAAAAGAAAGAAAAGAGAAAGAGAAAGGGAAAGGGAAAGGGAAAGGGAAAGGGAAAGGGAAAGGGAAAGGGAAAGGGAAAGGGAAAGGGAAAGGGAAAGGGAAAGGGAAAGAAAGAAAAAGAAAAAGAAAAAGAAAAAGAAAAAGAAAAAGAAAAAGAAAAAGAAAAAGAAAAAGAAAAAGAAAAAGAAAAAGAAAAAGAAAAAGAAAAAGAAAAAGAAAAAGAAAAAGAAAAAGAAAAAAAGGTTAATACACAGGTGTGGGGACATCCCAGGCCCCTGCACCTCTCTTCCTGCAGCCACCAGACTGGAGCTTTCCAGCCATGACAGTGAAACTTTCTGCTTCAGTAATGAGAATGTCAGGTGTTGGGAGGAGCAAACAGAATCAGGGAGAAGAGACCTCTGAAGATACTAATAAAAATGCAAACACATTATTTGAGGAAATGAAAATCCACAAACCCACCAGCATTAGAAATTCTAGCCCAGGTCAAAATGACAACAGTAGTGTCCCATCTTCCCACGGACATCCCTCTATGACCATAAGAACAGAGGGGAACAAAACGGCTCAGTTCACTCAGTAGTGGATGTGGCACTGCAAATCCATCCCAGCCTTGGATGAACCCTTGGATGTGTCAAAATAACAAAAATCCATGAACCCACCATCATGAGAATCTCTATCCCAGGTCAAAATCCCAACAGCAGAGTCCCACCTTCCCATGGACACTGAATAAAATGAAGGGGACAAAATATCTCAGTTTACCCAGCGATGGATGTGGCAATGCATGCCCAGTCAGACCCTGGGTGAATCCTTTGGACATACCAGAAATTGGTTATATTCACTCTTTGCCCACAGCAAACCAAGCCAAAGGCTGGAGTGGGTGTAGGAGATTTTTCCCCAGTTTCTCCTTGCATAGCAAAATGGTTGTTCCAAACATCAGTTTCTTTCCAGCAGCCCTTGCATTTCTCCTCTGCTTTGACTTGAAATGTGACTTTGGCTTTCAAGTATAAAAGAAGAGAAACAAGAGCTGACACTTGCGTCAATATAAAACAACAGTTTTTGCCTCATTTAGACTTAGTGCCATGAGTGCTTTTGCTTTCTGCTTTTTAAAAAGGAAACAAAACAACATTTGACACTGAGCACTAGGTATCTCTTTCTTTCAGAAAAGTGCTCTGTGGCAAATCTTCCTGTTCACAGCCACAGAAGTGACTTTAGGTGGGAAGGGAAAATCTCAGTTCCAATCACCCTGCTGCAATAAGGGCCAGGTGAGATTTGCTTAGACATTATTTGTGAATTAAAAAAAATAAATAAATTTTCAGTGACAAAAAAAAAACAAAAACGAAGCATACTTTTTTACTCTTTGCAGTATTTTATGGGCAGAAGTTCTTCTTTTCTGCTTTCTGCCTTTGGAAACATCCCAAATGTTTCCAAGCATCCAGAAGTCAGCCAAGTGAGGGTTTTCATTAGCAAACACTATGCTGTTCATGGACTTACCAGTTCTTATGGTTGACTGCATCGCTCTTAAATCACGCTTAGAGTTTGCTAAGGATTATTTAGCCAAGGATTGTGTTTGCAGCCTGATCCCTCGACAACATTTTCTTTGCTTCTCACCACACAATGAGGCAGTGGATGTGCATTAAGTGCATGCACGCTGTGTGTTTACAAACACATCCGACCACTGTGGGTCAGCTCTGTGAATGCCGCTCGGCAGCGGATGCAAATTGCTTTTTCTCAGTCAGTGAACTCCGAGCGCTTCACGGCAGCCACAGACCTGGCCCTCTGCATATTCCTCTGCAGCGTATATTTATCTAACTAATCTTGAAGATATTAGAGATAATCTTTGCCGTTTTCCTTTAATGAATGGCTGACATGCTTGCCTGGAAGCTGTTACTGCGGAGACCACCAGAGAGAAGAAATCAGATAGCCTATCGCCAATCATTTATCACTATCAGATCAGGGAGGGAGCTTTTTCCCCTGCCTCTTTCCTCAATACCTCCTGGCGTGTTCGGTTATTAACCTCACTTAGCCTCCAGCAGAGCCTGCGAGACCAAATCAGAAAGGTTCACATTTTATTCCCCAGCTGCTCCACGTCACAAATCTTGGGGCAGAACAAGGCAACGTGTGTGCAGTAAGGAGGGACTGGGGAATCCTTCCAGATCTTGGCCACAAAGAGGGTTTTCTTCAAACCATGTCACTCACACACTGACTGCTGAGTTGAGAAGCAAGGAATTACTTGCTTGTTATCAGTTCCCCACCAAGAGCTGTGATCTTGTTAGCTCTCCTGGACTAATGAAAGAGGGATGCCAGCCAAGGACGCTGCAGGAACAGAGGACGGTGGAGCAAGGAATGCTAACAGCCATGGTGTCCCTGAGCCAATATTCCTCTGGCAGCCAGATTTCCCCCACAGCCATCCCAGAGCAGAGTCAGAGCTTCATGCTTTCAGAGCACTCCTATTCAAACTTGCATCCTCCAGGGTTGCTAAAATCCCAGAGCTAGTAAGATTCAGTGCAGCTGTGCTGACCAAATTCTGCATCCATTAACTACTTTACAAAATTTCCCATGCCACCACCCACAACCGATCCAGGTTAATGCTCCCCCTCATTTCCAGGCCAAAAGCCAAGGAAGATCATTGCAGAACTGATTTCCTTCCTACCCTCGCAGTTTTTGGTTTGTAAAAGGCTGCAGAGTGAGTGCTGCAGTCATCTGTTTCAGGGTGAGCTTTCTTACCCCTCACGTGTAGAAATATCCATCACAGTCCTCCTTCCCAACATTACAGAAGCATCAGCTCCTACATACTCTATCCAAAATCTACAAGCTTTTTTTCTATGTGACTGTAATTTCTATGGTTTCTTGCTGCTTTGGGCTTTCTTTCTCTCTTCCAGACAGCATCTGGGATCTTCAGTTAGCTATCTGTAATCTGTATGACTGGGAATTTTTTTTTTTTACAGTGAGGGTGGTGAGACGCTGGAACAGGTTGCCTTGAGATGTGGTTGATGCCCCAACCCTGGAGACATTCAGGGTGAGGCTGGATCAGTCCATGGGCAAGCTGATCTATCTGTGGTATCCATGTTCAGTGCAAGGGAATTGGACTGGATGACCTTTCAAGGTCCTTCCAATTCTAAGGATTCCATGATTCTATGATTCTATGACTCTATGAAATGCTTCCAGCTCCCAAGCATGATCAAACATCTATTGCTTTGCTCCAGCTTGGACTAGATGATCTTAGTGGCCTTTTCCAACCTCAGTGATTCTATTATTCTTTTTTGAGGGTGAACATCACCATGTTATCCTTGCTTTGCACCACAGTTTCATCCTATTGTCCAGCTGCAAATCTAAGTGCAGGAAGTTAGCATATCTAGGGAGAGTGGAGTCACCATCTCAGGAGGTGTTTAAGAGAAGAGTAAATATAGTACTTTGGGACATACTTTAGTGGGGAATATTGGTCATAGGTGAGCAGTTGGACTAAATAATCTTAGAAGTCTCTTCCAGCTTTATTGATTCTATGATCTCTCAAATGGGCAAATGAAAGGCCAGGAGCTGTCCATCCTCACTAGCTCCTGAGCAGCACAGCCCTCTCAGAAGCTGTTTCTTCACTCACTCCCTCAAAATTTAAGTATTTTAACTTTAGACCACAATGATAATTTCCATCAAAACCATTTCTGCATCTGGTCTCTTAGGAATAGCTACTATTTGCAATATCATGTACATTATCTTGATGATTGCAACGAATGCCAAGGGGCATTCAGAATATCTTAATATGAGGGTTGAAAGAAATTTTGACAAATTGTTGAATGCCAAGCTTGGGAACCACTGAAAATCCTCTGGAGAGCTGATATGACAGCAAGAAGGATCTTCAATAGATCTTGACAGCTGTCCAGATTTTCACTCACAAGATGTGAATGACAAGCTCTTTACACTCTCCCCATTATTGGGTAGATATGGAGATCAAGGGCCATACATCTGAATTAAAATCCTTGGGCTAATCATGTCCTGTGACTTCCAAAAGATTTCTCTCATTCCTCACATTTTGATCACTTTTTGCAGTGGATTGTAACTAAGGCTCCTACTTTGTCTACAAGAAGCTAGGTTCAAATCCTGCTTTGGAAATCCTGATTCACTTATGAGAGTGGGTTGCCTTGGGCCATCTGGTGTCCTTCAATGAAGTCATGTAATTTGTCCAACAGAACAGAAATCCTCAGTATTCCAAAAATAATGCATCTCACAGTTTCATAAAGTATTTCTTCAAATAGCTGCTGTAAAGTCGTTATCCTATTGTGCAAGACAGGACACAATTCTTCACTTTCCTGTTCTGAGAGTCTTCTCCCAGTGTCTTTCTCTCTGAGCTTTCCTTCTTCTCCTAGAGCTTTTTCTTTCTTAAAATGATTACATGATCCTATGAAAATGCATTTTCTTTTTGTCTCCATCAAACTATTAACACCCTAACCTACCTCCAACCTTGGTTTGGGGATCATATCCCTTTTCCTACATGCCTCAGATTTAAACGTATTTGTCCACAGGGCAATTCCCCACCTCTTTCCAACATCACTCCAGTTTGTCCACCACATCTCCCTGCCAACTCCCCTGCTCCCCTTCTTCAGGAACCTGGTGGGAAGGATCCCAAAGAGTTAACCTTCTGATCATCACCACTGTCCCCAGTGTATCTCCCTGGAGCCAGCAATCCTGCTGAGGATTTCAGCAGGGCGACAGAGACACTTAAAGCATGCCGCCATCGGAAATAGAGCGGCAGTGGTGAGATGGGGCTGAAAGCAGATCCTGCTTTCAGGTGACACTGAGGAGGAGAGATAGGGTTTCTCCTGGGGGAGGAGGGTGCACACAGAGTATTGGTAGGGAGAAGGTGGCATCTACCACAGTCAGATAACCTCTGGCTATTTATTCCCTTTCGTTGACCTGTTGGCATTTCCTCAACAACTTGAAATATAAGATAACCAAGATTATATATATATGTATTCCCATATTTGCTAGGAATCAGCACAACAGTACCCTGGTTTAAGCCAGACTATTGTTGGGTGGTGGATGCAATGAGCCAGAGCAGATTAGTGCACAGAGAGAAGATACCCAAGAGTGAACCTTCCCCTGGCAAAGTGGAGGCTTAGCTCGGTACTCACTCAAGTAGAGCAAACCCATGATGTTAACCACTTTCAGTATCATAGAATCATAGAATTATCTGAGTTGGAAAGGATATTTAAAGATCATCTAGTCCAACTCTGCTGCAGTGAACTGGGACATCAACAGCTAGATCAGGTTGTTAAGAGCCCTGTCCAACCTGACCTTGATTGCCCTAAGGGATGGGGATTCCACCACATACCTGG
This sequence comes from Callipepla californica brunnescens, assembly GCA_023055505.1. NCBI lineage: Eukaryota > Metazoa > Chordata > Aves > Galliformes > Odontophoridae > Callipepla > Callipepla californica. Next base: position 616,251 of record JALIRH010000002.1, on the reverse strand, counting down.
TTAAACTGTTTCAGAGCCTCATGGTCTTTATCATAAAAAATATCCCTTTTTAGTTTGAAATCATTTTCCCTTGTCCTACCACAGCAGACCCTGCTAAAGAGTCTGTCCTCTTTAACGTGGACACACTGGTGTCAGGTTGGAGGTCTCTGAGATGTCTGGGAGCAACATGCTCCCACTGTTCCCCATTACTCAAAAGCCCTTATGCAACAGGTGAAGAGCACCTCAAATGGAGGAGGAATGGACCAGCAGGCAAAGTGTTAAGAGAAACCATCCTGGGGAAATGCATTCAGTAATAGCTGGAAGAAAGAGAGGGAGAGGAGATTGAAGTCCGGTCGGACCTCTACCCTATCCCCCCATTTGATTTTATGGGCTCTGAAATGTTGCCCATCTGCCCTCAGTGTATTCTGCTCTTTTTTAATTGAAACGGACAGAGGGTATTGACTAGCTATCAAAATTCATATCTATGCAACATTTCATTTCCAGTGGCCTCAGCACTCTGCTGCCGCCTCTCCGTTATTCCCCATCGTTTCGATATAAAGGCAACTGTCACTTCGATAAACGGCCCCTAATGGTGGACAGAGAGGGTGGGAGCTGGGGGGCAGTCATGGGTATGGGTGGGATGAGAAGCTTTCAAATCCTGATGGAAAACTTAATCAGAAAAGAGAAAAAAAAAAGAAAAAAAAAACCTCTAAGGACTTTTATTTATTTATTTTTTAATAACTGGGAGATTTAATTAATTGATCGACTATTAAGGCTAATATAATTTTGATGATGTCGCCTATCTTTTCTGCCATTGACTTTAAGTCAGGGCCTCTTTCTTTCCTTTTGGCTGCATTTTTGGTAATGGGGCCCATTGTTATTAAAATTCAATTGAATTTTCCCTATCTTTGCACCATAAGCCAGATGAGCCAAAAAGAAGGATGTAAAAGGGTGTTACTGGTATTTATTCTATTGAACTTTCTCTACTGCTACTTTGGCTCTTCCTTTTTTTTTCTTTTTCTTTTTTCCTCGGTAGGCTGCTCTTTATGACAGATAGCAAGAGAAAAATGCCCACACTGTTTGTTCAATTGAATTTTCACTTACTTTCCTCCGTACGTTAAGTGGCTTCAGTAATGGGAGAATTTCGTAATCCAAAGAAAACCAAAGAAAAATAGAGAAACAGGATCCAGTGCAAAGCTGCTGGTTTCTGATGCTGACAGCAAATAAACAGAGGTCACAGAAAGGCAAAGGGCTCTGCTAATTCTTGCTGTTTTATTGTATATGGTGATATCCGGGTGGGTGTATTCAGTATTAGGTCCAACAATGACCAGGAAAACAGTTGGAACCCCTTTTTCTGACATCTCCACACTTACAGCCCAACCTGCAGGTTCAGGTTGGATTCTCTTTGGTGTAAAAACAAACGGGCTTGATTGATTTGAAGGTAGAGGAGGGTCATCCTCAGCTAGATCTACAAAGGTGAAAGTAGTGATGCAGAAGTTCTCCTTGTCACTGAGTCAGTCTATCTTTGACATCCTAGCAGGGGTTTGTATTGACCATGGATGTATAGGACCACTATTCTCCACTTTAGCAGTCCCAGTTTATGTCAGAACAGTTAAATTCAGGAGAAGACTCCTCAATCAAGCCACTGTGAATGTGCCTTGGTGCCACCTGCACACACCTCCCTGCCACCAGCTGTGCCTTGAACCCACATTTATCCATCAACAGACAGGACTGAGTCTAGACAGAGTGATAGTAATGTACAGACCAACAACCATTGCACATGAGCTTCCTACTTGGCCTCTTGGCCTCAAGTTTTCTTTCTGACATTTGGGCAGTGCAGAATATCCAAAATATCCTATTCCTATCAGCACTGCAAAGAGACCAGACCCTGCTATTTGCTTGCATCAGTTGGTCCCTCCTTTGCCATGATCAAGCCCAAGTAGTCTAGATGGCATCTCTATCTCCTAAACCCAGTCCTAGCAGATCTGGGAAAGACCCTCCGTTTACCAACATGGACATGGATGCAAGCAGCTTTGGTTCCCCCTGCAATAGAGCATTTTGTTTTGTGAAGCCTCAGTTCCCTCTGTAGTGAAACCAGCACGTCTCCTCATCCTACCAGGTGCAGGAACAAGCTGTTCTTCATCTCATACCAGACGTTGTTCCTTTTGCAATGGAACAGATTGCCAAGAGATGTTGTAAATTCTCTCTTTTTGGAAATAATTAAAAGCTACCTGGACATGGTCCCGAGCAATCTGGTGTAGGTGCTCAAGCAGGAGTTGGGCCAGATGGACCCAAAGGTCCCTTCCAACCTCAACCAGTGATTCTGTGAACCTGCTCCTCCCTCCAAACAACAAGCAAGTCCTCATTCCAACCACTGATTTCCTCCCATCCATGTGCGACTGCAGAAGCAGTCATCCCAGGAATAAATTTGACAATTAAACTAGCATTATGACATTAGCTTTTAAAACCCTCGCACTATGAAATAATGTCCCCGCGTTAGTGCACCGCACGCAGGAAGCACCAGAGGCGTAAAACTTTTATTATTAAAATTAACATTTAAAACCCGTACCATGAAGTAATGTGTGAGGTGAGCGTGGATAAATCAGACAGCTAAACTAGTAAGGTAACATTAGTAGTTAGAATCGTGACCATGAAATAAAGTCAAGGTTAGGAGATGGATAAATCAGGTGGCTCAGGCAGAATTTCTTTGTGTTAACACTTGAAATCTCCTGACCTGGGAGAAAGGAGCCAGGTGGAGAAATTAAAAAGGCATCAACAATTACCTATAAAGGACCTGATTCTGGTATCATATAGCCATAGGCTAAATCAGAAGGCAGTCAAGACATGACTGGGGCTCTTCTGCAGTTTTGGAGGCTGCAGGGACATTTCTCTGGAAGATGCTGTAAATATTCTTCATTGCAAAGGTCTAGAAAAGTTATTCAATCCTGAATAAAGCTGCAAAGGAAGGACTTTAGGGGAGAAAGATATAGAATCACAGAATCATGGGATCACAGAATTGTTTGAGTTGGAAAAGACTTTTAAATGCCATCTAGTCCAACATCCCTACAATAAGCAGGGACATTTACAGTTAGATCAGAATGGCTCAGAGCCCCATCCATCCATGGTGAAAATTTGTGCCTCTATATCCTCACCTATAACTGGTGTCCCCAGTAGGACCCACCAGGAAAACCTTCCAGCACTGCTCTACACACAGAAGGATCATCACAAGCTTTCTGTCTGCAAGCTATGAAGCCCAAATCTTGCTTCCTAGCATGAAACTTTCTAGGATCTACACTCACTTTTTCTCTACTATCCATTCCAAAAAGATGCAGCACCAAGCTGTTCTTGCCAACTGAGCAAAACAGTCACTGGATGGCCTGAAAAGGTCAGAGGCAGAAAATGATAGAAAATTATGTCTCTTTTTACTTATTTTATTTTTTTCCTGTGAATGTTGAAGGTGAACCCCTGGCTGAAGTCTGTTTCTGGTAGATATCTCGTAGATACGGTCTTAGGAGGATACACAATTTAGTACCAACGTGTCCCCAAATCTCCTGCAGCATGAAGTGCAGCAAAATGATGAGGAAGAGAGAAGGAAAAGGAAAGGTGGCAGTGGGAACAGGGTGGGATATGATGTCATCTTCCCACCCTCAGGGGATCCCTGAATTATTAATTGGAAAAGAAAGCTGTCCCTGCAACCCAAGCCAGAACAGCTCTGATTTCATCTCTAGACAACTCTGGCGCTTGATTGCGACAACCTGCCCCACCTCCGGAAGAGAACACGTCCTGTAGGGACAGCTGGCACCAGTGACCAGGGGGAGTGTTGATGAAGTGGTCATGCAGGTATGTATCTCAGCAGCATCAGCACCGAGATCAGCCACGACATCCAGCTGGATCCACAGCCTGTCTCAGACAGTGGGATGGAGTCTCTGAGCATGAATAGAATTTATTGGAAACTATTCACCCTGGGAAGGTCAAGGGAATGGCCTTGTGCTGTTGTAGGCACTGATGGTGTGCTCATCTGTGCACCCACTAAGAGTTTTCCTCACCCTAGTGCTACGCAGCCATATTTTGGTGACCTGTGTGCAATGAGCTGCATAGTTTTCAGCCTAAATGGAGGAAAAAGTGCAAAGCCTAGTGTCTTCACTTTCATTTTACTACCCAGATTCACCAAACATATTCTCATCAATGGATCCACCAAGAGTTTTCCTCATCCCAGTGCTACCCAACCATTTTTTTGTGAACAAATCTCTGATGTTTCTTTTTACTCCATGGTAGACCAGTAGGACATGGTAACTGGGAGCACTCTTTGCAGCAAGGTTAGCTCTTGCTTTGGAGCTGAGTCTGGGAGGAGGGAGGCTGACCTTCATGGCAAGATGTTCCTGTAGGACAATGACTGATCTTCTTCTCTAGCCTTGCAATCTTGTGTGAATCCTCACCTTATTCAGCATGGCAGAGAAACAGAGAGCCTTATGGAATGTTAAAGCAAAATATTAAAGCTGTTATTTTCCACTCTTATTCAGGACACATTTGTAGAGAGAGGATGGTTGCAAGCCAGCAGGCCAGTTTACGACTTCAGAGAGCTTGCATCTCTGTTCAACACTGCAACCTTACACCATTTTCTCCCCCTTAGGGAGCCAACATTGGGCTGATTCAGCTGAACAAATGCAGGAGTGAGCTGAGCTGTATCCTGAACTCCAGCTCTTGGCTCAGTCTGCATTGACTCTGCCAACCCAGGCAGAGACATGGCCCTCACTCTTGTGGGAAAAACAAGAATATTGGACAGACAGGATGAAATGCCAATGGAGAACTGATTTGTAGTGCTAGTGAAATATAGTGATTTTCTCATTTGAAAACAGATGCCTATGCTCTGTTAAAAAAATTCACCCTAAGTCTCAATGGCAATACCAAACGCTTGTGCAAAACAGGAGCCTGGATGTACAGTTCAGACGTGGATGATTTCTCTGTTAACTTCTCCACTTAACAAGATGAATCCTAGCCAAATTTTTTTACTGAAAATGTTCAGTGCCATTTATCGTGCTTGACAAGGTCTTACTCCTTGGAGTAAGGAGAGTCTTTGCAATGAACCTGCTGAAAATGTGGCTTTAAGTAAAGCGGATGCCTACAGGTTGATACAAGCACCTTGTGCTTTGTATGCAAATTGCAGTGTGACTGTAATATATCAAAGTTGAAAAGTGTGGAAGTTCAGTTATTCAAATCACAATAATGGAAACAGATCTTAAATTTTCAGAAATGTGTTTGGAGACCGGTGTGCAGTTACAGTGCATAAAACAAAAGACACATCCAACAAGGAGCGAACAGACGAGTGTCTGAAGCAGGCAGCTGCCAAAAGGAAAAGTTCCTGGGTTCTTCATAGCAAATTAGCAAAGGGAATTTTATGAGTAATAGAAGATGTCCTTCTGAGTCTGATTCTTGCTTCACAGCAAGAGGTGAGAGGAGCTGATTTGCTGCAGCCATGACCAACCCTCTTTTCCAATGCTTTAATTCTCATCTCTGAGAATCACTTTGGAAGGTGGATTCCTACAGATGTGAGGGATAAAATAGAGGGAATCCCTTTGCAGTGAAAACTTAGCTTCTCTTCAGGAGTTGCTTTCCTCTTTGCTATTGAATGAGTCTCAGAAGTCCTAAAGGCAGCAAGACACAGCTCTGACAGGGAGTAGTAGGTAGCACTCTCCATGCCTAATGCTCAGCTTCATTTCAAATGATCCTGGAGAAGGGCTTCTTATTTCCATCCCATCATCTTCCTCAGAATGTATCCTTTCTCATTGTCCTTTCTTATCTCCCAGTTTTTGATCTATAATGGAATGCATCTGAACTGACAACAGAAGGCTGCACAACAGCAGGGCTCTAAGAACAATTAAACTTTGCTTTGAACATCCCAATGCTGCCGTGGTCTTGCCATGGCATTTGGGGTAGCTGTCTCCCTCCCTGCTACTCCCTTGCTTTGAGATCATCCCTTGCAACACTGAATTTGGGGTTCCCAAAAAAGAAAAAATCCATTAGCATTTTCACTGTCTTCAGTTGTTTGTTTAGAGCACTTACACTGAATTTGTGTTGGTGTACATGTGGATACTTGCAGATATATGTACGAAGGTATTACTGGAGGTATCTGCATAAACGCATACTCATATCCATCTCATCAAACAATACACATGTACACATGTGGCTTATTTAAAACTGCCCCCAATCCCAGCTGAGACCCCTGAACCTCGGATGGTTACTCAGGGAAGCTGATGTAAGCCCTTAGACCCCTGGGAGCCCTCTCTCTGCCTCACAAGCGAAGTGGCTTCCCCAGGGGGTTTGAGGGCACAGAAGGGAGCTGCTCACTCAGCAGCTGTGCTGTAGGGACTGTTACCTAATGGGGTACTTGCAACAGTGTCTGTCTGGCAGAATTTTTTTCTCTGAGAAAGATATTTGGGGAACAGAAATCTTTCCCGTACATTAGGAGATACTTGCCTTTAAACCTGTCATGTCCATCCAGCTATATTCATCCAGCACAGAGCTGAATCTGCTTAAGATGCCTACAGAAGACACTGGGAATGTGCCCCAATCCCTGATGTGTTGGAAATCATGGAGAATAAGTCAGTGCCTTGCCTGTTTCTTGCGTTTTCCTCCTTCTACCAATCACAAGAAAAAGCCTGAATGTTAGTTGCCACATTACACCCAAACACACAGGGACAAAATTAAAATGAAGATCTGTGCTCCCTGCATTTTTTCCACGAATTCCTTTTTTCTTCCCCTTTGCTCTGTTTGTTACCCTCAGTCCCACACAACCTTCTCCTTAGGAGGACTCATGCTCAGCGACTGGGGCAGGGAACAGTAGATTTAAAGTTCTTGGATCTCCAGTTTAACCTGCAGATTTTCCAAGTAACATTTGCTCAGTAAAACATTTCCAAGAGTGGGATTTACTGTCATAATTAATAGGTTATGATTAGGTCAATAACTTTCATCAACCTAGCTAGAAGAGAACCTATTAATGAAACTGTAAAACAACGTAAACTCTACGGAGAAGATAGGGGGGAGAATTTACAACTTCCCAGAAGCCCTAGTAACTAAAGGGACGATTTACAGGAAGTAAAATGAACCCAGTGCCCATAAAACACAACCAAAATTATACCCATATCCAAACAAGACAAATTAAAAAGGTTTAAGTGGATTTCTCAGCCCAAATAAAACAGAGCATCTCAATTGAGAGGAGACATTTCATGTTGCATTTTATGGAGTGCGGGAGGGAAAGATGCATGGAAATGTGAGAGCATATCAAGCAGGTCGATAAGAAATCAGTGGCAAAACCTGACACTCCTGATTGCTCCTTCAGACCCAGTCCAAAGGATGTGCTCCAATGGTCACAGCCAACTCCAGAGTAATGAGGCAGCATGTTCAGCATCCACTTCTGCATCATGGTCAAAATGCAAATATCCTGGATATAAATTCTGAAAGCAGTGCAAAAAACACCTCCTGCAGCCCAGGGAAAGAAGTTCTTTCAATTTCATGGGGCCTGAGAGGATACTGACCAACACCGAAAAGTATACCACTGTGGTCTATGTCCAAAGAAGGAAATTCCTACAGGTATGTCTCCATATCTCTTGAATTCAGGTTCCAAGAGTCCTCTAGACCTGTTCTCTAATCCCTTTCTTTAGTTAAAAAAAATTTGCAAAAACGGGTTGTCGCTTTCTGTATGTACAATGTGGGCTCTCCTGTAATGATACTTCTCTTACATGTGGAATAGTAAAGGTGGATGAGGGATGCTAGGACACCTATGACATGAGCTAGATGCAAATACTAGTACAAGCCTACTTATCTCTTTGTTTAGCTTTAACTATGCATAACAAAACATGTCCCTTTCCTTTGAAAGTGCAGTATACTTCCCAATTCCTCCAATTTTCAACTCTCCTTGTAAGAGGAGCAGCCACATTAAAACACATTTTTTCACTAATATATGAATTTGAATGCCAAAAACCACTACTTTGATCAGCTAACTTAAATTCTTGAAGATCTCAGTCTGTATTATTGCCCTGAATAGAGGTTCTGTGCAGCTCTGGTGGCCGTGGTAAAAGAGTTTTGATGTTGGCCCCTCCAGGAATGGGCAAAAACTTCCTTCATCCTTGACACGTCACAAACAACATTTTCTTAGAGAAAACTTCTTAATTTAAACGTGTACTGGAGACACTCTACCAAACCCTCTACAAGTTTCTTCTGTGGTTAATTACCCTCACTCTTGTAACTGTGTTTATAAAAGCTACTTAATTTGACAAGACTGATTTCCCATAACCCCCTGCTGATCAGCATTATGTTCCTGTAATTCTTTATTAATCGAGTCGTCATGAGATGTTCCTTCATTTTGCCTGGAATCAATGGCAGGCAATAATTATTTAAATCATCCTATTTACACCATTTTAACATATTATTGTGACATTCATTTTATTCCAGCTCCCTGAATTGCCCAGCCCTTCAAATACCAACAGTAATGTTCCTTGGTTACATCCTAGAAAACACTTGTGTGTGCTTAAGACCAACTTTCAAAAAGCGGTGTGTTTTTAAGAGGGTCCATTTGGTATGTTCCACAGTTAACACTGCCCTTCAAACCATTCCTCCACTTTTATCAGATACAAATCTGCTTTTCCCCCCAAATACAGAACAAATATCTATTGAAAATGCATGCTTTGCACATTTCCCTTCCAAGGAGGAATCAATACCGCGGTTATTATAGTTCCTACTGTTCCCAAAGTATTTAAACTCTTTGCTGTCCTCAGCTCTACTAGCCAGAGATGTCTCATGTCTTTTTGCTCATCTCACTGATTTTCCACAGCATTTCTAGTGCAAATTCAATGTCCTCCACTCCCATTTTTTTCATTTGATGTGTCTCTTGCCACTTTCACATTGCATCTAAGCCAGACAGTTTTTCAAACCAGTGTCACTCTTGATGGAGGGATTATTGCTTTGGGGACAGTTTGTTGTTTGGTTGGTTTTTAAAACCATCCCCTATCATTATTCACATTTTCCCATTCCAGTCCATTCTTTTTGGGGGCTTTTTTTTTTTTTTTTCCTCAGCTGATTTGTCTTCTAGGTCATTTTAGTTTTCTGTGAACCTGACCCTCTAAGCATAATGGATGAGCTGTTCTGAGCTAATTTGGTTAGCACATGATAGATGCAAACAAGGATAGGCTTAGTCACCAAAAATCCAGCCACCGATGATCTGGACAGCCAGAATCCCTTCACACGCCAGGAAAAGGTCCAATGCAGTTACATGGCTTGAATGCAGTCAGATCTGAGGTCTGCAATTGTCATTTGTAGTTTCTAGAAAATTCCAAGGTTATATCAAGGCTGTCCATCCAACACTTCCAGCACACATTAGTCCAGATAAGATGCTTTAGCAGCCTTCTCTTTCTCATCTTCACCTTCCAGATAAGTGCTTTAGGAGTTGGTCAGTCCACTCCAGAAGGGAAACTGCTGATTGCAGACACACCATCTCCTGCTTCATCTGTTAGAACATTGGCCAGTAATCATTACAGATCATTTGCATTCGGGTTGCCGGTGGCTTACAAATATAGTTGTTATGCCACTTTCACCATTCTCTCCCTATTTTGCTTGCTCAAATTACTTTATAACCAGACAAATAAGTATACCGGTGGATAAAGCCAGTTTCACAGAATCATAGAATGGTTTGGGTTGGAAGGGACCTCAACGATCATTTAGTTCCAACTAGTATAATTTTATCCTCAAAAACTGTAATAATAGTTGTTTAATTTTTTCCTCATGAGTAGAAATTCAGGGTGAAAAGAAAATTTTCCACTTACTGCTGGAAAATTCAGGTTTCCAATAACCATTTGAAAACTCTAAACAATTTTTTTTTTTTGAGTTTGAGTTTTCTCAGAGGGAAAATGTTGGCTTCGATTGTTTTGTTGTACTCGACCGCCTACCCCCTCCTATTCGTTTTCCTTTCTGAAGAAAATGATTCTCTGAATTTTTTTTTCCTGCACTGGTGACAGTTATTTATATTTCTAGTCCCTTCTACTGCATCTCCCCTTGAATCCGCCAGGCTTGCAGTAATTTGAGATTCACACTCAAAGTAACTGAGTCGCCACTAACATGGCAAAAAAACTCTGCATGACCAGGACAGTCGCATTTGGAGGTGACCCTCTAGCCTGAGTTAGTGCATCTAATAAGGGGGATGCCAGCAAATTTAACATATCTTTACTGATGATCTGGATGAGGGGGTTGAGTACACCATCAGTAAGTTTGCAGATGACACCAAGTCGGGATGAAATTCTGATCTGCCTGAGGGCAGGAAGACCCTACAGAGGGATCCAGATAGGTTAGATTGATGAGCTGAAGCCAGTTGTAGAAGTTTTAATAAGACCAAGAGCCAGGTCCTGAACTTCGATCACAACAACCCCATGCATAACTACAGGCTTAGGACAGAGTGGCTGGAAAGCTGTGCAGAGGAACAGGATCTGGGATTTGAGTTGACAGACAGCTGAACATGAGCCAGCAGTGTGCCCAGGTGGCCAAGAAGGGCAATGGCATCCTGACTTGTTTCAGAAATAGTATTGTCAGTAGGACCTGGGATGTGATTCTCCTTCTGCACTTGGCACTATTGAGGCTACATCTTGAGTACTGTGTTCAGTTTTGTGCTGCCCACTACAAGAAAAATACTGAGGCCCTCGAGTGTGTGAATGAAGTCAGTGAGGGGTTTTGGATCACAAGTCTTAAGAGGAATGGCAGAGGAACCTAGAGTGGTAGAGAAGAGGAAGCTCAGGGAAGACCTTATTGCCCACTACAACACACTGAAATGAGGTTTTAAAGAGGTGGGGATCAGCCTCTTTTCCTAGGTAACAGCAGTAGGATGAGAGGCAATGGCTTTAAGTCGCACCAAAGGAGGTTTAAGTTGGGTATGAGGAAAAATTTGTTCTCTGAAAGAGTGGTTATGCATTGGAACAGGCTGCCTAGAATAGCAGTGGATTTGTTGTCCCTGCATGTATCCACGAACCATGGAGATGTGGTGCTGGTGGGACATGGTTGAATGAGTATGGTGGGGATGGGTTGAGGCTGGTGATCTTACTGGTCTTTACCAACCTTAATGATCTTATGATTCCGTGAAATTTGTGCTTTCTGATCAGAGTGCTCAGCTGAGAGAAGCTCACACCTCACTTGGCTGGTTTGGAAGTGGTAGATAAGTTGAAACTGTGGAAAACAGAATTTAGAAGCAGAATTGAGGTCTCTGAATGGAGACAAGTTTCTTCTGATCCTTCAGCAGCATCTCCCAGAGTTTTTCCACAGTTCCTTTCTATTCATAGAATTGCTCACATTGGAAAAGACCTTCAAGATCATAAAGTCTAACTGCAACCAAACCATACTACCCTAACTCTAACAACCCACCACTAAATCATGTCCTTGAGCACTGCATCCAGATAGATTTTAAACACATTTTTGGGATGATGACTCCACCACCTCCATGGGGAGACAATTCCAGCACTTAACAACCCTTTTTGTAAAAAAGTCCAAACTGAACATCTTCTACTGCCACTTAAGGACATTTCCCCTTGTCCTGTCACCTGTCACCAGTGAGAAGAGACTAATCTCACTCACACTGCAATTACGTTTCAGGTATTCAAAGAGAGCAATGAGGTCTACCCTCAGCCTCCTTTTCCCCAGACTGCCACAGTTCCTTCAGTTGTTCTTCACAGGGCATATTCTCCAGGCCCTTCACCTTGGACCCTCTCCAGCACCGCAATATCCTTTCTTTATTGTGGTGCCCAAAACTAAACACAGAACATCAGGTGGGGCCTCACCAATGCCAAGTACAGGGGGAGGATTTCTTCCCTAGTCCTGCCTTGAGGTGAATGGCTTCTCTGGTGTCTTTGCATTTATTTTTTTTTTGAAATTTCTCAGCTCCCCTGACTGAAAATCCTACCAGTTTTCCATAGGCCATTGGAGAAGAGTATGGATTATCCCCTTGAAGCTGAGGGTCTGTGAGGTTCAGTTCAGAGGGAACAAAGCTGCAGTTGAGACATTTCATCTCAGTTTGCCAATGGGAACTACTTTTTCTAGAAGGATAAATGCCTTCTCAAATCTGCCTACTGAGGCTGGTATTCTTACCTCAAATATCAGTTGCTGATGCACAATGGAGAAAATCTGGTGATAAACAAAGTTGTCTGGACCTTGCACCCCTTCCCAACAGCCCATGGGGCAGCTCACACTTTTTGCTGGGGTGAACAGGGAATAAGTAAGAATCAAATGCAAAAGAAATAATCAAACATACTGCAGGAGAGTGCTGACGTTAAGTATGAGTAAAGTTTTATGCAAAAATAAAGGCATTCTGGATTGGTCAGAGGTGTGTTTAGCACCCAGGCTTTTAATTGGTCAGCTTTTGAAAATAAAAATGAATTATTGCACGTGTAAAAGCATCATTGCACATGTAAAAGTAAATTACTGTGCATATAAAAACTTTACTGCACATCTAAAAGTAAATTATTGTGCGTGTGAAATAGATTTCTGCATATTTTCTTCTTGTACCTCCTGGTCATTATTTTCTCAATACTTGTAATCTCTTATTTTGAACATGTTGAAGTTGCACCAAAGATTCCTTCCCTCTCTGCTTTAAAGCAGATTCACAATTGCTCTTGGAAGAAGAGTACTAAAAACACATTCCAACTTCCAGAGAACTTGTATGCGTTTTGTGTTCCTGGAAATTGTCTCTGCCACCTTTATTGCACAGATTACTTTCAAAGCATGAACACAAAGAGGAGACACTGTAATAAAGTGCAGACGCAGCAACACAGGTTCATGTTCACCATCAAGGATTGCACTAGACATGCAGTGACAGAGGAATCAGACACAGCAAGTCAAACACATCTATAGTTGTGTGCAAAATTAACCATGACTGCACATGAATTCCGGGCAACAGCATGTATTAATTATGATCGCAAAACTGCCTGCCAAACTTGTGCAGTAGTCTGATAGCCACATGCCTTCAGATCTCTGCCACAGCCAGAGATCTGCTTCTTGCTTCTTGGTGAAGATTGAAGGGCAGTATCTTTCCCCTTTCTCTCACACGTGAGCTTAAAAGCTTTGGCCTCAAGGACAGGCCAAGCTTCTGTCACATTTTGCATTGCTGTACCAGCATGAAACAGTTCTTATATTCAGCAGAGTATAAGAGTAGCTGGGTTCAGGGAAAGCATGCTAACATGTTGCTGTGCTCCATGAGATCATTCATTACCACCACAGATGTAAGATCAAGGTGGCAATCATAGAATTATTGAATCATTAAGGTTGAAAAAGACCACTAAGATCATCTAGTCTATCAACCCATCACCACTATGCCCACTAAACCATATCACTAAGTACCACATGGATGCACCATTCAGAGCAAAGCTCATGAGCTGCACTCATGCACACCAGAGCTTGGTACTGGTCCAGACAATTTTGGCATCAACATCTCCCTGGAATGTCTTTAGAATATCTCTGAGCTGAGAAAATCTGTGGTTTTCTGATGTTGTCACACCACAGAGAAAGATGTTCCACAGGTTTCACATGTAGGGTCCTCCAGAGCTTCACAACAAAGCCTTGCACTTTTTGAATTAAAAAGAGCTGCATTCAGCAGCTCTAACTCAGGATCAAAAGGTTCTCAAGCTCACTTCCATTTGAGAGAAGAAACAAAAGCTAGAGGAAAGAAGGAAGAGCCAGGTAGAAATGCTCCTGCAGAATTTGGCTCAGTTTCCCATATCTGAACTGGGAATATGCTGAGCAGGAGCCAAGCAGAGTCAGATCATATCCAGCTCCCATTGTTTAGTTTGAGCTTCACACTTCATTTGTCAAGGAATGGCAAGCTCTGTGTCATAGAAATAAGACTCACATGCTCTCCTGTGATTCTGTCATAAATTATACCATAGCCAGACTTCACACATTCCACCAAGGCTGCTGTTTGTCTTATCCCTAAGAACCAATCCTTCATCAGGTCATGATGAAAATGTCACCACTTGCAAGGTACTCTTGTAGCAAACTAGGAAGAATGAAACTTCAGTGAGTAATGGAAGGATATCATCAGTTTGGGACAAAAACCTTGAAACACTCAGCTAGGGTGTCATGCTTCCAGAAGGAAACTGCAATGATTAGATGTCATGACCTCAGCCTAAAAATAACATATCATACCAAGACATCATGATGTCCCAATGTTGGGGATGAAACTTCAGCACATCAGAGACTGGATCATTTCACTACAGAGGCATTAGCAGTACATTTTACTGCAATGAAAAGATTAATCTATGCTAAAAGAGAGCAATGCTATCCAGCCATGATACCATTCTGAAATATTATGCAATATTATCACAGAATGATGTAACTGACATCAAGATTATGAACTGATCTGATGCAAGGTCCCACATCAATATTGCCATTACAGTGTTTTCTGGACCTGGAGATAATCTGGGATCTTGGAATAGAGTCACAGAATAATTTCATTTGGAAAAGACCTCCAAAATGATCAAGTCCAACCCTAAACCATCCCCACCATGACCACATAACCATGTCCCCCAGTGCAACTTCTTCATGTTCACTGAACTACTCCAGAGACAGAGACTCCATCACCTTCTTGGGAATCCTGTTTCAATGCCTGACCACTCTTTTGGAAAATAAGTTTTTCCTAATATCAAATCTGAACCTCCCCAGATGTGACTTGAAGCCATTACTTCTCATCCTAAAATGAGAAAAATGAACTTATCCTTGTCAGGTGAAGATCTTTATCAGGTCTGGCATCAAATGGTGTCTGCAAAATGAAATGAACCATGATCATTTCTCTTAAGTCCACAGTACTAACCTACAATTGGATCCATTCGTTTATCAGTGGTTTTGAAGTTAATGATCAACATCTCTACTGTAGTGTCTACCTCATTTTGAGACTGAGGTCATCCTGAAGTGGAATTTGGGTGGCGAAATGTGGCTTATCTCCATCTTGCAAATGTTCTGCAGTCTGACAGTCTCAGAAGACATTTCTACAGAAGAAACAGGGAATTCTTAATACAGAAGTCATGTGGAGCATCCCATGAAATTGGAAACAATGGCCCATCTCCTCTCCTCACCCACTGCATCCTCTCCCATAAATCCCAGGGCAGTTCGATAACCTATATTCCCAGCCCTTATTACTTCAGTGAATAGTCTATAGTAAGCAGGTGATATACATCCTATCCATAAAGCCTTTGACACTTCTGATTAATAATCTACAATGGTACAAACTAGAACGATGTAATTTCTTGTGTCGTGCTCTCTCCCTGCCCTGGCCGTGCTGAAGGCACAGAGCCTTCCCTCTCCCTTGCTCCCCCCGCCTCCCGTCCCCCTTTACTCCTTATCTGACGAAATCATCAAATTTATGGCCAAATTGAAATGAAATGCAATTTAGTTCCCGTTCTGCTTTCAGTCCATCACCTCGCAGGCCAGTCCCAGAGGATCTCCTAACCTAATCGCCGGATGTCAGTAACTTCATTAGTGCTGCCAGCAAGCCCCTGCTTTCTGCTGCGTGTGGCTTCCAGAAATCATGGCTGACACCTCTCCCTGGGAATTACTGGAAGAAGGAGCTTTCTCAAGTTTTTCTGTTTTATTTCCAACTTGCGCACAGTCAGCGCATTTTCTTCCTTATGGTGATTGGATTGCCATTACTTGACTTGGGGCTTTCTACACAGAAGGTGCCTCCAGCCCCCAAGGTGCACGTGAAGGTGGAAGCACAGGCAAGGTAGACAGAGAGATGGAGTTGCAACACCCGTAGGCACATTGCTGCACTGTCTCGGGTCATCTGGGCCAAGTAATAGCAAAGAAAATGGTTAGATAAGCAGCACATGACATGAGGGGCTCACACCAAGGAATGAACATGAGCAACAAGGAAAACCCCTCAGTACTGCCAAACCCACCAGCGCCTGTGGACATCCCAGCACTTGCTGTTGCATGGGTCAGACAAGGCACCAGCAGGAAAAGATGGCCAGGTAGTCATTCCAAGCGCACATTTCCTATCCCCTACCATGCTGTAGAATCCGCTCCTCTAAGCTCTCCTTGACACATTTGTCCTCCAAACCTCCAGCATTGGTGATACCACCCTTCCCCCGCTCTCAATAATTAATCCCAGCCCTTCTCTATCCCCACAGCTCTAAATCGCCTTTGCTGACTTTTAAGCTCCTTATTACTTGTCCTATCCACAGGAAAACATGTGTCCCTCCCCTTCTTGCAGAAGTCTTTTACATAATTGCAGGCTATTATCCCACCTCCCTTCAGTCTCTGGGCTAAACAATCTCATGTCTTCCCAATCCTTTCTCATGGGTCATATTTCCTTGGCATTTGAGAAGCTTTCCTGTAGAATCTCAAGGTCTGCTTGCATTTCCATTAGCTTCTTCTCGACTTTCTGCTACAAGTCAAAGAGAAAGATGCCTCTGAAGACAGGCAGTACTGCTCCAGACTCAGCTCATTTACATTCTGCCTTCAATTCCAAGTCCAATTTGCAAAATGCTGTATTCTTCTGCAGGTACACAGAAGGCCAGTGGGTTATTGACAGAAAAATTTTCTGCTGCCTCCAGACCTGAGGGCATGTTCAGCTGCAGTGTGGAGAACTCACCAACTCTTCTGTCTTGTTCTAGCATGATCCTCCTGTCTTCTTGGCAGCATCCCATGGCCTTTCCTTGATGGGGACACAATTCCCTTTGTCTGAAGCTGGGTTCAGAGGGAGACTGAACCCCAGCCCTCCTTCCAGAGAGGATGCTTGAAGGGTACAAGGGGCACCTGACAATCCTCTGGGATGGGGTAATACAAGGACAGTGAAGAGCCCATGTCTAAGCATTGCCAAGGGCTGGTGTCACAAGGTGCAACAACACAGGGATCCTATGGTGTTGTTGTTTTTTCCAGCACAAAGATCTGTTGCCCCCCCCATTTCAAATGGGACAGGTTGAAATGGAGAGGTTCAGGTTGGATATTAGGAAAAATCTTTTATTTGAAAGAGGGATCATGCAGTGGAACAGGCTGCCCAGAGAGGTGGCAAGAGTCAGCATACTTGGAGATGTTCAGTAAATATGGAGAAATTGCACTTAGGGATGTGATACAATGCGTATAGTGAGGATGGGTTGGTGGTTGAACTTGATAGTCTTAGGGGTCTTTCCCAACCTTAATTTTATATGGTTCTAGTAAAAAATAAAGAACAAGAAATACCTGGGCTCACCTTCCTCCTACCTGGATCTTCTTGCTAGCAACATCCACAGTGTCAAGACTAGACATGGTTTGAGTGGAGGCAGATCAGCTGTTTCAGTCACTGAAAACCCTTCAGCCAAGATGGTCTATAAATCCCTGGACAGCAGCCTGTGTCATTCCAAGGAAAAACACACACACACTTGCATAGTGTAAACAGAAAGGCAAAGCAGGGAGAAACAATAATTGAGCAACTAACTTCTAGCCTAGCACTTCACTGCTTGCAAATGAAGGACTTTGGGGGAATATTGAAAAAGCTGGACTCTGGCTTTGTTCCTAAAATGTTCAATAGTCTTCCAATAGGAAGATTTTTCTGGGTTTCTCCCAGCCTGCTTTCTAGGATTTTAAGTGCTTAGTCGATATTAAAAGCAATGGTTGTGTCAGGGAGAGAAACTGAACACAGAAGGGAAAGTCTTCAGCTAATTCATGAAATGTTTGGTCAGAGCTAAAATGCATAGATATTCATACATATGCACACTCACATGCACATGTACAAATATATTACTGCATCTGTTCATGCTTTGTGAAACAAACTCCCTTGTATTTAGCTTGGTTGATATTTTAAGTCAAAACTTAGATAAATTATTTCCCACACCTGCTCATAAATACACACAGAAATCCCACCCGCATCAGGGAAGGTGTTAGCACAGAGTTTAGTTCACAAAGGCAGGAAGCAGAAGGAGCCCAAGGAAGGTAAGTCTCATTAACACAAGCAGCTTAGCAAGAAACACGATGCAAGCAGAAAACGCCTGGAGAGATCAGGAGGGTTGCTCGGAGCGAAACGTGCTTCTGCCTTCCCAGAGAGAAGGAAGAGGAGTCTCTGTGTGAGAACACAAATGATTTAACTGTTTATTAAAAAGGGGAAAAGGTGTGGGAGACTCAGTAGGTGGTGCTCTTCCCTCTGAATCAGCCCAGGGCCTGGGGAGAGGGTGACTGGTGATGCCCCAGTGGAAGAAGTTCTAAAATTCAGAACCTACTGTAGAATCTTAGCCCCAGTGATGAATGCAACATCTCAGAAAGAGCTGCATTTCAATATATGAATATTTTTATGCAAAATATCCTTCTTCTGGCTGCTATCTTAACATTAAATCAATCCAAATACTAAATGCAGTAAATAAAAGTCAGCAGGTGAGTTGAGACAGTTAAGGTCCCAAGAGGTGTTCATCCCTTGACCCGATATTTATCATCTTTAGGGCATTTCCAGAACATGCTAAGACAGAATTTGGTGCAGGAATGAGGAGCATTGATTAATCTAATGTTTTAAGAGAAGGGAGTTGAGTAGACCTATCCCTGGACCTGCACAGCTCCCATGTAGGAGAGGAGAGAGCCCAATTGATCTGGTAACGCAGAGCCATATATCAGCACAGCCTCCCCCATTACTTTCCCTGATGGATTCTCATCCGATGAGCTGATCTGAAAGTGATAAAGGGAAGACCAGAGCATTTTCAACACACCACTGCCTCCAAAACCAGGCTCAATAATCCTGTAGATTGATGGCACCTAACCAGCAGGGAGGGAGAGGTGGGCAGACCAGGCGGGGAGTTTATTTAATACTCGCAGCATTAACCAAGCATACATTTATCTGGGTAAATGAGGGGGCAGGACAGATAGAACTGCCAATAAAATGTAACTGCTGGCAAAAAGAAGCCTGTGGCTCTCAGGTGAGTGACAGGAGAGGTGAGATCAAATTTATGGGTGACCATACATGCTCTGGTTGCATTCCTACAGTGACCTCTCTGTAAGTGGGCTTAGTCAAAGGGGCACAGCTCTTCCATCCCAGCCCTTCTTTAGTCGTTTCAACAAAGTCTGTCCCTGGGCCATTTCAGACACTTTCAATTTGAACAACAAAACTGTGGATAATGGTGGGACCTTCCTTCCCTTCCATCACTAGCTGGAGAAGTCTCTGTTTCCATTGCTTTCAGTCTGAGAGGGGACCAAATTTTGTCTCAGCTGTTGACTCAAAGCCAGACCTCATGTGGAGCACTTTTTCTGCCCCTTTGCATTTTCTTTCTGAATCCTAGCACAACCCTTTGTAGCTCACAGGCAGCTTTACATACTCTGCTGTACCGGTGATAGGGTCCATGGCAGCCTCTGAGTTCTAGGACAAATCAATAGGAGATGCTATGGGAGGACACAAATCTCAAGCTGGATGTCTTATTGCCCATGCTTATCGGAGCAATAAGGACTTAGAGGGAAGACCTGCATCCAAACTATCTCATATAACAACCACCAACAGGTCTCCAGGTAAAAAGGGCATCCATCCTGGGGCTGCCTGACATCTCCACTACCATCTGTTGGGCTGTCTTGTCATTGCATGAGGAGCTGATTAAAAAACTAACTAACAAAGAAACACTTTATTGCATGTTTAAACTCTCTACCTGATCCTTCAGCTATGACAAGAAGACCTCACAGCACTCCTAGTGAGCCTCGCTCATTCTTCAGGTGCAAAACAGCTACCTCATCCTTGTCTTCATCCTCATCTTCATCCCCTTCCCTGTCTCCATCCTCCAGCTACAACATTTCCCTCCCATCTTTACTGTCAAGGCCTCAAGCCAGCAAGGATTTCGATCTCAGGAGGCAGCTATTGTGCTGTAATTAAACAGCAATTGATTGCAAACAGGGTTCTTTTGTGTTTGGGATTAATGAGAGGCAAGAAGATAAATTTGGTCACCACTAATTAACCCCAATTACAGGAGCAATAAATTAGAAGTGTACCAGGCTATGTGGCATCCACTGCCCCCCGTCTGAGGCATGGAGAGGGCATTGATTCTTCTTGTTTCCTTCCTTGACTTCCCAAATCAGTGGGGCTTCGAAGTGCAGTGTGGAGGCCAGAGGATACACCAGGGTGTGATGAACAGACAGCAGGTGGGATTTTGATGATGCACAGTACACAGGGATGCTGTCATGAGATGAGCAAGCTGGGAGAGCCTTTGTGATTCCCTAATGCCCACATGGGAATCAATGGTTTCACTAATTCGGACCACTAATCCCCAGCAATTTTTAAGAGCTTTGATTTTGCATGCTGGTTGAACAGGGGCGGGCTTTGTGGAGTGGGAAAGCCGTGTGTGCTCTGCTCACCACCCGCACTGCATTATTCTGCTGCTCTCCAGGGATGCAATCTATGTGAGGCTAGTGAGACAGAGGGGAGAACCCCTGCAATTAGAAAAAATCTCTTATCCAGAAGAGTGATCAGGCATTGGAACAGGCAGCCAGGGAGGCAGTGGAGTCATTGTCCTTGGAGGTGTTAAATAAATGTGAAGATGTGGTGCCAAGGGGCATGGTTTAGTAGTCATAATGGGGATGAGATGGGGCTGGTCTTGATGATCTTCTAAGTCATTATTTCCAACCATAATGATTCCATGATTTTAAGTTCCTCAAGCTAGAAGAGTAGGAAGGTTATGTAGGCTGGAATTACAAAGATTTCCTTCATCTCATTTCAATCCTGGCATTTAATTGCTATGCTGTGGTGTGATACCAGACTCCACCCTACCTGGAGTCCAAAAACATTTCTGTTTTAAACCTCCTTTGTTTTTATAGATGAACAGCTTTGAGGCTGGGCCACTGACCCCTGTAGCAACAAAGCCTTAGAAAATGAAGTGTATACCATGACATGGGGCCTTCCAGGCTTTTCTTTCACAGAATCATCTGAGTTGGAAGGGGCATTTAAAGGTCTTCTAGTCCAACGCCTCTGCAATGAACAGGAACATCTACAGCTCAGTCAAGCTGCTGAGATCTTGGTGCAGGCTGACCTTGAATGTCTCCAAGTGGCTTCCACCATCTCTCTGGGCAACGTGTTCCAGTGCTTTGCTTTGCATAAAATATCCACAATTGCAAAAGTGTCCAATTGAGAGCAAGTCCTGCTTTTTTCCTAGGAGCAAACCCCTCTTCGACATCAGTGCTAAGAGCATCACAGGAGATGTGGGGAACAAGGAGGTCCTTATGCTCTCAAGAAATTGACATATACATGAGGTGAACTGTGAAAAAAATCCTTGCTGTGACCCAGGAACCATCTATAGCAGTGTCCAGAGAGGATGCTGACAGAAAAATTTCAGCCTAGATTTTTGCAGCATTTCCCAGGGCAGATATATGAGCACCTAGGTGTGATCCCAGTCCCATCTCAGTTGGGATGGGAGATGACAGAGAAGCAGAGTGTGAAAATACCCTTGTTCCCATCAGCTGTTGCCTCTTTCATCCCACATCCCTTCCATGAATCTGAGCCCTTGCTAAAATTCTCTTCCTCACTGGGATGAAGAGCAAAGGGCTGAATCACCACCTCTGCCTGCAATCAGACCCTCATCTCTCTTCTCCTCACTGCCTTCCCAACCTGGCAACATGCACAGTGGGTGCTGTTGCTCTGAAGCCAGGGCAGATCCCCATGTCTAATGCTTTAATCCTCCTCTCTTTCAGGCAGCAGGAAAGCCCTGGCTGACAGGATCCCAGTGCAGACAGGGTGTAAAGAACCATGGCAGCTCCAAAGCAAACACTCCCACATCTTCATTCCTTCCACCCTATTGGCCATTGATTTCAGATAAATATCCGTCCAGCCCTGACAGGGCTCAATTCTCCTAATTATAGCCCTATTGACATGTGATCTTTAGCTGCTCAGCTTGTCAGGAGCCATCTATCAGGCAGACAGATTTCTTTGGCTCAGGAGGAAATGAGATGAGAAGGGGGAAAAAAGGAGGAGACAGGGCTGGGGAGGGGATGGATTTAGCAGAATGGCTCTATTAATGTGCTGAAGAGGACCTCTGACCCAGATTTCAGATTGTTAACAAATGCATTGCAGAGGGCCCCAAATGCCTACCTTTAGGATGGAAGTATAGGGGCAGAGTTAAGGTTAAGAGTTTTACTTTGGGAACATTAAGTATGGATCCCTGCAGATAGTGTTCACAACTCTCTCTTTTCCATACACATAAACTGATTTTGCCAGGACTTTGTAGTCCCTAAATCCATAGAATCATAGGGTCGTTGAATCACAGAATAATAGAATCACAGAATCATAGAATGTCTTACTTTGTAATGGACCTTAAAGATCATTGAAGTCCAATGTGCCGGCCATGGGCAGGGTTGCCACCCAACCAGATCAGGCTGCCCAGGGCCCCTGTCAACCCGGCCTGGAACACCTTCAAGGATGAGGTATCCACTGACACCAGCTGTGGGTAGATAGCAGAGGCAGGACATGGAGTAACACAGACTCTGGGGTTGACTGGCCCTGGAGAGAAGTGTTGCATTGGACTTGCAGGGCTTGCTCCTGAACTGGATCCACTGGGAGGCAAGGAGACAAGGCCAGGAGACCAGGCTGGGGACACGTATGCGGGACATACTACCTTCACCAACCTTTGAACCATAGAATCATTAAAGTTGGAAAAGACCACGATCATCTTCTCCAACTATCAACTCATCACTGCCATGCTCACTAAACCATAACCCTAAGTGTCACATCTAACTTTTTCTTGAAAACCTCCAGAGACAGCGATTCCAAAATGCTCTTACTGGTGCAAAAGACAAATAATTTGCACTCCTCCCTGACTGTTTCTCCTATTGTATGGGCTTTATGGGATAGCCAAGGAGTTCCGTAGACTGTTAATGGCTGCTTGAATCACCTCCACATCCCAAAAATGATGGCACATCCATGTAGCTTTCCCCAGATCATGCAGTAGATGTCTGTGCTCATTTCTGGGTAGACTAGGTGACCTTTAAGGATCCTTTCTGGCTCAAAAAATTCTACGATTCTATGACTTTTTTCCACCTAAAATCCGCATGAACACCCACCGCCTCAATGGTGACGCTGTTACAGACGGGTTACGGGCTGCATCCATCATCAGCCAACACTGCGAAGCAGAGTGGGGCAGGCACTCAGTCAGCGATCAGGAAAAGAGCCCTGTTAGCTGACTCATATCCTGGTCGGCGCATCTCTGTATACTGTGAAAGGACCCAGCCAGCCGGAGTGTCTGGAGATAACAGCCTTTACCGGGGAGCCCTGAGAGCTCAGGGTTCATTTACAAAGCTGGGCTTTTTCATGCCGGGACGACTCTCTCTGTATCTGCATTATCGATCCGCTCTGCCATCCCCCTCCCCCCCCCCATCCCCCTCCCCGTCTGCAGTATCAGCCCATCCATGAAGATAGCTGTCTGCAGAACCTGCTTCCACCCAGCTCAGGTATCCAGGGTACAAGTGGCAAGGACTGGCTTTGCCTAAGTGCTGAGCATTGAGAAAACCTGGGTTTGGTGAAAAAAATCAAAGACCCAGGCAGCTCTCATCCCGCTCTCAATGGGAAGGAAGAAACAAGGTGTTTACTGCTGCAGAATCAGAAGCACAGGAAGATGAAGTGGGCTCCCAGTGCCTTTGGTGCTCAGTTCCTCAGCCCCAATAGAATGACACATCTGCCATCTCTCAAATTTTCTTCCCTTCAGTCCGTGCAATACTACTTCATTGAGACAGGACTGATGCATTTCTGGGATGGAATAGGATGGAGAGGAAACACCATGGAACCGGACAGAGGTTCTGAGCTACGTATCTGGGTGCTGTTCCTAAGATCCATGCCATGAACCTAACATCCCTTCATGAACATCTCCCACATTGCCAAGATTGCTTGACAGCACTGTTCACCCACTGCATGGCATGGTACTACAGGATATTTATGCCTTACTGGGCACCATGCTGGGCATAAGTCAATCCTTGTTGAGCCTACATCCCAGGCTCTTCCTCAGAGGTTTCTGTAGGAGATGCTTGAGGTTGGTATTGACCATTCGTTGTGACTGCACTCATGAAACATGAAATGCCCTCAAGAAGGAAGACATAATGGAATCATGCCTCCTGCAGATGAGGGGTGTGCGCATATCACAGCATGAAATAATATTCAGGGCAGATCTGGCTTTCACCAAGAACAAAAACCCAGGGTACTTTGGTTGGAGCTGGGAAGCTTTTCTGCAAGTCAGCTGCATGGAACTGCAGCAAAAAGGGTGGAAACCATCTGTCCAACCTTCAGTCTGGTACCACGGGACTTGTGCAGACCAGTTTTAGAGCATTTGAAGAGAAAGCAAGGTCAGAAATCACTGCAGTCATTTGCAGTGCAATCTTCTCTCCTAAAGGGAGCCAATCCCACCATCCCTGGCTGAGCTACCCACAGCCACTCTGTCATGGGGCAGGTTCATCCAGATCATCTCCACTCCTCCAGTCCATACCAACACCCCATGTGCCCCAGAATAACCCTCCTTCATCAGTTGTGCAGTGCCAGAGTCCTGCAGGTAAGGAACAGGAATATTTAAGGCCAGCAGTGACTCACAGGGCTGCTCAGGCTCTCAGCAGGGGTTTTGGATACACCTATAGCTGGTTTCCATGTCACATTTACAGCTGACACATATACATTTATCTCCATGCATACATTCATAGCCAGTTCCTGTTCCTTTATCCCTGCAATTCTTTAAGCCTTCAAGTAGAGCTCTGTTTTCAGATGACCCAAAGCAGAAATAGAATAATTCTTGTCAAATCAAATGCTACTTAAATGAGAATTTACTGTCTTTCTCAATTAAGCATAAACTTCAGAAGGAGGGATAGGTTTTGATTCAGAACTGGGAGAGCTGCTGGCAAGCTAGGTGTCCCAGTGCTGTGTTATCTCAGCCTTCTCAGTTTGAACATCACAGTGAAACAGTGTCTGCTTCTTCAGGAGTTTAATTGCAGGTGGAAAGTACAGCAGACTCATTACACAGAGGGAAATGGCAAAAACAATGTGAGGGTGAGGTTTGATAACCCTCAAGGATCTCCCTCTCCTCCTGTACCAGTTTGACACTGTCACAGAATCATAGGCTAAAGGGTAAATTATTGTGATTTATGCAAGGTCAGCATAATAAAAAAAATTCAGTGAGGCTTTAGTGTACACACATGCCCTTTGGCTGACTTTGCTTCACCTGGACACTCTTATGGGTATAGCAAATGCAGTGTGGCTAGAATGCTTGTCCCACACTTCAGCACAGGAACTGGACTTATGATCCTTATAGGTCCCTTCCAGCTTGGGATTTTCTATGATTCTATGCTTTCATTAGTCAGCATTCCCATCCTGCCCTCTCCATGTGCACCATTCACACTGGAGAGAGAAAAAATAACACCACTCAACCCACATGCTCCATACATCCAGTCCCTTTAGCCTCCAGTAGAAGCATCGACAGATCCTTTGCTTTAATGTTAGCTGAGTTTTAACACTGGCCCCACCTATGCTATTTATCTAGAAGTCTCTGAATTATGGGTGAGCAGAGTTTATAAATCTACTCCTATGTCGCCTGTAATCAGGCTGGCAAATAAAGTAGAGCTAACAGGGAGCAGCAGCCCATGCTACCAGGTTCCTTGCTTTTGCCGGGTCCTGCACTTTGGCCACAATAACTCCATGCAATGCTGTAGGCTTGGGGATAAGTGGCTGGATGACTGTGAAGAGGAAAGGGACCTGGGGGTGCTGGTTGATGCCCAGCTGAATGTGAACAGACAGTGTGCCCAGGTGGCCAAGAAGGCCAAAGGCATCCTGGCCTGCATTAGAAATAGTATGGCCTGCAGGAGCAGGGTGGTGATAATCCCCCTGTACTCAGCACTGATTGAGGCCTCACCTCGAGTACTATGTTCAGTTTGGGGGCCCAGACACTGAGGCCCTGGAACGTGTCCTGAAGGGCAATGAAACTGGTGAGGGGTCTGGAGCACAAGTCTTATGAGGAGTGGCTGAGGGAGCTGGGATTATTTAGTCTGGAGAAGAAGAGGCTCAGGGGAGACCTCATTGCACTCTACAACTTTCTGAAGGGAGGTTGTGATGAGGAGGGGCTTGGCCTCTTCTCCCAGGCAACAAACAGAACCCAAGGAAATGGACACAAGTTGTACCAGAGGAGGTTTAGATTGGACATAAGGAAAGACTTTTCTCTCAGAGAGTAGTCAGGCACTAGAATGGCCTGTCCAGGGAGGTGGTGGAGTCATCATATCTGGCAGTGTTCAAGAGACATCTGGGTGAGGAGCTACAATATATGGTTTAGTAGCTTGTGGTAGCAATGGTAATAGGTGAATGGTTAGACTAGATGGTCTTGTAGGTCCTTTCCAACCTTGTGATTCTATGATTCTGTGTCATGTTGGTGTTGTCCAGGTGGGACATCCATTTCCATTTGCCCAGTCTGCAGCCAGTATCAGTTGCTTTTTCCAGAGTGGAAACTACTTTCTCCTATGCTGAACTAAACCCCACGTGGTGCATGGAAGCCTTTTTTTATTTCTCCATAGATGGAGACAGATCTTTCACTCACAAAGAAAGTACTATCAAAGTTCTAAGTGAACTCAACACTTTGTAATCCATTCCCTTGCCTTCGCAGTGGGTAGCAAACCCAGTAGAGGATGGTTGGACTGGATGATCTTGTAGGTCCTTTCCAACCTAGTGTATCTATGTATCTATGAATCAGCTTCATTTTTCCTCCATCTTTATTCACTTTGTAGTTCCCTGTCAGTGACCCCACCAGCCCAAGCTGCCCTACAAGGCCTCTGATCACTATTGGAAAAATGATGGGATTTAGCTCTATTTCCCATCCAGCTGGCCATCCTGAAGGTTGCAGTGAGTATCTTTGCCCAGGACAGGAAGTAGTTCTTCCCAAAATGGATGGATGGAAGGATGAATGGATGGATGCCCAGCTGGGGCTCACACCTCCTGTGAAATACTCTGATATCTTCAGGCAACATACCAACTCTGAAAAGGGAAATCAAGGCACGCCAGGAAGGGAAACAGCACACATCAAGTTCATTTAGTTAATAAGTGACTTCCTCTGATTGTAAGTGAAGGAGAATTGATTCCAGCCAAATCCCTCAGCAGGCATGGGTACTGCAGGGAGGTTTGGTAGGAGAAGGTTTCCTGTAATAAGGGAAGTCTTCCTCCTGCTGTACCCTGCCCTCCTCATTCTGCTCCAGCCCTGGGAGGCAATCCAAGCACTTCATATCTTTAATTATTAAGCAATTACCCATTGTAGTTACTTATGTGCTACGGAGCCTTCAGGATGTTCCTGCCAGCAGAACCAGGGCATAAAGCATCCCCTGATGCTTCCTCTGCAGCAGCTGAATCACCTAGCTCCATTAACTGACATCTACTGTAGCCCACACACAAACACATCCCTCTACTCATCCCCCTTTCCTCCACTAGTGGCCCCCATTCCTCATTGAACCCCTGGGAGTCCTTCTGGCCACCACTACCAATTACAAAGCAGTTCCAGGAAGGAGGATGGAAGTGTGAGTTCATTTGTCATGGCCCCAAAGGAGTCTTAAGGCTGGGGAGCATCCTGCAAATTGGCTGATCATGAAACATCCAAGGAAAGGTTCAGGAAGACCTTTCTTGTCTCTTCTTCGTTCTTGTCAAGGGGACAACTGTTTCTCTATGGATCCTAAATGCCTTCAAATGGTCATTCACCAGCTTTTATGGGTACATTCTGGGACCTGACGGCAAGGAGAAAATTCTAATGTATTTTTCTGCAGAGAAGGGCCTTCCACCAGCAGAGTTGGTCTTGTGGACAAAACATTTTGTCTTGTGGCCAAGGAAGTCAGATGGGTCTTTCTAGACAGACTCAACATCCCTCATAGGGAAGATTTTTTGGGCAAAGAAGCAACTAGGGTTGAGGTGGCTTAGAATAAGACTCAAATCAAAGCACAATTTATTAAGAAGCACCACTCTAACATGAGGTACACCCTGCAGACACAGTCCCATCGTCCTATGGTGGTACACATGCAAAAGCTTTCTCTGTGCTTTTGGCAGTAGTTTTTTTTTTTTTTTAAAGATGTAGCCATGCAGTTCTCCTAAGGCGCGAGGGATCAGCAGGGAGCCACACAGGTAATACACTCTGTGAATATTTGTACACATATTTTTAGAGGTCAGTAGTATATCCTGGCCTGTGACCACCAACATTTCCACAGCCTAAGGTCATTTCAAGAGAATTCCATCCCTTTTATCCATCTGCAGATAAATACCTCTTTTTCCTCCTCTCCATCCCCTAAATCCTTCTGACACATAGGGTGAGATATGCTGTTGTCAGAGCATGGAGGGAGTCTCCTATTCCCAATTACTTGTGCCCTGGCTACCACTGTCTTTATACATCCTCCCATGACCATTGCTGATCTCAGACCATGAGAACCTCCTCCTTGTCTCCACTGGGAGCTGTGCAGCAAAGCAGTTTTCAGCAGCCCAAGGCAAGGTGAATCCTTTGCTTTCAACTTCCTTGAAGCTTATGCTCTCCAGAAGAGCTGAACAAATATTTTTCATGGAGCATCAGAAAAATGCTGCTTGGGCAAACTCTGATTGCTTCTGGGGAGTGCATTGCAGAGAAGTACTTGCAAGGGAAAACTCTTCAGCAGTTTGCAGGTATACTGGAAAGTCTGGGTTTGGTTTGTATTATTATCAAAGTGTGAAACGTTAACACAAGCATGTTTGGCTTCAAGGTAGCAAATCTGCTTGTTTTCAGGAGGCATTCTGCCGTTCACACATTCACAGATTCTATATTTTTCCCAGATTTGAGAAGTGCTAGTTTCAGTGTTTCTTAAACACTGATTCCAAAATTTAAGCATTTTCTGATGGTCCAGATTCCTCTTGCAATGTATTAAGCTAGCAAGGAAGCACAAGATTCATGGAGTCATAGAATCGTTAAAGTTGGAAAAAAACACTAAGATCACCTGGTTCAACTATCAACTTATCACCATCATGCCCATTAAACCATGTCCCTCAGTGTCACATCTACAGTGATTCCACTACCTCCCTGATTTACCTGATTGCCCCAGGCTGTTTGGCCAGCTATCTATGTGCATGGAATAGTTTAGGAAAATGCATAGAATCAGTGCAAAACTTTCCATGACAGTCTCTCAGCCTCCGGCACATGCTCCAGAGCGGTGTAAGCCAGAGATGGGTCACTAGGTGGAATATATGCAGGTTTGAGGTGCAGTCTTGCACTGCTTCCTCTGGATAGTTTTTCTAAGGAATTAGTCTAAGAGTGATTTTCATTCCAAAAGCGGTCAGCATCCACTACTACACTTGTGCTAACAATAAAATCACAGAATCATTTGAGCTGGAAGTCACCCTTAAAGGTCATCTAGTCCAACTTCCCTACAATGAACAGGAACATCTACAGCTAGATGTATGCAGCAAACCAACATGCCACACCAAAACATACTTGCCACACTTTCTATGAAAGAAAAAGCCCCTATCCCAGCAACATAAAATCAAATGTGGGCTGACCGTGAACTATTTCACTGCTGCTTTACAGATAAAGAGATCTGAATGGAAACACTGCTCTTCAAATCCCTTGAAATAAATAGGTCACTTTTTGATTGCTGTGCATTGCTTTTACTGTTTGATGCCAGCTCTTCAGCAAAAGTAAGACAAACGCAGTGTTAGTGACCTGGAATTCATTCATCACTTTTTCTCCCTTGGACAAAGACATTTTCTCCCTTCATCTACACTCTTTGTCAGACAAATGCCGAATATTTTCACTGCATCCAGCTAAAACTGAGCCATTAAGCCAAACAGTTCTCTGGCTGTCACTCCCATGAGGTGATTATTTTGGTAAGCTTTAATTTTCTTTCTTTCTTTTTTTTTTTTTTTATGTCTTAATTGAGCTCCAATACTCTCCACTTATGCAGAAAGATAATTGGTTATTCCCAACCAGAACCATCCCTTGAACTTCTATAGACTACATGGGGCCACAGAATTGTAGAGGCATAGCATACTCTGAGTTGGAAGGGATGCACAAGGATCACTGAGTCGAACTCCTGGCTTCACACAGGACTACTCAAAACCCAAACCCTATATCTGAGAGTGATGCCCCAATACTCCTTGAGCTCTGGCAGCTTGGGGCCGTGACCACTACCCTGGGGAGCCTGTTCTATGCCCACTGCCCTCTGGTGAGAACCTTTTTCTAGCACCTCGCCTGATCCTCTACTGTCACAGCTCTAGGCCATTCCCTCAGGTCCTGACACTGTCACCACAGAGCAGAGATTGTGAGTTGGCAGTAGATCACCAGGAGGGAACTGTATGTCACTATGAGGCCTCTTCTCAGACTCCTCTTCTCTATGACAAACAAAGGGATCTCAGCCACTTCTCATACTCCTTGCTCTCCAGATCCCCCCCTATCTTTGTAGCCCTCCTTTGGATGCTCTCTAATACTTTTACATCCTTCTTTTATTGTGGCACCCAAAACTGCACCTAGTACATTAGGTCAGGCCCCACAGTGAAGAGCAGAGCAGAGCAGGACAACCCCTTCCCTTGCCCAGTGGCACTGCTGGGCCTGATGTACCTCAAGCTGCTGTTGGCCTCATTGGGTGTCAGTGCACACTGAACCAGGTACAACTCTCTTGTCTCCTGCCTGAGGGATGTGGTTGTTCATTTCAGAGCATGATGGTGGTGAAGTATCCCAGGAGCTAACAGTACTGTTGACAACTGTTCAACATTTTCAGCGGCAACCTGCATGGAAATGCACCAAAGTTTGTGGGTGACAACTAGTCAGGAAGAGAGACTGGTGCAACAAATGGCAAAGCCTAGATCTAAAGAGCCTCTGAGAAGTCTAGGACAGCAGGAACATCAGTGGAGTCACAGTGATCATAGAATCATTAAATCATTTGAGTTGGAAGGGACTTTTAAAGGTCAATCCCTCTTCAGTAAAGAGCAACATCTGCAGTTAGATCAGGGTACCCAGAGACGCATCTACCTTGACCATGAACATCTCTTGGGACAAGACATACACTACCTCTCTGGCCAACCTGTTCCTGTGCTTCACGCTCCATTAACTTTATGGTTAAAAACATTTTTCTTATATCTACATCTCCCCTGTTCTGGTTGGAAACAGCTTCTCTTGTCCTGTTACAACAGACCCTGGTAAAGATTCTGTCCTTTTCTTTCTTAAAGCCCCCCTTTATATAGTGAAATTCTTCTCTTCTCTAGTCTGAAAACCACAGCTCTCTCAGCTTGAAACATACATCTAAGTAATGTCCCAAAGACAGGCCATGAAGTCTATCTTTTCTTGAAAGTATACAAGATGCATTCCACCTTGTGACGGAGAGAGATCTGCTTTCTATTTAATGAAATGGGAAGTATAGATGAAATCCTGACCAAACTCAGGAAATTTGGCCTAATGCACAGCAGCAAATTCTACACAGCATCCTAGAAGCCCACTCACACCATTGGATAAGCAGTGTGGATGGAGCAGCAAACAGTGGTGAGAAGGCAAAAGACAAGCCCTGAAGTACAGCCAATTCAGTGGGAACCCAGCACATGGAGGGATCTGGTGATACGTTGGGTTTTCTCATTCCTTTGGAGGCCACACACACGGATCACTCCTGACTCAAGTGATTCATACTTGATGGACCCCTGCTAGCATTCAGGGAAAGATATGTGTCCATTTTGTTCAATCAACCAGGTTGCAAAGATAATTTGTGAGCTTACAGAAGAATTTACTGCAAAAAAAAAAGAAAAAAAGACACAATTCACAAAGACTGAAGAGGAACTAAGTTGTTTCAACTCAATTCCCTAATCATAGTAAGAAGTGGTGTACAGATAGTATCATATCTCTCCTGGGCCAGAGAAATCTAATCCACAGAACCATCTGTGAGGATATTGGTACTCCTCTCAAACACGAGCAGCAAGATTTCATGAAGAAGCCAGATGCAGACAGAATAATGATTTGCACCCAGAATTTTCTCCAGAAATAGAACCATGGAGAATGGGAGAGGACCAATTGGTGAGGGACTGCAAAGACATCTGTTGTATATGAAGGGTGGATTGTCCATCTTACAAGGCATAAATGAGCGCTCAAGAGGAGGGATATTGCTACTTTCCATTGATATCCATCAGCTTTGCCTTCCCTGACTTTGGCACTCATCCCTTAATCATGACATTTACATAGAATCAATCTTAAAATCATTAAGGTTGGAAAGACCAGCAAGATCATTCAGTCCAACCACCAACCCATGTCTGTGACCACTAAGCCATGTCCCTCAGAGCTACATCTCCACATTTTTTGAACATCTCCAGAGACGGTGACTCCACCACCTCCCTAGTCAGCCTGTACCAATGCATTACCACCACCTCTGAGAAAAAAAATGTTTCCTAATATCCAACCTGAAAATCCTCTAGTGCAACTTGAGGCTACTACCTCTTGTCTTATGTTATTCTTCTCTGTCAGCATGTTCTCATCTGTGTCTATAGAGGACCTTAACTTTGCCATCATCACAGACCAGATGGGTTAACTAAGGATAAGGGAGAGGTGACCTGACCAAGAACTCCTATACCAAAGGAATGGGGAATAGCATGTCCAAAATTCCCTGCCCTCATCCCTCTTCTGTCTTGCACTTCCTGGAAAGCAGAGCCTTAGGAAGCCTATGCAGAAATCCACCCCAGGGGTCCTTCTGGCTCTCCACAGGCCTGATTAGCTCAGGCTACATTTCCAAGGGCCTCTTTGGATTCCTCCATCTCAGGAGGGAGCACACACCACTCTGCAGCCTCAAACAACTTCTTGATGTTAAATTTCCCAATCTTCCAGTACTGAATCCACCTTGAAATTGGTCTCGAAACCTGTCTTTGCAAGCAGAGAGGAAGGGAGCTTAGGAGATGGAAAGAGGAGGAGGGGAGGTAGGAGGGAAAATAAATTAGATATATTTTCTGTAAGAAGAAGAATAAACAGGAAAAAAAAGTAATCTCAGCAGTGGAATAATGGAGCTGTCTCTGGGAAATGCCCATTGTAAAGGGGTAGCACAGAGAGGTAACTGCAGGGAGCAGACACGTGAGGTTTGGTGAATGTGGGGGGACTCCAGGAGCTATACTAGCAGCAGCAGGGTGGGCATCCTAGCCAGACCAGCCCTGGCCATGGCCAAAATTAGGATCCAAGGAGAAGGATCTTCTGTCTAAACAGGAGGAATCAGCATAAAAAAATATTAAAAGCAATTTTTTCATGTGTTCCCAACCTGTGTGCATCCAGGGTACAGAACTTGATCCTGGATGAAATGATGACCTAGACCTGGGGCAGGGACAGTGTCAAGTCTGGGAACTAAATCTTTGGGAAGGAAAAAGTGACAGGATATCATCCAGACTGCTTGCTCTCATATAGTATAACCCTGCCTGTTATGAAACATGCTGCCACTTTGCTCTCACACCTGAGAGGGACGAAAGTAGCATCCCCTTAAAATCAGAGCTTGATAGTCTGTGGTGGAGATTCTTCCCTGATGGAACTCAGAGGCACTAAAGTCATAGCTAGACTACTTCTTTCCTCGGGAGACCCTGCAAAACCCTAGAAAAGAATGGATTGGCAACTTCTTCAAAGCTGGAAATACTCTTCACCCTGTCCTGCTGAAAACAGGGAAACCACCAAATGTATCTGTGCCAGTTTCCCCTGGGAGAGCGGCTTATAAATCTTTCTGTCTACTTGAACTGATTTGAGGCAATAACTGGAAAGGATCTAAGTCCATTTAGAGACTGGACTCCAGCACTCTCTGTTTTTCATTGTCTACCCTAAACCATATTATTTTGGTGGGGTAGGCTGTTTCTCCCTTCTCTCCCCCTCATCTGCTCTAAGCTTGACAGGGACAGGTCAGTCAGACTGTCACCGCTGATATCTGGACACTTTTAGAGTCACTCTAATGACAGTACACCTCTCTGCTGAGCCACTGAGCTGCAGCAATAAAAGCCTCTCAAAGCCAGCAGGCCCTGTGAACAAAGTGCCTTGCCCACAGCTGGGGCCCTTCCTTCTCTTTGGAAATGGCATCTGGCCGATTAGCCCTGCTGCCCATGACAAGAATCAGACATGAAGACTTCCACTTGAAGATGCATTAAAGTCCTTTGCAGCACTCAAACATCCACCCTTTGCCTCATTCACCTGCCCTCCCATTTCTTCCTGATTCCTCTCCATGCTGAAGAGTGAGCACCTTGTGATACCCTCAAGGGCACCATGGTTGGGTTGGCTTCTTCTCCACCAAACTCTGTTTAGATGGTGCTTAGAAGATCAAGTGATTAGAGCCCTGTGATGCACTGGGTTGATACTGTCAGAGGACCTCAGGCTTGGCTATGAATGCTGCAAGAGACCCAGGTCTGCTGAGGCTGTGAGTGCCCTCCCCCATTCCTGGAGGAGTTCAAGAACAGGTCAGATGAGTCCCTGGGCCATCTGATCTAGTGGGTGGCAACCCTTGCCATGGACAGGTTTGGAAATAGATCATAGAATCATAGAATTATAGAGTCATAAAGTGGCCTAGGTTGAAAAGAACCTCAGCGACCATTTAGCTTCACCCCTCCCTCTCCCCCTCCCAAGGGCAGTATCTCCAACCGCTAGACCAGGCTGCCCAGAGCCACATCCAGCCTTGTCTTGAATGCCTCTAGGGATGGAACATCTACAACCTCTCTGGGCAACCTGTTCCAGTATGTCACCACCCTTTGAGTGAAAAACTTCCTTCTCCACCGAACCTAAATTCTCCCTGTCTTAATTTAAAACCATTCCTCCTTGTCCTATCACTATCAACACAGTCATTCCCCATCCTGTTTATATGCTCCCTTCAAGTATTGAAAGGCCATGATGAAGTCTCCCCAGAGCCTTCTCCAAGCTAAACAAGCCTAGTTCCCTCAACCTTTCCTCACAGGAGAGGTGCTTCAGCCCTCTGCTCATTTTAGTGGCCATCCTGTGGACCTGTTTCAACAGTTCTGTGTCTTTCTTGTGCTGAGGGCCCCAAACCGGGACGCAGTACTCCAGATGAGACCCCACTAGAGGTGAGTAGAGGGGGACAATCACCTCCCTCTCTCCCTCCTGGCCACTCCTTTTTTAATGCAGACCAGGATATGGCTGCCCCTCCAGTCTGCAAGTGTACACTACTGACTCATGTCCAGCTTTTCGTCCACCAGGACCCCCAGGTCTTTCCCCACAGGCCATGATCTCTAAGGCCCCATCCAACCTAAGCCATTCTATGATTCCATGTCATTCTGCTCCCAGTAGCTCTGTGTGCACAGGTAAATTATTAAAGGGCATCCAGCCAGCACTGTTGCCCTGTTTCATAGGATAAGAGGATTTAATAATGCAAATTCGTGCATCCCTTGCCCATTGGCCTTGGGAATAGAAAGTCCAGTAGAGACATAGTCTTCACAGCTCAACCGGTCTTTCTGTCACTTCTGACCATGAAGAAATCATAGGTAGATGGTAAGCAAGCCACTCTCTTTCAAATCTCTCTCTTCATTAGGTTTTGGCAGTTTTATTGCTTAGTTTCCCTCCTGTCACCAGCAATACATGGGACAGAGAGGGCAGCAGCCACTTGGATGGGACGTGAAAAACACCATGGTGTCTATGTCTGGAGTTAAAGTCTAAGAATTTCCATCAGCTGCCTCAGCCCCCAGGCCCTCTGCTCCATTCTCAGGGGAGTCAGTCTGTCATTTCACACCCCAAGTGGTTGCAGAGCTGTGCTATGTGTTGGTGAAGAACTGATGAATGAAGTGCACGATAACATGAATAATGAATAAGTTTGTCTGTTGGTTTAGAGGATTTTGCTCTGCCGCAGGGCTCATCAAGGCATCCTTTTGGGACCTGTTGCATTTGAAGGGAGCATTGTGTCCCTAGATCATTAAGCCATCTCCATAGCAGTATAACAAGATTGCTCTGGATGTCATGGGTTGGTACAGATCTTGAACCCCCTCTCTCAGCACTCTGGCACTCAGAAAAGCAATATTAGCTTTGTCACATCTCAGTGGCTGAACTGCTCTCTTACTGTTTCCCCTCATTTCACCAAGTCTGGGTTTGGAAGGTAAAAAGTTGGTAGCTCAGTATGGCTCTACTCAGTTCAGCAATTCATCTGTGCTCAGAAAAGTGCACCCTAGGGAAGGTGAGATGTGTTATTCCCATGCCCTGGCGTATGTCCCAGGCAGGGTAAAGATGAAGTCAGCAGGCAGATGAGTGTGCTGAGAGCTATAGGCAGTCAGCATGAGATGGAACATGGATGAACCAAGAGTCTGTAAGTCACCAGGAGTCAGGAAGGGCACAGTGGGAAACTGGGATTGCACGATGCAACTCCAGCCATTTAAGGGTTTGCATCTGACTGTGTAACTCACTCACTTGAACTTATGCAAGGCCTCTGTGTATGTTTCAGACTCCCCCAGTAGAAAGCAATTTCACCAAGTCCTCAGAATCAATGGAGTTTGACTGTCTTTGTGATAAGGTAGTGCTAGGGAACATGTTCAGCCCCTGGAATCCAATCATCATTAAATTAATAGGGTAGTCTTGGACCAGCCCCATTAGCTGCCTCTCACATGATTCACAAGTGCATTTCCACAGTCAGCGTGGGCCAAGAGGTCATTCCCAAGGGGCAGTTAGATATGACCAGTGTGTCAAAAAGCACAAGAAATTTTAATGAGGTAAACATGGGCATTCCATGCCATGAGGCTTCTGTGTCACAGACTGATCTGAAGTATGTTTAATTTATTAATAAAGATGTGTCCCAGGAAGATATATCAGCCTTTCAGATTTACAGTGGAAGAATAAAAACCCTCCAAGGCATTTAGACAAGTAACTCCCAGCAATCTGAGAATAATAGAATCATAAAATCATAGAATCATTTGAGTTGAAAGGTCATCAAATCCAACTGCCCTGCAATGAACAGGGACACCTACTAGATAAGGGTGCTCAAAGCCCCATCCAGCCTGACCTTAAGTGTCTCCGTGGACAGGCTTCCACCACCTCTCTGGGCAAACAATTCCATTGCTTCTATACCCTTATTATAAAAGCCACTCTCCTTATATCCAAAAAATGAATGATCTTGCCTAGTTCTAGCTAGCCTAGTTGACAACAGGCAAATACAGCAAAGGCAGTTTTTCACAGCTACCTCAGGAGAGCCCCAAGAATCCCAAGAAAGATTATGTCCTTAAAAAGCACGAGATGCCAAGCTGAAATACAAGCTGTGCATACGCCTGTCTGGGCATCTCCATCTGTAGCTGTTCTTCTAAATAAATACAGTATCATAGAATCATATAATCATTAAGGCTGGAAAAGACCACTAAGATCATCTTGTCAAAGCATAAGTGTTTGGGAGACATCAACCATTGCTGCAGGACAGAAAATAATAATAATAGTAGTAGTAGTAGTAATGATAATAATAATAATAATAATAATAATAATAATAAATTAATTGATCATTTCACAGTAATAACTGTCATGAAATCACCTTTACCTAAAGTAAAAGTCATAGAATCACAGAATTACCATGGTTGGAAAAGGCCTCCAAGATCATCCAGTTCAAGTACCCATCTACCACCAATATTTCCCCACTAAACCATTCCCTTAGTACAACAAGTAAATGCCTAAACATCTAAAATCCAGATGTCACATCAAAATCAAGAGGGAACCAAGAGAAAACCTTCTGATTGTTGAGTAGATATCCTTCCTTTAGTTGTTAGGAAGCAATTCTTTAGGATGCAATTGTTTACTCAGATGGTGATGAGGCACTGGAACATGTTATGCAAAGAAGTCATTGTCTCACCCAAGGAGGTGTTCAAGGGCAGGTTGGATGGGGATCTGGGCAGCTTGATCTCACAGTTGGCAACCAGTCCAGGCAGGGAGGTTGGAACCAGATGATCTTTAAGGCTCCTTCCAAACCAAGACATTCTGTGATACTTCTTTTGAGTATGCCAAGCGGTAACAGTCTTCTTCTTGCCAGCTGTCTTTATAATCATCTTGGCAGAAAAGAAATATGTAGGGAGCAAACCATCTTGCATCCTGCAGCACAGGAGGTTCCATAGGAATGTGTGCAAGAACTTCTTTACAGTGAGGGTGATGGAGTACTGGAACAGGCTGCCCAGGGGGGTTGTGGAATCTCCTTCTCTGGAGATATTCAAGACCCACCTGGATGCCTACATGTGTGACCTGGTGTAAGGAACCTGCTTTGCAAGGGGGGTTGGACTCAATGATCTCTTGAGGTCCCTTCCAACCCCTATGATTCTGTGATTCTATGAACTTAGTGCTGTATCAGTGGGACCATACGTCAGAACCATGACCCCTAGTGGGGCTGGAGAAACCCTAGGAGCCAGAGAGGTGATGAGGAGCTGGAGGCATAGAGATTCATAGATAGATTCATAGATTCATAGATACATTAGGTTGGAAAGGACCTACAAGATCATCTAGTCCAACCATCCTCACACCACCATCCCTACCCACCAAGCTACTAAATCAAATCCCTCAGCACCTCATCTAAACGCTTCTTGAACAGCGCTAGGGACGGTGCCTCAACCACCTCCCTAGGCAGGCCATTCCAGTGCCGGACCACTCTCTCAGAGAAAAAATTTTTCCTCAAGTCTAATCTAAATCTTCCCCGGCACAACTTGTGGCCATTCCCTCTCGTCCTGTCATTAGTTACCTGGGAGAAGAGGCCGACCCCCTCCTTACCACAGCCTCCCTTCAGGAAGTGGTAGAGTGCAATGAGGTCTCCTCTGAGCCTCCTTTTCCCCAAACTAAACAATCCCAGCTCCCTCAGCCGCTCCTCGTAAGACTTGTGCTCCAGACCCCTCACCAGTTTTGTTGCCCTTCTCTGAACACACTCCAGGGCCTCGATGTCTTTCTTGTAGTGAGGGGCCCGAGGATGGAAGATGAAATGACCTGAGAGCAGTGGAACAAGAATGATTTGGAGGTCACTGTGAATCACCAGTACAGGTCCAAGTGGATGAGATTACAAGAGGGTTTTGTATATCTGGGAATATGAATCTCTAATCACCAGAACCAGCCCCAGCTGCCCCACATCTGGAAGCAGTAGCTGTGTCTGCAGCTTTACGTAAGTAGGTACAGCATGGCCAGGAAAAAGCCAAATTTCCCCAGATCTTACTTCTTTCCCTGACCCCATCCGTGTGACATGTCTCAGTTGCAGTCAATTAGAGCTGTGTATCAATTTAGGATTAAAAGACAAAGAAGATAAATTACTCAAACAGGCAATCCCAGAACCTGGAAAGAAAGATTTTCTGGTGTCGATTTGTGAGATTCTCTTCTCTTTCAAGCCCCACCAGGCTCTTCTCACAGCAGCTCCTATGTCTAGGGCCACTTTATCTCTGCTTTTCCATTCCATTAAACCTTTACAAACCCTTCTTATAGCAGCCGTACATATGCAGAAACTCTTCCTTCCCCTTCACATTCCTCCTCCTCCCTCTCCCCCTCCGGCTGCTTGAGAAATTCAAACTTTATTCCTATTAGGAAGAAAAAAGGGTGTGCTACCAAGTTGAAAGGGAAAGCAGAGGAATGGGTTAAAGAGGTTTAAATTGGAGTTTTATGGATATTTCTCGCTCTCCTTTGTGAGCCCCTTAAACTTTTCTTTCGTTAAAACTAAGAGGACAGGAATGGGAAAGGAGAGGGAAGAAGAGAAAAAGAAGGAGGGGTGGGGGGAACCCTCAGATATTCATGTGTGACACAGCTCAGGGAGGTGAGACGTACAACTGATTTGCTTAATGCTGACAGGTCTTTCTTCTTATTGGAAAGAAAACACAGCGGGGATCCTAAAATGTGCCGTGTAAAGGTCCGTGGCAGGAGCATTTCCAATCTTCTGTGGTGATGCTGCGGGCCAGGTATTCATACAGACACATCAGGGGAAAATAACACAAGAAGTTCTTAAGTAGGCTCCCATTAACCTGCTGCCTATAGTAATGTCAAGACCAAAGCTATTCTTATGCACCCAGCTATCCAGAACAGGGAGGTGTAAGCATGCCTGTGTGTATGTTGGTGTGACCCTATGGGGCAGAAAAGAAGGAAAAAGGGGAGATAAAGAAGAGAAAGAGGAACATAAAACTGGGATGAAGGGGAGGGTGGAGAGAAAGCTAAGACAAAGAGGGAGGGAAATAATGTAAAAGAAGATAAATACAAAATGAAGATGTGAATTATGATGGAGGATACTTCCTATGCAGTCCTGTTCCCTGTTGGGCTTTCAAAGGGTGATTCTCCCCAAAGAGAGCAGGGTGAGAGCCTGAACGTTTTGGAGAGTAGGAGAGGCACCAGTCTGCTTCTTCCTTGTGCCTTGGGTAGCTACTATGCTTTCCTAGAGGAGCAGCTTCTCCAGACACCCTGCCTGTGATGTCTGTCTCTTCCAATGTGTGGATGGCTTTCCCAGCTGTGGATGAGGTCATGACAAAAGCTGGCATGTTATCTCTCCAAGGGGACAACCTTCCCAATAATTTCCTTTCCATATCTGTTTGCACTATTCAAGGAATCACAAAATGGTTGAGGTTGGAAGGGATCTCTAAAGGTCATCTTGTTTAACTTCTACTCAAACAGGCACACCTCAAGCAGGTTGCATAGTGCCACGTCCAGATGGACTTAGAAGATCTCCAAGGAGGGAGACTCTACCACCTCTCTGATCAACTTGTGGTCAGAGGAATATCCTATGTTCTGTTCTGTGCCCACTGTCTCTTGTCCTGGCATGGGGCACCACCAAAAAAAGCCTGCCTGCATTATCTTTCCATTCTCTTTTTTAGGTATCTATACACATTGCTAAGGTCTTTCTTTTTGTCTCATCTGAGATAAAAGCTGGGACAGATCATTATGTAAGGTCATGATGTATATGTATGGTTATAATGGCAAAATCACAAACAGAGGTTGGTGAAAAGGAGTAGCAGAGGAGAAAAGGTGTTGGATTCAATGAACCTCATGGGTTCCTTGCAACTCAAGATACTCTGTGATTCTATTATTCTGTGATTCAGAAGCAGGATGGGCCCTATATGGGCCAGGAGCTGGAGTTTCAAGGTTAACCCAGAGCTGGAAAAGTGGTGGTGTTTGGGGTTTGAGAGCTATGTGCTCTCAAATAAATAAAGCTGAACATATTTATGAAACCAGGCAGCACAAGAACAGCAAGAATGCAGAAGGAACAGTTTGTATCTCCTTGCTGCAAGAAAAGCACCTACATCATGTATTAGTCTTTTTGTTCTGGGGGATTAGAGGAAGAATGTAGGTCAGGTGACAGAGCATTGTGAGAGCAACACTCAGGGACACTTTACAGCCTGTCCTTCTTAGAGTTACCAGAGACTTTCATTCTGGGCTGCTTCTTTGCACCATTAGTAGTCCAGAAATGTGGAGTATAGCTAATCTCATTCTGAAGTGTTCAGATAAACCTTCCCTCACTGCTATTGACTGTTCCATCACATATGCGGAAAGGAACAGTGTTTCAGTCCCGCTCTCCAACAGCTTCTGTATACAGGGGCCAGGACACTCAAGCATTTAGGCTGGTGGCATTCAGATGCCAGAAGCAAGGGATCTATGAAGGATCCTGGAAACAGGAACATCTCATGGACTTCAGTTGGAAGTTGGATCTCTTTTGGGAGGGTCTACCCTTGTCTCAGAACAGGGCAAGCACTGGCAAAGGAGTGATGGGACAGCATTAGTCAACTGATGTTCTTGTGCTACTCAGAGATGTTCCCCATCCCACCAGGTCTTCTGTGGGATCACCACATAAAGCAGCCTCATACTGGGAGACAAAATATTACTCTCCAAGATATGCAAGTCTCTTTCCAAGGACCTTAGGGCCTCACCACTCCAAACTCCAACACAGAGAAGTCTCTCTACAGTCATCCACCAGCTGACATGTAGGCTTGAAATCAGGAAGGGTACATTGCTCCTGCTCATCCACCATGATGCTGAGGTGCATGATGGGGACATGGTCACTGACTCTGCTATCAGAACTGCGCCACTGTTGAGGCAATTGTGACAAGGAGAACAAATGTGTCTGGCAAAAGCCACCAAGGTTGCTAGGACCAAAGCAAAGAACATAAGATGAGAGGCCAAGAAATGGATTCATTCACCAGAAGAGCAGGCAATGGGAGATCATATTGCCATTCACAGCTGCTTACTAGGACAATGGAGGCCGACTTGACACAGATGTGCACAGTAGGAGAACAAGAGGAAACGTGGACAAGTTGGAATATGGGGAATCCTGACTGATAAAGGGAAACTTTCCTGCACCAAGGTCTTCAAAACCTGAAGTTTTGTGGACTAAAAGAGACTGTGGGGTATTTTTCATTGAAGACCGTATGAACTCAACTACAGAAGTTTATGGCCTAATTTGTCCCTGCTTTGTGTGAACAGTTGGGCTGGGTGAACTCCAGAGTTCCCCTTGAACCCAAATCATTCTGTATGACATCATCCTTCAGCTATATGACAACATTCTGCATACAGCCAAGGGATGAACCCCACAAAAATCACACATGATGATCACTCACAGACCTCCATGTCCACCAGTGGGAAATAATTTTGACTCTCTCCTAGATATCACACTTCTGAGTCTTCTGAAGTTCACCTTTTCTTCTTTCCTGGACCATCACTATTTCCTGCATCCCAAGTCCTTAGCTTCACACCTACCAACATCCAATGCAAAAAGAAATATTTCTAGAATCAAACCCATGGCTGTTATTTTGTCCTGATTAGATCTGTGAGTGTAAATCCTGAGGTATACCATTGTCTACAAGGAAAATTGGTCCTGTAGAGAGCTTGTAAATGAAGGTGAATCTCTGTCATTCTCCAGAAAAATAAGCTGTTGGGAAATAGCTTCTTGTTCTTAGAATTTGTTGCCAGATTATGACTCCTGTTTTTCTTTTGGAAAAGATGAAGTTTTCCATACATATGTCAGCACCTTCCCAAAATCATTTTTCCATATCATCAAGGACTGTGGCTCTCTGATTGTAATTTGACAATGGATCTGCTCCATCCTTCCCTGCACCATCTCCTGTAAATATCAGCTCTCTCCTTGAACAGACAGGAAGCCAAGGGCTCAACACATGGAAAAGAACTTTCCTGTGCTGGGAAATATTAGAAATCATAGAATCATATAATCATTTTTGAGTTGGAATGGACCTTTCAAAGTCATCTAGTCCAGTGTGATGTTCACTTACTCCTACTGAAGCATTTCCTGGAACAAATGTGTATGAGCAAGTGTATGAGCAAGATGAAGAGGGGGACTTAGGTTTTCCTCAGGTTATGACTTGAGGTAAATCTTAGCTCTACTAATGGGCACAGGAGAGGCTCAAAAGGATGTGGTCCTTCCACTCTCCTTTCCTTCCTCCACCCTGCACCAAACCTGCTCCCACCCCTCTGTAGTGAACTATGGGAAACTTTCCAGTGCCCCAGAGTGAACGCTTTGGCTGTAACACCCTGAAACTTCCCCCTTGGTTTGTGTCCTTCCCCACACTCCAAACTATAGGAGCAGTGCTTCTGGTCAGCCCTATTCACCCTACTCCAATGTGAGGGAAATGCCCCTCTTGGTTCACTCCTTTCTCCTCCCAGGAAAGCAGAGTACTGTGTGGAAATGAGCTCTGTTACTCTCTTTTCTCCCTTCCTCTCTCTTCCCCTCTGTATCACGGCTGTTGTTTCATCCTTTGAGAACTCTCTGCCTCTCCCTATGGGACCCACTTTAAAAAACAAGGGGAGGAGGGATGGGGGAAAAAGGAAAGAAAACTCCATTGTCTTGTCAAAGGGAATAAGTGAAAAGTTGCAAGTGTCTCTCTGCAGGTTTTGGCTCCTGTGTGTTCTCCTTTCAAACCCTGCCAGCCTCAGGGGCTGTCATTTCGCCTTCATCTCAGCGGATCGACCCGTGGTTTCCCACTGCTCCCCCTCCCCAGCATCAGTGAGTGCAGAGCTGCCAGGCTTTTCATGGCCACCATAAGCTTGATCCTATTGACAGGTCTCTTCTCTTTGCTTTCCTTTCAAAGGGGGGCTTAGGGTCCCTTCCTTCCTCCCTTCCTTTCCCCTTCCTTCCCTCCCTCCTTTTTTTTCCTGATTTTCTTCTTCTCAGAGGCATGCCACCGAGGTGCTGCTGTGCAATGACTTGATGAGGCCACACGCAGCGGAGCCGGGGCCCAATTATAAACCCCTTTTTAAGAGCGGCCTTCATTTAGAGAGTGAGATTGGAGCTGTCGGAATATTAACGAGCTCTTGCCAGCAGCACAGCATCCAGCAGCGGGGAAAGTATGTGGGGAGGAGGGGTGCATTTATCAGACATGGGTGATGCCCTGGGCAAGAGTTTCCAGGAGTGGAGATGGTGATGTGCATCCACCACTGTGCTGGGCATGGTGTTGGCCAGATCAGCTTATCCCAGCGAGGCTGGATAAAAGTTGGATGTGATGACCTTAGAGATCTTTTCCACCAAAATGATCCTATGATTCTATGATTCTGTTATTCAACGATCCTATGATCCTATGGTCCTACAATTCAGTGATTTTGCGACTTCATGATTCTATGATCCTACAATTCTATGATCCCATGAATGAGCAAGGAAATGGTTTCAAGTTGTGCCAAGAAACATTTAGACTGGACACAAGGAAGAAATTTTTCAGGGAATGAGTGGCCAAGCGTTGAAAATGGTGGAGTCCCTGTCCCTGGAGGTAATTAAGAGATATGTGGATGTGGTGCCAAGGGATATTGTTTAGTGATGGGACTTGGCAGGTCAGGCTGATGGTTGGACTTTGAAGGGTTGGA
The DNA here is from genome assembly GCA_023055505.1 of Callipepla californica brunnescens. Classification (NCBI taxonomy): domain Eukaryota; kingdom Metazoa; phylum Chordata; class Aves; order Galliformes; family Odontophoridae; genus Callipepla; species Callipepla californica. Next base: position 571,597 of record JALIRH010000002.1, on the reverse strand, counting down.
TTTTGAAGGGTTTTTTCAACCTAGACTAGTCTATGGTTTATGCGTGGTATCACCATGAGCCCTTCCATAAGGCATCACCCAGACATAGGGTTCTGTTCCACCATTCCAGATGTAGTCTTATGGTTACAGAAGGTACAAGAATTTCTGTCACCACCTCTGAAAGTGGTTTTGGGACTTAGTATCCTAGGTGGCACAAGGCTTCCTCATTACCTTTTCTCATCCATGCATTGGGTTAGGGACTTCTTTGTAGATATTCATCAGTAAAGTTGTTGTATGCTGCCAGGTGACTAGCCTTCATCCAGCATTGCATTGGAGGATTACAAATATTGAGCCCAAAGCCCATTAAAGCCTCTAAAAGGGATCATGCAAGAGGTGGCTCTGGAAAGATCTCCACTGTTTACTGGAGGGGCATATAGGTGCCCATCTACAACACAACTGCTTGGCAAATGTGTGGGGCCAAAGAAGAAAACATGCATGCAACAGATGTCAGCATATGCAAATGCATGCACCCAAATGTCAGGAACACCTGCAAACACATTCAAATCAACGCGTGACTAATGAGATCATGACCCTGATCACACAACACAGCCAGACCTGCACACAGTGTGCAACCACACAAACACAGAAATCCAGCCTTCAGCTGGCACCCTCAGTCCCAAGGAAGACATAGGTTGAAGACTCAGAAGCTGCTCGACAAAAAAGTTGGGTTCACCGCAAGAAAGTGCAAGAAAACAGAGCTGCTGAGTATCTGTTGCTCAGGGCTGAGCTCAGGGTGGAGACAGATTTTGGAAACCGAGTGAAGATTCAAATTCTTGATGTATTTATTGGATATCTGGGAAAATTTCCTCTCAGAAAGAGTGATAAGGTGTTGGAACAGGCTGCCCAGGGTGATGGTGGAGGTGTAGTCTCTGGAGGTGTTCAAGAAAAGAAAAGATGTAGCTCTGAGGGATTTGGTTAAGTGTGGTAGGGATGGGTTGGCTAGATGATTTTAGTAGTCTTTTCCAACCTTAATGCTTCTATGATTCTATGAAAGTCTCTACAAATGATGAGCAGGGAGACTGGACCCAAGCAAGGAGCACCACAATATCAATGGGGAGTAAACAGCAGGGGTTTGCTGCTGGTGAAAAGGGCAGCAGGCTCCTCAAAGCACCGACATAGAGGGTTGTGTACAGCTTTTAAGGGCAGGTGGCTTTCTGCAGGTTAATTAATTAACTTTGGACCATGGTGCTGATGTCATTATTTCCTACCTTTTAGTCCCAGAGAAGGTGGACTATGGCTAAGTGTGTCATGGCACTTTACAGTATAGAGTCATAGAATCGTTTTTTTTGAAAGGGACCTTTAAAGGTCACCTAAACCAACTCCTTTGCAATGAGCAGGAGAATATTACACATCCAAGTGCCCCAGTACCTTCCACCAAGCTCTCCGTTAGCTAGTCAGAGACTTTTACAATGGACCAGAACTTTTGTTGGCACATTTAGGAAGCCAATGGCCCATAGGTGGTGGGATTGCCCAGGATGGAGTAAACAGGGTGAAGGGATGCACCATGCAGAGCTTTGAATCATAGAATCATTAAGGTTGGCAAAGACCACAAAGATCATCTAGCCCAACCATCAACTTATCACCAGCATGCCCATTAAACCATGTCTCTCAGTACTGTATCTGCCCTTTTGTTAAATCAGCATCTCTCCCCTGCCCATCCACATGCTCTGGAGATGCAGAAGAGGGGAGAAAGACCTGCAGTCCCAGCCCCGCCAGCTCAGCACTTTTGTGCTTTTCTTGTCAGGGGAAAAAAAATAAAAAAATAAAAAAGCCCCTTTCTGTTTTGTTCCCTTTTTTTGTTTGCTAATTTATTGTTTTGTCCTGAGCTTGTGTTTCTCCAAATCCCTTGTTCTTGATGCTCATTAAAATATTTTCAGCGCACACGGGTGCAGTTAGTTGCTGCTATGTGCTTTTTGTATTTATTTTTCTCTCCTCTCCAGACCCCCCCTCTACACAACCCCGCGGTCAAAACGTCCCTGTGTTTTCCACATGCTTATTACCCAGAGAATCAAGGCTCCTTAGCAATTTGCTAGTCACTCCAAAGCAATCAATTATGCATCAAATGACTTTTTGATTCTTTACCTTGTGAGAGGAGAGATGGAAGAAGAGGCTGTCTTTTTATTCTTTTCTCCTCCTCTATATTATTATTATTATTATTATTATTATTCCCTTCTCTCTCTTCTTCTCTTGCTCTTTCTCTTTCTGTGCTCAATCGGGTCTGCCTGCTGGCATCAGGATTATGACATGATCAAATGACTTGCTCTTAATTGGCAACAGCTCCAAGACGGAAAGGAGAGGGAAAGATTAAAAAGAAAAGGCCATGGGAGCTGGAGCCTTTTGTGCATGGTTTTAGAAGTTTGTTGTGGAGCCAGGTAAGGTGGGAGGACAGGAATGAGACAAAGGGGATCCAAACATTTGGGATGAATGGGCAGAAAGATGGAGACAGGCTAATGGGGACAGACAGGTGGGGACAGCCACAAGGATGGTGGAAAAGAAGTGAGGTCAAGATGATGCAGGTGAGGAGGGTCAGTGTGTAGAGCACTATTCTCCACACTGTGGAGCTGATCCAGCTTTGCCTGTAGCCAAGAGCAAGTAACATAGAAGCTGTCCAGAGAAGTTGTGGATGCCCCATCCCTTGAGGTGCTCAATGTCAGGTTGGATGGGGCCTTAGGCATGAGCTAGTCCCTGATATAGTGGTTGCTAACCTTGTTCATGGCAGAGGGGTTGGAACTAGGTGATCCCTGAGGTCTCTTCCAACCCACTCTGATTCTCTGGGATAATGTATCAATGGCAGCAATGCCAGGGCACCTACTTCAAAGCCAGCTCTGAGAATCTCATGGGAACACACTCGGAGAGGTCATGGAGTATCTATCATGAGAAGAACACAAGATGTGAAAGGACACAGAGAAACCTGTCCTGTTTGAAACTGTACTGAGCAACATGGTTGGGCCACATAGTCTTCTGTGGTCAACAACCTTACACACTGTATCTTCCACCATCTTCTGTTCCCCCTTGGCACAAATACCCTATGTTCTATATATATCTGTCCATCCCCATCATCTACTTCCCGCAAGGCTCACCCCTTGAGCTCCTGTTCCGTACCTAGCATTCCCCAAAACCTCATCCTTCAGGTGCCTGCAAAGCCTTCCTATTACAGCTGCATTTCTGACTCCCTGTTCTCAAAGTGATTCCCTAAGGATATTTCCTCTGTCTCTAGGGGAAAGGAGAAGCTCTGAAAGATGGAGAGATCAAAGCCTGTGGAGTTTTCTTGCCTCTAAGCTTGAGACAAGAGTGGGTTTAAATAAGAATTGAGCAGAAGTTGGGAAAGGAACAGACCTTGAGCAAGAACAATAAGGAATGCACTGATAGTGAGGAGCACCCTGATAGACAACTGCACTGGAACGAGCTGATACCACAAAACTGAAGATAGCAGAAGATTCCAGAAGAAGCTGGAGCTCCAACTGCAGCAAGGTGAAAAGTGCACAGCAAGGAAGATCTGCACCCTTCATCTTCAGGACCCCCCCTCCCCCATGACCACCACCGAGGGACACTGCACAAGTTCACTCAAAGACATTCAAGGTGGGGCTTATGGAAATGGCTTCTTGGAGTTAATTGTAATAATCTGTCCCAGTTCTCAGAAATGTAATGAATATACTTTATGCTCTTAAAAATGTAGTCACTTCTCTCTCCAGAGTGCAAGTTAGGCAGGGCTACCCCCCTTGTACCAGGTGTGTGAGACAGCACCAAATAAATATACCCGCTTTATTACCTAACTCTGGGTTATAGTTTGCTTCTGTAAGTCAAGCTCTTCTCACTCTCCCTTAATTTAAAAGCTCGTGCCTCTGTGAAAATGACATTTGAGTGATCATTTGCAGTGCAAGAGTAACAGCAAGGAAAAGAGAGAAAAAGGGTCCAACACATCTCAAAGGGGTTTTCCAGCAAGGTGCAGTCTTATGTTATCCAAAATCCTTGACAGAATTAATCCATGTCCTGCTTTAAAGCCTCAGAGGGAAAGCTGCTCACATCCCAGCCACCTGCAAAGCCTCCCCACCTGTCCTACTCTCTGCAGACATCAGCAAGTGACCCATCTTTTCCTGCAGACTCTGACACTGCAGATGGTTTTGTGCATGTCCCTCATGAGCAGGCAACAGGAGTTACATCCTTGTCCTCAGTTCCTTTGCAGTTGTACCTTTGGAACTGTATTTCATAATCTGTGGCAACGGCCTGTGCCATGCTTCATCCAGGTTTGTGTCTTATCCTCCGAATGAGAGACAATCACAAATGGGTTAAAAGAGCTGCATGGGAAAATATACAGTTTACTATGCCTAAAGCAACAGTCCACTTTCTCTTTGAGTTATAGGGACAAGCTTGTGTCTTTGTCCAGTTCACAAGATGGAATTGAGGGGGTTATTTATGTGCTAGGACATGGAAGTTTCTTTATTCCCCTGCCCAAAATAAGTAAGCAAAACAAAACAAAATAGAAAAACTGGTTGTTTTAACTTGTGTGTTATCTCTAGGCTTTCCCTTCACTTCAGTATCACAACCCAAAAGGTGTCGAAATTTGATGTGCCCTAAACTTAGGCTTCCCTCAAATTAGTAAATGTGATTTAAAAATCCCCTCCTCTTCTCCTCTTGAATATGATGCCAATAGAAGAGATGAGCATCACCCAGGAGTTACTCCTTTTAGAAGTGTTAACATACAACTGCAGATTCTCACCAGCCCTTAAATGACCTGATAGGTATGACAAGTACTTTTTTACATCCCCTGTTCCCATGACTCCAAACATCCCTGATGATCTCCCCTACAATAAGAGGCAAGAGGGTATTCAGCCTTTGTTGCCTCTCCATTTCTATGGCTCCTCAATCAAGATGTTAATGAGACATGCTCAGATCATGCCTGAGGCTGTGGACGTCCTTTGCAGGACACAACAAGGATTTGTCTTGGATATGCTGCCTCCATCGGTAGCAACTCTATCAGCAAAGAAAGCCAACTGCCCCTTGAGCTGCTTTTGTAAGTGCTCAACCATCAGTGCCAGATAAGTGATTTTTCCCTTGCATGTGACACTTACGAGGTCATCTCAAATACCGTGAATTCGGGAATCCTGGTATAAGAGACAGACTAGACAAAATAGAGCAAGATCCATGTAGTCCATCAAGGTGTAAGGAAATAAGATAAAAGGGACAAAAAAAAATATGATAAGGGTAAAGAACAGATTGTCCAGAGATGTGGAGACATTCAAGGTCATGCTGGACTAGGATCTGAGCAACCTGATCTAGCTGTTGGTGTCTCTGTTTGTAGCAGGAGAGTTAGACCAGGTAACTTTTAAAGGTCCTTTCCAACTCAAATGATTCCATGATTCTATAACATGGATTGAGAACTGGAACCCATGAAATTCAAGAGCACAGTGAGAAAGATCATATAGGAAGAGAGATGTGAATGGAACACCAAGTTGCTGAGTCTGCTACCCAAGGGATGTTCATAAAGAAGGCAACACCAGACTCTTCTATGATGTGATGATGTCTCTGACTCTTCTCGGCAGTGCACTGTGAAAGGACAAGAGGATAGGATAAGATGGAATAGCTTCAAGTTGCAAAAGGGGAGGTCAGATTGGATATTAGGGAAAAATATTCCCCAGAAGGGCGGTTAGGCTTTGTAACAGACTGTCCAGGGAGGTGATGGAAACACTGTCCCTGGAGTCAGGGACAAAGTCATAAATCAAGGCACTATGCAACATTATGTTCCCAATTCATTTGTAGAAAAGAGGATAGCACACCTCAAAGAAGACTCGGAGAGAAGCCTCCTTAGAAAATCAGGGGTCTAGTAATAGAAGATCCAGATGTCAGGAAGCCTTTGTGAGCTTGCAGCAAGAAGTCTTTGTAGTGTGGTAAGCAGTTTGAACAGTGTTATGAGAAAACACTTCTGCTGTACCATGTTCAGAAGTAGTTCTGGATGCTTGAAGACTGGGGGCACCGTCGAGCTGGCCTGTCTCAATGCCATTTTGGCAAGGTGTAGTGTTCTCAGCAGCCAGCCCTCCTCTCTGCACCACATTGGTAACTCCAGGATGACTCAGAACTCAGGGCAGAGACAGAAGTGCATTCCTTGGCAGCTGTAAATAGAAAGGAAGCAGTGAGCTGAAGGGATGGAAAGCTGTAGCTACTATCAGTGTGATGTCTACATCACCCAGATCATCCCGCTCAGGGAATACAGTATCCGAAGGAGCAGGCCAAAGGGATTAGTTCACTGGTGAAATCCATGAGTGATCAGAGTGGAACTAAAGGGAGTTAAGGAGAAAAGTGCAAGAGCAAAACCCAACAAGCATGCCAACAACTTTTCATGAGGGAAGACACTGACCAATACTAGGGGACACGCTGAGGACATGGTAAGGAGAACACGCCCATGGTATTGTGATAACATCAGGCAGGAGAATGTCAGTGTCCCAAGACATCTACAACAGTTTCCAGATGAGTTAATGTTGGTTTAACATTGGCTGAAATGAAGGAGCACAGGGAAGGTGTGAGCACAAATCACTTAAGTGAGTGGGTAAAAGTCAACAGAGAAAGGTACAAAGTCTGTGAGACAAAGAAGAAAACTGTGAGTATGAAGGAAGGGGTCCACCCCCAGAGATGGCTATGGTGCAGGCACCTTTTTTCATACTCACTGTTTATACTCTCCATGTAGCCAGTGCTTTCATACTAATCTTTAGGAAATGATTATTTCTCACTAAGTAGATATGTCTTACGGCACAAAGAAACATGGTTTAGTGGGCATGGTGGTGATGAGCTGATGGCTGAGACTGATGATCCTAGTGGTCTTTTCCAGCTTCAGTGGTTCTATGATTCTATGAAATAGGTTGGACCAAGCACTGCCTGCATAAATCATTCTTTCCACTGACAGTGGTTATCTCTCAGGATGAGGAACCTATGTGTTGAATGTTGGGATGAGATTCATTATGCCCAGTTCTGGCCACTCGTGCACCTTTGAGTCTGTTAACCTTTAGTCAACAGAAAGTTAGATAACATAGTCAACAATCTGGAGTATAACTCCTCCTCAAAGAAATGCCCATCTTTGGCAAATGTAAAGATACCCTAAACTCTTCTCACTACATTAATAAACAATCTGTACTAGCTGCAGAGAAGTATAGACCTTCTAGTTCACTGATCAGTAGAAAATTCAAATCAAATATAGGATCATAGAATCATAGAATGATTTCAGTTGGAAGGGACGACCTTTAAAGGCCATCTAGTTCAACTTCCCAGCAATGGGCAGGGGCATCTATAGCTAGATCATATCACTTAGAGCTCCATCCAACCTGACCTAGAAAGTGTCCAGGGATGGGGACACTGTTCCAGTGTTTCACAACCCTTATTGCAAAAAAAAAACACAATAAGTAGAATGAATGCCAGTCTATTGGACCATCACACCTGCTCAGTAACTAGACTAGCTTTGCTCTTGTCCTCAAATGACCAAGCCCAGTTGTATGCTACAGAGCTGACTGGCAGTGTAATTCCAAAGTGAGGATGTCACCACATAAAACAAGATTGATGTGTGTCTGCAATTTAGGTTAAATGAAGAGATCTCACTCCTTTGGCCAGTGGTTGACATCTGGGAAGGAATATTAATTTGACTCACTAATGGAGAATAAAAATTCCTTGAAGAGAAGTTGGAGTTGAGCTATGCAGCAGATTATCAGTCTTGCACCCAAGACGTACACTCAAGCTGCAGTGTCTGCTCTACTACAGAGCTGTATTCAGAGAGGTCTGAATTTTGGTTGAAGGTGGCATTCTCTCGAAAGAATGTGGAAAAGACTTGTTCCCAACCATCACTCTCCAGGCACAAAGCAGTCACAGAGCATTCACCTTAGTGTTTGATCAAATTAGCTCTTTGGAAGTGGATGGATCAAACCCAGAAATGGTAAAGTAACCTTTCTCATGAATAGCAGATCTCAATTGTGTTGAAGGCTGAACAGATTTCTTCAGTGGGAATATTACACTGGAAACCAAAGTTATTTGAAACTGGCATTCAGGAAAAAAAAAAAAAAAAGTAAAAAAAAAGAATTAGTAATTCCTGCAATTTCCCAGGAATTCCTTGGGCCATTGGGGTGAACGGCTGAACCATGCGGAAACCAGCTGTCCAAATACACATGGTGTGAGTCTTTAACTAAGCATGAACAAGAAACAAAGTCTATGGGGAGAAGCATGGAGAAAGCACATATTGCTGTCATCCATATGTCCCTAACTTTCACCCCAAACCTCAGCACATCAACAATGATTAGTGCACAGGAAAAAGGAGAGTAAGTCAAGCTCCTTCCATGCAGAATCCAAGGAAGGCATGTGGGAAATACTGATCGCTTACTGAGCTGCAAAATTTACTAGCTCAGGCAGAGAATTGAGAACTCTTCTGGGGCCAATATTCCTCTTAGTCCAACAAATTCTCTTGGAGCATTGTGATACCACCTTAGTGAATGATTGACAAGGCCCTGGTAGATCATATCTCAATTGTAAAGCTCTAATTCTGGCCATCATGGGAAAGGTAAAAGTTAAAACAAATTACAGGACTGGGTGGTAGATTAAAACCATTTCGATGAAACCTCTGAAAGATGGAGATCAGATATGTGAGAAGATTAACGTGAAGCAACGGATGTTCTACGATTTTTTTTTATTCTATGGATGCTATCACAGGAGTTTCTCCAAGCATTAGTGGACAAAAGAAGAAATAGAAGGGTGAAAACCAAAATAATGGACATCCCCATTCTGCCAAAAATTGCCGTTTGAAGAAAGCCTCCTGGATATTTGGGATCTGGTTTTTGCCAGTCATTTCATTCATTTTCATACTGACCCATACTCAGATAGTCATTGGCATTGACACACTGATACTTCAGCTAAAGAGTAGGAGGAATTTGTATTGATGTTAGGGGAGTTCAGAAGCATCAACTACAGACTGCAAAAGCAGGAGACATTGCTGTTATATGGGAATTTTAGGTGTACTGGCTTTGAATGGGTTCTTGGGAGGCAGTTGGGAGGGCTGGGCTCATCCTGTGCCAAGGGCACTTAACAACGATTCTCATGCATCATGGTCACAAAGAAGCTAATCCATGCCGAGTACTGGGGTGGCTGATTACAGAGCTCTCCTATGCATTAATCTGTTATGCACATATCTAATTAAATCACTGCCAGTCACTTTTCAGTGTAGATTTGAAGCTATTGACTCGTGCTAATTTTGCATGCAGCAAACTCAAGAAGCATGTCACCTGCCTTCTTGGACATAGAGGCATCTGAGACAGGAAAAGCTCTCTAGGAGGCTCTTAACATGGAAGTGAAGCAGATTGTTGCACTCTGTGGAGATTTTCTACACTATGACACAACTGCAGATGGAAATGGAGTTGCAAGATGCAATGCAATCACAAAGCACGACAAAAGAGAGTCATAGAATTATTTGAGTTGGAAGGAACACTTAAATACAATCTGGACCAATTACCCTTCAATAGATGGGGACACCTACAGCTGGGTCAGGTTGCTCAGGGCCTGGTCCAGTCTGACCTTGAATGTTTCCAGGGTGAGGCATCAACCACATCTCTGGGCAACCTGTTTCATTGTCATGGATTAGGTCTTGGAGAGCTACAGATGAATATTACTTACAGTGTGGTACAAAATTAAGTCCATCTAGCAGGATACACTACCACTCTTTAGTAGCTAACTGACTGTGAACTGCAGATGGACAAACACCACTGTGCTTGCTCTGCCCAAGCTCTTTCCTTTCCTGAAATAGCCTGTGATCTAAACACTCTAGAAAGAAAATGTAGGGCCACTGTATAAAGTCAAGGAGATTAAATGTTCTGTATTAGTCTGCATCTCTTGTGACCATACCCAGCATTTCAGTCACAGAACCACCCTTCTCCACACAGGTAACAAAACACTTGGCTAATATCATAGATTCATTGAGTCATAGAATCACAGAATGTCTAAGGTTGCAAAAGACCAGTCTAACCCAAACTCATCTCCCCATGCCCAGTAAACCATGTCCCTCAGTGCCACATCTCTCTTTTTTCTAGAATATCTCTAGGGACAGTGGCTTCACCAGCTCCCTGGGCAGCCTATTCCAAAACATTATCACTCTTTCTGAGAAGAAATTTCTCCTAATATCCATCCTGAACCTCTCTTGGTGCAACTTGAGGCCACTACCACTCATCTTGTTCATTCCAGTCCTTGCCAACCTGTTCAAGTGAGAGAGGCAAGCTGTCAACCAGCTCCATCATCCTGACGGACAGCAGCTTATATCCCACGCTGGACCCAGGAACCACCAATTCCAGCAGCTTATTCCAAAACAAAGTGTGCATTGAGGGGTTAGGTTTCAGTTTTTCCGGCTGTGAGAAGAAGAGGCTGCTGCCAAACAAAATCACACTGACAGCTGCTCTGGGAGTCACACACTGCTGGGTAACCCCAGCCCCTTTTCAGGGTGGCCTCCAAACAGCCATTGGCCAGCAGTGCCACTGAACACCAGAGTAATCGTTAGTGGCAGCCAGGCCAACATTTGGAGAGTCAGAGCACACATAGCACAAGCTGCAAATGACACCACCTCCCTCCAACGCTGTCTTTCCCAATTCTGCCCTCTCCGTGATGCTTTCCAAAGAGTTAGCACTTCAGGGGGCCGTTGATTTTCACCAAATTCTTGGAAATGCAAAGTATTCTGAAGAATACAAGTTCTGCAATACTTAGGATCATAAAGGGAAGCAGTCACCTTAAAGGGAATTTGCCTAAAGCAGCACAAAGACAAAGAGTAAACTGAAAACACTCCGCAAATCCCTTTCTTATTCTTGACCTCACATGCTGAGTTATTGAGAGTTTGTAGATTATCAGCCATGAATATTCTGGCCATATGCTTTGTTGATCTCTCAAAACAAGTTCTCAAGCTGATTGCTAGAGAAGGACTGATTTCATGGAGGTTGCCATCACAGAAGACAGCTAAAGGGTATCATAACAGGGAAAGCTTATAAACTACACTGAGCTTTACAAATTTGATCAATTCAAATCTACTGAAGCTCTGACAAAGGCCATCCTCCAACTGTCGAGTCAGTAGCCACATTAGGTTCAAAAAGTGAAGATAATTTCACTGTGTCTTTTGGATATGCTAAATGTCCATGCCCAGGAGCTCAGTCCTGTTGTCCACACAGTTTCTTTGCTGATACTTAAAGGTAATCTGGTTGATGTTCAATTGCCAGTCCAGAGCTGAAGACACGGGTTTTTTCTTGATACCTTTCAATTCTGTGCAGACATCTTGCATATTACAGGATATCTCAAAGCTCAGTAGGAATCATCTTTAGCCAGTTCAGTGAAGACCCTGAGAAATGCATAGTCCCAGTGCAGTTTATCAAGACTGACAAATGAAAACCTTTCTGATTTTCCATCTAGTTGAAGATCATGGACAACCAATGCATTAGCACTCTTTAATCTGGCATCTTTCTCTCATGCATGCTTCCTGTCCCTCCTTGTTGCATTTCTAAGCATTTTTTTTTAGTTGACAAAAATGTAATGATTTAGGCAATAGCTTTGGTGAATTAGAGAAATACTTTCCAGATTGTTGTCTACTTCCTCTCTGGTTGAGACAAGTTAAGGGTCCTCAGGTTGAGACTGGTTTGTGTTTGTGTTTAGGTTGGGGGTGGTTTGGGATGGGGCTGAGGAGCTGTCACTACAGGTCTTTGCTTAAGCTCTTTGTCTACTCCTCAATCCAAAACAACTGACATTTCATGACTATTGTGTTTGTGGCCTTTCAAAAATCTGAAATCTCCTGGATGTGATTATCAGGAGAAACCATGTTTTTATCTGTTATGTTCCTCATACTCCAGTATTTTTAAACTTCTCTTTTGTAAATTACACTACAGAGGAAAGTGTGATTATAGCACACTGATATCCTCTGACTCTAAATCTCTTTCCTTGAGTATTTCCTGCAGCAACAGGTGGCATGAGGGAGATCCTTCTGTTTTGCTCAATAGGGAGAGCAGTCCATAAACTAATGACTCTGTCTGAGTCACTTTCTCTTTCCTTACAGATTTCCAGATTTCTTTAATCTGTGCTTTTTAGGAGGAGCCTTGCTAACAGAGACTCAGTCAGGAGAGTTTGCACAAGCAATCACAGCTCTAAGGAAGTGAGGAACACATGTCCAGGTGGTCATCTAAATGTTCAGCTCTTGCAGCTGCACATCCAAGCAGCACTTGGATAGCCAAACTTCCTAAGGTAGGGAAGTCTTTGGGTCACTCCTTGATCCACATATTTAAAGGAGATGGAGTGTTCATCCTCTGATTGGGTTGACACTGACTCTTGGAAGCCTGGATAGGGCTCCCTGGCCTGGTCTGTCAGCCAGAAATGCATCCCTCTCCCACAGCTTCCTCCCCATTTGCCTTCTTGATCTTCACTTTTCAAAGTGGAGAAGTGAACAGATGTTTCTCTGCTTTCACATCTAGCTCCCCCACACCTCTCTGCTGGAGTGAACTCACCTCCCCAGCGCAGAAAAGCCCCGGAGCAACCTCCTTTGCAACTCTGCAGACTCCGTGTCACCTCACCTGTCACACAAGCTGGTGACAAGGCAAGCAACAAAACACAACCCGCCAACCACCACCACGAGGCAACGGGGGAGAAGAAGAGGGGGTGGTGGAGGAAAGCATATGTACCACAAGTTGCTCCGTGAAAGCATTTTTTTTCATCAGGAGTGTGAAATGAAGTCTGCACCTCCCTCTCCCAACATAGGTACCATAGCAGCTGCCAATGGCTACAGGCCTACCACATCAGCTTTGCTATATTTGTGAGATGTCAAACATGCAGCGCTAAGCAGTCATTCCATCTGCCATCTGCCAAGGTGAACATGGCGTGTGGATGTTAGATCAAACAACTTGACAGGTTCTTATCTCTTTCCCCCATCTTTTTTACTCCCTTTTTGAAGAGAGAGAGGGGAGGGGAGGGGAGGGAGAAAACAATACCACATTAGTTCAGACTTGAGCCACAAGTACTGTTCTGTGGCTATGAGAGCAGGAAATTCATTTAAAACTGGGTTCCTTTCCATTCCATGCAGGACATAAATGGGGAAGGATAGCATCTTCTGTCCTTACAATACCATCAGTTCTCTTTGGGATTAGAATCACCATGTTGGACCTAGAAACACCACCATCCTTAGAGAACTTCTGTTACTGACATGCATTGAGTGCCCATTGAAATGTTGAGTCCATTCTTGCCTAGCAAGGGACCTTTCAAAAGGCATAGCTATGAGAAAAGGTTTGGGCCCAAGACCCGCCCTTCCCACTAAGATGAAGTGATAAACACAAAAGCTAGTAGGTTTTATTCACTGTTGCGTAGTAAGTTTTCATTTTCCTGTTTTCTGGACTGCACACAATGCAGAGCTACATTTGATAAGTTCAGTGGTGATCAGTGAGCCTCTCTCACCTCATTGAAAAGTGGAGTCCAATGAGAAGGAGGGGCCTACAAGGTCACTCTGCGACATGTTCTTCAAACACATCAGGAAGAGATATTTTCTTGTTCTCAACCAATTCCTCATGGCAGCCACACTAAAAAGAAGAAGCTTTTCTTTGCAAATGAAGGCTTCTTGCAAGGTTTGTATTACCTCCAGATTTCCTCTGACATTTATCCAGGTGATACCTCAGGAAAAAAATGGTTACAGTTTCGGGAATCCCAATAAATAGCTTGCACACCATCTTCCAGATATAGAAGTTTTCAGTTTCATCCCTATCTTAGCTTCTAGATCTTTATAATCTCCTTAGTTTTCTTGCCCGGTGAGACTTTATGATATTTCCAAGTTGAATCTGTTATTGAAGCTTGGAGAATGAGAAAGATCAGTAATGTCGGCCAGAGGAACACATGTGAAAAGACTCCATCATTGGCTGGAAGGATGATCTCTCCTCTTCCTCTTCTGCTGTTCTCCACACTTCGATAAGACATAGAGTTTTGAGAGAAATATAAGAAGAGCTGCTTGTTTGCTTGAGTCTGGAGAAGGAAAATTCTTCAGCTTGGCTTTAACTGTGTCAAGTCTATCGATGCAGACTTAATGAACTGCAAAAGACAAACCCTACCCAAGTAATCCACATATAACTGTGTTTAGTTGCAGTCTATGCATTGCTAATGATCAGTTTCCATTCTCCCACCTCTTGTACCTTCTGCCTTTGTTCCCCTCTCCTTAAATGTACAGTTTACAGCTTCCCTCATTTTACCTGTATTTTCCTGAGATAAAATGAAGTCCTGCTCAAGCTTTGATGAAACTTGATAATTTGGGGATGTTTGATCTTCATTGTCCAATATACCCAGAATTTACAGATCAGTTTCCCATTTATTCCACACCTCCTGGTACATCTGCTACTCCGTTCTTCACACAGTCTTCTCCAAAGCCTGCCCATACCTCATTTCAAGTCCTTCTGAAAACCCATTTATACTGCAACACCAAAACCAGCTAATTCTGATAAGGCAGTGGAGCAACTCTCAACTATTTAAGAGCAGAGTGTCTTTTCATAGATCTTGTACAGTGTTTAGTACGATACAGCTATGATTATAGCAGTTCTGTGTTCAATGTATTTCATAAGTTACAGAATTATAGAATGGTTTGGGTTAGAAAGGATCTTAAAGATCACCTAGTTCCAACTCCAGTGTTGACTTTCCACTGTTATCTCAGTCAGCAGTTAGTATGAGAGAAAATTAGCAATCTTGGATCTAATGAATGACTAAAAGGTCAGCATGTTGTTTATTCTATGTTGGCCAGTACAGTCAAGCCAGTTATCTACTGAATATTTTATAACGTCATAACTAAAAGATAGGAACAATTTCTACAGTCCCTCTGGAATCCCTCCAACTCCAAATCTTTAGGCACTAACACCAAATGCTTATCTCTGGTCATAGTAAGCATGCTTCATACTAGAATAAGGAAGATGAATATGCTGGATTTCCTACCACCAGTGCCCATCCTTGCAACGGTCTAGGATAAAATTTTGCAATATTGAGGGACTAAGGCTTTCTTTCTGCTTCCCCATCATTCAGTTCTGGGAATGTGGATATCCAAATCTTATTCGTCCTGAGCAGGGAATTGGAGGTGGTTTTACAAAAGCCTCCCTGATTTGGGAAAAATAGATTCTATACTAGAAGGAAAAATATAAGTGGGAGTTCATAGGGAAACTTTTTCCTTTCCTGGCTTTACCTTCTGTTCTGGGATCTGTTCACAGCCCACATGACTCAAAATCTCAGCAAACAGTATGGAGGACACAATGGCCAAAGCACACATTGGCTGGAAAAGGTTCAACTTCCCATGGCTAATGGTGAAACATGGCCAACAATGCTTCAGATTTATTTGGTACAGCAGCACAGTGTTTAAGGTCCAAAGGAAACTGGCAAATACTGCTCACCAGTAAAAACAAAACAAAACAAAACAAAACAAAACAAGACATCACTGTCAGTTAGGTGCATTTGGGATTTATCATTCACATTAGACTTGAGATCACTCAATCCTATGTCAGAATCCATAGGGAGAAAAGAAACAATGTTTGTCATGTTCTATCTGCAAACAAGGTTGAGGAAGAAATCTAAAAATGTAAAACAGCCTTCAAAAGCTGACCACTTAATTGTGTAAAGAATGCTTTATGGGATAAGTTAGGCCAGGCATTGTATTGTGGGTCTATAATGTACTCTCAAAGCCCATGGTCAAATTACTGCACATGTACCTACCTCAGGAATTCTTTTACCTTCTGCTGTTGTAGAAGAAGAAAAGGAAAAGACCACATAAACCCCTACTTATAGTAAACAGACAGTAGAAGTATTTCTAGGCAGCAACAATTTAAAGAGATGTTTCTGAGGGAATGAATAGAGGTAGCAGGGCTGGAAGACGATTAATTCTTGATAAGGATGCTGAGTAGGAATCTCCCCAGCTGCTCAGCCATCATCATGGAGCATTGGAGCAGAAACATAAGTATGTCCTACTCAGAGTACAATGATCAACTGAAACATCACCAAGCATTAGATTCTTCAAGGATTTAGACCAAAGTTAATCCTACACAACTTTGAAAGATTTCCAGTTCACATACCTAGGTGTCTAACATCAAAATATTTCCTGCTTGAGCAGAAATCCTGGAGCAATTCCTAAGATTGGATTGCATCCTCTTGTCAGGCGGTCCAACCAGCACATTTGCTGTGCAAACGGGGATGTGAGCCTGAATATTTATTTCCCAAAACAATTCACGGATTCGTAGATTCATAGATACATTAGGTTGGAAAGGACCTACAAGATCATCTAGTCCAACCACCCTCCAACCACCATCTCTATCCACTAAGATACTAAATCAAATCCCTTAGCACCTCATCTAAACGCTTCTTGAACAGAACTGGGGATGGTGAAGGAAAGGAATGTGCTTCTTCACATTCCTATTTTGTACCAAGACAGTAAGACTGAGTTTATTTTCTTCTGAGACATCTAGTTTCACAAAACCAGTACTGATGTTATCTAACTGGAGAGGAAGGCTAAGTACGTGAATCATGTGATACAGATATTTGTGGTGTTTGTATGTGTGTCATAGTAGGAACTTTAAATAGACATGCTCTACACAGATAACCACATGTTGAATTCTCCAAGAAAGCAGAGTGGATACAATTTCTCCCTTTTAATACCAAGCCATCTACTTGGGGACTGAACCCAAATGCTCAAGGTCCACCTCTCCAAAGTAATTAAATGAGTGGGGCATAAAAATCTATATAGCAGGAATAGTGGGGAGAACCCCTGAAAGGGGCAGAAATTCGAGCATTATCCTTCACAGCATATTACAAACTCCTTTCCAAGAGATCTACAGTAAAAAATTCCCTGACTTGGTGATCCTTCAGGAAAGGAATGAAAAGAATCTTTGAAAACACAGCTGGAGATCACAGAAATTCTCCTGCAGTGAGCTGAGGGACAGAGAGTTTGTCCATGTGGACAACCAAACAGACATCCAAGACATAACATTCTCATGATGATTTGCCCTGGGCTAGGTTAGGAAGAGATTTGGGGATTTCCCACCTCATCAAATGCAGCATGTTTAGATATCTGTCCTCACAACACACTACTGGAAATAAAGAAGTTGCCGGAAGGAGAACACGTCAACTCCTGTTGCCAAGGAGAGCAGCCATTCCATCCCCTCCAGTGATGCCACGTGCATGATTAAAGTCCAAGGCCACCATGATGAATGGTGAATAGCTTACTGGAAATACAATTTATTTGAAAGCTCCAGCCCTTGCTACTAACCAAAAATGGAAGAAAACTAACCTGGGGCTCCCATAAACCTAACTGAAGGCTTTAGGTGAGGGAACTGCACCTCTGAGCCCATTTCCTACCCTGGCTTCATGACAGCAGCTGAATCCATGATTGATGGAGAGCATCCCGACTGTCCTGGACATCCCTGACTGTAAATCAGGGACCTGTCAGAGGAGTCGTCCCTTTGGAGAAAGAGGGGCAGATAAATCAATCCTGCCAATCGACAGACTTGCACTGAAATGCATTGTTGGTTTATCAGTCAATACTTATCGATCAGGATCATTTTCCCAGGATGATATTTTGCTCTCAAAAGAGAGCACAAACACTACTGGAAAAGTAGGCTGTAAAAGCGTTCAGCAGCACTGGGAAGAAAACTGGGAAGAAGGATTAAAGGGAAAAATGCAACTGGGCAGTTGGGGAGAAAATTGGCACATGGTAAAGATGTAAGTGAGGGATACAGACAAGGAGTGATGGTGAACAGAGACAGAGCATGACGGCTGGCATTTATGAGAGGTGTAGAGATAAGAAAAGTCCACATCTGCTTCACACACTCATGTCCAAAGCCAAGAAGGAATCCAGAGATCCCAGTTTTTCCAGTTCCCTCCAGCCTGTGAATACCAACGAAGCACCAGCAAAATCTAAACCTGGTCCATGGTGAATACAGTAGCCTAACTCTGCTCTCAGCTGCTCCCCAGCTGTGATTGAGGAGAACTAAGGGGAACCAACAACCTCTTCAAAGGGCTTTGAAAACAACACATACCCCAAGATTCAGAGCAACAAGGCTGAAGATCAAGCACCAAGTCATAGGATTTAAGGGATATAAATCTGCACTAGACATTTTTTCTGAGATCAGCTCATACCCATAGTGCTCAATCTTTCATGTAGGGTGGCAAAATACTTAATCTTTGGTGAGGGACCCTTAAAAAAACAATCAGCATCAGAACACCTGAAGTGCTGAGTCTAGTTCTGGATTACCAGTACAAGAGAGACCTGGGCAGGCTGGGCACATCCTAATGGCTCTGCAGGGATATGGCACAGCCATGTATTTACAGCAATTTTTCTTCCTCCTCTTTGTCCAGCAGGACATCTTAGAAACCCCACCTTATGCACTGTGGGGACCCCCAGAATACAGCAACACGCCTTAACCTCCCAGAGGCCCTTCAGCTCCTGGCTTGCTCCCACACCATTACTGTTTCAATCAGTCCCTAAATTGGCTCTTTGGGAACCAAGGCTGCTCACGGTTGGTCACTGCCCTGTCTCTTTTTAATTGGAGGCTTAATCTCCTGCCAGCTATAATAATACAATTGGTATCACCAGGCAGTTTGCGAACGGTTAACTACCCGTGCCGTCCGCAGCCCATTAGACACACGAAATCTGCCAACTGCTCACATTAGTTGGAAAAGAGTTTAGCATAGAGGGAATGGAGCAACTGCAGGCATGAGGGCTATCTGAGATGAGCAATGCTCCATCCTTGGAAGTTTTCAAGGCCAGGTTGTATGGGGCCATGGGCAGCCTGATTTAGCAGCTGGCAACTAGTCCATGGCAGGGGGGTTGAAACAAGGTGATCTTTAAGGTCCCTTCTAATCCAAGCCGTACTATTTTATGATTTATTCTATGATGAGGTGCAGGCGAAACTCTGGATCCTGTCCCTGCTGTGAGGTTTAGTAGTTGGTCCCCAGGGAGCCAATATCTTGGGGATGAATATCTGGGAAGAAATATAAAGGAAAAAAAGAGAATGGTCACTGGAAGCGAGATTGGTTGTCTGAGGACTCCTGGGTGTTATTGTGTGTTCTTGATGTATTTGGCATTAGCAATGGGTTCCAATGTATGGGCTCCATGCAAGTATGAGAGTAGGATGTTTCCACCATCAATCAATCATAATTATTGTGCCCATGTCTTTCTCATTTCTTTGTATAACCTATCAAGTGCCCAGTATAAAACATGAGCAACAGGGGGAGTGAAAAGGAAGTTACTGTGTTTTCTCCTCAAGCTTAACCAGGGAGTTGATATGAGGGTACTCATGCAAAGGAGCACTCGGGATAACTCTGTGTCAAACAGATGGAGAAGAAATACTTCCTAAACAGTCTTGAAGAATGCGTGAAAAAATAGGGCTTGTTCTCAGCACATCCCTCCTAAAGCCATCAAAAAGAACAGCTACCCAATGCAAGCACGCTAGGAAGTCTAGTCCTTCTTGCGACAACAGAAACTGGCAGACCTTAGTTTTAATGATGGAATAGTCCAGATGGAAGAAGCACTATGCACATAAAAAACACTGCAATGGAAAAATCTGCATTATTTGTACCCATCTCCAGTGAAAGCCAAATTTTCCCAGGCTGAAAGCTTATTGATTTAAGCCTTCTTCCTGCAAGGTTCATCCTATGCCATGTTTTGACTTCCCAGAAAAACAGCTTCCAAAGTCCAGTATCACTCTACAGCTTCTTGCTGAAAAAAATTTGTTTATTTTTTCATTAATTATGAAAGTAGGTGAAAAAGTACTTGGTTTTATATTCATTGTACTAAAAATACCATTTTTCTTTAAGCTGTCTCCAAAGCACATCTTACGCTGTTACTTATGCTTAGTACAGGGTTGGAAATTTCACCTTGGAAGGTGAAAGATATTAGATAAGGACTGGTCTAAGGTCTGAGTTTTGGCTTTTTTTCATTGCTGTTATCCATAAATGTGCTGAGAAATCATTCAATTCCACCATCAGTGTCATTGATGAAGATATTAAAGAGTATTAATCCTAGTTCTGACCCCTGAGGGACACCACTCGTCACTGATGTCCTTTCAGATATTGAGCCATTGACCACCACTCTCTGTGTACAGTCTTGCAACCAGTACATTTGGTTGGACTGAGTTGGGGTGAGCAAGGACGTGTGTCCACAGGATCAGTATCCTGATCAAGTGCTCACCAGGATAAGGGCAGGGAGTAATCCAACCAGTGTAAATGTGGTGGTGGGCTTTAATAAGGATCCTTTAGCCACTGTAAAATAAATACACTCACAAACCAGAGTTGTTTAATAGAACATGGATTATTCAACTTCTTCCTTTCCCTCCTGCATGATTATATATCCACAGGGGTGTGAGACTGAGCTGTTCACTTGTTTCACTTAATTTATGACCCCTTTGTGGAGGGCACAGATGACAAGGTGAGCAAATCCCATAGCAGCCTCTTAAACAACTCAGTAGAGGGGGACAACATTTTCTTTTTATTGTTGTTCATAAAATTTTATGGGTTGGAACTCACTATTTTTGTTCCATAGAATGAAAGGAAGCAGTCTTTTTTTTTTTTTAATATTATTATTTTTGCAAATCTACAGTGACTAATGAAATAGGTCATAAATGTATGAGCCTGACTCTTTGGTAGGAAGCTGGGTACCAGAGTAGGAAAGGTCAGAAAGGAAAGGGAAAAGGAGGAGGGGGAAGGGGAGGGGAGGGGAGGGGAGTGAAGGGAAGGGAAGGGAAGGATAATTTCACTAATTTGACTTCCAAAGCCCAAGTTTATTTACACATACTCAAATTAATTCAATTCTCATGCTCGTTAATTTATTCACATCTCCTGGATGAAAATGCATCCCAAATATCTGACACCAAAGTGTGTCTGGTGGGGATTTGGCACCTTGGGAAAATCCTGAGGAGTAGGAAAAGTGAAATAAATAATGTTCCCTTCACCCTGACCATCCACTGGCTTAGCTAGAATGAGTGTAATCCCTCACACTGCTATCACAGAATTGTAGGGGTTGGAAGGGACTTTTAGAGATCATTCAGTCCAACTCCCCTGCCAAAGCAGGCTCCATAGACGAGGTTGGACAGGTAGGCATCCAGGTGGGTCTTGAACATCCCCAGAGAAGACTCCACCACCTCTCTGGGCAGCCTGTTACAGTGCTTCAACACCCACACATTTGTGCGGGACTTCCTATGCTTAATTTTGTGACCATTCGCCCTCATCCTATCACCACACACTGCTGAGAAAGAGTCCAGACTCATCCCTTTGTCTCCCGCTCCTTAAGTATTTATAGACATGGATCAGATCCCTTCTGAGTTTTCTTTTTTCAATGCTGAGCAGACCCAGGTCTCTCAGCCTTTCCTCATAAGGGACATGTTCCATGCCCTTTATCATCTTTGTAGCCCTCCAATAGACTCTTTCCAGGAGATCACAGTCCTTTTTGTACCAGGGAGCACAGGACTGGACACAATACTCCAGGTGAGGCATAACCAGAGCAGAGTAGAGGAGAAGGATCACTTCCCTTGACTTGCTGGCCAAATTCTTCCAATGCACCCCAGGAACCCATTGGCCATCTTGGCCACCAGGGCACACTGCTGGCTCATGGCCGACATGTCATTGACCAGGACACCCAAGTCTGTCTCCTCAGATCACCTCTCCAGCAGGTCACCTCACAACCTGTACTGGTGCATGTGGTTATTCCTCCCTAGGTGCAAGATTCTACATTTGTTCTTATACTTCATCATGTTCCTTTCTGCCCAGCTCACCAGCCTGTCCAGGTCTCACTGAATGGCAGTCTTCCAGCATGTCAGCCATTCCTCCCAGTTTTTTATCTTCAGCAAACTTGCCGAGGGTGGACTCTATTCCCTCATCAAGGTCATTGATAAAGTTGTTGAACAGGACAGGACTCAACACCTGAGGAACACCGCTAAGTACAGGCCTCCAACTGGACCCTGAATGTGTTTTAATCTCTGAGCTGCTAAGACAGCTGAGGATATCAGTGTAAATTTGAATGTCATACCAGCTCCAGAATTGTGATTCCCCTCAAAGCTGCCCATCCTCTCATGTCTTCTCATGATCCTAGAAGCTCTATCTTTCCTTGGATGATCTGGTCACTTCACAAAGTTTGTTCTGCAAAGAAGGAAGGTGTCTAGGGGATAATGAATGGCATGGAACTTCTAGGGTGCTTACCAAAACCAAATCAAAATGAAACATTATTTTCAAGTACTTTTTCAGTGTCTGGTTGTAGACGTAAGGATATTTCTCCTGACTTCCCATGTCCTCCCTTTCTTCTTCCTCTTGGGCTTCAGCAGTGAACCAGTTTCCCCTGGGAAGGAGTGAATGAAGATGCTTTGCTACTTGTAAACACACGCTGTCCCCTTGCCTCCACCTCCACCAGGACCCTCACCAGGTGCACACTTCCTACAAACAGAAACTGTCACTATGAGCATCCCTCCCCACGCATGCATGTTGCAGACACACATGCTCCCACATTTTCTCCTTCCTTAGATGCTTCCCACTTCAATACACAACTGGGTTCTCTGCTAATCCCCCCACCCTCCTCAATACCTGTGCTTGTCTGGAAGCCTTGAGAGGATTTGGAAATATAATTAGACGTGATGTTGCCCTCGGAGTCAGAGACGGGGCCAGCACGTTGAAGGGCAGCGGTCAGCAGAAGGAGCGAAAAGGAGTCAATTTAGCACGGCTTACAGTGCCGTTCCGGCTGATTAGGGATTTGATGAGGGAAGGGGTTTGATTTTGGCAGCCAGAGTGACAGAAGCCTTACGGTCAGTTGAGATCTTGTTTAAGGAGGGCAAGCGGATCTGGACTGGGGATAACAGATAGGGAGGCGGGGATGACCAGGACAAATTGGCATGGTTTCCTGTTCTTTGTGTCATCCCCCTGACCTTATCCAGCCAGGGCTGGTTACCAACAGGAAAAAGCAGAAAGGAGGGTGACAAGGAGCTTGAGGGAGGGAGAGAGATTGAAAACAGAAACAATTAAGAACTAGAAAAGGGAAGAATGAATGAACAAACAAGGAAAGAAAAAAAGGCAACATCTAAGTGTAACATCTTCCCTGTTAGTATTTCTCAGTCTCATTTTAATATCATACCTGCTCATAATCTCTGTCTTCAGCCTACAGAAAGCAAAAGTCTTCCATGCACCAAAATCCTGGAGAAGAGGAGGAGTAGAAGAGGAGATTCAACCTTGTACAAAGCTTGTCTAGTCTTCCCCTTGCTGGCAGCCACTTTGGGCATTTACCTTTTGGGCATGGTGAGATTGTTGCGTGCACACTTGGCTCCCATCTCCTCCTAAGGTCACAGCCCAGAAGCTCACAGTGGTGTCTCAAGGACCATGTCAAACCTGTCTTAGTCCTTCCTGAGGTTTGTTGGTACACTGATCTACATTAGGTCTATACTTCCATAATTATATACTTTTGGGGCACATGTAATTTCTGATCACACAGTTTCAAAAAGATCACCAAGATCACCAAGGCCAATCATTAACCAGGCACTGACAAGACTACCATAAAACCATGTTCCTAAGCACCACAAAAATTTGACTTTGAAATATCTCCAGGGATAGTGATTCAACTGCTTCACTGGGCAGCCTGTTCCAATTCTTCACAATCCTTTCAGTGAAGAAATCTTCCCTAACATCCAGCTAAAACCTCCCCTGACATAACTTGAGGCCATTTCTGTCTCCATATTAACTCCATGCTCACAAAGTTGGATTCTCAACTAGGAGGAGGACTTGAGATGCCATGGTGCGCTGTGAAGAAGCAACCCCAAAGAGGCAAGTGTTGACATAATACAGCATAATTATGAGCCAGTCATAGAATCATAGAACTATTAATGTTGGAAAAGACCATAAAGATCATCAACTTCAACCCCAACCCATCCTCACCATGCCCACTAAACCATGACCCTCAGTGCTACATCTCCCTTTTTACTGAACACCTCTAGGGATGGTGCCTCTACCTCTTCCCTGTGCAGACTGTTCCAATGCCTGTCCACTCTTCTGGAGATCAACTTTTTCCTAATATCCAACCTGATTTGTTCAGAGTCTCGTAATGCAGGTATTGTGAATATCATCACACCATTCTTGAAGACACTGAAGCAGTACTGGTAATTGTCAGTGTAAATAGGAAGAAATTCATACACACACACAGGCAAGGGACATCTCTAGGCACCAGGAAAACTGACATAAAGAGCTCTGGTCAGAGAGAGCTGCTGTAAACAGCACCAGATCCGTTTTGCATTGTCACACAAAGATTAAATGACTTTCTCAGCTGCCCATCTAGGGCTCCAGGTGTCAAGACCAATGTGCTAAGCCTCATGCCAGTGTCTTAAGCATGGGACAAGCCCTCCACCATTATCAGGTCACTCAACAGCTTCTGGAAAGTAAACAACTAGGAGAAGAATCAATGTGATCTCTTGTCCTACTGGAGAGGGAAGAATCTCCTGAATGTAATTCAGAACTCCTAAATGGAGGTCTTCATCAGGACTGGAAAGTGACTTTTGACCCAATACACCCAACTGTTGTTATGAGGAAGAGGATACTTGGGGATGAAGGCTGGAGGGGGTACATCACAAGGGGAAATGTTCAGCCTTTAACACCCCAAAAAGCAAAACCTTCACAGTGCCTGGTGCAATAATCTGCCTTCCTCAGCACCCAACAGTGCAAAAATGAGGCTAGAAAACGTTTGTTGGGTAAGTCAGCAGGAGAGCTGTGCCAGCGTGGCTGAGCCTTTTAGAAAGAAAACAGCTGCAGTCTCCAGACAGAAACAAAAGTAAGGAAATATTCTGTGTTAATAAACAGAATGAAAGGGAAAGTTAAAGCCATCATTCTCCCTCTTGTATTGTGATGTGTTTGGCTTTCAGTTCTCTTTGGCAATCTGTAAGAAATTAACACCATGAGATATACAATTATTGTCAGATGTGTGCAAGGTAATCAAAACATTTCAAATCAATGTTTTGTCAACAAAAATAAGTGAATGTATCTGCCATGAAATTCCCCACCAAATATTGGCCTTTTTTCCCCTGAAAAGCTAGGAATCTCATTTAATATCAGCTCTGAAGATCCTTTTCATCTGTCATCTTATCTTGAAACGATAAGAATTACTCTCGGTAGGGAGTTATTTCTTCACTTCTTCTTCAGCTCAAAATAGAAAACACTTTAAAACAAACAAACAAATAAAAAAACTAATTTGAAATATGCTTGATATCATTTGTGAAAATTCATCATCAGAACAGGAATATGAAATCTTTCCACAACTAATAATAATAAAGCAGGGGACTCTCACCTGGTAACCGGTGCTTCCAAATGCAGTTTCAATATAATTAAATAATAATACGACAGAAGATACAAAGCCAGAGATCCTGTGCCACCTCTGTTTCAGACAGCTGAATGTGAACGTGGGTGATTTATTTGATTAATTAGTTAGATAGGTTTCTAGCAACCCTCTGCTGCGTTTTCTAGAGGCAATATCCAAAGCCCACTTAAGCCAGTGTAATAAAATCTTTTGCCTACAAAGGGCCTTCAGATAAACCCATGGGTATGTGCCAAGGGTTAATTTGTGTTTCAGCTCAGACCGGGTCTATTGCACTGCAGTCCAAAGTGATTTCACTGGAGTTATTCCAGATTATCCAAAATGAAGGCTAACACGATCTGTCTGTGGGAACACACACATGACTGTGCAGAGGAGAGATTTTCAGAGACCCTCTGAGATATTTCCTATCCAGGATCAGTCCTCCACTTATCACTCTGCCCTGGAATTTGCCCTGGAAATTGTTTTTTGAGTGGGGTAAATAATGAGAAGGGAGTTGAGCTCTAAACAATACAGTTCCCCCAAAGGTGTTACACCATTGGCAGCAACTGGAGCAGAGCAGTTGAGCTGGCACGAAATGTCATCTCCCCATCTCAGGCATGCCTCCAGAGCCATGATCTCATTCCTCCCATCTTCCCAGAAGTGCCCCATCTGATGCCCCGAACATGGCTGTTTGTTGCCATCTTCCCTGAAATTAAATATCTTGAGGGGTTTGGGGACAGCAGTAGACATCCGGTTGGGCACCCATCATCACCAGTGCATCTGCACATCCCCCCAACACCCTACAAGGATCCCAATCACTCTTGGATGCCCCAGAGACCTGATACAATCAGGGAGGAAGGATGGAGAACATTCTCCTCATCTGGGGACAGAGCCCTCAGGTTGGGGAAGATCCTGAGGTCTGGTCCCAGGTGCTGCTGTGGTTTGGGATAGCCATGATGCAGGCAGTCACCGTATCAGCATGAATAATTAACCTGTCCTCTCAGAGCCAGCTCACTATCCTTTTAGGTTTCTGCTTCAGAATTTATTGGTTTGAGGAGGAAGGAGGGAGTCTTTATTCTATCTTTTTATTGGGAAGGAAGGAAGAGAAACCCCACAGCCCTCCTGTGGTATACAGCAGGGATGGGAGCTGTGCTCCCACGTCTCTGAGCTCAGGAAGGTAATTGCCTCTCTCGCTCCAATCCCTGAGAAACCTTTAATATGTGTCTCTGCCAACTTCGAGGCCTTGTCCAATCTTGACAAATTGTAGTGGAACAAATCCTGTTTGGTTGTAATACAGTGATTCGAGGGAAGATGGATGCAGGAGAGATGGCAGGTCCTGTGTAGCCATTTAATGCATTTTGGCTAGGAGTGCTCAGCAGAGGCAAAACAGGCTGCTGGAGAAGTGATGCCCTATATCAAGGGGGGATCTCAGCCCAAACAGTGCCCCCAGTCCCCATGCCATTGGATGCTAGCAGGGATACACCCTAAAAATAATGTCTTTGCAGACAAGCTAGATAACTCACCCCATCTCTCAAAGGAGCAGAGTAGGGGTGGAATTTCTTTGAGACATCTCCTGAGGGCTTCCTACCACCCCAGGACGTCCTGGGCCATTCTGGGGTTTACTTTTAAACCAAGCAATCCAGAGGAGTTGTTTGGGGCAGGGAGAGGCATTGCCATCAGTTGCTGATTGTCTGTTTGTTCAGGAGAAAAAGGATCCATCAGATGGCAAAGTTATTCCCGAAATGGACCAGGGCCTTGGTACCACATCCTAATCCCACCAACTAGCAAATGAAAGGATTTTAGTGAATCCCAATCCCACCCTGTTACATCGAGCCTTATTTCTTATCCCAAAAAAAGGAAATTTGGGGAGTAGGAGAGAAAAATTTTGCATTACCATATATATACTATCCAACAGTTGTAAGCTGGAATTTCACTTCTGACAATTAAAATGAAGGCTGTAGGATTGTCAGAACGCAACATGTTAAAAAGAGTGACAAAACTGCACTTCTAACAGTCCTCTGCATACAGGTATGACCTATTTGCCAGCAGATGGATGTCAGTCCCCAGCACAGAGCAAAGAAAAGAAAATCCAAAAATGTACCACATCAGGAAACTGACAGGGAATAAGCTGTTTTACTAACTTAATCTATGACTGAAAAGATATCAGCAGAGCTATGCTGCTGGTATTAGACTGGGTCACCATTTTGAATTTTCTATCCTGTTTCATCCTAAATCAAGATATCTATATAGAAAACACATGCTTAGATCTATATATATTTATAATTTTATATGTGTATGTATATGTATATATATGTCTGAGTATAAATACATAGATATGTACAAAAACAGAGGAATGTTTAAGAAAGAAACAACTCTAAAAATATTTCTCATGATGTCCACATTTAAATTTTTTTGGGGAATCATAAAATCAAAACAAGCCTTCCTGATCTGGTGGAAACACAACTGTAATTCCTTGCCAATACTGGAATAAAATCTATATGTCCTTGCAAAATTTGTTTCTTCCCAATTGTTTTTGAGCTGAACTTTCCCAATCAACATCTCCCCTCTGAAGTTGACAAGTTCAATTAAATTAACTGTTAGTTTTTTTCCCAGAGGAGGGCTAGAAAGACAAAACACTTTCATGCTCTATTCAGGTACAGCCTTCTCAGTCTCAGTTGTCCAAACCCTACCATCATGAGACCCATGCGCAAGTCTGAATCCTTAAATCA
This sequence comes from Callipepla californica brunnescens, assembly GCA_023055505.1. NCBI lineage: Eukaryota > Metazoa > Chordata > Aves > Galliformes > Odontophoridae > Callipepla > Callipepla californica. Next base: position 543,529 of record JALIRH010000002.1, on the reverse strand, counting down.
CATCTTCATTTTACCAAACCCATTAGAAAGAAAAGTGCACAAGCAGAAAAACCTCCTAACGGTTGGTTTACACCACTCAAATTTTCCAAAGCCAGTCAAGATGAGGAAAAGCTGTATTCTTATCATTCAGATCACTGGAGTGGATCTAATGGTGCTTGTTGGAGAAGTTGGACTTGGTGATCATTATGCCCCCTTGAACTCAGGTTACTCTATGATTCTATTATTCTCTTCCCAAATATGATAGTGTTGGATGTTGGGGAAAGAATATGAATACATGGCAAGTGCAGAGCAAACCTGCTCTGTGCAGGTCATCCCAGCTCCCAGCAGTGAGTGGGTTACAGACCACCAGGGCTGAGCATTGTTCTGAGATCTCAGTTTTGGGGGATAACAAATCAAGCTTCTGCTGGAAAGTGAAAATAATGACTAGTAGGAATGTGATTATTATTTTTTCGAGGAAGATGCTGCAAATCATGAATAATCATATCTTGATAGGCTGTCTTGCACATGAATCTCTGCCAGGGGATTTTCAAAAAAGAAGCAATTGAAAATGGGGCAGGCAAGCAGACAAAACAAGTTTGCAGGGTTTTTATCACTGCCTTCTCTTCCCATGCAGAATCATGCAAAAGCCATTGCACAGGAGGACCACTATTGCCAAGGTGACAAATTGCAACAAATCAGACTGTTCCATGGATGTAACAGAGGGCAAAATTTGAGCACTTGACAGCAGAGCAGTTTTACTTATTAGCTTGTGGTAAAATGCAGTGCAATTATGTGGTGAGATATTGGAATGTGGGCTGAGCTTTACCCACAGCAGTGCTATTTGTTTGAAACTGAAAGCAATCGGAAGGAAGACAAGCTATTTGGCCACAGACCATTGAAAGCAATAGGCAGTTACAAGGTCAAAAGCTTTGGCTGCCTGCAGTGGGTTCAGGAGAAAGAGGAATCTACAACAGCATGCATGAAACTTGGGCACTAAAAGGGATACTGGAAGACAGAGTTGGTGGCTAACACCCACAAAACCTAGGCGTTGTTCATAGCCAATTGAATGGGTGCGTTTTACTTGGGAATGTGCTTAATCTCAGTCAAAGGAGAGAGTATCATCACCTTGAATAGGAGAAGTTGTGAATGCCCCAGCCCTGAAGGTGCTCAAGGCCAAGTTGGATGGGGCCCTGGGCAACCTGATCTAATGCCCAATTTGGCAGGGGTGTTGAAAACAGATGATCTTTGAAGTCCCCTCCAACCAAGCCATTCTATTATATGATTCTATCGTATATGATATAAAATATATTCTAGGATGTTCATACTTGGTTTGCAGATGTACAAATGGTAGGGCATGATGACCCATCTACTACATGTCCCTCATGCTCTTCAGAACAAGAATTTGAAGAAACATCTGGACTTTGTCTAGCTCCATCATGCTTTGGTCCTCAAAAGCATGAGACTTGAGGATTATTTCTAGGTCACCACCTCCACTTCAAACATCCTACATTTGTTCTGGATGGAGACCAGTTCCATTGACAGAGCACTGGTCTCCAAGACCTTGAAGGAGAAGCAAAAAAGAAATAAAGATTCATGACTCCCTACCCAAATACTGAGCTTGGCAGGAGTCTGCTCGGTTTTCTCCAACACTTAAATCCCACATGCTTTTGAAGTAAGAGGACTCAAGCATTAGTAATTAGAACCCTGCTACTGAAAGAGTCATTGAATGAACACTTTCAAGACGCTTTTTTTGCACTCACTTGACACACCCAATGTTCCAGATGCCTACTGGCAGTTCTGGAGAGAAATATGGTATTCTTGCTAACCTTATCTGAGTAGGGGACACAGCATGCAGCATAAGACAATGAGAAGATGGCTGAGTTAGGCTGACATGATGGACAAGCTGGATGAATGGGTGGAAAATAGGAGCAAAGGGTATGAAACCTCAGACACACTGAACAGGAACCACATCGAGCCCAGCACAACCCTGCCCATCTTTAGCTCTGGGTATTGTTCAGAGTGCATAAATCTACATAGCCATGGATTTGTCTGCCTGTCAGGGGAGAGGGAAGGGAGATGTACTTTATTTCCAGTCCCAGTGCTTTTGATGAGCTGCAGTATTGCCCTTCATACTCCTCCAGTCTCAATAAACCTGGCTAATTAGCATCCTGACCACTCAATTAATTAGGCAGTACACTTAATTATGACAAACTACATTATTCGCTATAGCCCAGAGTCCAATGGACATTAGCGTCAGGTTATGTTCAGTAACAATTTGATTTGAGAGGGAGTTTATTGACCAGAAAAGACATATGATGAGATTAAAATAATCAGTAGAACTAGCTCAGTGCGATTGGCTTGTCGTAGCTGTGAGCTTGGGTTATAAAGACATCGAGGATGGCCAAATTAGTCGCTTCATTCTCATTAAGAGCCACTACATAAATGGAAAGATATTGGCAGAGTGGGAAGAGAGGCAGCCAAGCTACAAGGGGGTTTCAAATAAGATGCAGGAAGGTGGATTTGGTTTGGCTACTTCTTTCTCTTGGTCATGTCCTGTTCTTTGCCAAAAGATAAAGGAGAAGCCCAGAAATGTGCTGTTCCCAGAGAGAACAGAGGCAAGGCTTGACTGTAGACAATATCCCTTAGGAAGGAACTGCCAGTTCCCCAGAAATATATTCATGGCATTTTCTGAATAGCAGTCTCTAACCTGCCAGCATCATAGTGAGTCATATGTGCAGCTGTAGGACTGACCTTACCCAATTGCATTTACATGAAGAATTCAGGACAAAGCACAAAGTCTTGGGGAGATTTAAAGCCTTTCTGCAATGCTGTTGAACCTTCTCTTTTTTTTTTCTTCAGCTCAGCTGAAAAGCAAAACCACTCTTCTTCCTTTTAACTGTCTATTTTTTCAAGAGTAACCACAGCCAATTCCATTTGAAGTAGAAATGAACTATCTTTATTGTGGGTTTAATACCAATGAAGATGACAGTGGTCATTTGAGCTGCAGAGATTTATGGGCCCTGAAAATTAGATCCTGACTTGCAAGCACTGCTGTTCCCTTCTTATGCAACACTGAAGTTGAACCTTGGAAGGATTTATGGCAGCCTCCAGGTCACGTCAGCCATTTGTGGTTGCTCTGTCGCAGTTTAATAACCATGGATAAGCCCATCACACAAAATCATCAGAGAACTTTAGAATATCCCATGTTGGAAGGGATCCATAAGGATTGTCATGTCTACCTCTGGACTCCACATAGGACCACCCAAAAATCAAGACTGCCACCATCAAGACTTTGTGCAGAATGTGGGAGATATCAACATCCACATGGGTTGAATGGGGACCATGGGCACCATCCCTTGGGCACCACCATCAAGACAGTCCTTCTGGGTGTCCCTGGGCTGCTCTCTCAGTGCCATCAAGACACAATAAGCAGGTTGTTTTGAACTGTGAAGTTGTGAGTATCCCTGCAGATGTAGACAAGGGGTGGGAGAACCATAGGTGGCTCCTTGTAACTGAAAGATATGCAATGCAGTATCGAGACAAGGAGCAGCCTTTTTCTTCCTCAGATCAAGAAACTGAAGGATTGAGGTCCTTTGAATTCAGAGGCCCCTTCAATTCATCTACTCCAATATTAACCCAGAAGTAGTTTCCTTGTTCAAGAAAATCCTGTGAATCTGATCCAGTTCTGCACATTTCCAACCCAACTTGCTTCTTCCAGTAGCTCCTGACTGTGGTGTCCAAAAAGGTGGAAGAAACTCTAATACTGTCATTTGTGGACCTCCTGCATCTTCTGCACATGACAGTTTTCACTGATAAAGGGTTCCTTGTCCCTTTTTTTTTATTTATCAACTGGAAGGATGAGTTTCAGGAATCACACTGATATCCCTCCAGTTTCAAGAGCATGTAAGGTTTGATTTTTATCTGTTGAGAAGTGAATTACAAACAGTTTTCTCACCAGACCCATGGTTCTTTACACAACAAATCTTTGGTCTATATGAACAGAAATGGACATATGTTCTTTATCCAAATCATGACATTTTTATATATATCTTTTTTTCAATACTTCAGTTACCAACATCAATTTGTTATATTTCCATAAATATAGGATTATTATGTCAGTAAAGGTTAAGGTTACCATTGTTTATTTTTGCATTAAGACTTATAAGTAAATTATCACAGAAGAGGAACAACATTAAGAATTTTGGAGAGGCTAGAGACAAAATTCACTATTTAGGATACGAGTGCTCTCCCATAACCCATTAGTTCAAAAACTTGAGTATGCATAACGGGAAACTCAAGTTCAAATCTGTTTTTTGATGTACCTGGAAGTAATTTTATGGATTCACCTTCCTAGCTGAAGAAGACACACCAGGGTGCCAGTTTTGTGAGGGTTCAGATAGGCTCAGGGAGGCAGTGAGCACAGCCACACAGACAGCAATTGCCCTCAGGATCAACAAAGGGGCTTAGCTCTATCCCCACTAGAGATGTGGTCCATCTCAGACCACATCATGTCCCCATGCTGTCCCCCAAACATTCTAAAACTTTTCTGTTGCCATTTCCTTCTTAGGATCACCAGGAGATACTCATCATCCAAATTACTTAGCCTCGAAGGTGGAAATCTGCGGAAGACAATAAACCAGTCATATATAAGATTAATCTCCCAAAACACCATGCCCTCCCTCCCAACTAGTTTTTCTTCCTAAACTGTGAGAAAATTTAAAATATTCAATAATATTTGACTTGCATAAAGAGAAGGTATTATTATTTTAAGCTACTATGCCTACTTTTTTGTCATAATTTGACATAAAATTTTTCTTGCCCTGTCCGTACTTCTTTCCCTTCTTGTGAACCTAGGAATCAGAGAAGAAAATAAATCTAATTATTTTTAAAAGGTTTTATTTTGTGTAAATAATAGAGACGAAAAACTCATATTCATCTTCAAAATGTGGACTCTGCACCAGCTTACAATGACTTGAAATGGTAAGTTTGGAGGGGCTGCTCAAGGGCAGAGTTAAGGCTTTGGACACCAGGAAACTCTATGCCTTAAGACATTGAATTTCTTTTCAGTTTAACATTAACTCTGCATGTCTGGGTTTATTGCCCTTGGCTCCAGGATAATTATAACATCCCTGTAATTTATTTTGCCATTATTACTGATATGCACTGCCAACTTTAACTGTGTTTTAGGACTGATGCCACAGTCCCATGAGAGGAGGTGGTGATCCCTCATGTTGTGAATGGTAGAAAACACTCAGTCCCATTCAGAAAAATAATGGGCACCCATAATTTTCACAGAATGCCTCCAGATTAAAGGTAATACTGGCTTCCATACATCAGGAACAACAAGGGAACAGATATATCTGAGACAGGGAGGTCCTCCCAGTAAATGGCCATATTCTTCAGCCTTCACTGAAGGAGAATATTTCAGTTATAAAGAGTGATGAAGAAGAGGGGAAATAACCATTAATCCTAAAGGAAGCCTATTCAGTGAAAATCCAAGCCCAATATTGAATGAAGTTCAAGCAGCATGTGCCCGTATCTACCTTATCCTGCTAGCAAGAAGTCTAAATTACTATTATGTTGTCTGCAGGGTAGCTGCCACGTACTGTCATAACCAGAATTCTCATGATATTATAGCTTTCTACCCCAAATAGCAGCCTCAAACCCCAAACACATGAGTCCAAGAGCAAATACACACCATCTTCCCAAGAGCACGAAAAATTTCCACTGCTGCAAATGGTATGAAGAAAACATCAGTTCATAAAACATAGCTGTAGAGTTTATCACTCGCTAATCTCAAGGAGAGCAAAGTTGTAAGAGATGTTTTCTATTGAAAACTTGTAACAAAAAAGTGATAATGGAATTTTAACAACATCAAAGCATTTCCCTGACATATTTTGATTTCATTGAATGTTTGGTACTTCAGTTCCCTTCCTAACTCCAAGAAATAAAAACTAGAACAAAAGGCATTAGAAGAAACGGTTTTGTTTTGTTTTGCAGTTCAGTTCTAATTCATCTTAAAAACAAACAGACAAACAAGCAAGCAAACAAAAAAATAAAAGGCAGATTAAACAAAAAATAGCAGCCCTATACAACCAAACATGATTAGCCAAAGTCAATTTTTTCTAAATAGTCAAACTGTGGAAGTACATAAAGAAATGTTTATTTCCATTCCAATCCAATTACAAGATTTATGATGAACCCGTTCTTTGTTAAGAGTGTACTCAGTCTCTTTGCTTGACCAAATCTCCCTGTTGGGTCTCTTCTCTCCCTTCAGCCACTTCTCCTAGTTGATAAACCCACAGAAGTGAGCAGATCTGTGATCATCACCCCACAGCTTCAGCCCATTCAGGACCTCAGCTGATCAGCCTCAACCCATTGGCAATCCCTTGCACTCATGTGGTGCTGGCTCTAGTGTGACTTCCAAAAAAAATGTGGGTCAAGAGCTTCAAATCTGGGATGGATTTCTTCCCAACTCCTTTCTCCAAAGGAAAGATATATTGCAGGCTGCACCCTACTCCCAGCTAACAAGATCATGCTATGGCTTGTATTTCACTTGAGCACAGTTCTTGGTTCTGGCACTGGCTTTGGCCACAGACACTGTCAAGTGTGTGGTATAGCACACTAAGGCTCTATCTGCTGGATGGTTTGCTTGAAAAGGTGTGGATAAGGGAAAGACAGGAGTCAGGAATTTCTTCCCAGCTTCCTCTACCCAACACTGAATGGGCTGCAAGCAGCTTTCCCCTGTGAGCCCTACCCGAGGCATTTAACAGAAGTACTATTGGCTGCCTGGAAATAGGAGTAACTAGGGCAGTCTGGGAACAAGAAAGGGACAAATTGCCTTTATTTGACTATTTGTAATGATAACCTTTCACCTGGAGACCATGGACCATTTCTCTAATCATTGTTCTGTCTGAGAGAGTCACTCTTTACCCACTTCAGATGTTATCCCCGTAAAGGCAACAGCTTTTTGCTCACAACAGAGTGTATATGTGCTATCAAGGCACACTGAGGAGAGAACTATGAAGAGAGCCTACACATGGACCTATCAGAGTGCATCCAGAGGAGCACCACAAAAATGATCCAAGAAATGGAACTTCTTTCCTATCAGGACAGACTGGTAGTGCTGGGGCTATTCAGGCTGGAGGAGAGGAGGCTCTGGGGAGATCTGAGAGCAGCTTTTCACTGTCTAAAGGGGGGCTATAAGAAGGAAGAGGATGGACTCTTTAGCAGGACCTGTTGTGATAAGAAAAGAGGAAATGATTTCAAAGAAAAAAAGAGATTTAAATTGGACATAAGGAAGAAGATTTTTGCAATAAAGGGTGGTGAGGAACTGGAACACATTGACCAGAGAGTTTGTGTCCCTGGAGATATTCAAGGTCAGGCTGGAAGGAGCTCTGAGAAAACAGATCTAAATGTAGGTGCCCTTGCTGATTGTGGGAAAGTTGGACTAGGTGATATTTAAAAGTTCCTTCCTGCTTAAAAGATTCTATGATTCTATCCCGTGTCGGCAATGTTAATTAGCGCTTCTTAATAGAAGAATCAAATAGCACGAGGTATATAAAGTATCCTGATGACTTAGAAAAACAAAAGGATAAACAGAAATAGAAAATCCAGGAAAGCAATAATCAGTAAAGATGACACTATACTTTTGTAGTCAATAAGATCATAGAATCATGGAATCATAGAATATATCAAGTTAGGAGGGACTCATACGGACCATCAAGATCAACTCTCAGTTTCATGTAGGACTAACCAAAAATCAGATCATATGTTTGAGAGCATTGTCCAGACACTTTTTCTTCCAAGAAGAGCGTGGCCAGCAGGTTGAGGGAGGTGATCCTCCCCTTCTAACCTGTGCTGGTGAGGCCTCACCTGGAGTGCTGTATCCGTTCCTGAGCTCCCTGTACAAAAAATACACAAATCTCCTTGAAAGACTCCAGAGGAGGGCCACAAAGATGATAAAGGACTTGGAGCATCTCCCCTGTGAGGAAAGGCTGGGTGACCTGCATCTGTTTAGTCTTGAGAAAAGAAGACTGAGAGGGCATCTCATAAGTGTTTATAAATATCTTATGCGTGGGAGACAAAGGGACATGGCTAAGCTACTTTCAGTGGTCTGTGGGGACAGAACAAGGGGAAATGGCCATAAACTGGAGCATAGGAAGTTCCATACCAATCTGCAAAGGAACTCCATGGTGAGGGTGGCAGAGCACTGGAGTAGGCTGTCCAGTTAGGTTGTAAGTCTCCTTCTCTGGAGATATTCAAGACATGCCTGGATGCCTACCTGTGCACCTAGGAAGCCTGCTTTGGCCAAGGGGTTGACTCGATTATCTCCAGAGATCCCTTCAACCCCTGTGGTTCTGTGATTCAGTGATACTTGAACTCCAGTAGCTTGAGGCCATGACCATTTCCCTGGGAAGCCTATTCCATGCCCACTACTCTCTGATGAAGAATCTTTTCTCATGCTAAAGGGTGGCAAATAGGAAATGTGTCTGCACAGGAAACAATACAACACAAGAGGCAAATTTGGAGCTGGTAGGAAAGAGAAGAAAGGGAAAAAAGACAAGTGAGCTTATTGAATAAGAGGCACTGAAGCCAATTCTTCAGATGCACAAGAGGCAATAATTTGCTCTATTGACCATATGGGAGGGAAGAAAGATCTGAGAGACAGTCCTTTCTCCATCTCACTCCCTCACACTTTCTCTTCCCCCTTCCCCCTCAGAAAATCAAGAGAATTAAGTTTGCAGAGTTATGTAGGAGGCACTGGGCGTCAGATACAATTACTCATCCGCTGCATCATAATTACTGCAAATGGTCCATTAAAGGAAAATTATCATCAATATGATATTATCAGACAGCGGATAAATGAATAAAGGAAAGTGCTTATTCTTCCATTGTCCTGTTAATAGAGACGTCTTTGAAATTGATAATGTGAAGGATGCCACCACGCTGGGGAATGTGGGCCAGCAGGACACAGAGGGGAACTCTGGGTGAGGGTACACCAAAGAGACAGTGGTGTGAATGCAGCTGTACACCTTCATTTGACAGAGACAGAACTGGGATGCCTAGACAAGATATCATCCCTGTGCAGGACCCTCTCACACCACAGTCCCTTCTCCCCAGGGATGCACACTGCCTTTCTGCATTTTTGTAAATTCAGCACCAACAAACTTCAGCAGAGCAAAATCCAATTCACCATGCAAACCCAAAGCAGAATCAGATCACTGGCCTAACCTTTCTACTTAGGAGTGTTTTTTCACCAATCACTGCACCTGGGACCAGCCCCACCTGGAGAAAAGGAGGTCAGAGGTGCTTATCATGCAAACACTTCTGCACTCATCATGCTGAAATTAGGCCACAACTGCAGGAAGTATCAGCTAATCACCTCTAGATCAGCAGATGTTTTCTACACTGCTGGGCTCTGAGTGCTGAATGCCTCGAGGAAACACAAACTCCATCTTCACAAGTGGGAACCTGTGCTTTGGATGCAGAGGACTGGGGACAATTGCTTTGAGCAATGACTATTCCATGTCCAGGATGGCATAAGGTACGTAAGGTATCCTGATGACTTAGGAAAACAAAAAGATAAATAGAAACATAGAATCATCAAGGTTGGAAAGACTACTAGGGTCATCTAGTCCAGCCATCAACCCATCCCCACCATGCCCACCAAAGGAGGTCCCTCAGCACCATATCTCCACATTTCTTGAACACCTCCACGGATGGTGACTCCACCACCTCCCTGTGCAGTCTGTTCCAGGACTTCACTACCCCTTCTGAGAAGAAACTTCTTGAAATATTCAACCTAAACCTCCCCTGGCACAACTGAAAGTCATTACCTCTCATCACTGTTACCTGGGAGAAGAGGAAAATGGCCTCCTCACTACAAACTTCTTTTAGGGAGTTGTGGAGAGCCATAAGGTTTCCCCTGAGCTTCCTTTTCTCCAGACTGAATAAGCCCAATTCCCTCATCCACTTCCCATAAGACTTCTGCTCCAGACCCTTCACAGCTTTGTTGCCTTTCTTTGGACATGCTTCAGGGCCTCAAAGTCCTTCTTGTAGTGAGGGGCCCAAAACTGAACATACGAGGTGGCATCTTCCCGAAATGTTTCACATATCCACTTAGGATGTAAGAGGGAACTAAGCAAAGACAGAGCCTACTGCAGGACCAAGGGGTACCCTTAGTTTGGTTGCTAGGAACACACCAATTGGGAAGCATTTCCATATTGCTAAGGTCACCTGCTGTAACAAGAGCACCTTTACCCTTCTCCAGATCACTGCTGATTGAACACCAGCATGACAGGGGCACTTGCAGTGCTAATGAGAGGTACACAGGCCCATTCTTCAGTTCTCCATGCTCTGCCAAGAGTCCCCTATTAAAAGAGTGCCTGTGATAGGAAGCCTTCACAGAAGAGTGAGCATCTGGCCAGAGCAGGAATACGCCTGCAGGGCCAGGTTTGGTAAAGCGGCATGGAGCTGCATCGGTCTCAAGTATAAAAAATAGTCAGTGAAGAGAGTAAAGCGGATCTGCTGCTATTCATTTCACAGCTGTAGTGGGATTAGTGGAACGAGGGCGATGGGGTAAGCTGCCCCTTTTATCTCATTCAAACATGTTGCTAATTCAGCAGAGCACCGCAGCCAGGAGCAGCTCCCAGCCTAATCCACTGTATCATTCTCACCCAGCGTGAAGAAACGAGAATTTTAATCCGCTCCCCGCCCCCCACCCCATCAGCTACTCCAGCAGGCTGTGCCTGGCCTGACCAGGCATGGGGACCCACTCCATGTCTGTCACTGCTTCCCCCAGCCTCACTGATGGGATCTTTAGGAGCAGAGATGGCTTCTTGCACTCCCATACACCATTGGCTCAACTGGGCTTTTGACCATCCTACATCATCCAGGCTTCAGGATGGCCACAAGAGCAAAAGAACAAGAGCATGAAGGGTAAATGTATATTTATGGATATTATGAAAAAATTCTTCTCAGAAAGAGTGGTCAGGCATTGCAACAGGCTGCCCAGGGAGGTGGTGGAGTCACCATCAGCAAAGCACAGTGCAAGGTCTCTTTTAGTGAGAGGGTATTTTGGCTGCTGCAATATAAGGAAAACATAAAACTATTAGAGCATTAAAAGAGGGGTTATGAAGATCGGGAAGGGTCTAGAGAGTAAGATGTGTGAGAAATGTCTGGGATTCCTTGGTTTGTTTGGCCCAGAGAAGAGAAGACTGAAGGGAAGTATCATGGCAGCCTACAGCCAAGACATGATCTTTGCTCTCTGGTGACAGCGACAAGATCAAAGAGAACGGTATAGAGATGTGTCAGGGGAGGGTCAGACAGGGTGGTAGGAAAACGTTCTACACCAGAGGGTGTTGGACATGGAACAGGTTCCCCAGAGCAGCAGACACAGCCCCAAGCTGCCAGAGCTCAAGGAGCAGTTTGGACAACGATCTCAGACATAGGATTCAGATGTTGTATTAAACAAACCTATAAGTTGTAAAGATCACCTCGACAAACCCCTAAGCACCAAAATACTGCTGATTGGAGAAAAGAGGAAAAGCAAAGAAACACATAGCTCAATGTGGCAAGTTTCCCTAGATTATAGTAACACTTCCTAATACTGTAGAGAGGGTCATGCCTTCAACTTAGAGACTATATAATAGTGGCTTTAGGTGAGAAGTTCTCCTTAACAAAGCTACTACAGAAATGTCTCTTCCAGAGATATATTTGTTCCCTTTCTTCTCTAGAGGAAACAGTAGAAGTGCTCTCTGGTGGAATACAAAAAAATTAATGCACGAGTGATGAAAATCGGGGTCAGCTAGAAGATGGCATCCAGCCCAGTAAATAGCAGCCAGCTTGACAATAGTTTGTGTTCAGGAAAGCAGAGTGTCTCTGTAGGATGTGTGTGAGCGATCTACAGCAGAGTGGTCACTCCCTGTGTGGGGAGACAATGAGGAGATAATGAGCTGCTGTGCAAAAAAAAGCAGGAGCCTTCATCCTGCTTCATCTGGGGTGTGACTGGTTTGGAAGACAAATGTCCTTCATTGCCAGAGGGCTCAGATCACCAACACAGTATTCAGGAAGCATCTGGACAAAGTTTTCAGTCATGTGGTCTACTATTTCGGGTGATCCTGTCCAGGCTGGAGTTGAACTCGATGATTCTTATGGGTCCCTTCCAATTCAGGATATTCTATGATGCTATGAAATGCAATGACTGAAACGTTACCAAGTCCAGACACCAAAGCCTGTTATTTGATGGGAGATGGCTACTGAAATAGCACAAGCATCCCTTGCTTCCCCCTAGGCCTCAGCCCTGCTAAGAGAAGTTGCATGACCCATGGCAGAGCAAAGCATGGATGAGAAGTCAAAGCCCTAGTGCGCTGTAGCAGCTGAATAACATCCAAAGGAAGGTAGATAGGCCATAGGGAAGATTTGAGTTGGCTGCTTCTATGCAGAATGGAGGTGTTGTCCAACTCCCTGTTTCCCAGAGGAGCACCACAAAAATGATCCAAGGGATAGAACACTTCTCCTACAACGACAGGCTGAAAGAGCTGGTGCTGTTCATACTGGAGAAGACTCCAAGGTGACCTGATAGCAGCCTTTCAATATCTGAAAGAGAGCTATAGGAAAGAAGTAGACAAACTCTACAGCAGGGTTTGTGCTGATAGAACAAGTGGAAATGGCTTCAAGCTTAAAGAGAGTAGAAATAGGTTGGATACAAGGAAAAAATATTTTATAGTGAGTGTGGTAAGGCACTGGAGCAGGTTGCCTAGAGATGTGGTTGATGCCACACCCCTTTCAAGGCAAGGCTGGATCAAGCCCTATGCAACCTGATATATCTGTGGATGTCCCTGTACATTGCAGGGGAGCTGGACTAGATGCCCTTTAGAGGTCCCATCAAGGATCCTATGATTTTTTGTGGGAGCAACCCCAAGGATTCAGAGCTCCCATGCAGTAGTGCCTGATGGACACCCATCTGACTTATTCCTGACTCCCTTCCTACCTTCCAAAACATTTGTGGTTGGGGTTAACAAATACAAATTCGCCCTCCCCATCCCCAACACCCTGCTTGCTCCAAGGCTCCTCTTCAAACATCTCCCTCCACACAAATCCCCTGAATCTCTTCCAATTGTACACCAATAAAAAGTGCATTATTAACACACCTCTAACTCTGCTTCCTCATGCTCTCTGATGGGCAATGAAACCTCTCTGAATTATGCCGCTCGGCACGCTCACAATTTAATTACATTTAAAGTCAATCAGGAGCTCCTGTAGCTGAGAGGCTGTTAAAAGGGTGTAGAAGAGTAGTGGGAGGACAAAGACCCCCCCGAGCCGATGTATACACACTCACCTCCTGTGGAACCATCAGTATCAATCTATTTCTGCCCCTCATCCCATTCCCCATCCTCCCTGCCCACCTTTCTGAGCTGTCTGGGAATCTTTCCTATGGCAAAGTCCTGTAGGGAATTAGAGGGAACAGGGAAAGAGCTGGAGAGGGATGGAAAAAGTGTGGATGAGGCAGGCAGCAGATCCTTCCCTCTTCTTTGCTTCCTCTGTGTCATTGAGGAATGGCACGCGCCTTGATTTTAATTAGATGGAGGTAATCGCCTCGGTGCAGAATAACGTTGTTTGTGCTGGTGGGAAGTGAGAGGGACTTCAGGCTTGGCTGCCCCCAGGAGCTGGGGGAGGGAGAACCTAGGCTGAGTGATGAGACACATTCATTGTTCAGAGAGGACAAGGGCAACCGGGGTGGCTTAACCCTTGCACTCCCGTGCTGCCAAATGAGCCTGAAAAAATAAGAGAGAGGCTCTAGCCTTGGGGTATGGGCAGGTCTTGCAACACAGTTGGGCTCTGCTATGTATCTCCTCTGTATGTACCTTGGGGGGAGACGCAGAGCACCATCTGGGGAGAAATGGGGGAAGAAAGACTGTCTATAAGCTGAAATTCAAGCTATAGTATCCCAAAAGGGAATGGAAATATCACCTTGTGTTATCACCATTGCACACTGCAATACACAGTTTCACTATGGCAACCTGCAGAGGGACCCTTAGAACAACTCATAGCATCACCAAGGATGTGGTCAAACATCATGACAAAAGAGCCTGAAATCATGTTTCTGGAACCCCAACCTAATTCCTGCTCCCTGGCCTCCCAGTCCCTATGGGTTATACTTTTCTGAGTCCTAGAGACATGCAAGTTGAGCCCTGGAGCAGAATATTTAAAGGTATCCAGCAGAAGTCACAGTGGTCACATCCAAAGCACCTACTGGGAAATTACCCTGGCCCCAGAGAGTTTTTTAGGGAAGGTGACTAAAGGTCTGTGCCCTGATTCCCAATGGAGTGCAAATCCAGATGATGATGATTGCACCCCAGTACCTTTCCAGGTGTTCCCTCCCCAGGAATGTTCACTGCAGCAGGTTGAAGCTGACTCAGAAGCTGAGCACACCAGGGCACTGGGTCTCTTGGAAACATGCACTAAGAAAACTCCGACAAAGGCTGCAGATAGTCAAACATCTCTGACACGGCCCCAGCATCTGGGATAAATATTTATGAGGGATGTCAGCGTTGTGTTTCAGGACACATGCCAAACACTAGCCACTAGAGGTTAGCAAGAAACTGCCCCCATTGGCATATTATTGGATAAGTGTCCATTACAAGGGCTGACTCCTTCCTCTGAAGCAGATGGGGGGAGGGATGCTCTCAAAGACAGGATATTGGATGGGATAGTGGCATACCCACGTTCTTTGATGATTGTTCATAAAATTAGCCATCCTTTAAAAAAAGCCTTCCCTTGTCAATATTTAAGTGCCGACTGCCAGAGGTAGCAGTCTCCTGCTGCTTCCAGCTGAGTCTGTTGTCTGTGGGCTGGCAAAACCCTGATCCAGCTCTGGTTTACCAACCTGGTCAGGATCTCACATACCAGCCACGAAGTCATCCAGGGTGTCGAGACATTCAGCTCATGCCTGATGCTGGAACTCCATCCAGTATACTGCCTTGGTTATCTTCCCTCTTGGCAAAATTCAACGTTTCTCAGTCATGTCAGCGCTATGTGTACCATCAGACTCTTGTGTTGTTGTCAAGAGACGCATCAACAAGCAGGAGGGAAGGTATGAAAGCATATTTAGTCTTACTGAGGCACAAAATGTCATGAAAAGTGTGATACTTGGAGAGGCAGAGAGATTATCCACCACCATTGCAGGGAAACTGAGGCACAGTGAGGCAATTCAGCCAAGACAAGCAAGAGCAGCCACTCTTCAAGTCTGATATTTTAAGATTTGGGTGCCTGGGTTCAGTTTGTAGAGCCAAATTCAGGAAAAAAAATGAGGGGAGCCAGGAGCAAATCAACAATGAAGAGAGGAAACAGCAGCTATGCTTGGAAGGAGGACACAAACTCAGAAAACAACAGAGGTAGAAGGGGGCCTAAGGAAGACACAGAGAGAAAAAGACCTAATGTGGCACGGCCTCAAAAGTGACTACATGGTAGTGGAGGGAGAAGGCAGTGAACGGGACTCTGGGATGGAAGCTCAGCTCTGCCCTGTATTGCTTTTTCTGTTTGATAAGATCTTGGCTATGATGGTATCTCCTATGGATTTAAATGTCTTTCTTTAGTACACGGTGACAGTGGCTCATATATACATATCTAAAGATACGTGGATAAAATTCATTTGGAACAATAATAGAAGTGATGACCTGGCACTTTTCTTCTCTGCCTGTCAAACCTTCCTCTGCAGCACTGGGAGGATGGATTAGAAATGGTTTGATGTATGGATGGGTGAACAGATAAACAAAGTCTAAATGGATGGAGGTGAGATGGATGGGCTCCCATGCATCCTGTCTATTGTCAGTGTGTTTCAGCTCTAAATTATATAGATTTAAAATATTTAGTCCGGCTAAGGCTTTTCTGCTTTAAAAGGCTGCCTCATGCAGTTGCTCAGCAGGTTTAAGCCACCCTGAACCATACCCAGACATTGCAATGTCTTTGTGCCCAACCTCCCTCTCCCACACCTCCATTCTGACACCAGCTCCCAGTAGGGAGCAATGGGACTGGTGCAGACAAACCAAAAATCCCCTGATAACTGATTTCTCTTTCAACAGAAAACAATTTCTTTTTCATAGAATCATAGAATATCCTGAGTTGGGAAGGACCCATAAGAATCCTGGAGTTCAACTGGATGGTGATAGGTTGGACTAAATTATCTTAGTGGTCTTTTCCTACAGTAATGATTCTGGAGATAATAAGTTCAGAAGCATGCTATCAAAAAATGCAGCTCCTAACGCTAAAAGTAACTCTACAGCATACTACACAAAGAAGCTCAATGTTCATGAAGAAGGAACTGTTCACTCTCTGAGACATATTCATAGCCACCACCACAGGAGGTGAGTATGACAGAATATACCCAGGAATGGGTAGCAGTCATGAGATCCACTGTTTGTCTGGACTACCAAACCAAGGCTCTCAGACATGTGGTCTTATTAATAGGTGGCCTTCTGTGGAGCCAGAACTGGGATTCAATGATTCTTACATGTTCTTTCCAACTCAAGATATTCTGTGATTCTATGACAAGGTTATGGTGCAACATCTTACCAGGCCAAGCATCAATTTTTCGTTCCCAAACCAAGCTTGGCTGAGCTATAAAGGGTAAGGCTAAATACTTTCTCAGTATGGTCTGGATAGGACATCTAGGAATGTAGTAGGGACTGTGATAAGGGCTGTTGCTCTCCTAGAAAACAGATAACTGAGCACTTAAGAGCCCACTTCACTGAGCTCCTGAGCACAGATCCATCTTGATAGCTACAGAGAAGCCAAAACTTTTGGTGATGGGTTGATGGTTCAACTAGATGATCTTAGTGGTCTTTCCAACATTAACAATTTATTGATTCAATGTTTCTAAGCCATGAGCAGAGATCAGAAAGGGAGAGAGGGAAAAGGATGACAAGATTCTTGGTCCACCCAAGCAAACACCATACAACTATAACAAGCCACAGACAAACTGCACTATCTCACAGGATGCATCATACAAGAATCTATGGATACTGGGTTTCACATCCAGCCAAGTGCCTCGTCCCCAGGCTGGCCAGCAGCAGATATCTTGGCAAGTTGCTGTGTTCTACACACCATGATCTCAGCCAATGAGCTCCCCCAGCACCCATAGTCCATAGCTCACACATTTCTGCCCAAGTGCCTCTGATATAAGGTATGCAAAGAAGATTTTCAGCAGTAGGAATGCTGTCCTCTACCCCTGGAGAGGCCATATACAGCTCCTGCAACAGATCCCAAAGCTTTGCCAAGCATCTGGCACAGGGCTCTGGCCCCTCCATATGTCTGCAATAGTAATATAGTAAGTGCTCTTTCATGTCATATTGCTTTGGCTTTCCAGGATCCGAGGAGGACTCTGACACACAACATTTATCTCAAGTGGCTATTGATCCCCAGCTCTATAAAAATGATTACACTTGACCCAAGGTTGCATTTGTTTCAGTGGCTGAGCTGGAGATCGGGAAGACGCTGCCCAGCAGGGCAAGGACTGCAGAGAGAGGAGATTTGGTGCATGGGATGGGGCCCATTCAGTTGCTGTCGGATCATAAAGTTCTAAACTGAGGGTTTGTAGGCAGTTTGGGTCAAAAGAAGCCCTTTGAGAGCAGTTCAGCCTGACTTTCAGTAGTTAGGGAGCATACAAATTCATGATGCTCCTGTGCTTATGGTGGAGTTGAGACAAGACTGTGGTGGCCCAGGTGAAAGTAATGAGTTGTAATGGTTGCTTCCCACCTGCACTAAATCACTGCAAAACTGGGCAGCATGAGGGAGATGAAAATCATCATGCAAAGTGGAAAGGGGTGAGGCCAGAAACTAGACTAAGCCTAGTCTAAGACTAAGACTAAGACTAAACCTAAGGATCTTTCCTTCCAAAAATGCTATAGCGTTCATGGGAGAGGACTACTTGGGAAGGTCAGGAATGCTTGAGTTCATTGAGGAAATGCAGAAAGAAGCAGGAGAGCTGAGAGAAGATAGATAGCAATAAAACATAGAATCATGGAATTGTAGAATAATTAAGGTTCAAAAAGATAATCTAGTCCAGTTGTCAACCCATGGCCACCATGCCCACTAACCATGTCCCTGTGTGACTCTACCATTTTCCTGGACAGCCTATTTCAGTGCCTGACCACTCTATCTAAGAAGACATAAGAAAACACAGAAACAGAGTATGTCACACAGGTGGAATTGCTTGAATTCAGCATAAGGTTCTCCATCAGAGCTACCAGTCCCTCTGCAGCCACAGGGAGCGGCACTACAGAGCCTGGGAATCCTTCAATCAGACAAATCTACTCTAAGCCATCTTCTTCCA
This sequence comes from Callipepla californica brunnescens, assembly GCA_023055505.1. Classification (NCBI taxonomy): domain Eukaryota; kingdom Metazoa; phylum Chordata; class Aves; order Galliformes; family Odontophoridae; genus Callipepla; species Callipepla californica. The sequence continues at coordinate 525,216 of JALIRH010000002.1, read as the reverse complement.
GAACAGAGGGAACATAAAGCCTTCTCCATCTGCCCAGCTCTCTGAGACACAAGTGTGTCCATGTTGTGGTATCCAAAATGGTGTATCACAGGGTTTCCCTGCTCCTCTTCCCCTTCTTCTCCAGATTCAGCTCCAGGGCAATGCTCCTGCAGTGCTCCTGGTCTCAGTCAGCCTCCTTTGCTTCATTTTCCGTTGCATGTCATGAACAGATTCAACACTAAACATTAGAGCCCAGATGATGAGTGATTTGGATTGATAGAAAAGGGGACATTCCCATGGCCAGCTTAGTGGCTACAATCTGTGAAGCTTGAAAATGCAGTGTTACCCTAAAGAATTGTGAGATCTTGATGCAAGGCAGTAATCTTACCTATGCAAGAAAACTAGGCCAAGAAGACATAAATCAAATTATGGACTCACCAAGGGGCTTAAACATGTGTATGAAGATAAAATCGTAGAATCCTTATCGTTGGAAAGGAACACTAAGATAATCAAGTACAACCATCAACCCATCACTGCCATGTCCACTAAAACATGCCACTCAGTGATACATCCCTACATTTTTTCAACACCTCCAGGGACAGTGATTCTTCCCTGGTAAGAAGAGATCAGAGGATATGCCCAAGATCGAGCCCATGCAACCTGTCTGAGAACACAGCATTCTCTCTACGCTTCAAGAAGAACTGGATATAAAAAGTGAGCATCTTAGTTTTGGAAAGTGGTGAAAATGCTCAAGGAGCTGGGATTATACAAGAAAACTTCCATCTGGAGGGATAACATGAGTGGGACTATCCCCAAGAAGCAGATTAGATGGAGGTACCCCAAAAGCCACAAGAATTGAGCCACTGGGATTGAGGATGAAAAGTAAAGAATTTGGCAGGACTAAAGTCAAGTGCCATGAACTTGACCCCAGGCCAGCAAAGAGTTATTGGAACCATGAAATCATTTGGATTGGAAGGAACCTTTTGAAGTTGTCTAGTCCAATTCCCCTGCAATTAACAGGGACACTTACAGTTAGATCATCTTGGTGGTTGTTGGAAGTAGAACGCCAGCAGTGAAGACAAAGGGCTGTGCTTCATCCAGAGCCTGGAGAGACTCTGGGGTTACAAAACCCACCAGATCCCATTGAACACAAGCCCTTTTGACTATAGGAAAGATTATAGGTTATAGGAAAGACATCCTACAAGGCTCTTCTCTCACTCAGTCTGTGTCTTCTGCCTCAATACTATCCTGGAGCATGAAGGAAAAAAAAGAAAACACCTTCAAACAGAAACTAATCCTTTTGCAAACCGCCCTGAATTAGGACCTAAAGAAAGTGCCTGGCTCAGAAGTACAACACTAGCCTCGAGCTCCCAGGCTGTGACGGAAACAGAGGGATATCACTGAAGCTGATGTTCTGCAGAGCTAGCCATGCCCCAGCACACTTATTGGTGTGCTGAGTTGGGGAGGGCTTTGCTTCCAGCACAGGAGGGTTATCAAGGGATTTGCTGCTGTTGCAAAACTTTTTCATGGATTGGGAGGGAGAGGGAGAGGTTTTTCCAGACGTCAGCAGAGCGCGATTTAGCATCTGCAGAGTTGAAAATGACCCTTATGATTAGACTTACTTTAGGGGACCTGGATTTCAGATTTCCTTGTGTGCTGGATATGGACACTTGTGATTGCTGCATGAGGGAGGGTTACCTGGGAACACAAAGGGTACAAAAGCCATTACTACAGAGGGAAAAAGACTGCACTGCTCACAGCTGTAATTAAATGCCTTCTGTGAATTCACTAGCTGTAAGTGAATAGACGCAGCTATTTCATCCGAAGGCCGGAGCTTCCCAGAGGGGCACCTCAAGTCTCAGGATAGGATAGGATGGGAAGGGAAGGCAATGGAGTGTAATGGGATGAGAATGGGATGAGAGGAAAGGGAAGGGAAGGGAAGGGAAGGGAAGGGGGAAGGGAAGGGAAGGGAAGGGAAGGGAAGGGAAGGGAAGGGAAGGGAAGGGAAGGGAAGGGAAGGGAAGGGAAGGGAAGGGAAGGGAAGGGAAGGGAAGGGAAGGGAAGGGAAGGGAAGGGAAGGGAAGGGAAGGGAAGGGAAGGGAAGGGAAGGGAAGGGAAGGGAAGGGAAGGGAAGGGAAGGGAAGGGAAGGGAAGGGAAGGGAAGGGAAGGGAAGGGAAGGGAAGGGAAGGGAAGGGAAGGGAAGGGAAGGGAAGGGAAGGGAAGGGAAGGGAAGGGAAGGGAAGGGAAGGGAAGGGAAGGGAAGGTTGTGTTCATGTCCTTTGTCTCTAGAAGGAGCCAAGAGTGATTCCTTTGGTGCTCCGTTTAACTCTGATGAAACCCTTGAAGGTGAGGTCATGGGCATTCCATGAATCCCTGTGACATTTCTTTAACCAGGCAGCAGGAAGAGCAGTTTCACCAAGGACAGAGCTGTAATGTCACTGTCATGCAGACCTGAGTGCAAACAAGGTCTTGTTCACAGTTGATCCAAGGGGACCTTCTTGGGCTGCTAATCCCCAGAAGAAGAGCAGAACCATGTCCCTGTTTATACAATGGGGGGGAAAACATTGTTTGGGATGAGGATGAACCTTAGTGACAAGAAACATATTTTCAGGGAAACAGACAACTAGGGATGCTGCAAAGAAACTGGGAGAGAGGGGGGAAAAGACGGAAAAGAAGAAACTACCAGTCCTATTTCCAGAACAGCTGGCTTAAACATTGCTGAAATCAGGGGAAATAGCTACTTTTTTAAAAGAAAGAAGCCACTGATATCTGTATCTGAAAATGAGACAAGGTTTGGATTGGGATTGTGCATCTCTGGGCACAAGAAAATTGCACTGGGAAGCCAGGATTTTCTTGCAGAACAGGGGCAAGACAGAAACACAAAATGACTGACGTTGGCAGGAACCCCTGGAGCTCATCTGGTCCAACTTCTGCTCAGAGTCCCTAGAGCTGTGCCCTGCCCCACACCCAGGTGGGGCTGGAGATCCCCAAGAGCAGCCCCCAGACACCTTCTGGTCCCTGTGTCAGCTCTGGCACTCACTCAGCACAGAAATGATGGGATGAGGGAAATTTGGGGCTCCAGTTATTCCCACTGCCTCTTGTCCTGAAACTGCTGGGTACTGCTGACAAGAGCCCAGCTCCATCTTCTCGTACCTCCATGCAGGGGCTGATGGATACTGGCAAGATCAACTTCGTCCCCAGGCTGAGCAGCCTCAGCTCTCTCAGATTCTCCTCCCAGCAAAATTACTTGGTCATCATGGTTGCCCTCCATTGGATTCTACCCAGTATGCCCAGCTCCCTCCTGCACTGGGGGCCCAGCACTGGACCCAGTTCTCCAGGTGTGGCCTCACCAATGCTGAGCAGAGGGTCAGAATCACCTTCCTCAACCTGCTGGCAATGCAGTTCACAAAATAGTTAGCCAATCGGAGGGGATCCTGGACAGCTTGATCTAGTGGCTGGCAATCCTGCCTATGGCAGGGGGGTTGGAATCAGGTGATCTTTAAGATCCCCTCCAATCTAAGCCGATCTATGATTCTACAGATGATTCTGTGATTATTTGCAATGAGAGCACACTGCTGGCACTTGTCCCCAGACAGCTCTTGTGGGAATCCATGGGAAACAGCAACAAGGACAGGGGATGTTTGCAGGGTCTGACCCTGATACATAGCCATCCTGAGGGAGAAAGCTGCTCCAGGCTGTGCTCCAGAACCTGTCTGTCCATGCATCCACTCCATGCAAAATCCTTCTTGGCCATTTCCCAAGAATGGGGAGGGGAGATGTACATCCTTTCCGGCCTGGTTGGCAGGTACATCTCGGCCAAGCATTCCCCCCAGGGCAGCCCCACGCAACAGGGAGCTGGGTGCAAGCCATGCCTGCCTCTCAAATATCCCCCTTCTGTTCCCCCCTCCCCAGATCCTTCAGGGCAGCTGACACGGGGTCCACTTGGCTTCCTCACGCTGAGAGCCACGCCAGGTCACTGGTCACTGTTAGAAGACACCCTGGCTGGCACCCAGGGCTGACACCTGATGCATCACCACCTCCCACTGGGAAGACACAGAACTCAGCTTCCACCCCCAGGCTTCCCCAGGGTTATTCCCAGCTCTTGCAGCAGGATAGTGTGTGAAGTGTATTGTTGCTGCACCCCAAACACAAGGTGTATGGACCAGCCCCATCATCCTGCACACCTGACTTTAATTGATGCATCCTCTGATGCTCCCCAGTGGGAAAGAGTACAGGCGATGCTTACAGTATGGATGCAAGCAGTGATTTGGGTCTTGAGCTATTTGGCTCAGTAAGGGCTTTACGTCATGGAAAAAAGATGCCATCCTACCCAGGGGCCTCCCTGTTTCAGGGAGCATCTCCAAATTCCTGAAGGTGCATGTTAACCGGCACAGACTGTGCTGGAAACCACAACAAGCCATGAGCTGCAGGGATCCACTTACAGTGCTGGGCTGAAGAGCTGGCAGAAGGGCTTGTGAGGCTCTAGCAGCAGGTAGCTTCTTCTGCTGGAAGGGGGTGACAAAATAGATCAGACTCCATATTGGCATAGCCGGAGGTCCCAGCACTAGGCTAGAGTTTCAGCCTGAAGGGACAGGTGGGCTGCAAGCAAGGAGCAACACAGCACAGCTATGGGCTCAGAAGAGTGACCTGAGCACATGATCCATCCACCCACAACATCTATAGGGTAAGAGCAAGTTGTGCTGTTGCAGCAACTCATATCACAGCAATAGTACATCGAGGCTGCACAATCTTTTGTCCACCCCGGGGCATCCCACAAGACCCTTCCTTTCCCAGTACACAGAACACACCCCAAAATGTCCCTGGCAAAACTGGTGGCAGCACCAGTTCTCCTGGTCATCCTTTGCTTCATGGCCCCTCTATGAGCAGAAGGCCTGAGCCAGGTCCCCTCACTCAGGCTGACTGCAGGCTCCATTCTTAATAAAGTCCAACTGTCTATTTCAAAATTAATGAATAATTCCATCTACTGGGCTTTTTGACTTGTCAAGGAAATCAAATCAATATGGTTCTTGAGGCAAGCCCTGGCTTTGTGTCTCCATTCCTTCACCAAAGACAACTTTCTTTCCTCCTGTGCCTACTGTCATTTCTGGGGCTAAAGGTTTGTGATCTGGAGGAGGGGGACTCTGGTTTTCAGGATCTCACAATTATCATGGAATCATAGAATGATTTTAGTTGGAATGGACCATTAAAGGTCATCTAGTCCAAATCCGTGCAATGAAGAGGGATAAGAGGGATGAATGTTCCCTGGATGCTCCTTGTATGATGAGGCTGTACCCACAAGGGTGATAATTCAGAGGGGAAAGGTAATATGCAGGCATGAGTGATGTCGATGCTAGGTGGAGGAGGAAAGCCTGTGTTGAAATGATACCATCCAGAGCTTCCAGCTTTACTCCTTGGGGTAGTAGAGCCTGGTTTTCAGAGAAACATAGAATAATTAAGGTTGGAAAAGATCACTAAGATCATCTAGTCCAACCATCAACCCCCACCCTGTCCCATGACCATCTGCTCATGGAGGTTACATGGGGGGTTTCCAGCCCAAATTAATGGAAATGTGCATTATCCAGAATTTGGACTTGATGATCCTTAGGAGTCCCTTCCAGTCCAGGCTGATCTATGATTTGATGACGTTTTGTAGATGGGGATTGCAATACCTCCTAGAGAGGGAATCATATGAGGCAGCACATCTGCACAATCTCTAGCAGTCCCAGTCATGTTTATCTGGGCAATGCTGCATGTTCTTGAAAGACACATCCTGTTACACAGACCCAGAACCCTGCTGCATGGAGTGGAGCTGCCAGCTCCCCCCTCCCCACCCCTCCCCACCTTTGAGCCTTCTTGAAAACACATCATCCAGGAGGGGGGAGAAAAACCCCAGGGAGGATCAAACTCAGGAAAAGCTACTATCAGATACAGTTGGTCCTATTAGTTATTGGGACACCCTGCAATTGCTACTGCTGACAGTAAAATCAATTCTTACAGGGTTTTTCCACCTTGTGAGACTGCAGGATAATGATGGAAATCTGGCTAGGAGTGACCTCTAAAGGCTGCAAAGCTGAAGAAACCCAGAGAGGAATTTTCTGAACAAAAGAAGAGGGTGCATGACCCAAAGGTGGAGAAGAGTACATTGCTCCCTGTTTGGGTACACAGCCAAAATACAGGAATAATGTATGTGTGTGCATTTGTGCCTGCATGGTTTGCACTACAATGCCCATGAGTGTGTTTGCAGAACCATACTGATGGACAATCACACTCAATCCCAGCAGTATCTCACACCTTCCTGGTAGAATACATGACTTTGAATGGGTGGTTTCACACACACAGAACGTGTTGTGAAGAAGTAGAATCCCTTGGAGACCTGTACTGCACTTTGATCCTAGAAGGGAAAGTCAAAATTCCCCAAGCTAGGGATGTTTTTCACCACGGCTGCAGCTTAGTGTAATCTGAGAGCTAGCATAATTAAAATCACTCATCGCAGGACGTTGGCAGGGGGAGATTAATGCATTTCAGCCATGACAGCTTGAAGGCCAGGGAGACATGTGCTCCCAAAATTGTGAGGTGAGAAACTCATCACCCAGAGGCCACAGCCAGCTCAGCCCTGAGAGTGGGCAATGCCAAACAGCCCAGGCTGGCGGGGTATTATGGATCCTTGTTGTGGGATGAGTTTGCTCTTCTTTTCTGTTCTAAATGCATGTTTCTGGGCATAGTTCAGTATCTGTGGGTGATCTTGGTGCCATTCTGTTCAACAAGTCCCCACTCCATCTGCAATTTATTTGGCTTCCTGGTGCATGTAAGATTGTTTCCATTCTCTGATGGAAAGAACCAGATTTACACGGTCTAATTGTGACAGGATGAAGGGGAATGGCTTTAATCTAAAAGAAGAGAAATTAAGGTTAGATGACCAGGCACTGACACTGACTGCCCAGAGAAACTGTGGATTCCTCATTCCTGGAGATGCCCAAGCCCGGGTTAGATGGGACCCCAGTCAGCCCAATCTAGTTAGGGGCAACCCTGTCTACATTAGAGGGGTTGAAATCAAATGACCTTCAATGTCCCTTCCAACCCAAGCCATTCTATGATTCTGCAATTCTCTCTTTTAAAAATATATATATATCCTCTGAGCCAACTGTGGACAGCAATAATTCCTACTTTGTCCCACATGGCATGCAAGCATTTTAGGAGAAATAGGAGAAGAGGCCCCAGCTTTGAGAAGCAGGAGCCTACAACTACAGGCATGCTTAAACCCAACCACCTGCCATTCCTACATTGCATTTCACCCAAACTCACTAGGAGCAATTCTCTTGATAAATCAAAACCCATTTTGTAGGCATAGTTTGGGTCTCCTTGTAGAAATGCTCTCCCACGCTCTCCTGCCAAGGACCACATCTGAGGATATCTGCAGGCTGTGGTTATGCTACAGGGTCCCTGAGCTTCTACAGGACACTCACATTGGGATAGGACAGGTGTGCAAGTTGTGTGGATGTACACAAAGCTATTCTGGACTTCTAATTTTCTCTCCCCTGCTCCATTGATCAGTTTTCCTTTGGTTTCTCCCCAGTAGACTGCCCAGAGATGTTCTCCTTTCCCTCTGAAGATCACCATCCCTGATGAGGGGCACCCTGAGGGATGAGTGGGAAGCCCTGAGTACTCATGTCTATGTCCAAAGTAGACACAAGTGCCTACAGCCCTGAGTTTCTACAAGAAGAAATAAGATGCTGTCACTGAAATATGAGCTCTGCTGCTCTCCAGAAGCAGCTAGGGCACACAAAGGATCGTGCAATATCAGGATCATAGGGGTTGGAAGGGACCTCTGGAGATCATCTAGACCAACCCATCTGCTGAATTAAGTTCCCTAGAGTAGAATTGGAGTTGGAAGGTCATGTAGTCCAACTCCCCCACAAAGAACAAGGACATCTACAGCTTGATAAGGTTGATCAAAGCCCTGTCCAGCCTGATCTTAAATGTCTCCAAGGACAAAATATCTACCACATCAGTGGATTGCATTAGGAAAGTGTCCAGGTGGCACCGTCTACTTGACAACCCCCCCTTAAGATATTGATAAGCATGGATAAGATCCCCCTCTCAGACTTCTCTTCTCCAGGCTGCACAGACTCAGGTCTTTCAGCCTTTCCTCATATGGGAGATGCATCAGGACCCTCGTCTTTGTAGCCTTCTTCTGGACTCTTTCCAGCAGTTCCCTGGCTCTCCCTTGAACTGGAGAGCCCAAAACTGGACAGTTCTCCAGATGCAGTCAAGCATCTGGAACAGACTGCCCAGGAAAGTGGTGGTGTCACTATCCCTGGATGTGTTCAAGAAATGTGGAGATGTGGCACTGAGGGTCATAGCTAGTGGACAAGGTAGGAATGGGTTGGGGTTGGACTTGATGACCTTAGAAGTCTTTTCCAACCTTAATGATTCTATGGTCATATTTTTCCACGTGATCTCACTAGTCCCTTGTCCTGCTAGCCAAGCTTTTTTAATGCACTCCAGGATACCGTTGGCCTTCTTGGCCATGAGGGCACACAGCTGGCTCTTGGTCAACCTGCTGTCCACCAAGACAGATAGAATTTCAACACACCTAGGACCTCAGAAGACTCGTGAAGTACCTTCTGCTGTTCTTGCCTCCCTTCACTCTTGGCCAGAGGCATTAGAGCAATGTCACCCAAGCTAATTATTACACCGATTTTGCTCATCCCCCATCATGCAACAGGTGAGTACCCACAAAATCCTCTGGGTGCTGCTTTGAAGATGGTACCTTCCTCTTATCAAAGCTGTCAAACTCCTCCTGTATTCACCTGTCAAACTATCCTCTGAAGACAGGTAAGAGTTCTGAGCACAACAAGGATAATGTTTCAGTATCACCAGCTCTTGCTGCACTACCATTCTTCATCATTTGTGCAAAGCCTGTTCCTTTGTATCTTCCAACAAAAAGATCCTGCTCATTGTCTAGACCAGAGCTTAGGGAACTCATCTAACCATGCAGCCTCCCAGGAGTCCACAGACCATTGGTGATGAGAATAAATGATGGTCTCTGCTTCAACACTGTGGTTTCCTCTTCAAAATTATGGTCTCCTTTTAAAAATAGTGGCTCCCAAAGCATCACCACAATTCACAGCCAAGTGTTTAAGCAATCCATTAAAAGGGATCCAACTGAAGACATGCAGCGGGGACCCCAGGAGCTCCATTCACTCTTGATAACTCCTCTAGAGGACCTCCAGACACACACCTCTGTCCTCTGCCATACCTTCTTCCCCCTTCCTACATTACCCCTTTAATTGCATGGCCAACAAAGAGCTACTTAGGGCTGATGCACATCTTGTGTCAGAGCCAAAGGCTGGCAAGAGAGAGTCCCAGGCACTTTGAGGATTAAACACACTCTGGTTTATTGGTTGGAAGCAGAATACTGGTATTTTCATGGGGGTTACCTGCTGGGGCATCTCTGCCCTATGTCAGGGTAGCATGAGGCAAGCCCAGCTGCACAAAGGCTTTTTCATATGTGGTTTTGGAGCCAATCCTACAAGATCCTTACAGCTCCTAGATCAAAGGAAGTGAATCAATCCCCAGATAAATGGATGAAAGTGATTAATGGCTCTTCTTCACTTTCTGTCCCAAACCACAGACCATGGCCTTGAGCTCATCTCGGTGACATTTCAAGGTGTTCCATGTAGGCAGATTGATGTTGTAAGAGAATTAACCATCTCCTCAACCTAATGCACATGGTTGTAACAGATGTCTGGGAGATTCTGGGTCCTCCCAGATAAGGACAGCGTGTTGGTATCCATAGAACCATGGAATGGTTTGGGTTGGAAGGGAACTTAAAGATCACCTAGCCCAACTTGCCATGTGCAAGTTTGCCACCCACCAGATCAGGTTACTCAAAGCCCCATCCAACTTGGTCTCCACACTACACAGAATCAGGCCTTGTCCCCATCATCCCATGAAATGCCTGCCTTTGTCTGTTTAAAATCCAATACTATCCTGTTTCTCTGAGGAAATCCATATGTTTTGGCACCAGCATGTACTAAACACCCAGGTAGCTACTTATCACACAAGTGGTCACTGAGACCAAAAGGATTTTGAGGATGGACTGTCTGACATTGACCAACTCAGCGATGCCTGCTGTCTTGGGGAGGTCCATCATTGTAAGAGACATTTGAAATTGAATAAGGGTGTTATATAAGAGAGGCAAGCAAAGGGATGGTTCAAAACAAGGACAAGAGAGAACTCACAGACAAATGATGGATAGCCAGAGAACGGATGCAATCCTGAAAAACTATCCAGTACGACAAATACGTCATGGAGATGAACAAGCAAATTGAAGATACCCAGTGTAGGTGGATGGATGAGTGATAGATGTTTGGCACCGCTGAATGGGCGATAGATACCAGGGTGGGAGGACACAGCAGACAGGCAGAGGGATACATTCACTGGGGCTGTGTTTAACCACATTCCCTGTGTGCAAGCCACTTGCCTGCAGTCCCCTTGGGTAGCCTTTTAAAGAGCATTTCCAGAAACTGCTTCATAAACATTATGGGAGGGCTTGGGAGGCGGGGTGGTGGGGGAAGAGGAGATTGTTCCCGACTCGCCAGGTTGTCTTCAACGGAAAATGAGCCTTAAACAAATGAAGCTCAGTTTATCCAGGCTTCAAACACTCACACACACACACACACACATACAAAGAACATCTCAAAAACAAAACAAAAACTAGGGAGAAAAAAAAATCAAAAGTTAAAAAGAAGAACTAAAAAAAAAAGCTCTCTATATTTTAGAGTCAGCTGAGAAGTGACAAAGTAATTTGCTCCTGGCAGTCTATCACGGCAGTCTAATTCCCAGTGACACCATTCAGCTGCTGACTACACTAACTGTCAGAGTCAATTAGCCAGGAGCCAGCAGCGCAAAGTGTTTACGGGTGCTAAAATTCACTCCACACGCTGTGCGGAAGTGAGAAAAAATTACTTTGAGGGAAGGGGGGAAATTCAAGTGGTTGGTTTAACACTAACATTTGATTCTGCCGCACCCCAAGACAAGAACAGGGCCTGGAGGATACTGGGAGGAAGGGCAGAACCAAGAGTGCCCAGGGGTGCTGGGGTGCCTGGGACTGCTCAGCCATGGAGCTCACCACTGTTAGAAGTGGGACAGATCCTGTGGCAGAACTGGGATGCAAGCCAGTGGGGCCAGCTGCAGGAAGCAATGGGGCTACAGGGTTTCCCCATCCCTGCAGAAGCTGTGCTTTTGAAAAACAAGAATTGGACAACAACCCTACCATGGATGGCATGCATTCAACGCAGGATGCCTGGCAGAGAAATAACCCAGCTTTCCTGCCACTAAGTTGACATTGGTGAGGCTTCACCTCAAATATTGTGATCAGTTTTGGGCACCTCAGTACAGAAAGGACATTGAGGTGCTGGAGCAGGTCCAAAGAAAGGCAACAAGGCTTGTGAAGGGCTTGGAGAATATGCCCTACAAGGAAAAACTGCAGGAAATGGGGCAATTCAGTCTGGGGAAAATGAAGTTGAGGGGAGACCTCAGTGCTCTCTTCCAATATCTGAAAGGTGCTTATGAGAGCGAGGTTGGTCTCTTCTCACTGGTGACAGGTGACACAATGAGGGGAAATGGCCTGAAGTTGCACCAGGCTAAGTTTAGGTTGGATATGAGGGAACAATTCTTTACAGAAAGGGTTGTTAAGCACTGGAATAGGCTCCCCAGGAAGGTGGTTGAGTCACCATCCCTGGATGTGTTTAAAAACAGTTTGGACACGACTTAGTGGAGAGTTGTTAGAGTTAGGGTAGTATGGTTAGGTCGTGGTTAGACTTAATTATCTTTAAGGTCTTTTCCAACCTGAGTGATTCTATGAGTCTATGATTCTGTATCTGTATGGACAACATTCCGAGGCCACCTTTACCACTCCTTACTCCTTGCAAGGAGGGCAAGATCATCACAGAACCACAGAATCACAAGATCATAGGGGTTGAAGAAGGGAGCTCTGGAAATCACCCGTCCAAGCCCACTGCTAAAGCAGGTTCCCTACAGTGGGTCACAGAGGAAAGCATCCAGATGTGTCTTTAATCTCCAGAGCACCAGAGACATGAAGCAATTCTTTACCGTGAAGGTAACTGAGTGCAACCTGGTTGTCCAGAGTCTCCTCTTTGGAGATCTTCAAATCCACCTGGACATGAGCCTGGGCACCAGCTCAAGTGGCCTTGTTGAGGTGGACCAGATGTACCCAGAGAACCTTTCCAACCTTGGGAAGGCAAGGCAAGGCAAGGCAAAATGGAAGGGAAGGGAAGATCTCAATTGGAAACAACCTTCACGGATCATCTAGTCCAACTATCTGAATTCTTCAGAGCCAAACAAAAGTTGTAGAGTATTTCTGAGGGTAATATCCAACAGATATTTCAACAGCAGGTACTTGACCTGACAAAAGGCTGATGGAACAGTTTGTAAGAACTAGAGGTACTCTGACAGTTTCAAAGCTTTCCTTGAAAAAATAATCAGTAAGTACCCAAGACTTCCCATTCTTTGGTGAATTATCAGTTCTAGCTGATTGACTCTTGGTATATTAGAGCAAGAAAGTTCTAATCAGGTGTTGCATACATCCAAGAATATACACAGCAGCACGGTTAACTCAACTCTGCCACACTGAGGGGAGGATCTCAACCTTGTCTCCTCAGACCAATGGCATCACCAAATCCAACCTCAGAAGTGGTCTCTTTTTCACATTTTTCCCTCTTTCTGCTCACATGGTGATTACTTTCACAATTTCTTTTGAATCAACTTTGAAATCAGTAATAAACCAACCCCAGGGGTAAGTTACCCCATAACTACAGAGATGTGGATGTCCCATGGATGCTACTGTGTTCATCGCTGCCCAAAGAGGGACACGAGGCTTGTGGGGCAGGGTCCCTTCCCACAGAATGGTCCCACATTCTCTTCTGCTCTGATCTGTGTCTGAGGCTCGGTGAAAACCAGGAAGGCAGAGATAAATTTCTGAGGTCTTTAAGCCCTTGTAGCAGGAGCAGGTGGTTGAGTAAAAAGGATATTGCTCTGGATCTAGCCCATAGCACTGGCCTTTAAACCTACCCCTTTATAGGGTTACCTGGCCCCTCTCCATAGATGGGAAATCTCTTTCACTGCAGGACGGGGTGATCTGAAAGGGCAACACAGCACTGGTATTTACCAACATCAATATATCGCTCTCAAACCTCTGTCATTTTATTTGGACACACCAGGTCATGAGACTGGACAGTCCTTTTCTTTCTTCATTTAGAGATGGAGAAACTGAGGCAGTGAGGGCAGTGATCTAAGACCTTGTCCAACCTGTATGTCATCCATCTCATGGGAGACACACAGACTTTGTATGAAGCATTTCATCCTGAAGTTTTGGGAACGGCTTAGAAGGTCACACCCTGAAGCAGCATTATCTCCCCATTCTGGGATTTGAGACAGACCAGCTCAGCCCACACCAGTTGTCTACCTCCTATTGAACTGATCCTACCACAGCAGTCCATGTTTCATGGTTTTTACCTTAGTTTCTTCCAATTTCTTACATAAATTTTCATGCCATGTGAAATTAAACCTTCATCTCAGTTTCAGAGATCAGACATTAAAATCCTCCCTGAAAGAGGCAGGTAGTGTCCAGACTAACTGGGAGCGGGAGGAGGTGGACGCAATTCCTGGGCCAGCTCTTGGAATCACAGAGGACACAAAACACCAGGTCACGCTCTATTGCCATGACCTCAACCTTCTGGCTCTGAATTGCTAAATGCAACTTAATAGCAGCTATTTCTGCCCCTAAGCAGCAGTAATATTAAACGTTGGACCCCTGGCTTGCCCACGCAATGCTCTCTGCCTGCTTCCTCTCCCAACTTTCAAGAGATTGTGCTCAATGAGGTGCTAATCTGCGACTCCCAGGAGAAGAGTTCAAGCCTTGCTAATGCTGATTACACCGGAGTCATGTCACCTACACTCCTGTTTGCTGCTCTGCTGTGAGCTTTTCATATTTTTGGCCATACCACCATACCAGGCAATCCTGGGCAAGCAAAATTGCTTCACACAGATGGGGGACTTGTACCCAAGCTATGCCCTCAAGCCTTGAACCTCCCACTGAGAGTAACCACAATGTCACCAGCACACCATCATGCTACCACTGAGCTTATTGTGTAGTTAAAGCTCTGGATTGCGGGTTTTGTAACAGGAACAGCTAGAAAGCTCAACACAATGAATGGGAGAAGGGAATTGTTTATTCGCTGGTCTTTCATTTAATGAAATTGGTTTAAGTTCGTGAAATATTTCATGATCCTTCTTAGGAAGTCATGGAATCATTGTAGAATCATTAAGATTGGAAAAGATCACTAAGATCAATTGTCAAAATGTCAGCCTCAGTGGGAGGCTGAGCCCCAAATGGGAGCAAAGCCTGAGGATGAGAGGGAAATGGTCCCCTTAACCATGGAAGGGTAGGATAGGCTGTACACAGCAATGAATGGTTCAGATGTGTCCAGAAATATTCACTGGAGTCATAGAATCATAGAATTGTTTGAGCTGGGAGGGACCTACAGCTGAGATCTCACATTCTGAGAGCTCCAACCAGCCTGACTTTGATTTTCTCCAGGACTGGAGCATCCATCACATCCCTGGGCAACCTGTTCTGGATTTGCCTCTGCCAACACACACAGATCTGGTAGGAAGCAGAATAACTGCATGAGCAAATGGATCATACTCAGCCCCTGCAACATCCCAAGCACCAGGAGGTTGTTTAGTCCTTGAGCATATCCAGAATAAATAGAACCATAGAAATCTTGGGGCAACATGGGTGCAAGAAGGAAAATGACAACTATCAAACAAATATTGTTCCTCCATTTTCTCAGTCAATGACAAGCAGAAAATCTTCACTCTAAACAGCATCATCCCTACTGGAACCGTCTTCCAAACCAACAGCTCCTTTACAGAGTTTGAGCTCCATGCTGAGTCTCTCTATTCCACCACAGAGGACACCCAGGACTGAGGAATCTGTGCCATGAGGACATTTCCAACACATTCTCCTGTGACATCTCTGGGACCATTTCTGGACAGATGGTCTTTTTTTTTTCTGTCCAAAAGTCAGATAGAAAGGATCTGCTCCAGTCTCAGTAATCAAAAGATCATTCTGTCTGCTGAAGCGTTTTTAAATGAAAAAAAAAAAAAAGGAATACAGAACAATACAAAACTGCATGTGTCATTCAAATTTCTTTCATTCTGCATCAAAGTAAGGCAGAGGATTTTTTGAGATTTTTTCATTTTCAACACAGAAAGAGAATAAAATGCAGGGAGCATTTTCCCTTTACAGGGATCTGTTTTCCCTTTTATCATAATTATTTTTCCTCTTTTTCTTCTTTTGTTACTGGTGAAAAGGAGGAGATTTGGTTTGTTGGTTTAAAGAGGAAAAGAAGAAAAAGAAAAGAAGCAAAGAGACAAATATAAAGGCAACCTCCTGCAGAAAATACAGCAAAAAGACACAGATCCCCATTCTCTTAGGATTTTACACATAAATGCTTCCCAGACCCAGAACCCAGGAGCATCTGGCTGTTGTCAAAACCATATGAACTGCTCTGGACTACACTAGCCCATTCTTTCCACACAATGATGTTTTCCATTCTGTCAGGGCTTTCATCCCTCCAAGGACTTAAGCAGGGGTGTTCTCTGAAGGTCCCATGAGATAGAGGACTGTGGCAGGACACACGTGGGTCTCCAGTGTTCTGTCACCAGCTGCCTCTCTCATTACACTTCATGTCCCTTCAGATCACCCACCATCCGTGTCCCTTGGATCCCAGTTATTGCAATAGCATTTTGGATAAAGTTTTTGAATTAAAAGCAATAAACTATTCCTTGGATAACTGTGGTGATCACCAAATTCCACCTTTTTTTTTTTTTTTTTTAATTCTTTATGTGTATATCTATCCTGAGAAATTCAAAACCAGAACATATATCAGCATGAAGCTGCAAATGAGTCATTGGGGCACTGCAGGAATCTGGCTATGTGCTGTAATCTGTTTCTTGATTCCACGTATCTTAGAGCAGACATAGTCTACGAGAACCAGAAACCACAGGCAAATCTTGACCAATCCAAACTGGTAATGCACAGCAAGTTGCTAATGCAGCAGGTAATCAGTCCTTGGCAAGAAGGAAGCAACACTTCATTACTATTCCTTCAGATTTTGCAGATACTGCTGTCACATGAGATTGTCCTGTCCAGCCAGAAGCTATGTGGACCCAGAGCAGAGATGACTTTGGGTATGCTGCATGGACAAGGAGCCTGCAGAAATGAAAAGCTTTAACCAATCAGCCATGTACAACGGGATATCTGGGGCAACAGGTTGCAAACAATTCCAGGGCTCCAGGTTCTCCATGCTCTTGAATTTGGGGCATTGTGCTAGTCTGGATGCATCTTGGACTATTACAAGGCATTGAGCTTTCTACACTGCTGACACTCAGACATGCACCAGGAAAAGAAAAGTGAGGTTAGGAAATGTTTGTTATCTTTTTGTTATGGTCCTACAGTGCCTCTGATCCTTGTTCAAAAATACATCAGCTATTTCAGATGTAGAGTTGGTCTCATGCAGCACTGCAGGGTTCAGTAGGCACACGCAGAGAGTGTGAACCTAACTAGTAAGGGTAACACATCTCCTAGGCAGCTTGTGGCATAGAGGGCAAAGAGAAGACACCTAAATGACAAGCTTGGAAGAGAGTGGATGGATGGATGGATGGATGGATGGATGGATGGATGGATGGATGGATGGATGGAAGGAAGAATAAGCAGATGAATGGAAATATGTGTTTTGTTTTTTGTGAAGTCTTAATGCCAAGAATAGTTCCACTTGAGCTTGTAGATCCCATCCCAGATAATCCAGAGACTGTTCAGGAGTGTCACATTCCACCTTCTCTGTACGTGGAGAATGCTGATCAAAGCAATCTGTCAGGTTATAAGCTGCTCCCACATTATGCCTGGCAGTTTCTATGCACACCAACCAGCCTTCATGAGCACTGCCACTTCCTTGTCCCTGGAGTTTAAAGCTATGCCTGAGATGCATTCAGGTATTAAACGTGATTTGACAGCTGCCAGCCAGCAACATCCCATCTTCAGCAAAGGGCTACACGAATTCCAAAGCCCTCTGCTCCCAGTGCATCTTGGCTGGATGCAAACTCAGCCTGGAGGTGCTCAGAGATGCAGAGATCTTGAGTAGCTTCAAGTCCATGCATGGGGCTGGAGCAAGCCTTCAGAATCACAGGGAGGAATCACAAAATCACAGAATTGTAGGGTTGGAAGGGACCACTAGAGACCATCTAGGTTCCCTAGACCAGGTTGCACAGGTAGGCATTCAGGCAGGCCTTGAACATCCCCAGAGAAGGAGAATCCACCACCTCTCTGGGCAGCCTGTTCCAGTGCTTCATTACCCTTACTGAGAAGAAGTTCCCATGCACATTTGTGTGGGACTTTCTATGCTTTTGTTTGTGACCATTTGACCTCATCCTATCACCACACACTGCTGAGAAGAGTTCACCCTCATCCCTTTGCCTCCCACTCCTTAGGTATTTATAGATGTGGATCAGATCACCTCTGAGTCTTCTTTTTTCAAGGCTGAGCAGACCCAGGTCTCTCAGCTTTTCCTCATAAGGGAGGTGTTCCATGACCTTTATCATCTTTGCAGCCCTCCAATGGATTCTTTCAAGGAGATCCCTGTCTTTTTCATACCGAGGAGGGCAGAACTGGACACAACACTCCAAGTGAGGCCTGACCAGGGCAGAGTAGAAGGGGAGGATCACATACTGTGATCTGCTGGTCAAGCTCTTCTACTGCACTCCAAGAACCCATTGGCCTTCTTGGCCACCAGGGCACACTGCTGACTCATGGTCGACCTGTCATCGACCATGACACCCAGGGCCCTCTCCTCAGATCACCTCTCCAGAAGGTTATTCCCCAACCTGTACCAGTGCATGTGGTTATTCCTTCCTAGGTGCAATATTCTACACTTGTTATATCTCATCAGGTTCCTTTCTGCCCAACTCTCCAGCCTGTCCAGGTCTCCAGGATCCATGTCACCTCTCTGAGAATATCTGTGGAGTGACAGAACACCTCTGTGGTCACACTAGCTCCCCTTGGAGTCACCAGGGAGAAGCATGCATTTTCAAGTGTGATTTATTTGCTTTCTGAAGACATCAAAGTTCAGATGAGATGAATTGCCTCTCCTTCAGAGACGGTTTTTCTCCCTTTCAGCAGAAATGGCCATAATGAGTGCAGATAGTTGTATTTAATCATGGAATCGTTAAGGTTGGAAAAGACCACTAAGATAATCTAGTCCAACCATCAACCCATCAGACCAGCCACCAACCCATCAATTCTATTTGGAGTGATGAGTCCCTGATGGCATCATTTCATTTACATAAAACAAGTTGCGCATGTACTTCCACACTAAAAACACTCATCACTTTCAAAACCCCCATGAGAAGAAACCACTAAACTTCATTGTCACTCTTGTCTGCACAGCCTCTGGAAAGCTCAGATCCAGAGGAGAACCTGCCCAGGAGAGGGGCTTTGCCCCTTTTCTCCCATGGGGTGTTTATGTGGGGAAGTCCCAACCCTGGAACCGAGGGTTGACCAAATCTATGCTGGTACATACATCACTGAATCATAAAGTATCCTCACTTGGAAGGGACCCTTAAGTATCTTCGAGTACTTTTGTTGAAGCTTCACCTGGATCTGGATCAAAATCAGTGGCTTGAGGGACTGCATGAGGAACCTGGAGCAAAAGCAACATTTGAACTTTTGAATCCCAAGGTGATGGTGCCACTGAAAGTCCCCTTCCAACATACAATAGGAAAGGAAATAACAGGGAGCTGGGAGACACAGTCATGGGTGACAAGAGGAGATAATGTTCCCCGAATTATTCACAACACAGCCCATGGCAGGAACAGGGGAAAGAAGGTGGGAGGGAGGCAGAGAGGAGGAAAAAACACACACAACAAGCTTGTCAGTTGACTTCTTAAGCAAAAGCCAGCAAACCGTGCAGTCAGGCGCCGAGTCGGGTTTCTCCCAATTAAATTTAACAAGTGACGCCCCTGAATCTTTCATGAGCATTCGGGAAATTTTAGCCCATCTGTCTTGATGCATGCACACACAAGACTAACGCTTTTAAATGGAGCAACACGGCAGTGATCAAGCCCTGCCTTTTTGTAGCAGCACCAGTGATGCCTGGGAGACTTCAATACCCTCCATGATAGGTGGCAAAGGAATGAGGGTGGGAGCATGGCCAGGGATGGAGGTGTCCAAATGAGGTTTTGGCTGTGCCTTCTTCAGGGTGCAGCTTGCCATGGTGTGACTCCTTTGGGAAAAGCACTGTCCCCCATCCCCACTGCCCTCCCTTCCTCCCATGTGATCGATTGTCACTTTAATTATCTGTCAGCCCTGCAATGTGTCAGCAGGTTCCCCAATCTGAGTCAGGCTTCAGAGTGGCTCCCAGGTCTCGGCATGATTCACGTGCACAGCGGAGGCTGCTTTCAATTAAAAGCTCAGAGCTAACCTGAAAGATGCTGCTGAGCACCGAGACGGGGAGAGGAGGGGAGGGCAAGGAGCTGAGTGAGAAGGATGCCACCAGGTTGCAAGGAGGGTTGCAAGGCTGCAAACAGCAGGGTGGGTTGGGAGAAGTGGGGGGAAACCTCACCTCAGGAAGAAGGAGGGTTAATGTCATTCCCCTAGAGATGTTCAACATAAGGAAATCTTTGTAGAATTATAGAAACATAGAATCATTTGATTTGTAAGGGACTTTAAAGGTCATGAAGTTCAACTCCCCTGCAATGAACAAGGACACCTACAGCTCAGAGCACCATCCATCTTGACCTTGAATGTTTCCAGGGACACCACATCTCTAGGCAGCCTTTTCCTGATTAGAATCATAGATTCATAGATTCATAGATACATTAGGATGGAAAGGACCTACAAGATCATCTAGTCCAACCATCCTCCCACCAACATCCCTGCCCACCAAGCTACTAAATCAAATCCCTTAGCACCTCATCTAAACACTTCTTGAACAGCGCTTGGGATGGTGCCCCAACCACCTCCCTAGGCAGGCCATTCCAGTGCCTGACCACTCTTTCAGAGAAAATTTTTCTCCTCAAATCTAATCTAAATCTTTCCCAGCACAACTTGTGGCCATTCATAGAATCACAGAATCAAAGAACAGATTGAGTTGGAAAGGACTTCAAAGATCACTTGGTTTCCCCCTCTCCCTGCCATGAGAAAAGTTGCCAACCACCTAGTTCCCATTGAAGAACCTCCAATGGGGAGAACTTTTTCACATCAATGATCTATACAAGCTCTAGGAATAAATGAATTCCCAGACTGGAGAAAGCTAGACGTAGGCTGGCTGCTGAATTATCTTCAGTATGGCTCAAAACAGGTGCAATATTGTATCACCAACAGCACCATCCCCAGTCACACAATCATGTCTTCATTCATCTTGTTCCACACAGCTCTCTAAGCCCTCCCGAAGGCACAGCACCCAAGATGGAATTTCTTTCCCTTCCCCTTTCCACATCTCCTGGATGGCCAAGGAAGTCGCACTCCTTCATCCCAACCTCCTCCCCACTTCCAGCCCATGGAATGGTTCTGCTTTTTGGCTCACTCACAGCTTGGGACAAGAGATGCCAGCCTCTAGAGGATCCAAACTTATAGGTGTAGAGAGATGAAATTGCTTGATATGTTTTAGCAGGGGAATTTCTCAATGAGGGCAATCCCCTTTGGGCACTATTTCTCTTTGTTTGCATCTATTGAGTCTCCTCCCCATTGTTGCTACCTCTCCTCTTACCCCAGGGGCTAGTGGGACCCCAAAGCCCATCAACATTCTTAAGACAGACAGACTGCAGAATGGTCTCCTGTGTCTGGAAGGCAGAGGTCCCCCAGGAAAAGAGGGATGTTTAGGCTGCTCTAAATAGAAGCAAAGGATAGAAAATTCACAGTTTCACACACTGTGATGGAGACATAATAGTTTCTGCTGTTGTTCCCAGAGGAGACCATGAAAATCCTGCAAACAGCAGGCATCTCCAACCCTACCACCTCAGGGAAAATCCTGGTCCTCTTGGGGATGAAGGAAATGATATAATGAGTCTTTAGCATTTTCTGTCTCTCCAATTATCCCCACCCAATAACAGCTTGAATTCAGAGCCTGGGCTTCAGCTCTAGGAACCCATCCTAAGGAAGCAGCAATCAAACCATTTCTACTGAATGGTTGGGAAGACAAACCCCATCCTTCAGGTGAAGAAGGGAACCAAAAAATTTCCGCAAGATGAACTTGTTTTGCAACACCCCATGCAGTTTCTTGCAAGCTCCTTTGTGCTGCCTACTGCTACCAGCAATTACTGAGTTTTTGTGGACAAGGCTGTACCTAACCAAATGCAAAGCAAGCTGGAGATAAATTTTCCCAGCCTTTCATCTATTGGAGGTACTTGTGGAGACAAACAGGGTATTGGATCACTTTTGGCTGCACTGGGCTGAGAAATCAGCTCTGGCCACACTGGTTATGGCTTTGTCCCATTGTTTTGACACTTATTTACATTACAATGTGTCACTTCTGTCTAGTTATAATACTACAAGGAATGCAGTTAGAAGATGCATGCGCTGCACAGATCTAAAGGAGAGGAGTTATCTTTTAGGCCAACTAAGGCAGCTGAGGAAAGTAGAGAGGTTCTCCAAAACATCAACACTTCAAGTGCACAGTAAAGAGCATCAGGACAAATCCAGGACATGGGGGCTCTAAGACCTGACAGCTCTTTGACCCAAAGCTCTTTGCAAGCAGTGGAGTGAGCTTCAGCAAGGAATGGATCAGGGTTGAAACAATTCGAAAAAAATGTCAGTGGGTTTCTTTAGACATAAAAAAACATACAGTGGACTTTGCTCACTCCTTTGGACCCTTGCAGAGAAGAGCTGGAAGTCTTAGACAAGCGTCATCAAGGAGTAAAAAGTCCCTTCTCTGCCTAGTGGTTAACCTCGTTGGTATCTCCTGACTGAATATTAGGGAAATATAATTCTCTGAAAGAGAGATCAGGCATTGGAACAAGCTGCTCAAGGAGATGGCAGAGTTTGACCCTAGAGGTGTTCAGAAGAAGGGTAGATGTGACGATGAGGGACATGATTAGCAGTCATGGTAGTGACAGGTTAATGGTTAGACTGGATGATCTTAGAGGTCTTTTCTTGCCACTTCCAAAAGCAAGAGGTCAAAAATCCAGAGCTGCATAGACAGACACAACAAATAAATCACATTGTGAAAAAAAGTGGTGAGGGAGAGGTTTAGAGGATGAGATGGAGAAGGATGGACTGGAGAGTCAACCAGGGAGGAACCTGATGAAGTTTAACAAGAGCAAGTGTAGAGTCATGCACCTGGGGAGTAATAACTGCATGCATCAGTACAGGATGGGAGATGAGCTGCTGGAGAGGAGCTCTGAAGAGAATGATCCTGGTGGACAACAGATTTTCCATGAGCCAGCAGTGTGCCTTTGTGGCCAAGAAGGCCAATGGCATCCTGGATGCGCTAAGAAGAACATGGACAGCAGGTCGAGGGAGGTAATCTTTCTCCTCTTCTCTGTCCTGGTGAGGCCACATTTTGAATACCATGTTCAGTTCTGGGCACCCCAGTGCAAAAAAAGACAGAGATCTCCTAGAAGGCGTCCAATGGAAAGCCACAAAGATGATAAAGGGCCTGGAGCATCTCCCATATGAGGAAAGGCTGAGTGATCTAGATATGTTCAGCCTGGAGAAAATAAGACTGAGAGGGGATCTGCTAAATGTTCTAAATATCTAAGAGGTCTGGGAAACAAATGAATGAGGCCAGGCTCTTCTTGGTGGTGTGTAAAGATAGGGCAAGGAATCGTAGAATTATAGAATCCTTAGAGTTGGAAGGGACCTCTGAAGGCCGTCTAGTCCAGCTCCCCTGCAATGAACAGGGACACGCACAGCTAGATCAGGTTGCCCAGGGCCCGATTCAGCCTCACCTTGAAAGTATCCAGGGATGGGGCATCAACCACATCACTGGGCAACCTGTTCCAGTGCCTCACCACTCTCACTGTAAAAGATTTTTTCCTTAGACCTAACCTAAATCTATCCTCTTTGATCTTGAAGCCCCCATGAATTGCTGGGGCAGGTCACAAGCACAAGATCAGCAGAGAGGTCAAGAGAAGAGGAGAAAGCAAACAGTGCTCTAACTACTGGAGATGTTTCCTCCCTGTGAACAGCACAAGGGCTCCAGGGACTGTCCAGAACATTGCTCTCCTTGGCACTAGATTGACCTCAGCTCCCACTTGGCTGTTGCTACAAACTCACTGCTGGCCTGAAAGAAAATAATAAAGAATTAATCAAGACAAAGCTCTCATCAGTGTTAATGCTTCACAGCTCCTTAGCGGTTGTACTGGAGCATTTCAAATGCCTGGTAGTTTGCTTTGCCTTATGAAATAATTAGGATGGAGAGGCAGTCAGTGTGATCACCTCAGCCCTGGACACTGCTCCTGCTGTTTTCTTCCCAAAATTGGCCCAGAGGAGATAGACTGGAAAGGGCATTCAAAGACTCTACTCCATCATTTCATCAGCAAAGGAATCATGCTGCTCTTCTCCCTCCATGTATTAACATCTTTTCTGCCTCCCAGATGTGCTATAGGGATGTCCTGGAAAAGCCCATGCCTCTCCCCTGCCATGTAATCTCACTCAGACCCAGTCTTGCCCAGAGCAGACCTCAAGGGTGCTAACTGCTCTGGTGATATCCACTAGGAAATAATCTCCACCTCTATAGGGTGGCAAGTGGATGGTGACCCCATAGATAAACCTACTCCTGAGGGTCACAGCATTTCCGCTGCATCACTGTACCCACTCCACTCATTCACAGGGCAATATTACTGCAAAAAAGACTCCAAATCTTGTTATTGCTGATGAAGTACCAAACCTCTGGAACCCTCTTAGGAACACAAGGCTGTACAGAATGGCACTGAAGTCAAAGCTGGCCCATCACCCTTCATCAACTGTCTTGAGTATGCATGAACCCTATTGTAGAATTGGACACCTTAACTCAACGGAAGAATGACATGCATAGCAGTTTGTTTAATTCAACAGGCATCATGTTCCAACATGCAAAGGATTTGAGAGCCAAAGGTATGGTTTCAAGCCAAGAACAAGCTGAGCTCAGCAGGGATTTATTTTCTTGTCCTGAAAAATGGAGCTTGTTTCTGTCTATGAGGTCTCGAAACGTTATGTCTACAGGTGACATCCACCAAATGGATTGGATTCACCAAATGAATTGGACCAACAACTAGGAATTAGCAAAAGTCTTCCTTAAATTTAAATGTCTCCATTGTACACATCCATCTG
Organism: Callipepla californica brunnescens; assembly: GCA_023055505.1. Classification (NCBI taxonomy): domain Eukaryota; kingdom Metazoa; phylum Chordata; class Aves; order Galliformes; family Odontophoridae; genus Callipepla; species Callipepla californica. The sequence continues at coordinate 500,842 of JALIRH010000002.1, read as the reverse complement.
AGCTGCATACCTGTGGCTTCATTCACTGTCCAGAGAGAAAAGACAGTGTTTTCACGGTGCATTCATCCAAACAAATGTGTGCATTTACTTTAGGTTGAATGAACCTCTGATGACTCACTCCAGTGATGATGGAGTGACCCAGGCTGCCTGGCCCAAGGGAAGTTGCTCAGTGTTTCATCAGGTGAAACCTACTTGACCACAGACCAGGCAGCACTGTCAGAGCGTAATGCAGCCACCCCACAAATCAGGGGCCACTTTAGCCCTGCAAAAAGGGAAGAAAGGAGGAAATTGAGGTTCAGGCTTGAATGTTCTTTTCTACTTTTAATTGATTCAATTTTCTTCACCTCAAGAAGGTTGCTTCTTATTCCATTGATTGCATATTTTATTTTACCTCCATCACCAGCTTATCTCCCGGGACGGTGATCCCATATACAATTACTAATGTTGGGAAGAGCTTCCCAGATCATCAAGTCCAATGTCATCCTATCCCCATCATGACAACTAAATCATGCTCTTCAGTACCATATCTCCACAGTTCTTCAACGCCAAAAGAGACTGTGACCCCATCACTTTCCTGGGCAGCGTGTTCTAATACAGATCCAGACTGCACAGAAATAGGAAGTCTTACACATCTAATAGGCAAGGATGGCCTCAAATGAATGAGAGGTAGCACAGGGTCTTTTGAGCACTGTTGCACACACAAGGAAGTAAGGACAGAGTTTGCATACATTGCAACTGGACTTTCAGCAAATCCAGCTCCAGCAGCTCTGTGCTAATCCTCCAGAGAGGAAAACAAGGTCAGCTTGGAAGAAATTTGGGATTCATGGGCTCCACAGTTTGATTTTTCTTTGGCTTGTTTGCCGCTGCATGTGCATATCACCAGCAGCGAGACAGCAGCTCTGAATACATCTGCAGAGGCTGACGCAGACAGATTGTTTTCAAGTCTTACTCACACTCCATAGGAGACACCTCCTCATGCATTGGCTTTCTGAAATTACCTGTATTAAGATGTGTCCCTGGTACCGTGAGCAGCTTCCAGTTGATTTTAATAGAGCACACTGACTCAGGTGCTTTCATTTCTAAATGTCTCGCTCGGAGTGGTGTTGAGAGCCCTGACAGCACTTCATTTAGGCAAGAACTGGGGATTCTCTGAGGCAGAAAAGAAGGGGGCTTAGAAACAATGCGAAGAGTAGCATTAATTATTTTGTGGAGGAAGGAGGAGGAAAAGATGCGATGGACACAACGGGGACAAAGCTGTGGGGTGCAAATCCCAGAAAACAGTCCTAGAAACTAGATGGCCAAGAGCTGGGCTATTGCTCCAGGCTCAAATGGAGAACTTCTGGGTGTTCAGATTAAGATGTTTTGGCCCATGCAGGATTGGACTACCCGCTGTATCACTGGGCTTTGCCATGCTCCAGGCCACAGCAGAGGGCTTGTCCTGGTTGATGGTTGATGGTTGGATTAGAAGATCTTACTGGCTTTTCAACCTTAATGATTTGATGATTCTATGATTCTACAAAACTATTATCCCTTGCTGCTAGGGCAGTCTGGGGGGAAATATTACCCCCAGCTGCACACTCAATGCCATCAAACCCAATGGAAACCCAACTGGGAAAGGCTGTGGGAGGGAAGCAGCCACCAGCTGGTGTTAAATGCTCAGTGTGATGTAAAATCGGTCTCGCCTGCGTATGCAAAACTCACCCCATGGAAACGATGCACATTAGAAAACCGGAGCTGCCCCTGGGTACAGCACACGTTACGCGGAGATGATTTACATCAAGTCCTTTCTAGAGGAAACTGCCAGCCTTGACAGGCAACAGCTTTGACCTCCCTTGACAATTGCCCCAATTTGCTCAGCTCTTTGCTTTATGGATCCCAGCCAGGTTTTGTTTTGTTGCTTAAATATTTCTTCTTTGAATGTGTTGTTGATTAGTTTTCGTTTGGTTGTTTTTTTTGTTTTGTTTTGTTTTGTTTTTAATGAATTTAGCATCATTAGGAGATGCCTCACTGACAACCCTGGTGACCAGGGACTCTTTAGAAGGTCCTGAGCAGTCATCTGCTTAAAATCATCACCAAATATTTGGTTATGAGAATTGCACCCAACGCCGGTTATTTTGTCATGACTAAGACTGAAGACTAAAAACTGGATATCTCTGCAGTGTTGGCAGCAGAGTCCTTGGGGTTTATCTCATATTGGTTTATCCTTATCACATTAATAATTCTACCTTGTTCTATACGTTTTGGGGATTCGTTTTGTTTTTATTTCCTGATGAACCGAACATGCATAGGGAAAGATGACATCAGGGAGCATGGAGAAAGGGACAGAAGTTTTCATTCGCCTAGCTAACACCTCTGTGTTGGTTTTAGTCAACACCTATTTAACTCAAACACACGATTCCTCGTCAGAAGGGGAAAAAAATCTCAGTTTAAACTGCAACTTTCTCACCGAAGCGCTTAGGACTTGATCCACTTTTCTGCATCCTCTGATGAATTTTGGGGAAAAGATCAAAAAGGTTGAGAATTAATGCTTCTGATAGCCTGGGGTGACAAATAGGCAGGAGAAGAAGCGTGTAGTTCACAAATACTGGAGGAACAGGCAGACTGCCTTTGACCATGGTGATTTTTTTTTATTATTTTTTTTATTTTTTGTCTTTGCATCTTCGTATCTCTGCAATGTTATTTCTCCAGGGAGCAATAGCAGCCCTCAGTCTGGAGATGTTGGGGCTGTGGGATGAGCAGCTCATCAGAGATGGGTGTGGGAAACTCATGACCCCATGCTAAGCTGACATTAGTGTTGCTACAGGGCCCCAGCTCACTATCCTCCATCCCAACAGACATGGTATAGGATCCTGATACTCCCACACTGGGTTAGACACGATTTCTCATCATCGTATCAAACTAATTAAACAGACAGACCTGGTGAGGTCAAAGCAACATCCAGGAGACATAGGGCGTGAGTCTATAAAAGTTTTACTTTACTCAAGTATGTACACCTAGGATAGCCCTCAGCATAATACATGGGCTCCCACACAACAGAGATAACTGAAGGATATGGTGAAGATGCCCAGGGACTCCCTATGAGGTAGTCTGTGAAAGAAGGGAAGTGGTGGAGTCACTGTCCCTAGAGATGTCCAAGAATAGGGTAGAAGTGGCACTGAGGGATATGGTTTAGTGTGCATGGTGATGATGGGTTGATGGTTGGACTGGATGACCTTAATAATTCTATGATTCTAATATATGACCCTTTCCTTACCATCAAGAAAATGAGAATCTGAATTTACTTCCACCCACTTCTTCTTTATATTCCTTAGTCCATTTTCCAGCTGCAAAATAACAGGTCTTTTTTTCCTATCATGTCATCATAATATCCAGTAACAACAGTGCCATCCCCACCTCTATCCCAAATTGCCATGATCCTCAATCCTATTGACCATACATCCCAATCAACCATCTCCATCCTATCTCCCATCCCACTTGCTCTCCCTGTGTAGCCATGGGCTAATCCTGCTAACCAGAAGCACTACCTGGTCCCTGAATGTCTGCTGCCCCATATCCTGCTCCAACATCACCCACTATACTGTTGTCCACAGATTGGATGAGAGGAGTTGGACCCAGAGATCCCTTCCAACTTCAATCATGCTGATTTTCCCAGCAGAGCATCCAGCTCTTTAAACTATAAGAGAGGAGATTTAGATAAGGTATTATAAATAAATTGTTTACTCAGGGGGTGGTGAGGCACTGGGACAAGTTGCCCAGAACAGCAGCGCATGTCTCATCCCTGGAGGGGTCAAGGCTAGGCTAGATCGAACCCTGGGCAGCCTGATCTAATAGGGGGCAACTCTGGTTGGAACTGGATGGTCTTTAAGGTCCTTTCCAACTCAAGCCATTCCATGTTTCTATGATCTTTAAGGACACTTCCACCTCAAACATTCCGTAGTTCTTTGTTCTTTAAGGTCTACATTTCCATGATTCTACAATCTCTCTCCAGACCCTCCTCTCAAAGACCATAAAAGCCATTTAGTCCAAACCAAAGCTCCCCAAACTGCTCTCTTTTGTTCCTCCGGCCGAGGAATTTCAGACTTGATGGGGATTTTTGCATATGGAGCTGACTGGGTGAAAGGGGGATACACAGATTGGGAAGGGTTAACAGCCTGGAAACAGTGGTTGGAGGATGGCACAGCCTGGGGACTGATGACCCAGTAATGGTCCTTTGCAACCTGAGTGATTCCTGGTCTCAGGTTTCTGTTTTATCACAAGGGAAAGGGGGGCCAGAAGGGGGAGTGGGGGGAGAAAACTGCCGACACGGTGGAAACATGAAAAATAGCAACAACAAAAAGGAGGAGAAAAAAAAAAATCAAAGAGAATAAGTGAGTGCTGATTACACCACAACACAAAGCGCTCACATGCTGCACTGAGCCCCCCTCCCTCAATCCCTCCTGCTTCTAACCCCTACAGAGAGCCGATGCCCAAAGGGAAGGGAGCATGGAGCAAAAAAAAATCCACACCAGCAGACACCACCAGCCCTAACGTGTCCCTGTGCCTATGGGGTAACACGTCCCCATCTCCTCCATCCTGCTGCCCCAGTATTCCCCAGCAGCACTGCCCCCCCCCAGCCACAGCCACTGGGATGCAGGTGTGTGAATGGAGGCTGGAAATCAAGGGAATGGGAAAACAGAAACAAGCACAAGCACACAGCAGTCCCTGCCCTAAAAGTAAAACAATTTGGCCAACAGATACCCAGACTTTGGACAACATGATAAAATCCCATAGCCAGACCAAGCCACAACTCCTCCACACGCACCACATTAGGGAAACTGGGGCATAGGAATGGTCTCTCCTCCAAGATCACAGTTGGAGGTCTTTAGTGGGAGAAGCTCCCCCTCTACCCCTCCCAACCCACTTCCATCCCCATAAAGAACTCAATGCTTGCTCGGTGGAGAGGCACAGTGTTAATACAGTGCATTATTGTAAGGATGTGCACGGCCTCATCTAGCTCCTGGGTGCATCTGCACAAGCAGCACACACCACATGAATTACCCTCATTCCCGGGTCAGCTTTTGACAACTAACATGTGTACCCCTTATCCTAGGACTCCATACCATCCTATTCCCCACCCTGAGCACCACAGGGATGAGTTGGGTACTGATGCTGCCTCTTGTTCCAGCAGCACAACACAGAAACACATCTGTCCCCCAGCCCCAAAAGCACCTGGGGACAGGGTGCAGCCCCCATTGAGCAATGGTACAGGGGGAGCTGGCAGAATTTATTTCCCAGGGCACAGGCACAGCTGCAAGTACAGGGTTGGCTGCTGAAGTCCGGGAGGCAAGCACTGATTAATGTCATCCTCCACTGCAGATGTGCAGCTGCTGACTCGGCAGCTCCTCGCAAGGAGACCTGAAGCCAGCAGAGCCAACGGGAGAGTGCACGCGTGCGCTGGGACCTGCACATCCCTTGGTTCTCATCCCATAAAGCCTCCAGTGGGGTACCATCCCAACCAGATGCTTGCAACGGGGCTGGGACAGGTGCCAATGGAGCCCTCATGACAGATGCTCTCTTTGCAAGTAGAGACTTTTCTTTTTTCCCCAAGTTTTTTGTCTTTATTTTAAGAAAAGCCAGAACTCCTGACACACTCTCTTAATGACCCACATCTGGACAGCTGCATAATAATATGCATTCATAAGACCCAATCCTAATTAAATTGGAGAGCCTCCTTCTCTGATGAACTAACCCATTGGAAATTAATCAGTCCGATACAAGAGCAAAAGCAAAGAGAAAGACATTGCCATCAGCTGGACCCTGCCTGATTAGACGGTGAGGTAAAATCTCGTGACAAACAGGAATTGACTGCTGTGCTTTGGGCCAGCACCACATCGATCCCTGCGGTCACGTTTAGGAATGCTAATGAGCTCCCAGAGAGGCAAAAGGAAATCATTTGTGTAAGAAAATACAGCTCTTGATGGGGTGTTATTTCTAGGAAGAGCTGACCTGATGCCAGATTTGGAACTTTGTCTGTGGAGTGTTTGGCAGGGTTGTAGGCAGGAGCTGGGGCAGCAGGGAAGGCAGGAGAGGACCCTACTATATGGTGATGATGATTTCTCTGCTGAATGTGGCAGTGGGTTTAGGCAGGCTGCCTGGAACAGAGCCCAAGGGAAGCATCCCTGCTTCTGAGCATCTCACACAGGCTGGCCACAGAGGGGCTAAGCAAGATGCAGTTGCCTTGGAAAATAAAACACCAACTCCATTTGGGGTCTTCACCTGACTGTTCCTTCACTTCCAGATTACTTCCTCTATCCCATTGCCTGTTCCCACATCCATCCTGTTGCTCATCCATCCCACCCAACCTCCTCCATACCGTTGCCTAATCCTCCCATCATGACCACCCCAAACACACTGCTCAATAGAAATATTTCCACCCTTCCCACCACAAACTTCTCTACCCCATTGTCTGCTCCTACTGGGCAACCACCTCCATCTATTGAGAATCCACCCCAATCAACCACCTCCATCCCATTTCCCATCCCTCCAACTCTGCAACCTCTCTCTCATTGCACATTCTCACCATAACCATCTCTATCTCCTTGCACATCCCTACAACTGAGTTTTCTCCATCATATTGCCTAACCTTCCCAGCACAATCATCTCTCTCCCGTGGCCCATCCCTCTTGATCAACCACTTCTATCCCATTGCCTGTGCCTCCAACTCAGCTCCCTCTGTCATACTGCCTACCGTTCCTACTACAACCACCTCCACTCCCTTGCACATTCCTCCCACCCAGCCATTTGTTTTCTGTTGCCCATCCCCCCAACCCAACCACTTCCAGTGCATGGCTCATCCTTTCCATCCAACCATCCCAACACCAGAACCACCCTCTTGGTGTTTCCCACAGGTTCTGACCTTCCGAGTGCCACACACTGGGGCTACCATGTCTTATCACCTACCATTTCTACAGCACAGGTGAGGAACACCTGGAATATGAGGTCTGGTTTCCACAAAAGTAGGCTTATGCATCTTTAACCCCAAATTTACCCATGTGTGATCAGCGAGGAGGGAGGTTGGCTTCATTAGGGCCTCCACACCTCTCTTCCAGTGCTGCATGGCCCCATCAATATTTAATGCATGACATTGTGGCTTTGGCAGTCTTTTCTCGGTTTTCAATGCATCTTTCTTTACTATTCATCCTTCTGTCCCCAGAAAGAACCCCTCCCGAAAAGCACTGCGACCCCAGAACCCACTGTCTCTGGGTAGCTGGAGCAGGGCAACCCACCTGGGCAGTGCATCCCTTCCTTAAAACTTAATCAGCAGCTGATAAATATTTCACAGAGACAAACAGGCCAGGTAGATAAGATTTATATTTTATTCATGAATGTTGGGGAGGGGAAGGCTGTGGACAGAGCGAGCTGGGTCCAGCTGGATCTTGATCTTCTCCTAGTGAATATTTTAAGGCTGAGACCGAGAATTTTAGAATCATCGAGTATCCAGAGTTAGAAGAGACCCACCCTTAAGGATCACTGAGTGCAACTCCTGCACGGGCAATTCATATCCCTGTCCTACAGCAATTATGACAGATATCCCAGTAGCCCTCGACATAGGGAAGCATGGCTGTTTACAAACATACCTTTCACCATCGAGCCAGCTCAAGGGATAGCGAGCACAAAAGCCCCAGGGAAACAATGCGGAGTGAATGCTCTACCTGTGCCCACATTAGGGTACTTTTTTTTTTGAAGACCCTGAAGCCCAAGCTATGCTCTATTCTGAGCAATGATGAGCCAACACCGATCAGGGCAGCATCCTGCAAGGCAAAAAATGCCTCCTCCTGCAATCCTGGCTTGTGTACTGTCCCCTAAATCCCATTTTCAAATTGCACTCAAAACCATTTTGCATCAGTATCCCAAGAAGGGTTGGAGCCTCATGCTGCTTGACCCAGCACTATTCACATGTAATAACACGTTTAATTAAACACAGCCAGGCCACAAAGGCTGGCCTGACATTTAACTGGCATCTGAGAAGATGCTAACAAGAAAGACGTTAATTATCCAGCTTATTAGATGTCCGCATTATTAACATAACCCTGACGGAATTAACTTGATACAAACTATCCCACAAATATTAATTGCCTAAAACTTCCTCGTAACTCGAAGGTATTAATAAGACGGTAATTATGTATGGATTGTATAGCTGCAAGTTAATGACATGGCAATTTGATTTGTCTTTCAGAAACGCGATAAACCCAAGGAAGTGTTCTCCGAACAATCAATTGATATTTAATTAACGGACAGAATCTGTCGGCGTAAATCTAAATTAAACGCCCGCGACATTGCATTCAAAGTGTTATGACAGAGGCTCCTGGGATGCACCAGCATGGCACGGTTGCTGTGCCACAGGGTAAGTAACATGGAGATGTGGCAGTTAGGGACATGGCTAGTGGGCATGGTGGGGATGGGATGATGACTGGATGACCTTGAGGGTCTTTTCCAACCTTAAGTATTCTATGATTCTATTAAAAGGCATGGGACCATGGATGTGCTCCTCTTCCTCTTCTTCCTCCTCCTTTGCATTAGGTGTCCTTGGGCTGCAATTTAGCATCACGCTTGACACTTCACAGGCCAAGATATGGGAAAAATATCCCTATCATGTATCTTTTTGCAGATCTTCCATGAGAAAATGGTTAAAGATCTCAAGGGTCTTAGACCTCCAGTGTCCTGAGTAGTCAAGCAGTAAGGAAAATATCTACCCACCGCTGGTGTCTGAGAGCTCAATTAACAAAGGAAGTGAAAGGTTTTGGGGCATGAGAGACCCAGAATTCAAATAAAGGGACTGCATTAACAAATAAAAGGAATGGTGAATCATCGCAGAATCATAGGACCTATAAACATCATCAAGTCCAGATCCTGGCTTCATACAGGATGACCCAAAACACGCAGGACATCCACTCAGCTCACATTCCTGATTAGTCACCTGTGGTAAGCATTGATTAAGCTCTGCTTTTTGATCTACAAGCACCATAGCCACAGGAGTACTCAAAATCAACCTGGAGAAGATCAGCATTTCCTATCCCTGCGCTGAGAAAGATGATGGTCCAACCTCCCTCCTCCATAGCTGCCAACCCCTCAGGCCACCAGCATCACCCCTAAGCAGGATGAAGTCCATAGAATCAAGAGGCCAGCAGACCCTACAGCTCAACTCTCCCCCATCCACCTCCCCCACCTCTCTCCTTACCCTATATGTAAATTGAAAATAACAATTAGTTTATTTTTGCTTGTGCAAATCACAGCTCGCGCTCCCAGGGAGCAGACAGCTGCCAGGGCTGTGTCGAGCTGCATGCCAACCTCGGCCTGTTACATGAATAAATAACCTAGTGCAGGGGGAAGGATGCTCTACCTGACCCCCCTCCTCCTTGTCCCCCCCCAACTCCCCCCTTCACTGCTCTCAATAAAAACAGAGAAAGCAGGGAGGGAACCAGAACCCAAGAATTCTTTGGATTTCACTGGGAAAACCATTAGGCAATAAATGGATGAGTAAATTGGGATTACTGGCACTGCGTCCTTGCTGGAGAATGTCCCATTGGGGAATTGAGGGTTGGGCAGTGCCAGCCTCCAGAACCCCACAACCTATATCCTATACCCCAAATATCATATCCCACATCTGCCATCCTGTATGTTATATCAAACATCCCACTACTCGCATCCCAAGTTCAATGTTCCATAACCTGCATCCTGTACCCCATACCCTGCATTTTATACCCCATTTCCCATCTCTTGCTTTCAACCTCACGTACCATTTCCTGCATCCCATAGCCCATATCTTGCATCAATCCTCCCACATCCTCATCCTACATCCCATATTCTTAACTCAAATGCTTCATTATATCCATCCTGTATCCCACATCCCCTATCTTGCATCTAACCTCCCACACCTTACATCCTACATCCCACCTCACCTCATTCCCCATGACTTGTACCCAGTATCCCATTCCCTGCAACCTAAATCCCATATCCTATTTCCCATAGCCTGTGTTCTGTATCCCATATCTTGCATCTAACCTCCCACACTCTGTTTCCCATCTCCCTCCATATCCACTACAATGAATCCCATAGCCCTTATCCTGCATCCCACTTCCCACCATATCCCAACACCCCATAACCTGTCCTATATCTCATATCCAACATCCCACATCCTACTTCCAATTTTCCAAAGCTCATAGCTCCCATCCAACCTCCCACATTCCAGACTCTAAATCCTGTAACCCACCTCCCACCATATGCCATATCCCAACCCTCCACACCCCATATCCTGCATCTCACCGCACACTGCTATGCTGTTTCCCCATTAATACTCTCAGTCCAATCACATTTGGAAATCTATTTTATTATTTCAGCCACCGGGAGTTGGTAAGGTCTGATGCCGTAGGTCCAATGCCTTCAAGCGCAAAGAGCCTTAAAAAATCCTGCAAAAACTCCACGCACCCGAAAGTATGGATTTGGGATCATGTTGTGCATGAGGTTTTCTTGCACCCAGGAGGATCTCAGCAGTATCAGTGCAAAAGGGACACAAGGGAGGCACAGCAATCAGCAGTTTGCTGGGAATAAATCCCAGCTGTAGGGATGAGACATGCAATTGCCAAAGCAGAGTGAGCCCAGGAGCTGTCAGAAGCAAATTAGCGATGTATTTCCAGCGTGATCTATACCTATAGGTGGAATTCTATATAGGGAACAGGGCAGCAGAGCACTGAGAAAGGAGCCAGGCATAGAGGGAGGGAAGCATGCAAAAGGCAAACTTTGGCCAACCCAGAATACAGAAATCAGAGCAATTCCCAAAAAGAAACAAAAGAGAAACAAACTCCAACCTACACCAGCAGCCGCCCTGAGCCCAGCACTGCAAACCATAGGGCTGTCATTATGCCCGTGGGGATTTAGTTTTAGTAGAGCGTTCAGTTAATTTGTACTTTTGCAGTCCTGAATTCATTCCGAGCTTCCCCAGCACGATTGAATATCGCAGGGCTGTAGCGTGGGCTCATGTTACCAAGATGTCAGGACTGGGGCAGAGTATGCCGCAGCGGCTCAGGAGCAAACCCTACAGAGGATCATTATCAATAATCGATGAGGAATAATCCAGGGGTACTTCGGCTATGACGCGTTGATACCCCATTACCAGCACCTACACGGCAGTGGGGGACAACACTGCGCTGAAATGGGTTGCGGGTGGCTTTGGAAGCTGTGATATGGATTTGGGGTAAGGAGGCGTGAGTTGCTGTAGGGTTTCAGATTGTGCCTTCCCCAGAATCACCCTTTATCCCACAGTGTAAAACCCGTTGCTGGAAGAAGGGCTTGCAGGTATTTCCCAGCCCAGCGATGTCTGAGCTGCACTGAAGTGCTGATGAAGCTTTAAAAGTGCTTTGCTGGAAGGCGGTACGGAGAGGAACACGGGGCAGCCCCAAATCCTGCAGCCTCACACAGAACCCAAAGGGTTAAGGAGCAGCATCTGCCATGAGTGAGGAAGGGTGATGAGGGACAATGTGGGTCCTCATTCTGTGAGCTGCATCCCAGGACTGCAAGGGGACAGGGAATGAGCAAAGGAGGGGATGACTCTGCCCCCAAATATCCCCAGTGGATGCTACAGTCCCCATCAGAAGCAAAACCCCACTATTAATACAACACCATGATTCGGGGGATTCCCAGAAGAAAATAATTCAAAGTACAGGGAAGAAAAATAAAAATTAAAACAAAAAGGAGTGTGGGTCACTACTGTGCCTGGAAAACTGCGAGGTGAAGGGAAGCAAGTGCCGCTGCAATCACTAAAATGTGTGGATAGGGGACGTGGGAGATGGACCTGTTCCCATAGACCAGGAAATGGAGAGGGGGAATAAAAGAAGAGTGCTTAGTCCCCAGAATACCCACACTCTGCAGGATCAGTGGGGGGAAGTCATCGTGGGGTGGCAGACCGCAGGGTGAGATCCCTTATGGCAACATTCCTCCCAAAACGCCGTGGCCGATGCTGCTCCCACGTCCCAGAACGGAGCTCGGTGAACCCCACAGATGCAATGGAGGCACCAAGGAAGGAGGAATGGGGACAGAGATGGGGTGGCCAAGATCAGGGGCACTCACACCGGGTGTTACGATTCAGGGAAGCGTTGGTCCCAGACCCCTTCTTCTCCCTCTCCTTCCCCGGACCCTCCTTATATAATCACGGAGCCAACAGTTGGAAATACGCTCCAAAAACGCACCAAAGAAAAGGAGGGGGATGTGGTTAATGTGGGGGAATTGGCTGCACCCCAACGGGGAGCCGTGATACACTGCCTCAAAAAAAATAGCGAAGAGAGGAAGCGGTGTCCCAAAAAGAAGCCAAATCAGGCTGCACAGACTGGGGTGGGGATAGCAATGCTTTCAGGCATTACATAAGGATAGGAAAAAGGAGTAACCAACCCCAAAGACCCCACAAAGCTTTCAGCCCCAGCGCGTGGCACAAGGACCCCCCCCATGCAGCCCAGCTCCCAGCACAAAAAGCCAGCCTGACAAAAAACAGCTGGGGTGCTCCCCAGGAAAAAAAAATAATAATTTGAAAAAAAAAAATAAATAAAGGCATTTTTGATCCTGAAACATCCAAAACAAATGGGGAAAGTAGGATGGTAGGGAGTTGGGGTTTTTTCCACGTCGGGAAGATGATTTACGGTAGGTGCCAGGGAGGGACCACAGTGCAAGTAAGCAAAAAAAAAACAAGGAAAAAAATAAAATGTGTATATAATTAAAAATATATATTAACGAGCTCCGAAATAGGCTGTTCTGCAAACTGCCCCGCAGTGTCCGCTGTCCCAGCGTGGTTGAAAAGAAGCTGGATTTGCACAGCGATGGCAGCGCAGAGCGGAGACACCGGGAACACACAGCCCCGTCCGATTCCAAAAGAACTACAACCCTGAGCCCTGAATCTTTCCCTTAGGGGAAAAGTCCACTTTTGGGTTGACACCTTTTCCCACAAAGTAGTTCATTTTACTGTTTTCTTTATGGGAAAAAAAAGAAGAAGTCAGTTTTGGAGGTTTTCCTTTGGAGGAAAAGTCTAATTTTTTTGTTTTGGTTCATTTTCAATTTCTTTTTCTTAATCCTTTGCTTAAAGAAAAAAAAAAACTTAAAAGACAGCAGCCAAAAGAGAGGGAAAAAAAGAAAAAGAGAATAAAATTAAAATTTATTACCATTTAAAATCAAGCTCGGTTGAGCTGAGGTCCAACAGGATCCGCAATCCCCGCGTTGGGACGGAGGTGACTTTTCAGTGACCATGGGGACAAAGGTCTCCGGGGCGTACAGGACCCAGGGATTAGGGAATGCCCGGCTGGAAAAAAAAAATAATAAAGGCAGAAAAAGTGAAAAGCAAAAAGCACAGCGGGGCAGAGTCAGGGGCACCGCTCCCCCTTTCGGAGGTGAAGCCGGCAACGATGGAAAACAAAGAGTCACCCAACGAGCCCCCAACACGGAAAAGGGGAAACACAACCCAACCCCAAAGCGAAAGGCAAAGCGTCCACGCGTCAGAGAACAACTGACCCAGGCTTTAGTTGAATATAAGTTTTTTTTTTTTTTTTCTTTTCTTTTTTCTCTTTTTATCTTGATGCAACATCGTTAAAACCGTCACAAATCGAAACAACAGGTCGTTAAAAACGCTCCGCACGATCAGTCCCTAAAATGCACCAAAACTCACTTCGTCGGAAGACCCACGCGGGTTTCTCCTCCCCCCCCCCCAACTCCGTGAATAATATCAGTTCTCCCCCCAAAAAATTCTATTTTTTTTGTGTGTGTGTGTGTGGTTTCTCCTTTCTTAAATAAGCGACATTTAAAAAACAAAAACAATCAAAACCCCCGTTCCTCCCGCTTCCACTCCCAGCACATTGCACAAATTCTACTTTCCTTCCCCCCCCCCCCCCCCCCCCCCCTCCGATTCTCTTTTTGCGCAGAGAAATAATGTGCATTTTTTCCCCTCTCCTTTTGCCAACACCGACTTTAAAATAATTCGTTTCCCGAGGGTTAATAAATAAATCTGGTGCATAGTGAGATAGCAGCAACCGTTCGCAGTTCATATATTACTCTATTGCCTTTCAGGTCGCCCTAATTGTTACCTCTTTTCCCACCCCCCCCCTCCCCACCTCCCTTTTTTTTTCTTTTACTTTTATTTTTAAGAGCATAGATAATTTTAAATCTCTATAAAACAGTATCATTTAACCCAATCGATTCCTGTATATAGTGCATTCGGCTTCCTCCCAACATCATTAAATTAACTCGGATATTATTTGCATGCTATTACATACAAACTTTTAAGACTCGTGTTCTTTTTTTTTTGTCTTTTTCTCTTTTTTGTCTTTTTTTTTTTTTTGTCGTTTAAAAGGATTTTTTCTTTTTTTTTTTTTTTTTTCTTTTTTCTTTTCCTTTTTCCTCCTCATAAATCACGAAGCAAAATATAGGCTCAGGAAGAAAACAAAACAAAAAGCAGAAAAAAAAAAAAGAAAACAACCCTAAAAACTCAACTAGTTTCTACATATGTACAAGGGGTGAATAAGTTAAAGAGTGGCTCAGGTTGGGGTGCGGGTGGTGGGGGCTGGGCAGGGCACAGCGCTGCCAGACCCCCCCCCCCCCCAACCCCTCTCCCCCCTTCAGGAAGATGCACAGGGGCACCCCAAAATTAACTCATAATAATAATGAAGGATAATTAAAGGAGGGGGTTGAACACGCAGGGTGGAGGGGGCTAGTGCTTTGGGGGCGGCACGCCGTACACGTCCCGCATGCAGGCTGGCTCCATGTCCGCTGTCCTTCCGCCCCTCTCCCAGGACCCCCCCCCCCTCTTTGATCCAGTCCGAGTCCTTATGGGGTCGGGATCCCAATTCCCCGTATTTTCGGAAGAAAATAATCATTTTATACAAGCGGATTGTTTTGCTCTCCCCATACAAGGGGTCTATAGGATGCCCACCCCCCCCCCCCCCTTCCCAAGACCCCAGCTCGAGTCCCTAATGGAGGTGGAGGATGGGGTCCCATTTCCCCCAATTTTTTGGAAGAGTTTTTTTCTTTAATGCAAGCAGATCGTTTACTCTTCCCGGATAAAGGGTCTATAGGATGAGGGTCTATAGGATGTGCCCCCGTCTCCCCACACAGGGGGGGTTCTATGGGATGTATCCCCCTCCCTTTCCAGTCTAAGTCCTGATGGGGTTGGGAAGGGGGGGGGGGGGTCCCGTTTCCCCATACTTTCGGGGCAACTTTTTCAGCAGAAAATAATATATATATATATATATATTTTTATACAAGCAGATCATTTGCTCTCCCCACACCCGGGGAGGGGGGGAGGGGGGGGGTTTGAAGAGGCATCGCAGTGTCACCCCCCCCCGCCTCACCCCAACCCCGGGCTCACATGAAGAAGTCAGCAGCAGTAGTTTTTGGGGCTGCGGGAGGGGATGGCTCCCGTGGGAAGCCCCGCGCCGCCAACTTCTCGTACTTCTCTTTGTACAGATCCCTCTCCTTGGCCAAACGGGAAACTTCTTGCTTCAGTTGCTCCACTTGGCTCTGGAGCTGACACTTCTCGTTCTCCAGGATGTGCCTCTGCTGGACCCGCTTGTAGCGACAGGACTGCGCGTAGCCGCGGTTCTTCAAGGTCCTCCTCTTCTGCTTGAGGCGGATCACCTCCTCCTTGCTGAATCCCCTCAGCTGCCGGTTGAGCTCCCGCACAGACATACTCACCAACTGGTCGTCGGAAAACCGCTCCTCCAAGCGCAGGTGGTGGTGGTGATGGTGGTGATGGGCATTGTGGTGGTGGGCGGCCGGGGGCAGCTCCTCGCCCCCAAAGGGCTGAGGCCGGAACGACTCATAGCTCTGATGGTGATGATGGTGGTGGTGCGGAGCGCCGATCAGCGCTTCCACAGCATCCTCCGGGGTCAGGTTGAGAGCTTCGGGGTTGAGGTGGTGTTGGTAGCCCGACATCCAATACAGCTCCTCCAGCTGCGGTTTGGAGCCCAGGGGAGCGGCGGTGGGACCGGCACTCGGTTGCCCACCGGGGCTGGGAGCGCAGAAACTGGGCGAGGAAGGCACGGAGGAGCACGGGGTGCTGAGAGGGGTGGAAGAAAGCGAACCAGCAGGCAGGCGGTGGCACAGCCTCTCGGCCTCGGCCGGTTCTTTCTTCACCTCGAACTTCATCAGGTCGAAATCGTTGACGTATTCGATGGCGAGGGGGCTGGTGGGCAGCTCCGCGGTCATGGCCAACTCCGAGGCCATCTCAGTCCATGGAGTTGAAAAGGTCCCCCCCGCCGCTCGGAGCGGGGCTGGGAGCAGGGAACCTCTGCCGAGGCTCCTCAATGGGGTGAGATCGGGCTGTCCGAGGTGGAAACCTTTTATTTCCCCCCCTGCCTTTTCGGGCTCCGATGGGGAGGGGGGGTGGGGGGGGTTCACCTCTCTTCTGACAGGATAGTGCTCAGGGACCGGGATGCAGCCAAAATCCAGAGAAGGTCCAATGAGGTTTTGCTAAAGGCTTCAACCCCGGGGTCCCGGGAATCTCCGACGTGGTTTCGCTTCAGCTTAACTCTCAGCGGGTCTCTGCCACCGACTTCAGCCCAGCTGCAGGGATCCTCCGATGGGAGCTTCGTCGCCGAGTTCAGCTCAACTCTGGGAAGCCTCCAGCGAGGTTTTGCTTCAACCCAACTCCGGGGAAAACCTCCGACGGAACCGTTCCTGGGAACTCCGCTCCAGGATTCAGCCCGGTTCCAGGGAAACTCCGTCGGGTTTTTGCTTCAGTCCAACTCCGGGCACTTCTGATGAGGGCTTTGTCGCCGACTTCAGCCAAACTCCAGCCAAAACTCCGACGGTGTTCGGCTTCTGCTCAGCTCCAGCAAATCTCCCGGTGGGGTTCACGCTGCCGACTTCAGCCCCCAACTCCGACCAACCGGTGATTCCCCTCCAAGATCGCAGCCCAGCTCCGGAGAAACCTCCGACGGTTCTCTATATCGCGGACTTCAGCTTCAACTCCGCCGAACCTCCGCTGGGGTCCCGTTCCGTATCGGCCTCTCGCACCCCGACGGAGCTTTTCCTGCCCTCTAAAGCCCCTCACCGGAGCTCAACCTCAGCTTCTCACCCCGGCAAAGCACCGCGGGGCGCTCAGTGCGGGATGCCCGGAGCTCTCTGCGGTTCCTCCGCTGCCTCCCAATGGCGAGCAATGGGGCAGACGCCCAGCCCGCCCCTTCCTGCCTTTCTCCCTTGGCACCTGCCCCAGCCCCACCTCCCCGGGGCTGTGAGCCTTCCTCCACCCTCCTCCTCCTCTTCTCTCCACCCCTCCCCCGGAGTACACGGGGGCGGGGGAACGCACCCCTTCCCCTTATCCCACCCTCACCCTCCGCCGCGCAGCGCTGAATGGAGCCCTCCGCTTTATATACGGAGCGAGCCCCTCTATCCCCGCCCCCGAGGGCGGGTCTTAGGGTCCGTCATCCAATCAGCGAGGCGAACGCCCGAGGATATTTGCATATCCCCATGGCAACGCCCAAGGGTGGCTGTCAATCAACTAGCGGAGGGTGCTCGGGAGTCCCGCAGGAGGGTGGCATAGAGCTTTCCCCTATGGGTGCCCCCTCCCCCCACCCTATAGGGTGACACCACTATGGGCACCCCCGTGTCCTCGCACCCACAGCTCTCAGCCACCACCCCGAGCACGTTGCGAGGATCGAAACGGTGGAGGAAAACCTCAGTTTCCACCCAAAGGACCCCCCCCAAAAAAAAAAAAATAGAAAAAAGAAAAAGAAAAAGCAAACGAGATTTATTCGCCCCAAATTTCACGTGGTCCCTTTCATCCCACACGGACTGGGTGACAAATATGGGGTCAGCCCCATTCCCCGCTCACTTTTCCCTCTTGGGGGGGAATGCTCAGCATCCTTCCCGTGGCACGGCCACCCCCAATAATTGATGGAATCCCTTTTTAGGGTTTTCCCACCACCTGTTGGCTTTCAGGGAGAATGCCCAACCACCAACCCCTGCATTCAGCGAGGAGGTGTTGCACGGATTATTATTTTTTATGGTTTTGTGCCGTAGGGTGAGAAGCTGAGGCTGCTGTGGATCTTCAGTGGGTCTTCCAGGTGGGGGGAAAAAAAAATAAAATTGATAAAATCGGGGTGAAAAGCACCAAAAAAAAAAATGTCACCTGGGCATCTCCGAGCTGTGGCATCACTTTGAGGAATGACCGCAGAGTGAACAAAGGGGTGAGCACGGGGATTGTAGGGCTTTCGGTCTATAGGGTGAACACAGAGGTTATAGGGTGAAGATGCATCCCAGTGCATGGGATCCCATAGTGTTGGGATGCTGCTGGGTGCTGAGCATCCTTTGGGATGTGGTCCAGGTACGGGTGCTGCTCCCAGCCCTGCCACCTCGTGGCTGGTGGGGCTGCAGCATGGGAGGGAGGAGGGAATTAAGGAGCCCCAGCACCTGGAGAGCTTTAGGGTTAATGATAATGGGGTCAGGAGCAGTGTTAGAGGGGTTAGGGCTGGTGTGGGGATGCACACCGGAGCCAGGGATAAGGGCACGTGGCACGATGTGTCTGAAGGAAGCTGAGGCATGGGGATGCCACCATGGCCCCGAGTGTGGATCATCTCCATCCCATGGGGTCCTGGATGCCACCATGACACGACCACAGCCTGACCTCAAAGGGTGGACCACCTCTATCCATCCCCTCCATCCACACCCACCCATTGGGCTGGCATAGACCCCAATGTGAGGACTTGGGGATGGGAACACAGTTGTTCTCATTTTCCTTCTGAAGGCTGGATTAATGGGATCAAAGCAAAGAAAACCTGCTGCATCCCAAGCAGTTAAAACCAGAAACCATTTATATCTCTGCACGAGTTACCAATATCCCCGATATTTATCTTCCAGTATATCCAACATCTTTTTAACACTTCCAAAATCTAATGGTGATATTATGGGGTGCGATGCACAGGGACCATGGGATGGAGGTGATATAAAGTTGGGAGGGGTGGGAGGATGCAAAAAGGGCAACGGATGGTCTTGCAGTGCAGTGCAATAATAAAAACCCTTCTTGTAGGGTGTTTTAACCATGTTTTCTTGCACTCTTCCAGCTTGGAAACCACCAGGAATGAGGTGGAAAAAAGGAAAAATGCCCTGAAAATTTGAAAATGGAATTTGCAACACCACCACAACCCCCAGCATGGGGGAGGTTGTCACAACCCAGTGGGTGCCACCTCCTGTGAGCATCCTTGGGGTACCCAAATGGAATCACCAGCAGTGGACAGGAGCCACAGAGGGATTAGGATCAGGCCAGGATCCAAGCGGGCCCATCGCTTGGCCCTGGGTATTTTTAGCCCCCATCCCTTCCCTCCCCACCACGTCACATTGGTCATCTAAGTTTACTCGCAGGCGGTCGAGTGACATAACCAGGTTGGAGGGTATGGGATGGAAGCGGGATAGCGTCACCCTTTTGCTTTTAGCTCCCGTGGCCCTTTAACCCCTGGAGTATGGCTGGGCACCAAGATCCCATATCAGCGCTGCCTCAGTTTCCCCAAATTGCTCTCAGATTTGGCAGGGTGCAGAAGTGGGGACACCGGGACGTGCACCCCAGAAAGTGGTGGCATCTCAAATGCTCCATCCCGGTGGCCATCCTCTGGCCACCCACCCAGCAGAATAATCCTAGAAAGGTTAAAACTGTGAGAAGACAGGGCAGGGGGAGGAGGGCTGGGGGCAGCCACCCTGACGATGGGCAGAAAAGTGAGCTCGAGGGCGATGCTACCCTGGCACCTGCTTCCCCGGCAGGGGACCAAGAGCTGTGCCAGCAGCCCTGGCCCACGCCCGAGGGTTTTCCAGGAAATGTTTATGGTGCCCTAGAGAAATACTGCCCCGTATCCCCCCTCCCTCCTCCTTCTGCTGTCCCATAGGGCTGGGCTCACGCAATGCTTTCTTACCCTAAGGCAGCATCCAAGAGGAATGGGTAAAACCCCACTGCGCCCAACACCACTGTGTCAACGCTTGGCCAACGCTCCTGGCCACCGTCACCTTGCAGTGGTCATCCCTGGGGACCTTGCCACTCATCACTATTGGTGAACTGAGGTTTCTGATTGGGAAACCGTGTTTCTTGAACGCCTCTAGGGATGGTTACTGCACCACCACGATGGACAGCCCGTTCCGATACATCACCACTCTGTCTGAGAAGGAATTTCTCAAAATACCTGAATTTTCAGCTTGGGGTGGAGGTACTGCATAAAAACCCCAAAAGTTGGAAGATTTGGGTTTTCGTGCTCAGCTTCCTCAAGGGAACCATGTGGGACATTTGTGCCCATTTCCCACCCACTGCATGTAGAGTCGTAACGCCGAAAGATGAGCAAAGGCTCCAGGCAGAAACTCTTTTATTTAAATACAAAAATGCACAAGTTAATAAAGGACATTTAGTAACAACGGGGACGACAACAACTTTATTTAAAACAAAACAAAACCAAACAAAACAAATGAGAAAATCCGTACACAATGCTTGGTTGAATTTTCCCATAGAGACGGTCACACGAAACCCCAAATCGGTGCAGAAAGCAGAAGAAGGGTGGAGCAATATAGGGTCCCCCACTCTAATTTCTCTGTCCTTCTTCAAGAGGTGACAGGCATCGATGACACAGTGCCTTTGGTGACCTGCCATGCCCCAAGTCACCCGAGCCATGTGTTGGGCATTTGGGGTGAAACACGACCTGGGGCTCTGCCTGCCATAAATCCCCTGACCCCCCTCCTTTTAGGAGCTGGGCAGGAGGGAGCCTTACAGTGTCCCCTCCCCCTCTCCACCCCCAATTCTATGGGGTGCACGCACCCAGCTCCTCTGGGGGATGTTCTGGGTGTGAAAATGCGGCCATCAGCTTTATTGGAGCTGTTGTACACCTGAGCCTGCGGCAACACGGTGACACTGTCATCCATCCCATGGCCAAGCACACCTGGGTGCCTGCTCCCTGGAGACAACAGAGCTGGCACCCCCCCACTGCCTTTTGTGTTGGAAATGCCAGAGGTGGGGGCTCACTCATCCAGTGGGATGAGTGGGGTGATGCCACGAGCATTGGGACCAAGCAAAATGTGTCTGCAGTGCAAAGACTGGCACGTGCACGTAGAGCTGCGGCACTTTCCCTATGGGGCACACAGTCCTAAACTGTAATGCTGCTGCCATTTCCCCACAGGGCTCTTAAAATGAAATCTGCCCTAAGGTACTGCCTAACAGATAGGCAAATCTTGCTGTTTAAGGACAACGGATGAGCAAATCTTGCCCCTTGGCATCTCTTGGCAAGGGTTGACCTGTCTTTTGTGTCAGGGAGCAGCATCTGCCACCCCAATACCACTCTGAGAATGGAATCCATGGATGCAAAAAATCACGTCAGCATTCCAAATGCTGCAGAGCCAGCAGAAATCTGCTTGGCAGAGAGCTCTTCACACACCCCTAAATCACAGACAAAGGCATGGAGCAGGAAAACCAAAATCTGGCCAACAGATCGAGCACTATCGACAACCATCACTGCCTCCATCCATCCGCACAACGGCAGCCATCAGATCCACGATCCATCTTTGATCAGCCCGTTGCTCTACAGGAGGAGGTGAAACAAGAGCTGAGATTGGCACAACTTGTCACACAGATCAGGGCTGGTGCAGGGGAGCATCAAGGGTCAGGATGAACAGGCACCCCTCTAGGAGATAGGATGCTGCGAGATATCAGATTAATAATGCAAGAGGGGCAGCAGTTGAGGTTGTGCCCATGATACACCAAGCAGTTACACCACTGCTGTTATTTCCTACCAAGCTGGGAGCTGCTTTTGCTCTCATCTGGATTCACAGGGGGCCCAGAGAACCCCCAAAAAAGCTAGTTAGGATCTCCAAGAGAGCAAAACCCTGATGGGGACATGTAGCAGTGGTCTGAGCTAAGTGCTGCTCCTAAAAATAAGGGATGGAGCAGGACTCAGGTGGGCTTTTGGCATGAAAACTGCAACCCGTGTGGGGACTTTGTGTCATGCTTACCACGATGACTTGAGACCACCAGGTACCTCATCCCAAATAGAGCGGGGGGTCTGGATGCAGGCATATGGCCAAGGATGACCACAGGGTACTTGTGTCCCACATCCAAGCAGCACCCATGTGCTTGGCTGGTTGAACATCTCCACTCTTTACCCTCCCCAGGAGCCTTAAATAAGCCAACTTAAACCAGAATTTATTCCCAAACTTAAAATACTTCAACAAAACCACCTCCCTGAGGGGCGGGGTTGAGGGAATGCTCCTCCACGCCGCTGCCAGACTCTCTGGTGAAACGATATCCCAAAAAAAAAAAGAAGAAAAAGAGGGTGCCATGTCCTGGCATGGTGTCCTGAGGTAGGTGCCAGGCGATGCCTGGCTCGGTGTTTCCTGAGCTGGTCAGCTGCTGCACGGACAATGGTCACAGCCTGGGCTTGATTTGTAGCTGTTTGCCTGGAAAGGAGGAAAGAAAAAAAGGTGGCAAGTATCCCTCAGTGCCTCTAAGGCTTTGTGTTCCACCTTCAGAAGGTGGCATGGGGAAAGGTCTCACCTCTACTACTGCCCTCCTCAAGAGTGGTGCTTTCAGAGCCCCGCAAGGTCACCCACATTGAGGTCCTTTTCCATTTGATGCCACCTGGAAGGAGAAAGGGACAAAAAGAGGAGAACGTCACCAAAGTCCCTGCCCTCTCTGTCTAATTGCCCATGGGTTGAAGGTTGGACTAGATGATCACATTGGTCTTTCCAAACTTTATGATTCTATGACCTCTCTATGGGAGCTGCCTTTCCTTGAAGGAGAGTGTGTCTCGAAACTGAGACCTCATCTACAGCTGGCTCTGGTGTGAGCAAGGCTTTCTGCAGCTTGGGGTTGGATGATGCTCCACTACTGCCCTTACAGCTGCTATCGAGGACACACATCCACATGGTGTGGACTGGTGTGTCTGTCTCTTGGGATGTGTATCCCTCCTAAAACAGATGTCATCCTTTGGGGTGGCCAGGATGGAGCTCACTGGTTCTCCAGATCCCCATTAAGCATCCTCAGCCCCCAGTAAGCAGCGTGGAAAGAAGGCACCTCCCACCACAACACAGTGGGTTGAATTTGTTGTAAGCTCCCAAAACTATGGTCAAAACATAAAGTAGATGAATCTTTAAGCTGCAGCACAAGGCTTGCTCACAGGCGAAGAGCAGAGCACCAGGAAGCAAGAGGTTAACTCACTCTTGGTAGTTGGTCTGGGGACATTCCTGTCACCCTGGAGACACAGAACCACAGAGTGGGTTCGACAGCATGGGACCTTCAAGATCTTTCAGTTCCAACCTCCTGAAGTGGGACATTGCAGGGGGGACAGGGACCCATGACTCGAATGTGCTCAGAGGCACCCGCAGCCATCCGAGCTGCTAATCAGCGATGATGAGATAGCAAGAGGGAAAAATGATAACCAAAAAACCTGCCTGGGGATTTGGGGCTGCATAGCTGATGGGTTTCACGACCCCGCGATGACAAGCCCGGTGATAAATCGCCGCTGCCCGTGAAGTCAGGAGGGGGTTTAGGGATTCAGTCAGCACAGCAATGAGAATAGATCCGGAGCTCCAGAGAGTGCTGCTGCCATCTAGCTGGGTCCCAGCACACAGGGCTGGAGGATGCTCTCATGCAGAGATTTGAGGGATAAAAGCTCAGCCAACCCTCGGGTATCCCTGAGTGCTCTGGAGTGTTGTTTTGGAAGGTGAGTGTGGAGATCTGTAGAAAGCAATGCCTCTGTGGGGTGTTCACACCATCAACAAGCTCAGCTTTGGTCTGAGCAGGGACTTTCTGTTCTTGGTTTCCAGCTGCTGCTCTGTTCCCAGAGGGCATCTCTGGGTTTTAGGTCCCCCTAGAACCTCCTCATTACTTCTCATCCAGCACTCCCTTGGAAGAGCAGGTGAACAAACTTCTTTTTAGGTGCTTAACACATGAGAGAGACAGCTGGGAACAAAGCAGCAACAAGGGGCAAGAATGGAGGATAACAAACCATGTCTCAGTATGCCCAGAACACCTTAAAGAGAGTCCCAGATACTCCTATAAAGCAGAAATCCATTTTGGAGATGATCCTTCTGTAGGACAGCCCCAAGCACACCCCATGGTGGACACCTCTGTCCTCCTTTGTTTTGATGGTAATGTATCTTTCTGCAGAGTTTCTCATACTCTGTTTTCTCCTATTTTCTCCCTGGAGAGGTGGCTATGGGATTCTACCTACTGGGCAAGAACTTTCCTACCAGGGAGGCAGAAGCATGATGGCCAACTCGAGGGAGGACAAGACGCTGAGACGAACATGGAAGGGAGAAGGAGGTTCACCCAGGAAAAGGGATCCACAGGTTGCTGAGCAATGAGACCTACTTGGAGAAATCCCTTCTCATTTGGGACTACATGAGAAGAACATAATGGAGGAGTCAGAAAGAATTCATTCCAAGCCCTAAACAAATGTTCTGGTTTCAAGTACTACGTGACTGGTTTCTGGTTTGACCTCAGTCCATCTTTTTAGCCATCCAAAGCACCTCATTTCAGAAGATTTCTTGCAAAACTAGCATCCTCAAACCAGATCTGGCTCTGGAAAGCCCACAAACACATCCTCCAGGAGCCAGGGGAGCAGCAGGACATGTCTGTGAGCTGTTCTTCCCTTCTAAACTTGGGTAAACAAACTTGCTCAGAGTCTACAGTGCTGTGGCAGTGATACATAGCTTTGGAGCTAATTTATGTAAAACAAAGAGGGCTCATTTAGCACCTTTCCACCCTTAATATAACACCCATACATCAGAGGGCTGCACGGCAGTCACGACGGCCTCAGCTATTAGTCACCTGTGACGCAGGCTAATATGGCTTTGAGGAATGGTGACACGAGCAGCTCAAACCTGCTGAGCTTCCCAAGACACTCCCAGTTGGAGTCAGACCTAATGATCCTTATGGGCCCCTTCCCATTTGGGATATTCTGGGATTCAATTTTCCAGCTTCCCAGCAATTTGGGGTGTGCAGCATGGTATTCCCATTGGGTATGGCAGAAGAGGTGCAGTGCTGCTGCCCATCAACACCAAATGGGGGAATCATAGAATCATTTGAGTTGGAAGGGGTCCTCAAAGATCATCTAGTCCTCCTCCTCCACAATGAATAGGGACACATACAGCTAGATCAGAATGCTCAGAGCCTTATGACCCTGAATGCCTCCAGGTTACAGGGTTTCCACCACCTCTCTGGGCAACCTGTTCCAGTGCCTCACCACCCTTACTGGAAAGAACTTATTCCTTATATCCAATCGAAACCTCTTCTTTTTTCAGTTTGAAACCATTTCCTCTTCTCCCATCACAACAGATTCCGCTGAAGTCTGTCCTCTTCTCTCTTACAGAGAGAAAATCAGCTTCTCCCTATTGCTGCCCCATGAGGACCGCATCCTTGATTTGATGGGAAAGCCAGAAATGGCTCAATTCCCTCAATGGAGCCCGAAGAAACTTCATTAGCTAACAGTGGCACAGCAGCATGAAAACCACACTTTGCAATTCAAAGCAAATATTGTTACAAAAGGAGAAATATAGATTTATTCTTGGGGAGGAAAAAAAAAACCAAACAAACCACAAAACAACACAAAACAGCCAACAAAACAAACAAGAAGCTAATTTTTAAATCGACCACAATTAACTTCCTGACTTCTGCACAGAGCTGGGCTTTGATTTTAAACATATTCTTCCACAATGATGAAGATGTCGCATCAAGTGACTTGGTTTGGAGGGCATGGTGGGGATAGGTTGGGGTTGGACTTGATGATCTTGACGGTCTAATCCAACCTTAATGATTCTATAAGTGGGCATGGTGGGGATGGGCTGACAACTGGACTTGATGATCTTGGTGGTCTTTTCCAGCTTGAATGATTCTATGAAAAACTGCAGCTGGGGTGTAAAGCTGAGCAGTAATGAAATAAAACCAAAGCACATCGTAAACGAGCAACTAAGCGTGGGCAAAGCTCAGTTTCCCACTCTGACTCTGGGATGGAGATGGTCTTACTGCTGCTCCCGGAAAGGATGGGGCAAGGGATAGGGGGGATTTCATCAAGAAGTCGGCCCCGCGCTGGCAGACAGAACTACATTTTCTGCTTTTGTGCATGGTAGATTCTGCAAATGGCGTGATCAATCTTGGGTCGCATCTCGCGCGCCTTCACTCTCTCCCACCCCCCCTTGCATTTCGGGAGCGACGCAATCCATCTTCCAGGAACCAGGTATATAATTTCTAGTTAGCGAAAGCAGGGATAAGAAGCCCCTTTTTCATTACGATGATTGAACTGCTTCCAAAGAGAGGAGCAGGGCCGGATCACGAGCCCTCCGCGCGGAGCTGAGTTGCTTTTGCTGAGCTTGTCAGCCTCGCTGGAGAATTAGGACTTCCAGCGTTCTTCCTTTTGATGAAAATCAACATTTATTTTGCCTAAGCCTAAGAAGGTGTCAGGCAGATGGAGAAACTTGCCACTCTTCACTGGGAGAAGGGAGTGAAAGAAGGAAATCTAATAGAAATATATTATCAAGTCCGAGGAGTGGACACGGCAGTAAATCACACTTCAGGTGGCACCATTATATTTTTCAATAAAACCAGGCTTCCCCCAGACATATCCTCACCAAGCAGCTCCAGCTGCACCCAAGTTAAACAAGATTTGCTTCAACCAGATGCTGAGATAAGGGGGAGAAGGGATTTAAAGGGACACTGCCAATGGGGAAGTCCCTTGGATGGGGGAAAAAAGGAGTGAGGTGTCTCTGGTCCCTGTCCCCAGATCCCCTCTTTGCCGATGGCTGAGAGTTGAAAAATGATTTTCTACTGCATTTTTTGAGGTTGGGAGATGGGGCATGGAACCATTCTGGGAGAAGGACAGCAGCCAAAAACATTCTGCATCTGCCAGGGACCATGTGACAGATCTGCTCCACGAGTAGAGGATGTTCAAATCGTGAAGTGACGGGATGCGGGGAAGATGGAGAGCACTGAGAAATCTCAGTAGCAGCTTTCCAAATTCCTCCACCAAAGTATAAAAAGCTTTGCCAGAGAGAAAGCTGGTTGTTATAAGGATGCATTCCCACTCTCCCAGCCAAACCTGAGTGCAATGGGACATTTTGTCTCCATTCCTTTCCCGATATGAAGAATTCGCCCTTTGCTGCACCCTGTCAGGCTCTGTATAGGGCCAGAAAATAGCCCCCTAGGAGCTCTTCTTTTGCTAACGAGACAGCTGCAATTAGCAGAAGAGCAGTGCTTTGACAACATCCCAATTATTAATACAATGGGAAGCAAAGGGAATGCTCAGAGCACCAAGATACATCCCAGCACCTCACAGTTGGTACGCAAACTAGATGGAGAAATTTCTCCCCCAAATTCCACATGCATTTTTTCACCCAGCCTGGAGAAAACATCCTTTACCTGCTCCCCAGCCACCTCATCTGTCACAATGATGACAAAGAGGTTTGATCTTGGGCAACACCGAGGCTGCCTCCTAGCCTGTGCGTGATGTACGGAGCAATTTCCCATGCTGTTGTGTGCAGTGGAAGTGGGCAGGAAGGAATAAATCACTGCACTTGAGATACACACAGATGGAGATAATAAATACGTATGATGCCATAGGTAGGATACTACCCCTACACTTAACCCTGCAGCCTGAGACCTGCACTGAATCCAGAGAAGAACTTCACTGAAAACTCACCCCGGTGCTGCTCAACCATCAATCCAATACCAACATACCACTAAACCATGTCCCTCAGTGCCACATCTACCCTTTATTTGAAAACCTCCAGGGATGGTGATTCTGTCCGCCTTCCTGGAGGACTGGAAACATGCAAGCAGTTGGGTCCAGGCTGGGAAATCAGAATGAGTACTGTCACATGAGGGATGAGAAAGAGGGTTCCAGTTCAGATGGAGAGCCCCATCAGAAGAAGTCACGGCACTGACTGGGTTCACTGGAAGTTTCAATTAAATTGGACACTGTGCGATAAGAAAATTAAATAACCCTAAGGAATAACCCTGAGGAACACAGCCCTCAGCCAGATCCACTGATCTGGCTCCACAACTTGAACTTCTCATCCCTACGAGTGCCTAGGAGGCGTGAAACAAGCAGGGGTACAGCAAAAAGTCATGAGCTATTGCCACCCTTTGGGTGATGCATATAGCAAGACCTCCAGAAAGGTTCCTCAGAAGTGAGGAGGCCCAGCAAAGAGCTTCAACAGCACCAGCAGTTGGGGAGGCCCCCCCCAGGACCCAGTACTACTTGGAAATGGAGTTCTGGTAATGTAAGGAATTTGGAGGAGGGATATACAGAACAGGAGCAGGAATCGGCAAGACGGTGGGACAGTTTACGGTTGGACTTGATGAACTTGGAGTCCATTTCCAAGCTTAATGATTCTATGAGTGGGCACGGCAGTGAGGGGTTGACAGCTGGATTTGATGACCTTCGAGGTCTTTTCCAATCTTAATGACTCTTCCCTGTGTCAGGTTGTAGGAAACAGAGAGCCTATTTCAGGAGTTGATCTCACCTAAAGAAGTCACAGAGGTGAACCAGTTACAGGTGCAACCATTGCTTCGTGACTTCACCATGACCAAAATCTTTTCCAAAAAGGGGCAATGATCCCACCAGGAGGACCAAGAACTCTGTGCCACCATGCACACTACCAGCCAGGACTCAGATCCGTGGAGGAGTCCAATACAGCTCAGACACCCTCTGAATGTAACCAGGATGGAAGAGACAGAATTGGGGTTTTCTTGCTGAAGAAGAGCTTAACAAACACTGAAGCAAGTCCAGTGGAGGCCACCAAACTGGGTGGGGCTGGAGGTCAAGGAGATGCTTGTGACAACACTAAAAAAGCAGTTCCCTGTATTTTACCCAAAATACTTCCTCCCAGGTCCTAACAAGAGGAGCAAAATGTAGTGCTGGCTCCCACTACCTTTGGATCACCCCTTTCCATTCAACCCTTTCAACACCTACATCTAGAAAGCAGATGCTTTCTAGAAGGCTTCGGGGCACCTTCTGCCACTTAATCCAAAGGGTTGTTTTGGCATCTGCCTCATCCAGCTGCCAAAATAGTTTTGGAGGAAAGAGCTTGTGGCAGAAGGAATGATGAGGGGGATGCTGTAGGTGGTGGAGAACAACGGGACCTTCCACGTGGCATCCTATCAGGATCCTTGATATGAGGGGAACCAATCATGGTCATGTAAAGGGCTGGGAGCAGCAGAAGGGGAGATGTTTGAGTCTAGCACTATGGGGCTGCCATCCCATGCAGCCCCATGGCCACAGCAAAGCAGGAAACACGGCACGGATTTGGGTGGGGAGGGCAGCCCGCTGGGATTTGCGTTTTCAAAGTTATTCCTCCAGAAGTGAAAGCTGTAAACAAAAATAGAAGCGCTGCACCTCGACGAATTCCTCCAAAGCAAAAGTGTTTGAGCGTGCTCAGCGGAGCCGTTAAAAAAGACTGTAGCGAGCATCTTCCATTAACGTTACGACCGTGAAATATGACAATAAAATGATAGCCGTATGGTCGCAAATTTGCAGCCCGCCGAGTTGCTAGGGGTTTATCGTCACTCAAACGTGCAGAGAGCTGTAAAATGTTTACAGAAAGGGTCGTTTGCAGCTATAAAATCCTCTTTTCTCTCCTAAACAAGGCTGAGTGGAGCCATTTACAAACCCCTGAATGTTCATCGGGGGAGAGGGGAACATCTGTTCTCTCCAGGAGTTTTCAGTGATCTTCTCGAACAAATTAACTAAAATGGGTGCTTTCTAATTAAATTAGCACTCGATTGGAATGGTTTGCATTGGTGCGCTTGCTTACAATTAGCGTGGGGAGGCCAGTAAGGCTCCAGCATAGGCTATTTTAACTGGAAGGTGAAATATGGAAGCGCCCATTTACCTGCATGCATCTACCAGAGGGGTTGGGATGCTCGTGCACCCTCTGGCTCAGCCCTCTCAAACAGAGAACAAAACACAGCAAAGGATTGGAATGCACCCAGTGCTCATCCCAACCACCAGGGTTTCCATCTGCAAGTTGATTCTCATGTGAGGACAGCATTCTACATCCCTCCTTTCCAGTCCCAAGTCTATAGACACACACCAAGACCCTGCAAGCTCACGCTAAGCCTGTTGCCCAGGCTGGCCTCTAAAAGTCATCTCCAACCACTCACTCCACCCACTTTCTTTCGACACAGCACTTTCCCTCTGGTACTTGTCAGTATTAAAAGTGCATTTTCTCAAATTATGACCGTTTAACCAAGCAATTCAGATCACTCTGTAATAATAACCTGTCCTCCTCTCTTATTTACCACCCCACCAATTTGTATGTCACCATCAGGGTCTGGAAGCAGAAAGTGAATATTATCACTGTGCTCCCCCCCCAGCACAGGCTTCTCTGGGTAGATGTGGTGGGGAGAGCGCAGATCCCAAAATGGCATCACAGATAAAATTACAGAATCACAGAATTGTAGGGATTGGAAGGGACCTCAAGAGAACATCTAGTCCAACACCCATGCTAAAACAGGCTCCCTACAGTGGAAACATAGAATCATTAAGGTCGGAAAAGACCTCCAAGTTCCCCAAATCCAACTCCAACACATACTCACCATGATCTCAGTGCCACATCTCTATGGTTTTTTAACATCTCCAGGGACCACACCACCTCCCTGGGCAGCCTGTGCCAATAGGTTGCAACTGCTAGATACCAACTACCCAGAGCCTCACAAGGACCCATCCTGACCAATACAATACATACAGTACCTTAAGATACAGCCCTGGCTTTAGAGGTGATTGGGTACTGTTAACCATTTGTGTCCCTTCACAGCACCAGCACCCACTTGGGATGATCAGGATGACAGGTGGAGCCAGGAGCTGGCCTCAATTGTTAAGTGGGCACAGTGGGGATGTGCTGATGGTTGAACTTGATGATCTCAGTGGTCTTTTCCAATCATAATGATTCTGTGATTCTATTCTATGATCTCTATGTATCCCTCCAAACTTGGGATATTCTATGACTATAATTCTACGACCCTCACACCCACCCCAGACCAACCATGCTCAACCATTCTATCCCTCTGGCAAGGAAACTGCTTTGTCATCAGATTATTTTACAGATATCTACAATTCCTTCCTTGCTTTCCTTTCCCTGCTGAAAGGCCGTGAACCCACTCCACTGCAGCACACAGCTGAGCAGCCATCCCAGCTTGCCTGTGACTCCAGGAATATGTTGCTAAGCCTGGGAACTTTCTTCCTGACAGCACTGAGGCATCTCAGACCTCCTTGGCTTG
Organism: Callipepla californica brunnescens; assembly: GCA_023055505.1. NCBI lineage: Eukaryota > Metazoa > Chordata > Aves > Galliformes > Odontophoridae > Callipepla > Callipepla californica. The sequence continues at coordinate 469,596 of JALIRH010000002.1, read as the reverse complement.
AAGAGGGGTTTGCACTTGGCTGCTGAGCAACTCAGCCTCCACTTACAGAGGAAAGTGCAAATGCTCTGGTGCTGAATTCATCCCTTGTCCCAGCAGGATTCTGCTGCTGGGTTGGAGACTGCAGGAGATCAAGGACAGGGAGGGAAGCTCAGATGGTTTTTCCAGCCCTGCCCTTCACAGCAAGCCACACCGTATGAATTTCATCCTACCAGAGAAGGAGACAGGGCACTCCAACACAACAGACTTTCCCTGTTTCAGAATCACAGAATCATTAAGGTTGGAAAAGATCACTAAGATCATCTAGTCCAACCATCAACTCCTCACCTCTATGCCCTAGCCCACAACTGGATGAAAAAAAAATTACAGGTCATCTTTGAAACTGTTCTGTTTTCCTATCAAATTCTCCTGGATCTCACCTCGAGCTGAAATGACAGCTTGCTGCCACAGGATGTTTTTATTTTTGAGCCCACTCTGCTATCTGAGATGGCGTTCAGTAGATGCAACTGCTGCACATCCCTCTGATGGAGAAGACACAATGCAAAACGTAAAGTAACGTCCAGCTGAAACCTGTTCAGATCTGGAAATGATCAAGTACATTCCCAACAGAGCAGATCCAAAGCACAAAATGAGGATATTAGGTTCTGCTTTGCCCTGCACTGCATCTCCATCACCTGTGGACATTATCTCCAAAGCACCTCAAAGTCCCCTGCCTTCTGACTGAGCTCCAACAGCAGCTGGAGCCAGCACTTAGAAAATTAGTGACTCATCCCACAAAAAACACGTGGATAACAGCAGGAAATAACTCTCCCCTGTGGTGATATAAGGCATCCCAGTTCCATTTCTTCTTACCTGGCTCCTCCATTGGTTCATCCTCATCCCTCTCCACTTTGCATTCAGTATCACCTGGAGAGGTCGAGGACTGGAGGGAGATGAAGGATGGCAGCTTCTGTAGACAACTGCTTTGTGGGCTGTCCACATCCTTCCAAAACTTCACGTCCTCCTCTGTGCTGGAGGGTCCAGGCACTTCCCCATCATTAGAGAGTTGAGCTGGATCATTCCTAGAGGAGAAACACACACAAAAAAATATTAATGGAAAACACAATAATCCCCTCCTGGCAATGTCGAAGTGCAAGGAGTGAAGCAGCAGAGCGGCACGTGGAGGCTCTCTGGGCTTCATCCCAGGCTGATCCTTGTCTCTGATTTCTGGCGAGCGTAGATAACATGACAGTTCAGCTCGTTTGATATCTCTGATGACGGTGCTAAGAAAGGAAAACAACCTTCTGAGCAGCTTTCGAGCACTGTGAGCTGCCCACAGGGCACCTAAAAAGAGCAAGGAGCTATTTTGCACCTCATTCACATGGGGGATGTGAGCTCAGTATCATTCCAAGGCTCTTCCGTCACCCAGAGAGCCTGCTGAGTGCTTGGCCCCTCTGCTACCATACAAGGGAAGGGCTGGGATGGGCACAATGGCAGAAGAGTGGCAAAGAACCCAAAACTGGTATTCTCTCCTTCTTCTAACCAGGACTTCTAGACAAATCTAGGTGTCTAAAGCCCAATTTCAGTTTGGCTTTAATCCTCATTATGCTTAAAGTGTTTCAATTCAAAGAGTAAAATGTGTGGCAGAAGTTGGAGGAAGTCAACTCAGATTGGATATTAGGAGAAACTTATTCTCAAAAAGAGCAGTAACACACTGGAACAGGCTGCCCAGGGAGGTGGTGGAGGGACCTGGAGGTGTTCAAGAAAAGGTTAAACTCAGTACTGAGGGATATGGTTTAGTGGGCATGGTGGGGATGGGCTGGGGTTGGACTTAGATCTTTTCCAACCTTGAAGATTCTGTGTTTCTAAGCCTTTCTGCATGGTCAAGGACCAACATGTCCATCAGTCTGTAGGCTTTGTCTCAGCACCAAAGAATTTCATTTTTGCCCAGCAGATACTCCAGCTGAAGAAATCAAAGGAAGAACAGAAGGTGACACCACTCAGTTAACAGCAGTTAAACTGGGAATAAACTCTGAAACTGGGTGATTCCAACTCCATTCTCCAGCAGAGAATGACAGAGGCTCCTTGGAACAGGCTGCCCAGGGAAATGGTGGAATCACTGTCCCTAGAGGTGCTCAAGATGTGGCACTGTCAGACATGGTTGGTTGGTAGTCATGGTGGGGATGGGTCAACAGTTGGACTTGATGTTCTTAGTAATCTTTTAGAACCTTAACAATTCTACGATCCTCTCTTGGCAGTGGTAGCATGGGATGAAGCTTGGGGTGTAGAACTGGGCAGCCTGAAGCACAATAAAAAAACAACACCCAGATGGCAGAGGAGACAGTGACCTTCAAAAGGCTTGGAGAGATGCTACACACTCACTGTCACTGCCATGGTTAACCAGGTCTCTTCCATCTCCCATGTGGATGTTCCACAAAAGCCCCAGAGATGCTTGAAGGTGCCAAAAACTTGGGCAGCACATTTCTAAGAGCAAGGTTACTCACATTCCAATGGCACGAACAAATCACAGGGCACTGAGATGCAAGCAATCCCCACGGCCCTCTCCATCAGCTCTGCTTAGAGACTTATTGGATACCCATTGGAGACCTGATCCATTTGCCCATAAGGACTCAATGAAGAAGGTACTGCAGTGACTCCTGTCACTGACATCTTAAAATAAACCAGCATGCACACAAATACATATATCCATAAGAAGCAGCCTGGGAAGACAACAGTTTCAGTGCAGGAAAATCAGTTTCTTCTTCTCTCTCCTACCTGCTTGTCTTCTCCCAGAGCCGTCTCCACTTGGAGGGGGGATCCCCATGGTCACCATCATCACCAGCATTGTTCCCCAGTAACTGACGTTTCTTTTTCGGGTGCAGCAGCTTGCAGAAGTCACCCCTGGGGCAGATGCCTTTCTTAGCAAAGTCCGGGCAAACCAGTGTGTGTTTCTTCTTGCACTGGGAAGGAAAAAGAGAGATGCATTGGGTAATGTCCCTACTGAAATCTCTGCATGGAGCATGAGTTCCCAAAGTCTATCTCCTTCAGGTGGCACCAACTCACTGCTAAAAGCAGAGAAGGATATGCTGGTGTTTTCTCCTTCACACCAAAAGCATTATTTCACATCAAAATATTATATCAAAATATTAATCTCTGCCATGAGATGCTATGCATTCACACACTGCTTTCTAATCACCTGACTTTACAGACCCAAAATGACAAAATCTGGACAGCAATCACCCCTGAGGTGATGGCACTGACGGTCTCAATAGGTTAACTGAGGTGGACAAGCCAGTTTCAGACAGGACACTGGGTTATAATATTTTCCACTCCACCTTTGTGACCTACCTTAGTCACCTGGGGAGGAATATGAAAGGAATGAAGCACATCCCTTTCTTGATTCAAAATGTGCCAAAATTTTGGAACTGGTGCCTCTTGCCAAAGGTCAAGGGTTGGAGCTCAGCCTATGGTTTCCAGAGCAGTGAATCAGTGGCAAAGAGAAGTCTGCAAAACTCACCAGATGGACATTCTGTTGGGAAATGGCAATCTTTGGCAGAGGAAAAGGGCGAAGAAATGCCAGCAAGGCAGAAGAGAGAGCTTTGGATGTGACTTCTAACTAGGAAAGCTGGTTGGCTTAAGGGAGAAAGACCAGCCTCTCTAATCTCCAAGACGGGGACACCACCACCCAATGACGCAGAAAGCTCACCCCAATATAGCACAAGTGACTGTGAGTGGGGATGGAACTCAGTCCTTCCATGGAAGCTCCCCTCCCCGTCCTTCACTCTCTCGATGGCAGAGAGGCCCTACAGAGAGATGTTACAGTGAAGCAATAGGACAGGTTGTCCAGAGATGTGGTGGATGCCTCATACTTGGAGACTTGGTTAGGCTGGATGAGGCTCTGAGCACTCCGACAGAGCTGCAGGTTCACTGCAGAGGACCTGCACTAGATGACCTTTAAGGGTCCATTCTAATTCAAAGGATTCTATGATTTAACAGACCGGAGGGTTGGGCAATCCCCAATGGCATGAAGATTAACAAGACAAGTGCTGTTTCTGCACCTGGGATGGGGCAACCCTCATATAGGTAAGGATTTGAGGATGACAGGCTGGAGACTGGCCCCATGGAATGGGATGTGGGGATTCTGGCTGATGGCAAATTTAATCTGAGTCAACAGTGCTTAGCCAAAAAAGCTAAGTGTACCCTTCCAGCTACACAAGGGAAGGGACTGTCCCACTCTGCTCTGCGTTGTGTGGCCTCACCTCAAGCACTGGATGCAATTTAGGGGCAGAAAGACATAAAACTTTGAGTGGAGAGCTATGATAGCAGGGAAGTCATGGTCCCAAGCTTCAGTTCAAGGAGTGTTTGGACAACGCCCTCAGACATAGGGTTTGGATTTGGGGTGGTCCTGTGTGGAACCAGGAGTTGGACTTGATCATCCTTATGAGTCCCTTCCAACTCCAGATAACCCATGATTTTATAATTCAAAGATCCCTCTGGGTTCCTCCCAACTCAAGGTATTCTATGGTTCTATGGATGCTGCCTCACCTGACTGTTAACACTACAAACCTCCTTGCTCCAGGGCAGCAAAGACACTAACATTTTGCATGGATTTCAGAAAAAGCAGGAAAATCCATGGAAAGAGAAAGTTTGCAGCATGATCACTCTTGTGCCTTTATAAAAATGCATTTCCCCTCAATAGGGAATCACAAGATGTGGGCAAGCTCCTGCCCTTTTAATACCCTCAAAGTAGAGTTGTATGGGAGCATCCCCCTGCAGTGACCTTTGGGAGGAAACGGCAACCCTGCTGAGTTGCTGGAGTAAGGGGAGCCCGCTTGAAAGGGCAGTGGGGTCTGGCAGCTCAAGGCAATCGCCAGCATTGGCAGAGGAGAGAGGAACTCGACAGCTGGAGGCTGGCACAGCAGGAGGGCTAGGGAGCTGGACAGATACACCAACACCAGCTCTGCGGGGTGCAAGAACCAGGAGGAGGAGTAAAATTGATCAAAAACAGCTCCAAGCACTTTTCCCGTCTATTTCAAGGAGCTTCCATAATGTTACATCAAGTCAATAGGCCAATGCGTTAACGTGAAAGCAGAGCATTTCCAAATAGTGCTCAGGGTTTGCCATGACTCCAAAATCCCACTGCTCTATCTACCCAACTGGTGCTGGAAAATCAACACTGGAGATAATCCCGTATAGGTGTGGTGTCAGCTCTCATAGAATAATAGAAGCATTAAGGTTGGAAAGACCACTAAGATCATTTAGTCCAACCATCAGCCCATCTCCACCACTCCATTCATAGAAACACAGAATTATTCAGGTTGGAAAGACCACAAAGATCATCAGAGAATTGTAGGGGTTGGAAGGGACCTCTAGAGATCATTGAGTCCAGTCCCCCTGCCAAAGCAGGCTCCCTAGACCAGGTTGCACAGATAGGCATCCACGAACTCCAACAAACCCTAATGAGATGTTGGGAATGTGAACTCCTATTCTGGAGTGATAATAATTTCTTCCCAAATTATTTGGGAAGAAGCAGGAGAACAAACGCCTCAAAATTAAAAAAATAAGAGGAACAAAATGGGTTGGGTAGGGGATGGACCAAAGGGATGGACAAGGGAAAAACTCCCTGAAGGTGTTCAACAAATGTGTACATGTAGCAATGGTAGGAGTGGAAAACCAAGATCGGAAAAACTAAATGAGGTTGTGGAGTCTCCTCCTTGGAGATCTTCAAAAGCCACTTGGGCAATGAGTAGGCAGCTCAGAGCGTCCCTGCATGAACAGAGAAAGGATAAGATGGATCCAGAGGTCCCTTCCAACCTCAACCATTCTGCAATTCCAAGGTTCACAGTCAACCACCACCTCCAGTCCTCCATCCTTATAAAGATAGTGATGTCACGAGGACCTCTCTTGCTTCTCTCTTTGCTCCCAACAGTGCACTCCTGGTGGGTGGCTGCTCTCACATCTCAGCTTTGTTTGGCCACATGCCCTTGCACATGTGGCTCTTAGACTTTGCACACCACGAAGACAGAACAGGGTAGGTCTCAAGTTTCTCACCCGAAGACCTTCAAGGCTGCAGCAGCTTTTCCCAGAACAGTTCAGGGAGTCAGGAGATTCCTGCCCTGGGTGGTCCTTGGCCAAACTCCCATGAGAGCATCTGCTGCTAACCATTCTTAGGGCTCTGCCATATCACTTGTGTGCAAAATTAGTGCTCTCTGGGACATCTCGGACTCGCTTATACTTATGGGTCCCTTCCAACTTGAGATATTCTGTGATTCAATGATCTTCTACCTGGAGAAACAGTGCTATCAGAAATGGTAGCTGCTCTGTGGTTTTGCAGTTGTGTCCAGTCCAACTGATGTCCAACTTTGCTCTGACATCCCAACAGCTGTAAGAAAACCCAGTGGAGATGTACCCATGGCAGCTATAACCAAACAACATTAGTCAAGTTAACTCATTATATTGATTTATTCACTTCTCAAGCAACACAGAAGTCTTCCACGTTATTGAGAAACACACCCAAAGTCAATTACTACTAATTATCAGCAGGGCTGCAGCTCTCCCCAGAAATGCAAATCTTCTCCCGTACTCTTCTTCCAGCACAAAGACAAATGTGGAAAGGAGAAGAGCAGGAAAAGATTCCTCACCTTGAAAAGCCACACTGATGCATCAACCCTGGAACTGTCACCATTTATATCAAGGAATGATGGAGAACAGCACTGATTTTGGGAAAATCCGAGAGATGTATATGGCTGCTTCTTCCCAGCTGAGAAGAACCAAGGGACAGTGCGACATCCACAGATGGGTGATATGTGTGTTCCCACCCCCACCAATCCTCACAGTGGTAGCAGGACTTGCCACATCCCCATCTGGTCACTCACTGGTGAACATACACTTAATATTAAAAAAACAAAACCACATGCACCTAATTCCAGTGCTGTGTCCCTGGCTCAGCTTTCTAATGACTTTGCCCCCTGTATTTACTTATGGGAGGGAAAGGGAAGCTCTTTTTTCTCTTGTCCCTGTGCCTTAAAGACAGATGAAGTGGAGGGTTACTGTAAAGCTGCTTGCTGCTTGCCACGTGTCAGCTGGGGTGAAGCAATGGGATGGCCGAGCGACCTCGCGCTCAGGGCCACCCGATCCCTTCCACCTGTCAGAGTGGCTAATTATACCCCATGGGACTCCGCCAACAGGCAGGTTGTACCATAAAAAGAGAAAAAGTATCTGTCTGCTTCTAGCGGAGAGAAAACCCACAGAAACCCCAAAACTTCTTCCAACCGGGTGCACTGGGTGCTCACGAAATGGGATCAACTTCGCGGGCTGGGGTCGTCCCATGAAGCAAGGCCACAGCACAGAACGACGTCATCCCATGGACTGGAGATAGGGATCAGCTCCAGGGGAGGTTCCAGCTCCGTGTCCCCCCAGTCTCCCTGCTCCAGAGTTCCCCTGCCTGGAGCTGAGCAGCAAGCAGCACCCAAGCTTGGGATGGTGCCCACTGGCAGCCCTGTACCCAGGACTCTTCCTCAGCTGCCAAGGAGTCCTGGGTGAAATTCAAGGTGCTGCTCAGCACTCAAAAAGCCATAAACAGCCCCCAGCCCTGTCATTCACCAGGGAGGGGTCAGGCACAAGTGTATTTCTGGAGCGCAGCCTTCTTTAGCTCAGACCTGGCAAAGAAGAAGGCAGCAACTGGAAAGGCTGGTTGGAAGATCTCAGCCCTGGGAACGATATTAATTAACATTTTCCATCAACAACTTCAGCAAGGCAGGAAGAAGGCAAAGCTGGGTTACTGGGCCGACCAGTAACCGCCCACTGACCCCATGGGGGGGAGCAACAGTCTCGTCCAGCCCTGAATTCCCGGCTCTGCTCCACCAGGACTTTGCCCACGTCGAACTTCTCAAATATCTCCAGGCTTGTCTCGCATGCTGCTCCACTCCTCTTATTCCAGTGCCAGGGGATGGCAGGTGACATGGGAAAAGAGCAAACAGCAAACTGCCGATGCATCCTTACTTCACCCCTCCCATTTCTTTGGGCTTGCATCCACCTCTCTGTACTGAGTAATAAGCACAAGAGAGTCTATCCAGCTCCTGTCTGGAAACCTGTGCCCAAAAGGGAACTGCACAATCTGGGGATGGGGAGCTTCAAAAGGACAAGCTAAAAGCCCAAACTCAAGAAACTCAATGTGGGTGCTTTCTTTGTCCAAGCCTGCAGCTCAGTGGGAGCTATTAGAGGTATCCCCATCTCCAAGTCACAAGATTAACTGGCTGGAATGATGTTGTTTTAATGCACCTCCTCCCCATGACTTCCCAGTGTTAAGTGGCTGTTGGGAAGCTCATGTTGGAGGTGGCAGGGCTGCTGACTGACACTGTTCAGAGCTGACAGACAGCGAATAGCTTTTTTTGATGGCATTTTTATATTTGGGTACAGATGGAAGCAGCCTTAAAAATTCCAGCTCTCCATCATTAAAACTTGGAGGACAACACATTCAAACATCGTATGGGCTGTGGAATAATAATGGGATAACCTGAGCCAACGCATGGAGTGTTGCTTGTGCCTTTTTATCTTCAAGCAGTCAACAGATGAAATCAAAGGGTTCTGACACTGTTTTATCTTTTCTTCCCAGTGCAGAGTAGGGGAAACAGCACCATGCCAGTTTCCTAACTGGGAAATACAACAAATGAGAGAGCTCTAACATTTGGGAAGAAAAGATTTCATGGCTATTTGAAAAGTTGCAAAATTCCCCTCCTACGGTAGGCAACAGCAGTCCCAATTAACTGTAGATATGGAAGCAGCAAACAAGTTGGCAGGAGCTGTGATCACCAAAGGAAACCATCACTTAGCAGAAGTGGACACTTGAGCTTGTGGTTTCCAAGTCAATGATTTGGAAAAAGGGAAGGAAAAGTTCAAAATCTGCAGAAAAGAGAAAGTAAGTTGCATGGTGCCAAGGGATTTTTGCACCACTGCTCCAAGGCTGACAAGAGGACATGATGAAGTGTCAAAGAATAACAGAATCATTAAGGTTACAAAGATCACTAAGATCATCTAGTTCATCTGTCACCGAGCGTGACATCTTTCTTCTTCTTGAAATCCTCCAGGGAAGGAGGTCCTGAAAACCCAGAGCAACCATGGCCCTTAGCAAGTTCCAGTTTGGCCCTACTCTAACCCCAAGGCACCAAGGACTGGTGGAGACATGGTGAATGCAAAGCCATGGATGGAAAGAGGAAGGTGAATCCCAGTTGGAGAGCAAAGAGCAGCCAAGGACCAGCATGGACACCAATACAGGAATGCCTTCAGTGCTTTATTATTTTCTCACTGCTTTGCAGAACCTGCTCAGGAATGCCATTTCCATCAGAACCCCCAGAAAGGTCATCCATCACACCTCCAAGTCATGATGGAGCCAGTTTCATATACAGAACCCATCCATGTTTCACATGGAAAACCCATCCATGGGAAATATCAACCCCAAATCATCACCTCTGGGGATGGAGCAAGGCAGTGAAGCCTGCAGCAGAACCAGGGGCTCTGCCATGCACAGGCTCGCAGGTGGCCTAGGAAGCTGCCAATGGTGCTTGCAGGGTGCAGAGATCATCCAGCAAGAGAAAACAAGTGTGAACAAAGGGGAATTCCAGCGTGGAAACAAAGACAAAATCTGCTCTGCTTTACGTCTGCCTGTAAAGAACTTCAGAACGAAATCAAGAACTTTGCCTCATCAGTATATTCCCAGTCATTAGCAGTGATTTAGCAACCGCTTGCCTCCAGACTTCCTAATGTTCATGTCTTGTGATGCATCTTCTACTACAAAGATATTAAAGTACAAGAGAAAAAAAATTACAGGCTGGTGTTTATCTACGCACTGTTATCAACTAGCCCAGGCTATTAAGCAGTTTGAGTTTGCCCTGATAAGCAACATCTTTAATGCAAGCATCTGAATGCTGTTGGAGATACTACAGTTAAATTAAAGTTGCAATAAGAACCCTCATTATGCCATTACACAGTACGGTAAATAAGATGCAAGATGGAAACCCACAAAGATTTCTGCAGAGATACACCAATTGGATGGGACACAGAAGAAATGTGATTAGTTTTACACCTCCTCTGGAAGTTACAAAGCTTTTTAAATGGGAAGCTGCCATCTCCAGCACTCAGATTTATTGCTATCAGTAGCACAGCCCTCGTTGCTGCTCTAATTTCAGCCAAGAATCATCTGGGTATGCAAAATGAAGAAACCAACTCTTCTACTGGGGCCCGAGCACTGGCGCAACACATCTGCTCTTCTTAAACCCATTTCACAACAATGTACAGTCAAGTCCCTTGTCCCAGCTGACACAACTGGGCACTACATACCAGAATAGGCTTATCATAAAATGACTGAAATTGGAAAATACCTCCAAAATCATCAAATCCAACTGTTGACCCATTACTACCATGGCTTCTCATGGAATCACTGAGATTGGAAAAGACCCCCAAGACCATCAAGTCCTACTGTTGAACCATCATCACCATGCCCACTCACAGAATCATAGAATCATTACAGTACGCAAAGACCTCCAAGATCATCCAAGCCAACTGCCAACACTGACCTTAGGTTGAGTTCTAAGCCAAGGTTTCACTCCACAGTTCCAATGCATATGAGCTCACCATTACCCATTTTTTTTTCATGATTCGTGATCTTAAGAATAGACATATTCAAGAAAATCACTAAGTCCAACTACTTTAGCCTCTTTCAGTAATGAATTTACTTACTAATCACTTTATTGACTGAGAATTTCTGCTACATATTATACAAAATAAAATAAAATAAAATAAATAAAATAAAAACAAATCAAATGGGCAACAGTAGCACACAGAACACAACTGTCAACCAAAACCAAAATTAAAGATAAATAAAATGAAGTTGCCTTTGTAAATGATTTTCATACAGCTGCAGTGAACTCTTAAAAGAGCTATCAAAGGCTACCCCACAAGATAATTTTGAATGATGGGATAAGGTGAGCTGGAAATCTTCTGCATCTCAAAGATGAAGCTGGGGTAATCTCACTCCGGTGCTGTGTGGGCATGCCTGGAAGTACCAAAATTTTAAGGTTAAGTTCTAGTTGGCACATCATGAACCTGCAGCTGGAACAGGTGGATGAGTGGATACTGTATGTATATATGGCCAAAATATCACTCCTGATGACAAGACTCGAAGTGATCTATGTCAAAATGAAGGTGAGGGGGCTAAAAAGAGGTGAGAATTTGAGGAAAATCAGAAACACACCATCAATGAGAATGGAGAAAAGATGATACAGGAGCTTCAAGGAGGACAGTAGTCCAAAGGATCTTGGATATGACCTGGGCATGACTTTGGTTTTTGAAATTCATGGTGTGAAAGCTCAAAACAACGACTTGGACTCAATGATCCTCAAGGGTCCCTTCCAACTCAGGATATTCTATAATTTTATGAAAATCAATGCCGTAACACTTGGCCCTTGGTTTACACGAAAAAGCTTAGAGAGGGCTTCTAACATCTAAAACCAGCCCTGGCTCCCTTGCATAGCTCCAAAACAATTGCATGCAGGACAGATAAATTTAAACAATCATTTCCCTTGTATGAGTGAAAGAGAGATTTTCAAGATGCAATAAAGTGATGCCTTCTCATCACTCTCCTGTTGTAGGTGTACAAAATGGATCAGCTCTTTAGCAGAAGCAATTCGGTGATGTGTAGATCCCTAAATGTCCATCATCCTAAAATGCAGGTGGATAAACTGTTCGAGGTTTGATTCTACTATTAAGAGTTCAAGTGAGTTTCATATTCAGTGCAGAATGACTGGGGCTCAGAAAACCTATTCTTCCTTTGGTAGTCCTTAAAAATCTGAACCAAATGGAAGAGAAAAGGGAGTTGTCCCTGACCAGCTGAACAGTGGAAGTCATTCTCCTCATGGTGGTGATGGGTTGACAGTTGGACTGGGTGATCCTAGTGGTCTCTTCCAACCTAATGATTCTACAATTCTTGCTCCTCCCCATTCTGTGACCAGCTAATGTTTCACTCATTTGCAGTTTTAATGAACAATGCCTTCAGGTGGCTTCTGTGCAGCCCTATATCATGGTGAGAGGTCCATGAATTGCATCACCCTTTCCCTCTGCCCAGGTACAGTTACATCTGCACATGTTTGAGATCCTGCTCTTCCCTACACACTACTGCAAGCTCTCTCTGAATCAAAGGGGCCTGGAAATTGGAAGCAGCTGTGATAGGATCATAAAAGAAATAAGATGGAGGTACGGCCAACAGAGAGAAAATTTGGGATGGCTCAAAGCTTAGCCTTCCCCATACCCCTCCCTGTGCTCATGCTGAGCACAGAGGTTTTATATTAAGGTTTCTTGCACTTCAAATAGCCCCCCTGGTAGCTGGGCATGGAGGAGCTTCTCAGCTTGATTGGGTTTAATTCAGCATAACAGCATCATGAGGTTTGGAGATGAGTGCTTCGAGCCTGGAAATCTGCTCCTGCCGTGGCTGCTTCTCTCCAGGCATCAGCAGCAGGGCTATTTGAAAGAAAAATCATCTGAAATTGAAACCTGTTTAAAAAAAACCCACAACTTAGTTTGTCCCAAACTGACAGCACAGGGCAAATAATGCACTAGTGAAGCAGCTGCTTGAGGTCTCATTGGTCTTGAAGGGCCTTCAAGAGATGAGCAAACCTTTGCTCACTCATGGATGCAATGCTGAAGTTGCATAAGAACCAGTTTCCCACCCCAAAGTTATCTGGAAGCAGAGCTCCATAATATGGCCAAAGTCAATGCCAGCTTATCTGGATGAAAGAGGAAGGCTGGGAGGAAGCACAGCCGCTCACAAAATCAGAGCACTTTCCTTTGCAAGCCCCAGCAGAGCCCAAACCTCTCCCAGATACAACCTTGACCAGTTTTGAAAAGATGGATGAAGGAGAGGTCTGGGTCTTTGGGATTTCCACAGCCAGAAGACATTCGACAACCCATCATGGGACCAAAGAAGGGTGAAGAGAGATCCCAAAAGACCAACAAATATCTGATCTCTGTTGTGAAAAAAATTGCACTCCGTCACAAGCAGAGCAATGGATAATTAAGAAGTCCCAAAGACATTTAATTGGTAGCTGATTCCAAAAGATCTTTTCCTAAAGATTAGGAATGTGTTAACACGAATGCATCAGATACGTGAAATGAAAAAGCTTTACAGTGGGAACCTGTTAAACTTCCACCAGAAAAGGAGAAAAGAACCAACGTGATGCATCACAAGATGAGAAAAACGGGAACAAATTGTCAACAAAGAAAAAGTCCCTGAATTGGAGTTTTCTATAGAAAAACAAGCAGCTGTCACTGCTGTCACTGTGGTCTTTCCAACCTTAATAATTGATTCTATGATTTTATGCTTGGGGACAGCTGGGCAGTCCCAGCATGGCTCAGAGATGAGCATCCCTGGCAGAGCCCCGCTTCCCCCTGATTTATCCCTCTACAATTTCCCTGTGTGTTTTCACTGTTGTTTAATCTCACAGTGTCTTACTGCTTAACAGTTCCCACGGGGAAACAATTTACCCACAGGCTTCCAAGCAGCTGATGGAAACAATATGAAGATAGGTATTTAATGCAGCACGTTCGCTAATGTACACCATGGGGGAAAAGCTTATTTAATACCGAACAATTTTACAGATGCAGCATTTAGAGGGGGCCAGGCTGACTCACTTGCCTTTGCTGCAACATGCTGCTGGAAAACACTGGTGTTGCACCAAAACCTGAGCCCCATTCTTCCAAGTAGAATTTATTCCCCAATAAACCAAAATTTGCATCTGCAAAGCAAATTGCAAGTTACCTGCTCTGCAGGGACAACTCCAATCCTAAGGCTTGCTGTATGTAATCCTATGTACAATCCCAGAGCCATGCAGTTAAATATTAAAATTTCAAAAATTAAAGCAGCAGTGCATAGTCTGATTTTTGGGTGGTCCTGTGTGGAGCTAGAAGTTGGACTTAGGGATAGGTTGATACTTGGACTAAGATGATCTTAGTGGTCTTTCCAACCTTAACAATTCTATGATCCTTACGGGTCTCTTCCAACTTGGAATATCCAATGATTCTATGACTCTAAGTATGTCAGCACCCTTAGTGCTGTGTATTACTTTGGAAACCACCTTTGGGCACAGCCAGGAGAGAAGCTTGGCAGAGAAAGGGACCACCTTGTACCCACCAGACTGAGAACAACTCATCCAGTGTTCAACTACATGGCAGCCTTTCAATGGATAGGCTCTCCAGAGTAGCTGCCAATGGGGACAGGAGGATTCTACAGGTTTCAACACCATGGACTTGTTCCCTTGTTTTTCCTGTGCCCCTGGGGACATGCTATAATGCCTTGCACCCATTAGCACCATTCCTTCCTCCTCCATGAACTCATGCCCCAAACATAGGCAAGAGAAATCCAATGGAAGAAGAGATGGGGGAACAGAGCAATCTTTACCCTTGGAGCAAGTAGTTAAAACAGGACAACTCATTTTAACAGCTAAAACTTGATAAAACAGGAAGAGACAAAACTCTAGCAGAGTGTATCGTCATTGGAAAACCCTGGGGAGCACCTGCAAGTGGCCTCATTTCTCCTTCCTCCTCTCTCCATTTCCCCTTTGATGTTCCTCTGGTCAGGAGGAGACCAACTCCACCCAACAAGACCATTTTTTAGGCCTGGAGAAGGTCAGTGAGCTCCAGGCAATGCAGCAGTCAAGTTTCCATGGTTGTAAGATAACTCATAGCATCCCAACACACATCCCAAGAATGAGTGAGGATGCTGGAAACTGAGATTCTGAATTTGCTATGAACTCCCTTCTGAAAATAATTAATTTTGGGTATAACTTAATGAAGGATTCGGCCACAGTCCATATCCCTAAAAAAAAAAAACAGATTTGGGAATTTGAAACTAAAGTTTTCTCACTTATTCTGCAGGTGCTCAAGACCAGGTTGGATGGAGCTCTGGGCAACGTGATCCAGTGCCTGATTTAGAGTCACAGAACCATATAATATCACAAGTTGGAAAGGACCTATAAAGATCACTGAGTCCAACTCCTTAACAGTCACCAACCCTGCCCACAGCAGAGGAACTGAAACTATACGATCTTTAGAGGTCCTTTCCAACCCAAGCCATTTTGTGACTTTATGATTCCGATGAAGACAGATTGGGCCAGGTCCACAGGACAAGAGTGGCATCAATTTTACGACAAACGCACACAGTCGGAGTCAGAACTGATCAAGTTGACCTGAGGATCCTGTAAAAAATTCCAGAAAACACTCAGGATGTGACACTGCCAACAACATGCCATCAATTGTGAATAATTTATGGCATTTTTTATGACCAATAAAAAACAGCACAGGGAGAAAAAACACAGTGGGAGGAAGAACCCAACGCAACGCGCTGCCAAACACAAGCAGACCTCAACTTGTAATTCCCAGATGTCCTCCCCTTGGAGAATATCCTCAGAGGATGCTGCACTGAGTGCTCAGGTTGCAGGAAGATAGCTCCCAACACTTCTCGGACAACAGCAACGCAGAACAAGAGGAGATTTACTCCCGGCCTAAATTATTCAAAAGAAAAGGGACTGCGCATCTTTAACAAGGCATCGTTTTATGAAGCAAGGTTAACATTTTTACTTGATTCAGTAGAATATTAGAAACTCTCCGGGGTCCATTTGAGGACTTTCTACTTTGAGCAAAAGAACAGACTCAGCACTTTTTATATTATTTAGAGAATAAAATTAACCCTTAATGGCCCAAGCCGCTATTTCTCCTCCCCAGTTAAATATGGCCCGCTCAGCAATTTCTCCCCATATATAATTACAGGCTGCTATCCATCATCTGTAGGAGAATGCTTTTCTGACACTCCAAAAGTGACGCAGTAAGCACTTTTACTAATAGAATAAATATTCTAAATATCTCTTTTATATTTTCATTTAAATTGGAATATTTTAAAATAATTGTAGGGACGCTGCCCATGCACCTAGTGCTGCAGGACAGCTATGTTTGTCTTTAGAGGAGATGTTTATCCTGCACGCAGACCCCTCCACACACTGACACAAAAAAGTAATTAGCCAAAGACTAATTTATTAGGATTTCCCTCCATTCTTACTGATGTCCTGAGCCTCTTATAGCCCTTATATTTGGCTTTTCTTCCTCCTGTTTGCTTGGTTTTTGCCCTCTAGCCACTTTCCCTTCTGGAAGGGATAAGTTTGCCTTACTGAAGTCACTTAGTTGTGTTTTGGTGAAAGGACAACTCAAGAAAAATGCAGATGTGGCACTGCAAGATATGGTTTAGTGGGAATTATTGGTGGTAGGTGGGCAATAGATTCATGATTCTACGAGTGGACACAGAGGGGATAGGCTGACAGTTGGACATGATGATCTTAGAGGCCTTTTTCAACCTCAATGACTCTGTGATTCTATATGGAGGCTTTACATGATGTTCTCCAAGCACCTACGGCTTTTCCCATATTCATCCACCCAAACACACCATGGCTTCACCATCTTTCCCTTTGCGCAAAGCTCCATTTTGAGCCTCTCCTGACAGCTAGCCTTCAAGCATCATTGTCTTCCCTTGGCTTCTCAACCTTCATCTGCTCCCAGGAATCTTGCTGAGATCTTCCAGTGTCTCCATCAAGAAAAGCTCTTGGGATGGAGAAGAGAGCCCAGATTCAACCATCCCACCCAGATCCCAACAACTTCAGTGGACAGCAGCTCAAAGCACATGGGATTCAGAAAGCTGTAGGAGCAGCCACTCTGCAAAACAGTGCTTAGGCAGCCACTTCTTCATGCATAACTATTAAATGCAATAAAATAATATTGCTCTATAGGCCCTCTGGGGCGTTTTTGGGATGGTGCCCTGCGATCTGGCAGACTTTATGTACACAAAATTATTGTTTCATTAGTGGCTCAGGTTTTTTTTGTTCTTTTTTTTTTTTTTTTTTTCTGAATTAAGGCAGTGCTTGCAAAAGTGCCTGAACTGTTTTGGATGTGATACCCAGAGGCTCCAGCTTGAGCATTTGATTGCTGAAGTTCATCCCGTTGACTCAAGGAAGTGGCTGAACCAACTCGGGATATTCTTTTCATGTTTTCTTCCATGTAAAGCAAATGCTCCCTAGAGGTTAAATGCCAGTGACTCAGAGGGAACAGAATGGCTGCTATCCTCCAGTTTCATCGGTGCTGGGTTCAAAAGGTGCAGGGAGGTTCAGGTTTGACACTAGGAAAAACTTTTTTCTCCAAAAGGGTGGTGGTGGATTCACCATCCCTGGAAGTGTTCTAGAAACGTGGAGATGTGGCATGGAGGGACCTGGTTTAGTGGGCAATATCAGTGGCAGGTAGACTAGGTTAAGTCCTTTTCAACTTTAATGATTCTATGATCTCCATAGAGTTTACTTCTGTCCACTTATTCAGTCTATTGGTAAATTTCCTGTCCACCTCTTCTTAATTATGACCGTGAATTGCACAGCTTGGGGTCTCTGATATGATCACTGTGAGGAGTAAATTAAAGGTGGTCCTTACGTTGTTCAAGGGATCCAAAAGAAATTAATATGTTTTATAAACAGAGTGGCTCACACTAAAAGGCCAAACAAGGTATTAAATGAACAGAGAGCAGCAAAATTGAATAATGTAGTTATGATGCTACCAAGACGTACTGTGTCCCAGTTCAACAACAGGAGCCATCTTGTCCAGGTAACATGGAAATGTGGCACTGAGGGACATGATTTAGTGGGCATGGTGAGGTTGGTCCTGATGAGCTTAGTGGTCTTTTCTAGTCTTAATAATTCTACAATACTAATGCCCAGCAATGACACAAAGCAAGGAAGTGGGAGACCCCTACAGCTCTTAGAAAGAAAGGGGTTGATGTGAAATATTGGATAAACCCCAAATTTCTTTTTTTTTTTTTTTAATGCAAGAGCCCCAGAATTCCACTGGAAAACAGCAACTGTCAGCCAGCTCCAGGCCCTTTCCTGGGAAGGTTAAAAAATTCCAGGCTCTGTGTGTTACACATGGTACCATAAGTTCAGGGATACCTTACAAATCGCCCATGGGTGCACACCACTTCACTGCAGCACTTCACCATACTGACCTAAAGCAGAAAGATATGGGGATGGGAGCCAGACTCCAGGAAATCCCATCCCAGGAACACATCTGGAGGCTCAAATGACGTTAGGCTACAACAGGAAGGGTGCTGCAGCTGCTGCTAATACTGAGCCCCAGGAGCTCATGCTCAGTTTTATCCCACCACAGAGTCAGCATGACTGCAAATTAGTTCTGCGCAAAAACAGAGCTCGGAGTGCTCTCCTTTTGCTTTTCATCTATTTAACTGAGCAGTGCCTGAGGTTGGTGCTATCTGCATAGGGATGAATAAGACCAGCACACGATCATGGGCTGCAACCTCTTTATCTCTTTCATTTGTTTCCTTTTTCTTTCCCTTTTTTTTTTTTTTCCTATGCCTGAAAGGAAACAAAGCCACTTTGCACATAAACCTTCGGAAACGCATCCAGGTGTTCAGCAGCTTCCAGCTCTATGGTTCCCTTTGGTGCTGTAGCTTGCGTGAAAAACAGCTGGTGGCTCACCAGCACAGTGCCCTCTGCCTATTTTAGCAAAAAACACAAATCCATCACTGCAGGCAGAGAGGTTGCCCTTTTTTTTTTCCTGTTTTTTACCTTTTCTCCCATAGGGCAATAGCCTTTGAGAAAATCCTGGCACACTTCTGCCTTCCTGGACACGTAGACGTGGCTGTAGGGGCAGTTGCTATTGTTGCAGATCCCCTTCAAGAAGTAAGAGCACACTGGCATCTGGAAGAGGAAAGGATGAGAAGCAGAGGATGAGAAACCCCCATATTCATGGCTATTAGGAACTGTTCCAATGCCCAGAACTGAAATAAAACCGTGACACACGTAAAGTAAATCCGTGCCTTTTGCCAACCACTGATCCCCAGGGTATTTTTAGCTCTTCTGCTGGGTTCTTGCAACACAGCTCCATGACACGACATGGTCCTGCTGCTGTAGCATCCCACAGGATGATTGCTGGAAAGCACAAAACTGCCCTTAAAAACTCAGCGTAGCAAAGGGTTATCAACACCATGGGGCAGATCTGTTTTCCCTGCAAAGCTCCCAAACAACACTGGAGGAAAGGGCAGCAAACACTATCCCAAGAGATGATGCAGCAGCAGAAGCGGAGGGCTTGCTCCATCCGAGACACTTTTTCCCATCAGCGTTTTCTTCTCTCTCATGTGGGTTTTACAGCAGCATGGGGATAATCCCACAACTTAACAAGGGGGGAAAGTGCTTGCAAGCATAATTTGAAGGGGGAGGGGGTTGCATCACATGCAGGAAGAACCCAGTACCCCTAGAGCTACAGTAGGGCTGGAGCTAGAGGAAGGATATTTAAGGGAAAGGAGAAGAAGGAGAGCTGTCCCAAAACACATGCTTGCTGCTCTCCAGCTTTAGCATCACTATGACAAACGGTGAAAAGCAAGACAGCATTCACCCACCGCCTCAAACTGCAAATTTCACCTTCTTCCAGCTGTTATAATTAAAAAACAAATTACCAATCTGCAGCAATACGTCACCATCCTTAACTCAAAGTAACTTCCCAACCCTAGGAGCAACTTCGCAATGTGATCGGTTTGTAACCTAAATGCTGTCCCAACCCCTAAACGCTGTCCCATCCCCTAAATGCTGTCCCATCCCCTAAATGCAAAATTTACTTACTGCTCAGTGCACTATCGATCCCTCTGCTCATCCCAGTGCTGCTGCTTTGAGTGTCCCCAAACCAATACTTACCCTTCTGCAATAAGCGTGCGCGGAAAAGTCCCTTTCCCTGAAGGGCATGTTTAGGGTTTTAACTAAATTGGCTCATTTGAGGCAAAGAGAGAGGGAGAAATAGTGGGAGGGGGGGGAGCATAGGGGAAAGAAAACAAAGGGTGCTTTAAGAGAGAAGAGTTTATTTTTAATTGTCTTTTAACTGCAGACATTAACATAAAGGACAGGGCTCTGGGGCTATCTTTTTTGTTGGTGGTGGTGTGACCGTAAATGATTCCCTTAATGTAGTTTTTGATATAGAGCCCAAATTAGCTCTAATAAAAAGGGATAATAAAGCCAGCTCTTATACAAAAATAAACTCCTCCTAGCTGTCAAGCCTGAGCCATTATCAAGAGGAAGCAGCACTCTCATTTCAATTAACCTTGTTTGCACCCCACTACGTCCACACAAATAACAATAACATTAATTCAAGGCACTGGTGCGGTGCGTCCATATTAGACAGCTTTGACTATGTACACGCTTTGGAGCCAGCAGCTAATGAACCCGAAACTCAACGTGAATTTCCAAATTGCTCACAACAGAGTTTTGAAGCTCTATTAGGGAGAAAAATGCTGATTCTTTTCGAGTTCCTCAAGGGGAAAAGCTGTTGTAGCAGCAGCGGGCGGCTGCCGGAGTCCTAGCCTCTTGCTAACCTTCAGTCACAAACTCATTCATTCAGATTTATGGGTTCCTCTAAATCACAGCGACACGATGGAGGCTCTGCCCCGTTGCACAGAAGAGGAATCAACTCTGCCCAGCATGCCCTGTAGGGTGAAAACCCCATCAGCTCCACATTCTCCTATCCCCCAGGTAGGCTCCCTGTAATTTTTCCACAGCTTGGAGGGACAGATTTGCTTTTGAGTCATCTCTAAATCGCAGTGACCACCTGAGTGAGTGTTCTGCCCTGGGGTATCCAGCAGAGAGCATCCTTGGAGCAGGACCATAGCTGGAAAACACACTATGGGAAGAAAGTACTTGGCTGTTTGGGACATGGAAAAGCTCTCTGCTGGCTCATGGCTGAATCCACAGCCTCTGTGTATAAAACACTGGAATTTTCCTCATTTTATGATTCTGTGATTTTCAGTGGGAAAATTGATGCACGGGATGATCCAGTTTGAGTGTGGGTTTTGCCCCCAAACCAACAGCTTCAACCCCAATACAGTCCTGCTCCTTTTCCTGGATCATTCTGCTGACTTCCCACCGAGGTGGACACGTGATGACACCCCCACATGGCATCCTGAATGTCTGGGTGCCAACAAAACCCCAACGTGGCATTGAGAACAAATGGGGCCATCGGCAGGACCTTGGACAGCACCTGGGAAATCTCAATCAACATTTCTTTTCCATTAAGCAACTCAGGATAATGAACTGCAAATAATACATAAGAAATATATAATATATAATAAATAATAAAATAGATAATAGATAATAAATAATAAAATAGTAAGTGAAAATGTCAACTCAAATAGCTGAAAGTAAGCCTCTCACTCATCCTGAATCCAACAATCTGCCCAGCAAAATCCGCACGCGCTGAAAACGCTGCCTTCCTCTGCCGAACAACTTCACCTGTCTTCCTCTCTGGTTGATAAATGAGGGAATCACCACCTCTGCCTGTAATCACCCGGGTTAACAGGGAGTTACAGGAGCTCAATAGTGGAGTCGCCTCTTGCTTTGGGCAGCTGGCTCCCTGTGGCCATAAATCACTGTGAGCAAGGCTCCAGCTCCTCAGAGGAGCGTGTTTCTCTTCCAGATGGTGCTGACGACAAGCACAGGGCAAGTGGAGAACTCTGAACCACTCCAGGGTGCCTAATCCTGCAAAAAATAGCCCTCCCTCCTTACAGAGCATGATCTGTGTGGCTACACTTTCTCCAACAAGATTTGTTTTAGGGTCGAATCGGAGGGCTGTCACCTGCCTGCTTCCTATGCTGATGTAACCACTCAGCCTGGGGTTAGATGATGCTTCAGGACCACGTGGGACTCATCTGGATACCTCTAAGTCCCAAATCTCATGCAGGTTTCATGCTGAAATAGCCAGAACTACTTAATGTGCTGGTACAGATAGAAGCTGAGCACTCCACGGGGTCTGGACCAGTATGGGACTAACACCAGCTTCCAATGCCTTTTGAAACATCCAGGACTACTTAAACCATATCTATAAATGGAAGCTGAGCAACCCACGAGGTCTGGATCAGTGTGGGACCAATATCAGGCTCCAAAGCCTGCTGAAATACCACAGACCACTTAACTCACTGGTATGGATGGAAGATGATCATCCCATGCAGAACTTGCATTGGTAATGGGTTGAGTACTGCCAGCAGTGCTTGTACATAAATTATTTCAACCTAGAGAAATTAGCAGCACCTTTTAAAATCGTCCTAACCCAATGTCAACTCCAAATTTCTTTCAATTACAGCAATTCTGGATATGCCAACAGCCATAAGAACAACAAGACCCCTTGCAAACATTTCTTCTTTTCTTTATTTCTGAAGCCTGACTTCATGTTATAAGGAAAAAAAAAACAACTATTTCAAACAACCCTCCCTCCTTCTATCAGTCCTCATCCCCCCCTGCTCCTTGTCATGCCATGAGTCATGGAGTACAGCTGTCCCCAGTCTATCTTCTCTATTTTATATACTCATGATTAAGTGACTCTGAAGAAAGAGACATGTAAAAAACATATGGTGCTTTGTGTCTCGCTCGGAGCAACTCCACTCACCACCAGCATAACTTATGAGCTCCTCAATGACAACGAACGTGCTGTATGCAGAGAGGAGGGAAAAGGAGACAAGAAAACTATAAGGGAGGAAAAGGAGGCAAGAAAACTGTACATTCAAAGGTGGTGATGCACACTCCTTTTCCAGCGATGCTCAAATAGAAGACAGTGAATAAGGTGCTACGAAGGCGAATTCACAAATACCCCAAGCAAAATGAAACCAACGATGAAATCAAAAGCCACTCTGCCCAACAGTTTCACTGCCCAGCTTTTTCAGAGAGGTGAATGTATGCCCAAAGGCTCCTGGATGTTGTAGCATTGTCCTTGCCTACCCCCAACATGGGGTGGTTCAGAATAAGGGTGATCCTGCACAGGTAACTAAGGATTAGACACTGTAAACACTGCTCCTATGCACTTTCTCTGTGATCACTGGAGTTTAAGTGCTCCTTAACCCAACACGTCACTGATACTTCCAGTAGCCCCAGGTGCTCTTGTTTCCAATCCACTGCTTAACACACTAATCTACTGATTCACCACGCTGGTTTAAGCGGCACACTCTGCTCCCATTATAAGCCCTGACCCTGTAATGAGCCTGAACAGCTTGGCAAGCAAAGTACAAATGAACTCTATTTGAAGCACTCTATAACACAGGCTTCCCTACAGCCATCATAAACACCTCTGTAGGTCAGCTCGTTAATAAAGCTACAGCAAACTTGTTAGGAAGCCGTACAGACCTTGTCCTTGGAAACTTTGTGGGAGAACGGACACTTCCCATCTGTCTTCTTGCATGTGCCACGGAGGAACCTGCCAAGAGACCAGAGGGAGAGGGGTGGTTGTGAGAACAGGTTAAAAAAAAAGCCATTTTTCGATAGTGAGTCTCTTATCCAATACATATGCCTGCTGTAAAGTGCACCATTAAAGGCCATAACATTCTTTAAGTCATAGAATCATTGAATCACAGAACGGCTTGAGTTGGAAGGATCCTTCACAGAACCACAGAACAGTTTGTGTTGGAAGGATCCCAGAGTCATAAAATCCTTGGGTTGGAAGGGAACTTAAAGATCTCAGAGGCACATAATGGTTAGGTTGGAAGGGATCTTACAGCCTACCCAGTCCCAGCACCTGCTGCAGGCTGGCTGCCACTTAAAAGATCAGGCTGCCCAAACCGCATCCAACCTGGACTTGAATATCTCCATGGATGGGGAAACCACACCTTCTCAGGGCAGCCTATGCCACAGTTTAACCATCCTATAAGAATTCCTCCTAACATCTAACCTATATCTCCCTTCTTATAGTTAAAAACCATTCCCCATTGTCCTATCACTGTCAGATTGGTATGAACAAGATATAAATGGGAACGTATAGACGTAAAAAAGTTTGGTTGATGGCAGCTGGATTTGCAGCTTTTTGCAAATGCAGCATAGCTCCTGAATAAAGGAAAACCTAAAACAAACGCAGACTGAGAAAAATAAAAAGATAATGAAAAAAAAAAGTACAGAATAGGACTGTATTACAAGAA
Organism: Callipepla californica brunnescens; assembly: GCA_023055505.1. Taxonomy (NCBI): domain Eukaryota; kingdom Metazoa; phylum Chordata; class Aves; order Galliformes; family Odontophoridae; genus Callipepla; species Callipepla californica. The sequence continues at coordinate 445,592 of JALIRH010000002.1, read as the reverse complement.
ACTAAGCGCAAGCCAGATAAGCTTAAAAATAAAATAAAAAATCACCTTTCCCTCCTATATGGTCTCCCATCGAGCTTTGTGTAACCCACAAATGATTTCTTGTGCAGCAGCAATTTTAAGGAGAAATTACTCAAAGAGTTCATCAGCAGAGTTGGCTTTTCCACGCTTTTTAAACGACTAATAATATAGTTTAATCAACTGTTGGGCAGGTATAATGAACTGGCAACATTAATCAGTTCTCCTATAATAAATTACTAGGCCTCTTAGCTGCATGCATCACAGGCTGAGGGATTCAAACTTGTTGCACGGAGTAGATGGGATGGTCTTTTTGGCTAAATATTTTTGTTTCAAATTCTACCTTGCAAACTGTGATGGCATTCTCAAATTGACAGTGGCAACTGATGCTAAGGATTACTGTTCTAATTATGTTTAAGAAATGTCGATTGGATCTTACTATAAATTCCTAAAATATAAAACAGTATACACTACTTCATTTTTTTATCTTTTTAGGCGTCAGAAGAATCATAAGAGACATAAGTGCATTACTGATGGTATCCACTTCCAAGATGTGAAACAAGTATTTCTATAGTTCCCACAGGTCACACAAACATCTAAAGCAGGTACTCTGTTTGTGTGATGCTTAATTAGGTGAGAAACATCATGTAAATTCAGGAAAAAAAAATATCAGAAGAGATTAAATAGATCAGGATTCTCCTGCCTTGCAAGTATGGACAGAAGAGAAAGATGACACAGAGTTATAAAAGGTGCTTAGAAGATGATTAGGGAACTATTAACCTAACCTGCTCATGACCTATAGACAAGGAGGTGCCTAACCTAGAAGAGAAGCAGCCAGTTGAAGAAGCCATTTTTCAGGCAGCAGTTCTCATGTTCTTCTATATTATCAGGAGTTTCCCTGCAGATTGTCACATAAACAAGTACCACAGCCAACTGATGACCCAGTGATGGGTCACAGCATACGGTTACTGTGTCCATCTGTACCTGGTGCAGACAGCCACCTTCTCTGGATCATGGATGTAGGGGCAGTTCTCCCCACGATTGCACTTGCCAAAGCGGTTGTAGTACATACAGTATTCCTTCTTCTTCTCTTTCTTCTGCTTGGCCTGACGGATGATGGCCAAACTCCGCTGCACAGCACGGCTAAACAGAGCAAGATGGACACATTGAAGTAACGTTTCCAACTTTAGTACAATATCACACAACGACACACAGAAAGTGATTCAACACCACCCAAAAGACCAAGTTCCACTTTGAAGAGAGAATGAAATATTCAGAAAATTCATACTGGGCCATAACTCTTAGGTCTTTCTGATTCTTTTGACAACTTCAGCGTGAATCTTTAAGAATCTTGAAGATGAGAGTAATTTTCCAGGAAATGTCTGCATTTGGGAGAGAATACCCATGCTCTGAACAATCTGATCCAGTGAAAGATAGTAGAAGTGTTGGACTAGATCATCTTTCAGGGTCTTTTCTGGCTCATACTAGAAATTATTTCTGCAGAACACCTGGGAACTCTGTGGAACAAAAAGGCATCCAGTAATCAGCCAGACATCCTTAGGGCTGGGTAGCGTAGAATATAGTAGACTAGAGTAGACTAGACTAGACTTAAAGTAAAAGTAACAAAGAGTATTATAGAATCATTAACACTGGAAAAGATCTTCAAGATCCAAGTCCAACTCATCCCCATCATGCCCACTATGTCCCCAAACACCTCCAGGGACGGTGACTCCACCACCTTCTTGGGCAGCCTGTTCAAGTGCCTCACCATTCTTTCTAAGAAAGAATTTTTCCTTATATTCAACCTCAAGGGAAAGAATAGCTTCCTACCAGGTCTCATTAAAGAAAAGGGAAGAGAAAAGAAAAGACAACTCAGAGTCGAGCAGAACAGAACAGAGTACAGCAGAAAGGAAGAAAAAAAAAACAGAAGAAAAGAAGAAGAAAAGGAGAAAAGAAAGGCAGAAAAGTAGGAAAGAGAAAACGAGGGGAGGGAAAGCCTGTCCCAGTGTTTGCCCACCTTCATGGTAAAGAAATGTTACCTCATGTCCAATCTGAACCCCACCTGGTGCAGCTTTGTGCCATTCCCATGTGTCCTACTGTTGCAGAGAAGAGATCAACACCTCCCTCTCCACTTGCTCTTACAGTTGTAGGGAGCAATGACGTCACCTCTCAGCTTCCTTTCCAAATGAGACGAAGTGGCCTCAGCCTCTCCTGATAGGAGAAGTCATGATGCCAACCACATGCTGAGCTGTGAACACAGCCAGAAGGGTGAGGGAGGGGATCTATCCCCTCTATTGAGGATCTGTGAGACCTCAGTAGTATCTAAGGTCCAATTGGGATTCTCAGTCCAACACTAACAGTGAGTCCAGAAAAAGGCCACCAAGTTGGGTCTGGGCCACAGGACATCTAAGCAGAGGCCAGGACTTGATTTGCTCACCCAGAAGAAAAGCAGGGTTTTTGTCTTCTGGGTCTGTTTAATGGCATGATACAGAGAACATGAACCAGACCTTCTCTGGGATATGGTATAAGAGACCTTCGGGTGCAAAAGCCCATAAAGAGTTCTTCACAGATTCCTCCATGGCCACAATCATCTCCACTGACACTGTGAGCATGGAAAGAGCTCCTTGCAGCTTACAGGAGCACAGTGAGGCAGAAAAAGTCCTCTCCTATGCTGGCTGCAAGGTAACACCAAATATAAGGAAAAATCTACATTAAGTGCCTGGTATCACTAGAAGTTACTTAAGGATATCAGAAGCTGCTTAGCACAGATTTTCCATAAGCTTGCAGCTGAAGAGGTGTTTACCCATCAACTACAGGACTGTATGGGATTAGGGGGAAGCAGAGAAGCATTTATTTGCTGAAATCATGACATGGAATAAGGGCTTTCCCACAGACAACACCCAACATGAGACATCTGGCCAGCAAATTATGTGCACTGAAATTGTTTGCAGGATGGACCCTACCACCAATTAACCGATGGCAGATTTTAAATGAGGTGGTATTATGATGGGTTATAATAAAACACAACTAAAATCTGGCACCAAGTCTGCCTACAGACATCTGGAACCAAGACACTTTGGAAATAAATTTTAGTCTACTACAATTAAGAGGAACTTGTCTGTAAATGCTCATACTTAAGGATGCGATGATACGTGGCACATCTGTAGCATAGAAGGAAGGCAATAAGAAAGGCAGCAGGGTGTTAAGCAGTGGCAACCTGTTTTCCTACTTGTGGTGTTTCCCAGTTGCTACATGCTTAGCTCCCAGTTTGCAAGAGCAGGAGCACTGGTTGGTTGCTCAGCAGAGAAGGAAAACCTGCAAGTTTGCTGGGTTGTATTGGGATGTAATTTAGTGACTCACGAAGGAAAAAAATACAAACTGCTGCTCTACAGATGGCAGTGACACTGCTGCCCTCGAGAACAATAGAGCTGTTGTGAAAAGGGACTTTCAGAGAGGGCTAGGGAAGGATTTGAATTCTTAAATGTGTTGATATCCATTACCGACCTTTCAAACCCTTTCAAGAGAAACTTTCAGAGCAGCAGCCAGCGTCTTTCTGCTAAGTTTACAACTAAGAATGGGGGAAATCAGAGCTTCACCAAACAAAGAGCCAATGAAACAGCCCCATCACACACTTCGGACACCATCCTGAGCTCAAATCACACTCTAAGTACAGACCTTGCAATGTATCGGCTCGTGGCTGATCGGTTCAGGCAGCCAAATGGAGAGAAGCCAGGACTGCTGGGCGTGCAGCTCAATCGTGCTGTTGGAAAACAGGAAGAAACACAGACACATTCATGACCATTTGCTCAGAATCACAAAATTTTTGCAGGGATTCACGTGGTCTTTGGTATATTATAGCTCGGGTGAGTGTGCTCTTTGAAAGCTTTGCATCGAGGGTAAGACGTGCAAAATAAGGTCTCTGAGTGCTGCAGGGATCCTTTCCTCTGTGCTGGGAAACTGTTCCTGGGAAATTCACACGTATGCATTGGCTGCAGAGCAAAATTTGAGGCTGCAGCAGCCCAGGGAAGTCCAGCAGCTGATTTCAGACCGGGCGTGCATGCAATTACATTGTCCTTGAGTGCTGTAGGAAAGAGTGAATTGAAAATAAAAGCATTTCCAGCTGGTAGCGGCGTGCTTCAGTCACTCACCTGCCAGCCTGGGTGTTCTGGGGAGTGAGTGAGTGGAATTTGATAGTGCAGCAGCATGCAGTCCCAGCGCTCGAGCTGTCACTCTGGCTGCCAATGCCTGCAAAACCCCATCTGTTCCCTCTGCAAATGCGAAGAGCGAGTGTGATGCTGGTGGCCCATGAGTGGAGACTGGAGGAATTGAGAGCTTGCAGGATGCAGCAAAAGTCTTTGGGCACAGCAGATATTGCATAGTGTGTCCAAACCTGGTGCAAGATCACTGAGTATTACATAGGCATTTCATAGAACCACAGAATGGATGGGTTGGAAGGGACCTTAAAGACAATCCAGCTCCAACCAGGGTTGCCACCCACCAGATCAGGCTGCCAGGACCTAATCCAGCCTGGCTTTCAGGGATGGGACATCAACACCTTTTCTGGGCAATCTGTTTCAGTGTTGGCTTTTTGTCAGTCAGGACCCATGAGTCTTCCTCTGCAGCTCTGCTTTTATTGAGTTCCTCTCCCAGTCTCTACACACACATTTGGGATTGCCTCAACCCAAGTGCAACACTTTGCACTTGGCCTTGTTAACCATCATTAGATTCTCATGTGCCCACTTCTTGAGCGTGTCCAGATCCTTCTGAACAGTGTCCCTCCCTTCTATTGTGTCATCTGCACCACTCAGCTTGGTGTCATCAGTAAACTTTCTGAGAGTGCACTCGATGCCACTATCTATGTCATTGATACAGATGTTGAAGAGCACCGAAGCCAAGATGGATGCCTGAGGGAAACCAATCGTGACCAGCCTCCACCTGAACACGGAGCCACTGACAACAACCCTCCGGCTGAGACTAATTAATCCATTCCTTATCCACCAAACAGTTTACCCTTCAAAACCATACCTCTCCAATTTAGAGGTAAAGGATGTGGTGTGGGACCATGTCAAAGGCCTCACACAAGTTCAGGTAGATGACGGCAGTTGTCTTCCCTGTGTTCACTGATGCCATCACTCCATCAGAGAAGGTCAGCAGATGGGTCAGCCACAAGAACTGTTTTTAGGAATTTTTTTTTTTTGTGTCTTTTGGCTCAGGTTCCGCTTCCCCCCAAGGGAAAGATGATGAGGCCATCATGTTCAAGCAAAGCTGACCTCCCAAACAATGCAGGGAGAGATCCAAATTAAAGTCCATCATTAGGGTAAGGTTAGAGCATCCCTCAGTCCTCTGCAATTATTTTTAAAGCTCTTGAAAGCAAGCTCAGCAGGACAAACTATCCCAAGAGTGGGCTCCCCAGGGCAGCAGACAATCTCTCTAAATATTTAATACCTGGGCATAAAAGCAGACTCTGGGGTACGAGCGTCTTTCTGTGCTCATGTGCCATCCTTTTTGTTAAAGCAGCCTGACAACCACATCCTTTGCCAGGGAAGAGGAACTGCTAAATAAATAAATAGATAAATAAATAAAGGGTGCAACAGTCTCCTTCAGCTGGTTTTAAATGGATCTATACCCATACTACAGACATGGCTGAATGGTTGGTTGGATTTTTTTCACAGCTTTCATCTTCTGGCAAGAAGAAATGTTATTATACACAACCTAAAACCAGTTGAAACTGTTGGAAGGGTGGAATATGGGCCACACTGGATGCACATCACCCTTTACAGATTCCTACTGGGAATTAATTCGCAGCCTCCAAGCAGCTTCAGTGCACAAGAATCACTTCCATTCATTGCAAAATGCAGCACGGAAGCACCCGTCAACCACAACCAGCAGCCTGGCAGCTGGCAAAGCAACACTTCCTCCTTGCTCTCTAATTACTCCAAGTGATAATATTCCTCCAACTAATAGAGAACTGCCTAAATATTTACCCAGGAGGAGACAGCCCATTGGCCACGTGGTTCAGAAGCTCAGTAATTACGTGGTTTGTAACATGCAGCAGCCTGGAAAGAGGCAAAGCCTAATTTCTCTCTTCTGTCTACCGAGATTTATTGAGTTGCAGCACAATGTTGGTTTTAGAAGCTTTTCCATCACACGAAAAGAAGTTTAAACAGAATAACTGAACCACAGAATCATTAAGGTTGGGACAGACCTCTTAGATCACCAAGTCCAACCCCATCCCCTCCCAGCATGGCCACTAAACCATGCCTCCAAGTGCCACATCTTCACTGTTTCATAGATTCATAAGGTTGGAAAGGACCTACAAGATCATCTAGTCCAACCATCCTCCCACCACCATCCCTACCCACCAAGCTACTAAATCAAATCCCTTAGCACCTCATCTAAACGCTTCTTGAACAGCGCTAGGGACAGTGCCTCAACCACCTCCCTAGACAGGCCATTCCAGTGCCTGACCACTCTTTCAGAGAAAGAATTTTTCCTCAAATCTAATCTAAATATTCCCCGGCACAACTTGTGGCCATTCCCTCCCGTCCTGAACTGGACTGTTCTTAAAGATCCCCAGGGATAGTGATTTCACCACCTCCACTGGGATCTTATTCCAATGTGTTACCACTCTAAAATACAAATGATTCTCTGCAAACCTCAGAGCAATGAGTGATGAAGGTCAGAGCAAGACAGATGCAAGGTAGAGAGTTGGGCTCTCTCAAGGAATCTATGCCCTGTGTGGATGAACAATGACCCTGAGGAATTGAAAGGAGTTAAATTTAAAAACAGGAGCTGAACTGTGCTCGTGTGCAAACTCACACGGCTCCAGACTCAATGAAACATGAGGGACATGGTTTACCAGGCTTGGTGGGGATGGGTTGATGTTTAGACTCGATGATCTTAGAGCTATTTTCCAACCTTAATGACTGCGTTATTCTGTGATACAAAATCCTGAGTGCCCAGTGCCCCTAAGCTTGACTCTGTCCATGGAGAGCCTCACTTGGCCCTTCCTCCTAATGCAAGCCAAATGAATTTTGCAAGGGAGCTATTAAGCATGCTGGGAGAGCACCAGTAGTGGGACAAAGTGCTGCTGGAGCACGATGGCAAACTGCACATCCCTATGCTAAATGCACAATTTCCAGTGCTGCGAATATTTAAATCAGTGTGCACATGAAAAGAAAAAAAAAAGAAGAAATAGAAAAATAAAGCTGCTGGGCGAGCATCACAGAACTGCACATTAAGGGCTTTTTAACTGATTACACACAGCACAGCGGCGTCAGGCTTGATATTTTATATCCTACATAAGGGACAGGTGTTTCTCTCTCTCTTCCCTTTTTTTTTTTCTTAACGATGGAGTCAGGTCGAAGCGCATCATCTGTAAGGAAACCCACAGCCCGTGCAAACGGGGCTGTTCCTCTTCATGCATCATCCCAACCTGACGCTGGCTCTCGGAGTACTGAGAAGTGATTGTTGTACCTCACCCAGCCGTGAGCTTTGGTGCGTCACTCCAGAGGGAACGGAGCTGTCATGTTCATTAAATGCATGATTACAGCTATGATTAATAGCAGGGTCTACTGCCTAACTATATATATATTTTTTCCCAGCTCTGAACGAATCCACAGCACAACAGCCTGGCTCTGGAGGTTCCTTGGAGGATAAATCCCGCTCCAAACTTCACTACTGGAACAAAATGCAGCAAGGTGACAGTGTCAATGGGGCTCCCCATGGAAGAGGTTGGAGGCTGTATCCCTGTGACAGCAAACACACATTAATCCAGACGGTTTTCCTTGTAGATTATAGGATGACGTGGGTTATTTCCCCTGGTAGCTCTCCTCCAGGAAAAGGCTGGCAGAGATCTCCCTTGGCAAACCAGCTTGGCAAACCATACAAACCATTCTTGGGTGCTTCCCATGATGGGATGTGGGATGCTTCCATCCAGATCTAACACCTCCTCATCACTCTTTTTTAATGCTCCCTAAGAATGCCACATAAGATTTCCTTTTGCATGCAAATCAACTGCAGACATCGCACAGAGGTTGTGTGGTTAATTATTATTTTCTTAATTATTTAGACAGGATTTTATTGTTCCTAAGGCACAGTGAAAGAGAGGGAGACAAGGGGATGCACTGGGTCCAAGCAGTACAGTGGAGTAAAGGCATCAGGTAAACCCCTTTGTGGTAAGGGGACCTCTAAGTCCATTACAACAATTCCAAATCAGCAAGAACTTATCCAAATCTCATACAAGGAAAGAAATGGGCTCCATTCCAAGTGTAGGATGTTACTCCAGCTCAGGGATCACTGCTAGGGGGTTCTGCCCCAGCATCCCATCATTTAGCCTTGCACTGCTGCAGCTTGCTTCTGCTAAACCCCCCTCTCTCATAACCTTGGCACCAAGAAAAAAGGCTCTTTCCAACCATGCCACCCCCTTTTAATAGGTCATGTTGTAATTGCACTTCCTCTTCTGTGGCACAGGCAGCCTACTTCTGGAAGAGGCAGCCATTCATTTCGCGAGGCTCTCCTGCCTTTATTGCTGAACAAAAACTTTTGAGGCTGGCACTCAGGAAATTTATTTCTTTAATTATTATTCATTTAAGTGGCTTCCACTGTTTCAGATGATCAGCACTAGCAGCTGCTGGGGGTAATTTATTTTACTCACCAGACAGCAGAAGCCCTCACTTTCTGGAAGGTAACAACAAAACAAGGGCTTTTAAAGCAGCTTTTCACGCTTTCCTGCCTGACTGCATCCCAGCTCTGAACAGGAACATGCATGTCCCTGCTTCAGGCACTCACAGGCATTTTGTTATTAGCAAAGCACGCTCAATTAACGAAGCATGCTCTGGTTTCAACGCTGTTGTGCAATCAGCTCTGTGGATGCTTGCAAGGAGCATGGAACGTCTCCCATGCTCTGCACACCCTGGATCCAGTGGTGCTCCTCAAGGAGAGCAGGTCCCAAACCCAAGGGGTTGAACTCAAAGAGATCAAGGGATTAAGAAATGTTAAAACAAAGGCGATGGGGCAAAAATGGTCCAGGGACTGAATGGCTGACCAATACTAAAATGAAGGGACTGAGCTCAAGAGGAGCTGAGGAATTGACCAACTCCAAACTCAAGTGTTTGAATGTAAATGAACCAAGGGATTGAGTGGTCTCAAAACAAAGGGACGGAGCTCAAAAGGGGCTGAGCAATCCCAAACCTGAGCATGAGGGAGCCAAGGGATTCAGCAAATCCAAAGCAAAGTGACTGAACTCGAAAGGGACCAAGGGATTAATTAATCCCAAAACCAACGGATAAAGCTCCAAGGGGACAAATCCCAAACCCAGTGGACTGATCTTAAAGGCAATAGTCCTACTGAGCTCAAAAGGGAACAAGGGATTGAGACTGAGTTCAAAAGGAATAAAGGGTTCCAGTAAAAATGAACCCAAGGGATTGAGTTTGAAGGGATCAAGGGACTGAGCAAACTCAGAACCAAGAGACTGTGCTTGAAGGAGACCAGGGGATTGAGCAAACCCAAGAAATAGAGCTCAAAAGGGCCCAAGGGATTGAGCAATCCCGAAGTCAAGGGATTTAATCTGAAGGAATAAAGGGACTGAGTAACCCCAGAACCAAGAGATTGAGCTTGAAGGATTGAGGAACCCAACACAAACAACATCAAAATCAGCACAGTAAAGCAGAGTTCCAACTTGAGCTGTTCTCCTACCTTTGTGCATTAGGCTGGGCTTCCCAGTCATCCCCAACACACTTTGCAGAATGGAGGCAGGATGATTGAGGCCACAGAGGGATGAAGAAGCTATTGGAGCTCGGGACATTCTTTGGCATGATGCAGTGGTGGGGATGTTTGGGCATGAGCTACGGGTTTTCCTAGGTATCCAAAGTCACAAAGGGAAGATTTCCTTGCAGGAACTAACCTTGCATGCTGCTTAAACTTCACTGCAGTGAGCCCACATCATGGACTGCAATAGCTCTGCCTGCACTGCTTGTGCCTAGATTGGGGTCAGTGCTGCTTTCCGGACAATGTCAAACCTTAATTTTGTTCCCGCTGCTTTCAATTTCATACGGGGCAGTTCTTTTTTTTTATTTATTATTATTTCCCCTTTCAAATTTATTTTTGAAATGCTGTGTTGCCAGAATGTTTTGCTTGTTTCCCCAATTCCATGGAATTTCCTCAAGCATCCAAATAATGCAGCAATTGTAGAAAGAAATGACGGAAAGGTTTGCTCAACCAGCTTATTGCATTTGCTTAATTAAAGCCACATCTAATTGCAATGTATCAAACACTTTCCACACTGTCCTGCTGCCACATTTCCTAATATTTCCGCAAAGTGAAAAATAGATCTCTGCATTTCTGATCGTAGTCAGGGCACAGAGAGACAAAATACCAACCCAATAAATTCAGGTGAACAGCAGAATTATAACCCACCGTAAGTAAATCCCAAGCTATTAAACTGTCATGAGCACTTCCCATCTTGCTGCTACCCCAGCATACACTGGAGATTAAAAAGGGGAGAAGTTTTGCACAATATTCTCCCATTGTTCCTTCAGCTCTTCCAAAAATTGCACACTGGGTTGTGTTTCTTTGCCTGGTTCCAGTCCAGCACTGGATATTTATGGACAAGGATGAGTCCATCAGCCTTTTTGTAAAGTTCCCTAAGTACAATTTTGCTGTTTTCCAGTGGTTAGATGAATTTTTGCAGGGCAAAACCCAGTACACCTCAGTCGTATCCAAAAAACCTCTGTAACCTGAACTGTCCCTGACAAAAATCCAATAATGGAGACATCACAGTCAATCCAACCAATGTACTCCTTCAAAATCCTCATCCATCAAAAGCCCTCTCCCTGCTACAATGGAAGACCTTGGGTCTTTGGCTGCTCTGTCCTGAAATCTGTCCCCTAAAACTGGATCTGTTCCATCTGACAATTTTCATGGTCATGTCTTGAGGGTTCTGTCCACCTTTTGCTGCTCCAATAACAGTCTGATGCACTGAATCAGTGCCTGGGGATGGTCCTCAATCTTAGTTCCACACTCAGGATGGTTTTTCCCTACAGGCTACAATGGTCTCATCTCCATTAAAAGACATTTCATTTTTTTAGGCCATTTCCACTGCCCGTTACAATTTAACATGATCCCTGGCAGCAGAAGTGCTCAGAAGTGCCTGGTCCCACGGAAATGCAGCAGGACTACAGGGATTCAGACACTACTGATGGGATTCTTGTCCCTGCTCAAAGCTCTTTTCCTCCCTCCCATAAACCTTTCCTTTGTGGGTTTGTTTAATGGAACCTGCTGGGCAACAGGAATAACCCATTTACCTCCCAGCACTGGATCTCAAAGGGGTGGGTGGTAAGAAGGGGAAAAGTAAAGGAGATGGGACATCTATCATTCACATCTGCTTACAGCTACCCAGGAAACCCCAAACTGGGGTACACACAGCTCCCAATGACACTGTCCTATTTATTCCCTCTGTTCATCCAGACTTTCCCACTGTACATAAAAACTTTGGCATTAAATTGCCTGTATAGCATCACTCATGAACACGCTCATCTCTGCTGCCTCCATCATTTCAATTAAGAAAAACACCATGAAACTATTGGCTTTTCCTTTCTCACTTTAACTTTCCCCAAGGATTGCAAATATAGGGAGCAAAAACATTCAATCCAGGTATAAATTTGAAATGAAAAAATATCCCAACACTTTAGGCATAATTAAAAACCTGATTCTGCCTGGGAACTGCACTTGAGGTATCAAGTACCAGAGGAGCTAAAACACATGTTTAATTGAAGCTAAATGTAAAGCCAGTAACCACATCAAACTGCCTGCCTCATAGTTATTTGTAGAGTGACCCTTCTGGCTTTGTTAGGTCAATACTGAATGTAATTCGATGAGCATATCAAATATATTTAACCTCAAGGTGCTACTTGAAGCTGCCCAAGACTTAGCAATTCTCCTTACAGTTCAAAAAAAACAAGCACTGGAACAGGGTGGATCTAAACGTGGTACACACTAACTTGAGAAAAACTCAATATTCTTCACTTCTTCTTTTGTTTCTTTCACATAATTTCCCCTTCAGTACTACTGTTAATCAAAAACATACCGTAATCAAGAAGAGCTTGGGGATGTCTGCTGGCAATTATGAGATGTCCATTACCTTTGTGTTTCATTGCCAGCAATGATGCTAGGAATGTTGGTTTTTTATCCCCTAAAACCTTATCAGGGACCTCAGGATAGCTATTAGGAAAGAATTATTCTCTGAAAAAGTGGTCAGGCATTGGATCAGGCTGCCCAGGGAACTGATGGTGTCACCATCCCTGGAGGTGTTCAAGAAATCTGGAGATGTGGCACCTGGGGACACGGTTTAGTGGGCATGGTGGGGTTGGGGATGTTGGAGGTCCTTTCCAGCATTAACGATTGTATGATCCCATGAGTGGGCATGGTGGTGATGGGTTGTCTTGAAAGTCTACACGTTCTTTTCCAACCTTAATGATTCTTTGTGATTCTAGGACCTTGTTTAGAGGTTATCAGGTGTCACAGCAACTCAAGGGAGATGAGAAGTTTCAGCATGCATGCTGGAAACATCTGATCATAGTACGGCTTGGGTTGTGAGGGTCCTTACTGATCTAGTCCCAACCCCATACCATGGAACAAGCAGCTCTAAGCCAACCTCAGCACTAAAGCTGGGGCACTGTTGGATATTTGATAGAAACTAAGACAAATTCTTGCTGCTCACCTGCTCTGCCAGGGCTCTTGGTGCTCAGATCTCTGTACCGACTAGGGGTGCTGGAAGTTTTGGAGAGTTTGTTTGCTGACACACGGTACATCACCCCTCCAATGCAGCGATAGCCTTTGCTCCTCCACCTCTGCTGTATGGCTTGGGATTTGCTACTCTTGGGTGTTGAGCTTGCCTGGGGGGACCTGTAAGGAAAGGATAAAGCCAAGGTAAGCATCAAGTCAGCACGATACCACAAGGAGTTGTGAGCAAACACAGAGTTGCTGCTCAGGGATGGAGGTGGTACAGAAGCAAGCAGTTAAGCTCCTCCTTTGGAGAGCAAAAACAATAGGGACTGGGGAATCAGATATTATTTATTTACATCAAAAATAGGTGTAATTAAAGACTCTATAAATGATATTCCCTTCCCTCTTGCACAAATAACCACTTTTTTCACTCCGTTTGCCCAGAGCAATGCTTGCCCACGAGCTGAGCATCAGGTCCCACACACAACATGCACAGGAGCTTGTCCATAAACTCCGCAGATCTTTCCCATCGACCTCAAAGCACAGCTTTCACCTGCTCTGCTGGCTTGTGTCTTCCTAATGGGCAGCTTGGCAGAGCCAAACAGGGATCCAGGTGAGTGCACAGATATCGTATTGCTCAGCACTATGGTGCTGGGCTGTCTAATGGGCTGGAAGAGACTGTCCTGATGATGCCTACATCAAGAAGAGCCAGAGGAGTAGTCATTCAGATATTTTTGCAGCCCTCTGCAAAAGCAGCTCCTTCAAGGTTTTTCCCGTATCCTTGCATGAGATGAGCTGCCTCAGGATGCAAATTCTGGGAGCCTCTGCAGCACTAGGGACACATCTCCAGCTCCCTTTCTCTCTGCTACCCCTCTGAGGGGACATTCCCTCTCCTAGATCTGCAGTGAGAATGACGACCGGTCAAGAGCTGTGCTACAGTCACACACATTAGAGCTGTTCTTAACGTCTGCTTGCTCCAACAGGCAAAGGACAGCTTTCAGAAGCTCTCAAGTGACACCCTGGGGACAAATCCCTCCTGGACAGGCTCATCTGTCACCAAAAACCCTTTCCGGTTCCCAAACTGATTTCCCACACAATGCCATCTCTCTCCCCATCCACCATCCGGCTCATTGCTGTACATATGCTGTTATGCAAACAGAGCTGTTCCAGCCAAATCAAATCTACTCCAATATCAGTCGTCTTAACCATTTAGCACTAATCCAAACAGTAATTTGTTTATGCAAATTAGAGCTCTAATTTTGTATTAGTACAAACTATGCTCATAATGCTATTAGCAGAACGTATATAAACCGCGCATTACTGAAGAATATCTGTAAATTAAGGCCTGCTATCCTATCAGCAGAATGCAAACCCTGGAGAGCATTACCTTTAAATGAACATGTGCTGCAAAGAAAGAGAGAATTGTAAAATGTAATAGTTACATTTCTTAGTGCTTAGCGTGACAGCCTATTCATTTAATAGGGCTGTTGCCACTGGCTACCAACCTCAGAGAATTACTGCCAGATTTGCAGAGGGGATGGGGACAAAGAAGTGCTCTGCTGCACTGGGTGCATTTTCTTTGGGCAACCTCTGCCCTTGCTAAGGAGGTGAGCAGAAAACCTGAAATTTCACATGGAACAGACACGTTGCAATCTTCTAGCTCTCAGCAAAGCTCAGGGGGTTGCAGCTGGTGTAGAGCCCAAAATCTGGAGAAAGATTTCCATTGAGAAGGCGGCTCGAACACACCTTCCCATGGTCATCCTCTTGCTGCAGGCACAGCATATAAAATCACAGAATCATTAAGGGTGCAAAGACCACTAGGATCATCTAGTCCAACCATCAACCCATCACCACCGTACCACTAAACCATGTCACATAATGTGACATCTACCCCTTTTTTTTTTAAAACCTCCATGGATGGTAAATCCACCACTCCCCAACACACACGAACCCCTCCACTCTTCCCAATGGAACCACATGGGATGAGGAGACACAGGATGCTCAGTGGCAATGGCTGATCATAGAGGCATAGAATGGATTGAGTTGGAAGGGACCTTTAAAGGTCGTACAGTCCAACTTCTCTGCAATGAACAGGGATATCCACAGCTAGGTCAGGTTGCTCAAAACCCCATCCAGCCTGACCCTGAATGTCTCTAGGGATGGGTCATCCACATCTCTGGACAACCTCTTCCAGTGCCTAACTACCCTTACTGCCAAAATCTTTTTCCTTATACCCAACACTCCAAGAGGTCCATGTCTCTCTAGAACTGAGGACTCCACCTGGATGCACACGTTGATGTCACTGATGAACAGCACTGGTCCCAACACTGGTCTCAGAGGGACATCATTTGTCACCAATCTCCATTTTGGACACTGAGTCACTGAGTCCACTCTCTGGATACAATCTCACAAACAGTTCCTTAACAATCAAACTGTCCACCCATCAAGTTCTTATCTTACCAATGTGGAGAGAAGGATGTTACGCAGGACCACGTCAAAGACCTAACTTAAGTCCAGACAGATGACTTCAGTGGTTCCTTCCTTGTCATTGGTGCAGTTAGGCCATTGTAGGACACTAGGTTGGACAAGCAGAAGCTGACCTTAATAAAGCCATGCTGGTTGTCATGTGGTGGAGTCACCATCCCTTGAGGTGTTCAGGAAAAGGGTAGATGTGGTACTGAGGGAGAGGATTTAGTGGGCATAGTGGGGATGGGTTGACAGTTGAAGTGATGACCTTGGAGGTTTTCTCCAACCATAATGAGTCCACGATTCTATGAATGGACATAGTGGTGGAGGACTGATGGTTGGACTTGGTGATCTTAGTGATGTCTTCCAACCTCAGTGATTCTCCCAAGCTGGGAACCTTGTACACAAATCACTAGAAATGCAGAGTTTTAGGGAAGGTTTGGAAGCAGAGAGTAGGGATTTGGAGGAAGGGGTCAAAAGGAATAGGGACATAATGAGAACTGGTTCATGCTTGTGCTGTTACTCTGATTTATTTGACATCTGTTAGTTGGTACATCTTGCCTCATAGCTCTATCTGCTACAAACAGACACACCACACTGACGATAGGCATCAAATGGTATGGACAGAACTGCATTTGAACCCAAAAGGGTAAAAGCATCATCCAAGACCAGCAAAGCCTCCTGACAAAATCCACTGTGAACTAACCAGAGCCCAAACAAATGCAGCCTCCTTCCTTTCGAAGGAAATCCAACCCTAAATGTCTAGAAAACCCTAAAGATGGTAGAAATGTGACCCCTCTGCACATGACCATCACAGCTTCAGAGTACACTGCAAACATCAATTTGGGTATCATAGGATCATTAAGATCTGAAGAGACCCAGAAGATCACCAAGTCCTACCTCAACACATCCCCACTATGCCCACTTAACCATGACACTCAGTGCCACAACTCCACAGTTCTTCAACACCTCCAGGGACGGTGACTCCGACATTTCCTACAAGATTCTTGCTCAGAACAACACAGATTTAGAGAAATGCTCCCATGCTCAGTATGCATGGGGTCCAAAATAATAAAAAAAAGACTGGGGAAAAAAAACCAACCCTCCTACGGTTGTAAGATGGATTTAGTCCAACAAAGCGCAGTTCCCACAAAAATGCTCTGGATATTTATTTTCTCACTTTTTTTTGTGCTCACTCCAAGTGTTGAAGTGGCCCTTTTACAAAGTCACCATTTATCACAGAGTTATTACCCACTGGCATCTGACCCCATGTATGTGAGCAGAGAGAGAGCAGGTAGCAGCTGTCGGCAAGCACCAAGCAGTGAGTTGCACTTTCTAAACCATTTTATACTGTTATAAACCAGTATTAAAAAAAAGAAAAAATAATAATAAAAAAAAGGAGAAGGAGCAGGACACTGTTATGCACAAAAGGACCATCGATCCCACACCCCCATGCAGAGTCTTTTCTAGGATTTTTGCCCTGCACCCAGCAATGTGTGCTGAACCTCCTCCAATTTGCATTTCTGTAGAAAAATGATTACTGAGGTTGCATGAAAAGTAAAGCCACCAGGACAAAACAAAGGTTAGGGTTCAGACTTTAGGGTAAGGATTTAGGGTTAGGGTTTAGGGGTTAGGCAAGGGGAGTCAGGATTAGGCAAAGGGTTTAGGGGTTCTGGGGTTAAGGTTAGGCACATGGTTAGAATTTAGGGGTTAGGGTTTAAGGGTTAGGGTTTGCGTTTAGAGTTGGGTTCTCATCACCCAAAGGGTGGCCACCTCCACTTCCTTCCTGTGAATGATTCTGTGTGGGAACATCGGCTCGGGGACAACCCTGGCTCCTTACCTGGAAACTCATTTCTAAAAGTCCAAGTCAGTAGGGGGAAGAAAAACAAAAAATAAAATGCAACGACTTCTCAAAAGGAGTTGTAATCTGCTCCAATAACCTTTACAGCTGTTTCCCCTACTGAAGACAGACAGACGGAGGGAAAGGTGCCAGAAGGTTGCATTACTGCTTCAGCAGTTTTATGATCGCTTGGTGGGGAATGCTCCCAAACCAATGAGTTGGTGACATTCTCTGCCCAAAACTCCCACGTTCCAAGCCACACTGCCCAAAATTCCTGCGTTCACACCATGAAAATGCAAAGACTTGGAGATGCTGCTCTCCAGGAGATACTTCGCAGGGAATTTCAGCTGCTGAACTTGAGCTCTGTCAACTTTTTCTATTTACTTCCAGAAGCTCTATTAGATTCAAAATTGAAGGTAAAATATGATTTACATAGAAAACTCTAAGCATAACCTAAGCCCATTTAGAGGAATAGAGAAACTCAATGGTCCAACCCTATGGGAAGTCGTAGTCCCAACAACCTCGCTCCACCAGCGTCACCTTCGCCCACTGGCAGTGACCCCGACCCTGGGGACAGTCACTGTTGGACCAAGAGATGTCACCAACAGAGCCTCACAAAACCTCTCGCATCTTTTCATCCCTGGCGGTGTCACGGCACTGCACTGAATTGTTACCCTAATGGAAAGGACGGCCTTTGGAAATGAACTGTATTGAGAAGAGAGGATAAAATTAATGAGATAATAGCCAGGCCAAGGACCTGAAGAATACGCCAGCTCTCGACACGAGGGGCTTGTAATTCCCTTTCTGCAGCACAAGCCCTCGGATCTAAAGAGTTCTCCCGTCCGTCCAGAAGACCCGCTCCGGCAGGAAATTTCATTAACGCTGGAAAATAGGAAAGGTATTAAGCGTGGATAATGAAGGCCAGAGTGTGAACAGTGCCTTAAGATAGTCTTCTTTCTAGCCTTTGTAATGGGAGGCATGAACTTTCCCTTCAAATCCATTTCTAATCCATTTGAAATACTACAGCAAATTATCTTCCCTTCAGACCGAAAGCGGCCAGCCAATTTACTCCGAATAGAAGTGACAATGCTACAGAATTTATCGCCATAACCTTGACTACACAAGGTTGAGGGTTGTCTTTCCCCCACCCCGAGGTGGAGAGGGGAATAAAATTTTCTAATGAAAAGGGGGTAGAAAGATACTATAAAAATGTTTAAAAACAGTATAGCAGTTGTTGGAGATCCAACATCAACACCAGAGCCAGGTTTGATGGCAAAATCTCTGCATCTGAACTAAAAACATTCTGGGTGCAAGCCCTGGGCTAATAGAAGAGCTTGCAGCTGGAGATCTGGGCTCTTCCCGTACATCCTTTGAATCACAGAATTGTTTGTGTTGAAAGGGACCTGTAAAGGTCATCCAGTCCAACTAGAAGTAGCAGAAACTTTGTCCAAGTCCAGCGATTTCAAGCAACAACTTCATAAACACTCATTTTGACCAAGTCTTGACTTTTCCTTTCCTGTTTCCCCTCTTTCTCTTTCTCTCTCCCTTCCTTTCCCTTTCCCTTTCCCTTTTCCTTTCCCTTTCCCTTTCCCTTTCCCTTTCCCTTTCCCTTTCCCTTTCCCTTTCCCTTTCCCTTTCCCTTTCCCTTTTCCTTTTCCTTTACCTTTTCCTTTTCCCCTCCCTTTCCCTTCCCCCCACCCCTTCCTTTTCTTTTTCCTTTTCCCTTTCCTTTCCCTTATTTTTCCTTCTCCTTTTCTCTTTCACATTCCCTTCCTTTTTCCCTTCCCTTCTCTTTTCTTCTTCCCTTTCCCTTTCTCTTTCCCTTTCCCACAGTTAAGCACTAAAACACTTCTTTGTATGTTTGCAAGAGCAACTTCACAGCATTTGTCAACTGCAAATGTGCCACTTCTTCCAAGAAATCAGTAAGTCTGAAGAGACAACTGGACCAAATGAGTCCAAACTCCTTGCTTCCAAACACAGTACAACGGCTGAAACGGAAAAAATCCACTGAAACTTCATTCAGCAGACAGCAAACACTACTGAAATTCACTCCCTCTTAAATAAAGACCAATAAAAAGAAAAAAAGACTTCTGATTTAAGAAGTTGGGAAGTGAGAAAGGACAATTCACATCAGAGTGAGCAGATGCTCAGCTTTAACATCCACATGCTATCTACACATACACAACAGTCATCAAAACCCAAACAAGCACGCACAAACTCACCTATATTTGAAATACCAGACTGTCTGATGTATTTAAATTTAATACAAAACTGAGAGCAGGGGAAGAGCATCCCAACGGCACTCCAGTCAGCTGAAACGGAGAGGATTTCTTGGAGCTCACGGCAATACAAGTGGCTCTTAAAGGATGGTTTTCTTTTACTTCTGGATATCTTATTTAGGCTTAGCTTATTTATTTTTTTAAGTAATCCTTACATAGTAAGAAATCGCATTTACATGCTGGCATTTGGTTCCCAAGGAAAGAGTGGATGAAGCAGGGCAAGGGTGTGCTGCAGGGCCAGGCAGGAGGGATTCCACCAACACAGCCCCATAGGTAGCACTGCAAAGGGCTGATCTGGGTAAGAAACACAATATTTATGGGGAAAAAAACCCACAATATCCTTGTTCCTTAGCATGTAACAGAACAAAACAGGATTTGGGTTCAGTGGTCCTCCTCCCATACCCCAGCAGTGCTCCAAGCTCCTTGTAGCTTAAGTACTGCTCACATGTAAATACATAAGGAAAAACAAGTGATACCACTAAAATGTTTGATTTTCACATCAGATATGAACATTACTGCTTTCTTCTTATAACTAAAAAATGACTGTTCTCAAATAAACACTTCCCACTTCAAGACCTAACATTAATAAAAATAACTTGATTTTGATTATTCAGATAATTCAGTTCAGCAACTCATATTTGAGGTTGAAAACTTGATCAAAAATTGAAAAGTGGAAAAACACGTGTCCTTTAATCCAGGGAATCCATTAGATTTGAAAATATGGTAACCAGCAATAATTCCTTTTACTGATAAACAAATCTCTATCTTCAATAACCAGTTATAGCTAAGAAATGTGCACCCAACAGCTCAGATTTTCTTCCTGCGCACCCAGCACAATTCAGAAAACCCAACAAACACTTAAAAACACTCTGAGTTCAGTTGAATGAAACCTGAATTTTCATTCAAACGCAGTTTGATGCTGACCTCAAGTAAAAAATAATCTAGCACAGATCTCATTTACCATTTTCAAAACCTCAGAAAAAGTATGAACCTCAATGAATACCTATTAATCCACACAGTTGCCTAAATAAAGACGTACTTATCTAATAAATCCTCCTATAGTTGCAAGTATATTACAACAGTTACCAACCACAGTAACAAAGACTCCCCCAGAAACAGTTGGTGGATACAGATGTGAAACAAGACTAGACTTGGTGATTTAGGTCAAAGGTTTCCACCTTGTTGGATTAAATCCTAATGAACCTCAGCAATTAAATCAACATGAGCTGTGACGGCACGATGCTACAACAAGGGCTGAAATAATGGGGCTGCCACCAACTCTCTGCAGATCACCACGACTGACTGCAAACAATATAATTGTTTGATATTTTCCCATGTATTACAGTGTTTAGTATTTTCTCCATAAAATTGAAAGCTGCTGGCTTCTGAACTAAGACTGAAGATGTTATCACAACCTCTCTGAGGTGTCTTCCCAAAGGGCTGCAAAACAAATTTGAGCTAAACTGATGGGCACTATTTGTAAGAGTCGACTCGAGTTTTTCACACAAAATGAAATTGAGAGTGAAGCAACTGTGTTGATTCTCGTTGAGGAGATGGGATTGGGCAGTGCAATGGGAAATGATGACTGGGGCAGCATTGGCAATAGCCCGTGTTTTTCAGAATCAAAAGCTTTGTGAATCACAGGATCACTTAGGATCTGGGAGCTTCTATCCCTGGTATACATCTAGTATGTGGAGATCAGCTCCACACAGAGACATCAACAATATGAATGAAGTAAGCCTTCAGTCCTGACTGGGAACAACTGATGTGAGAAGGATGAAAAAGAAATCATTTGGGGTTCATCACTTGTTTTCAGCATCATTCTCTGCTTCCCCAGTTTCTCTCCCCTTTTCCTCCTTTGAAGCTGAAAAACCAGGAAGGGGATAAAATTCACACAAAGTCCATGCGCTCATAATGCAGGACCCATCTCTATAAGTAGCATCTTTGGGTTCTGAAAAGTGTCTGCAGTTTTCAAGCTTATCAACTCTACTGTTGGTGCTACCTCTCCAAGGCAGGGCCTCCTATGGTGCACACTCAAACTCAAGCTGTTGGTTCACATCAGAGCCCATGAGTTCACCCTAACTATTTGGGGACAGTTCCAGACCCAACACAAGCTCCGTCCATGCCAACCCTAAAATCACCCCAAGTACTCAGCAGCACCTCCCTCAGGTTGCAAAACTCATTCAAAATCTCATATTACAGCCAATACTTTAAATAAGTCATGTTTTTGCTCCATACAAGAGCCACACTGGTCTTCCCTCACACCCACACAGCCTGCGAAAAGAAACGTGCCCAACATCATAAATCCTGCTCCAAGCTGAGGATTAAAACTTGAAGCATTAAGGCCATAAAAAGGCCTAATTAAGCCTGCAGAAGAAGATACAGTTTGGGCTGCACGTGATCCACAAGCAAGCCAGGAGCTGGCTCATGTCTCCCTTCCACAATTGCTCCAAGTAGGAGCAGAGCAAAGCTCTGCACTGCCTTTTCTCCAAGGGATTTGTTGGGTATGCATTGTAACCCCACTGGATTTAATCCCATTTTTTTTTCTTGAATGCCTTTCAGCTCCACATTCCCTTTCATTTCCCTGTGGCTTCCCAAAAAGCCATAGCCAAGGCTTCACGCTTAGCAGCTCCACTGTCTTGGCCACGTAGTGAGGGTGAAGCCGTGTGCCAGAGAAAGCTCTTAAATCCCATAATGGTCTTCCAAGATGCAGAGAAGATGCAGTTATTACCTCAAGGAGGGACAAAGTTTCCTACTTAGCTAATCAAAGAAAACAAAAGAGAGCCTCCTGCATTCATGGCAACAACCCTAAACTGTTTTGAGAGACTGGTGGGAGACTCAGTAAGGCAAAACACAAGACCACACCAAAATCCAAAGTCATGTAGGAATACCCCTCTTCCACTTAAAAAGGTGTAAAGATTCACCATTTCTTTGCAGAAGAGCAAAGGAAGGAGCTAGTAGGCTCAGCACCAACATCCACCTGGAGGCTGATCCACTTACAGTATCACTTGTTGGTCAATAACCACCAAAGAGCACCACAGAGGTTAACGGCTTGAGCAGCAAAAACAAATTGAAAGAAGCAAATAACCTTTAATGTCCCGTGACATGTTCAGCCTCCCAACAACTGCATTTCCTCTCTAGTCCCTTCATTTTCAACTATTATGCAAGACAGCAGCATGTCAACAGGCTTTCTACCGCATCAGCAATATTTGTGCTGTTAGTGCTGCTCCTGGTGGTGTCACGTACAGCCTCAATCGTGTCTTTTGATAATTCATGGTAATGCTGCAAGCTGCCTTTAGAACAGCTCTGTTCTCATTTATAAACGCATTACACTTCTTGGAAGGCACTTTTACCTGACAGTACACTCCTTCTTGATGCTGGGAAGGACTCCAAGGAATGATACAAAGCTGTGTCAAGGGTCAGACTGGGTGTTAGGAAAAAGCTCTTCACCTTTTTGGGTGATCAGGCATAGAATAGGCTCACAACAGCAGTGGTCACGGCCCTAAGCTGCCAGTGCTCAAGGAACATATGGGCAACACTCTCACACACAGAATTTGGATTTTGGGTGATGCCATGTGAAGCCAGGAGTTGGACTCAATGGTCCTTGTTGGATCCCTTCCAATTTGGGATATTCTATGATTTCATACAATTTTTACCTTTTCCCCCATGCAAATCAGGACATGATGATATATAAATCACAGAATCATTGAATACCCTGAGTTTGAAGAGCCACAGTGGTCAGAGTGCTAAGTCTGCACCCATTTCTGCACCTATCCCATCACCATACTCCCAGCACAGCAGCTCAGCAGCCTGAGTGGCTTTATTTCTTCCCTTTGCAAACTAAAAGATGCATTCCTGCTTTAAAGAGTTTGCAAATGAGAAGAAAAACCCCTAAGTACCAGCACAAATAATGGTGGAAGGTGGTCCAAGCATGACAGTTTCCTACCAGCCTCATCAAGTGCAAAAGAGCATCAGAAAAATGGGATTTTACTAAAAGAGGGTCAACTAATGATGCCATTGAATACCAACATTTCACAGTGGGATATCTCAGAAGCTAACCTGGGCCACAGCTTGGCTCCCAATTCATCACAAGCAGTGGCTCCGAGCTGATCCCACAGCAGCTTTCCTGACTTGCAGAACTATCCAGTACAACCAGAGAGGATTACTGCACACGGATATTGACTGAGGGTTTAATTACTTGGGGATAACAAGAGAGTTCTCCTGTTAAATTTGAAAGCGTTGCTAATGCCAGGAGTTTAATTGGCATCTCCTTTTCCAATGTAACTGGAATTGAGTGATCAGGTGCTGGTGACAGAGGGACAAGCAAAAAGCCATCAGTTGTTACAGGCACAGCTCTATTTTAAGATCACATACATTACCAGATGAACTGAAACCTCTCTCCCCAAAACAAGGCTAAATAAGATTTCACTGATGCACTAGGGTCATACTGGCCCAGGGGCGAACTTTAGTTTCTATTTCAATTTCAGCACTCTCAAAATCACTTCCAAACTCTCTTGTAAGTCTTATGACTTGCTAGACATAGTCAGAAACTTGTCAAATCTACTTCAATGCCCTATAGGTTCCCTTCATATCATACACACCCTGTGAGAGATATTCCACCCACTCCACTTCCTGCCATAAACCCTTCTAGATCCATGAACAGGTTTTCATTCAGCTTTTTCTTCCGCACTTACACCCAAGCAAAGGTCCCCAGCTCCACCAGCTAAATGAATCTTTCCTGGGCTGCCAGTAGGACAATATTGTTCCCAGCAGGATGCGGCTTCTGCCTGTAATTAATGTTTCATCATCAATCTTGACAGCAAACAGCTCCCATGGTCTCAATCACTCATCTTCTTGTGGCTCTCTCCTTCCTAAAGGTTGGTGGGCGCTGGCTTCTTATTCTGTTCTCATCTCATGGTTGACAGCAGTTTGGTTGCCCTCCCTGACCAGGGGTTTTGGCCAAGATGACTGCATTCAGTTTGCCAGGATTTGAGTTTCACAGGGAATTCTACGCATCACTGTGTTTACCCCAGTGACCCATGGCTGGGACTCTTGTTAGGGTATGGATGAAGCCAGGTTTTTGTTGAGGTTGGCCGCTCTGTCCAAATTCTTCCCAACTTCTGAAATGCTGCCTTCATAATTCATAAATTCTATTCTCCCTTCTTCCTCAATCTCTGCTTCAGCTCCTTCCACAGCTCTTCTCCGTGGCTTCCAAAGGGTTACACACCTCTTCATGCTTCAGAAATCCACCTTCTGTCCAAGCCCAGCTTAAAGCAGCTCTGCTTGACCACCTGAAAGCCCAACTCCAAACCACTTTGCTCAGTTTCTCCACAGGAAGAGGTCTGCTCCCACCAGAACTGGGTCATCAATGGATTTTCTGAAATGTCCAGAAGTTAATCAAGTTATCCAGTAAAGTCCTAACAGTGTAAAAATTTCTCCAATGGAACACTGGCCTGAAGGAAAGACAAAAGAACTGTTCAAGAAGATGTGATAGTCCAGATGAAGCTGTTTTCAAGGTAGGTCAACATTCAAACTAAAACCCAAAACCAAACTAAACCGCTTAAGCGAAGATGGAGAATGGAAATGCTGACAGCTCCTAATACACAGCTTTCCAACATGCTGCTCTAATGCTGCAGCAGATCAGTAATTATACCGGGAAGACCAGGGGACCATTGTCCCATTAATTAGATTCCTTTTACCTCCATTAGCTCAGATGATTGGACAAAGTTCATTATGGTTTAATTCTGATTAGCTGAAATGGAGCTTTCATCGTATAAGAGATAGGCAGGACCGGGTGCCATAGCCATGTGGGATGGGACATTAATGCTTAATCCTTCAGCAGTGTGCTACCACCCTCAGTGATGGGCTACAGAGGCTCTAAAACACGGAGAGAAGCCAGGAAATACTCAGCCAGACCCTATTCAAGGCTTTCACTCCTTGCTTTCCAAAAATACACAGCATAATTGCTTTTTCCAGAGAAAGCTCCTTTTTAAACACTCTTTTTCTGATGCAGGAAATAATAATAATAATACCAATAGCAGCAAGAACAGTTGATACGTTCTAATTACAGAACACTAATAACTCAGGCAGCAGGGCTCAATGGAAACATATGTATTAGGGTCTGATTCACAGGGAGAGGTGAAAAGTTTTGTGGGGTTGTCCTTCTATTTCCCCCACAAGAGAATTGGGTTTGCTGCCCTCTTATTTCCATGTGGAATAACAAATGTCTCCCCTCCTAGTGGTGATTGGTGGTTGGACTGGATGATCTGGGAACATGGGTATCCAACCTGTTGGTTTGCCTGGGCCACAGTGAGTGAACAGGAATCATCTTGGGCTGGTTGCTCCAAAAGCAATGCCTCCTATTTATTTCCAAACTACAACTGATAAAAAGAGGAAAATAACACCATTAGATAGGACAGATTCTCATCTACAAATCACTATTTTTCATCACAGTCACTACCATTACCAATGCATTTTCACCACTGATGAACAACAGCCTGCATGCTGCACTCATAAAAATCTGCACCAGTAGAGGTGACTGTCACGGTCATCACAGCTGAAACACACCACCACTGCCTCACTGTGTAGAGATTAGACCCTAATACAACAACACACTGTGCCCTCATTCACTGTTTGGTCTTCATAAGCATTCAGTAAGTGTTGATGAATGTCAGAGGCTGTAATTTTTTCCACGTGGAGGAATTAAATTCCACACCTTTGCTTCACACCCACTTTCATGTCAGACACCAGTCTGTCAGACTGCTCCCTTGGTGCCATCTGTCACGTAACAACAAAATGTAACAGAATATTGGTGGTAAAGCCCATTCTCTACTGCCATATCACACCTGCCTCTAATATCATGGACCAACACAATAAAATAGGAGGGATTACTTGGAGCAGCCCTTGTAAAATACACAACATTGTTATAAGTAACAAAATATTTTATATCATTTTTCTTAAAATGTTAAAAACGAGAGGAAGAAAAAGCCATAAAACAAGTGGGATACTTGACCTTGTTTTCATGAAACTAACGCATCAGTTTGGTTCAATGGAAGGGGGCTGTGATTCTTAGTGAGGTATCAAGGCCTCACTAAGGGAGGGGACCTTTAAGATCATCTAGTCGTAACCTCCCTGCTTTAGGCAGGGACACCTCCCACTACACTATCTAGCTCAAAGCCCCATCCAGCTTGGCCTTGAATGCTTCTAGGGAGGGAGCGCCCACAGCCTCACTGGGAAATCTGTTCCAGTGACTCAGCACACTCACAGCAAAGAATTTCTTCCTAATATCTAGTCTAAATTTACCATCATCCCATTTAAAGCCATTTTCCCTCATTGTGTCATTCATGCCCTTATAAAAAGTTCCTCACCAGCTTTCCTGTAGGCCTCCTTCAATTACTGGAAGGCCTCTGCAGGGTCCCCCTGGAGCCTTCTCTTCTCCAGGCTGAAGAGCCCCAGCTCTCAGCCTATCCCTGAAGCAGAGGGGTTTCAGCCCTTTGATTATTGCCACGGCCCTCCTCTGGATCTACTCCAACAATTCCACGTCCTTGTGTTTGGGGCCCCAGAACTGGACACAGTATTCCAGTAGAGCAGAGGGGCAGAATCACCTCCCTTGACCTGCTGGACCCACTTTTTTTGATGCAACACAGGATATGGTTGGCTTTCTGGGGTGCAAACACATACCTCTGGCTCATATTGGCTCTTTCATCAACTGACACCCCCAAATCCTACTCCATAGGACTGCACTCAAGCCACTCAACGCTCAACCTGAATTTGTGCTTGGGATTGCCTTGACCCAGGTGCAAGACCTTGTACTTGGCTCTGCTGAACATCATGAGGTTGGCAAGGGCCCACCTCTCAAGCATGTCCTGGTTCCTCTGGATGGCATCCCTTTCCTCTAGCTTGTCAACTGTACCACTCAGCTTGGTGTCATCTACAAACATGCTGAGGGTGCACTTGATCCCACTGTCCGTGTCACCTACAAAGATATTAAACAGCACTGGTGCCAGAACCATACCTGAGGAAAGCCACTTGTCACCAGTACCCACTTGGATTCTAAGATTCCATGAGTGAGTATGGTGGTAATGAGTCAACAGTTGCATTTGAAGATCTTAGAGGTCTTTTCCAACCTTAATGATTCTCTATGACTCTTTTAAATTTAAAGGGGGCAGTTAAGGCATACTCATGCATGTACCTGCTACCAGCACTTCTGGGCACCTATTGCAATTCAACCCACAAAATTTGGCTCAGGAAGCAAACAAATAACTCTGCTCCTGATCCCTTAGAACAAATTCTTGGATTTCCTACTAGCAAAGCAGCAAATATCCAAACACAAGTGTTGAGTATGCCTATGTAAGTACATATAAATATATATTTTATAAACTTATGCATGCATATTTTATAAATAAACACACACATATACACAGATAAAGGACTTAGATCCACTTAGAAGCCAAAGTACAAAAGGAAGGCTGCTTGAACTCAGTATATACTGTAAAGTATAAAAATGATTCAAAGGCACCCATCAAGGGGCAGTGTATTGGTTAGCAATACTAATTGCATTGCCTACATTACAAATGATATTGCTCCATTATTAAAGGGTCGGGACTATTTTATGTGCTCACATCTATTCAATTGGTATTTCGATCAATGGATGCATTACAAGCTTTCCCTTTAAGGGCCTAATAAACAACAAGATGGAAAGTAAAATTCTCCGTAAAATGACGCTTTTAAAAATCCATTTCAGGGGGAGCGATGGGTACTTTGCTAAGCTGCAACCACACTGAGCGGCACTCATTCCTCTTGGCTCAGAGTTAAGAAGTTCAGGAGGTGAAGGCATGGAACGATGGGATCCTGTCCCTCTCTCCATTGAAACAGAACTCGGAGAGGTTCCCAACAATTCTCTCGGGCTCAGAAAGGAAGCATAAATTGAAATTTCTAATATTTGCTCCCATAGAACAAATACCTCTCACACCTATTTAGCGGATAACTGGGGGAAAAAAAAGCACTCGTATTGGCCATGTAGGTTGGGCAGGATATATTGGTCATATAAGGGTGACTCCAAAATGCTCTCAGAGAGATTAGAGGAAACAGATTAGCGGCAAAACGTGGTCTGGCAGATGCAAAATCATGTGCTCAATGTTTCTCACATTCCTTTGGCTGTAAAGATCTGTAGTTGCGCAGCACAGCACATGTGGGACACAGCTCTAATAAGGCCATATAAGGATTTCTACTGCTCCAAGGTGAAAAAATCTCCTGGTCTCCAATTTCAGCAATACGCGTGTGTTCAACATGTATGTGAAATCCAAACAAATTTTGTTTGTGCTTTCCCATTAAGACTAAATCAGCCTTTGGTCTCCCCCACGCAGGACTCACACAGAGCTGTCTCCCTCTGCTGGCTACAGACCCAGAGCAACTGGAATGAAAAATACGGATAACTTCCCAAAAGAACCCAAAACTGATTCATGGCACTGACACAACTCTCCACACAATCATAAAGGTTGGAAAGACCACTGAGACCATCTAGTTCAACCATCAACTAGTTCAACCTGTGACCACTCACTGCAGGGGTAAAGGTGGACAAAAAAAGTATTTTAAAGATCCACACATGGCAAGTAGAAAGTTAAAGATTGGGCACCCCAACCCTATTTCATTACTTAGGGCATGCTCCTCCCAAGGATGCTCAGCCACAACCCCCATCAAAGAATCCCAAATCTCCTGGATATTTTAGTACTCAAATCAAAAACTACTTTTTTTAAGTCAAGGGTGAGACCACCCATTCTAAAGCCCAAATATGCCAAAGCTAAGAGTGATGATGGGTTGATGGTGGGATTTGGTGATCCTGGAGGTCTTTTCAAACCTTTATGATTCTGTGATTCTATCTGCTGCAGGGACTCATCACCAAGAAGATGCAAGGCAGACATCAAGCTCTGCACCCTCACTATGCACAAATTCATTTCCATTAAGGAGAAACTAAAATATATTTCTCACATTCCAGAATCTATTTTAGTTTATCCATCGAAGAAAACAAACTCTGCTTAGGGAAGTGGCAGACACTTAGCTGCATGCATGAAGCCTGTACCTTAATGAAGATTTCTCCACCAGTAAGAAGAGTCTTGCTTCCCTCATGCCAACCCCAAAATAATTATGTTAAAGATGGAAATGAACAAAGGATGGTCCAGGAGATAAGGCCAGGGCCAAGGAGGGAAAAAATGAAATGCATTATTGCAACAGCAGAGCAATTATCTTGTGTTGGGGATGCTGCTGAAATCAGTATTAAGCCTCTAAAAGTGATTAGGGCAAAGCAACCCCAGAAGGGATGGCAACAATTGAGAAAGCTGTGGGCTCAGGGTATTGCTCTTGCCCCTACAAGTGAGCACAGCCTGTCCCCACTGCGGGTGAGGAGAGGTCCAGCGGGGCAGGGAAGGAGCCAAGCAAAGCTTGAAGAAGACACAGTGAGATGGCTGTAATTTATACTCTCCTGCCTTTACTTTATGGCTTTCTTAATTCGGCTCCTGCTACTATTAATGTAGTTAATGTTGAGATTATATCTATTTTCTGGCGTCAGGCAGTGATTTATTCAAGCCATTTTTCCGGTGCCGGCTCCCACGCTGTTAAATCAAGCGACTTGCCAATTAAGTGCTGACTGGGGAAGTGGATGCAATCTTAACAGATATCTAACCGCAAATTAAACCGAGTGTTTCTTACACTTTTGCAGTGCGCGAAGCTGGACCACTGAACCTTGCTGAGCTTGGGAAAAATAAAAACAACCCCCAAAACAAAGGGAAAAACATTACATTTGAAGAAGGGAAGAAAAAAAGCTGCCTTTCTCAGTGGGCAATCTACTGCCTTGACCACACAAGAACTGTCCCCAGCATAAAGGAGGTGACAGTGATGCTCCCAGATGGGAACTCTGACCTACCAGGATCTTCATGTCTCTTGGAGTTCACACAAGACAAATGTCCTGCCTGGAGCAACTTTTTCAGGGTGAAATCTCAAGTGCCTCCTAAAATATGATGTGCCACAATCAGCCATAGCAATACCCAGGGGTTTTGTGGAGAGATGATCCATATCCCAAAGATCACTCAATACCTTGGTAGGACTGACCAGGCCAATGGCTTGGCCACACCAGGACACATCATCGCCTGCTCATATTTACCCTGTTCTCCTAAATTAATTATCCAAATTACTCTAAATTATGGATCTTCTGGGGCATCTCTGCTGCTGCCACAGTCTTCTAGAAGGACCCAGCATGCTGCTGATCTAAGGGGACGTAGAGCTCCCTTTGGGTCAGTGACCACTGTGAACTTCAAAACCCACTACTTAAGAGGTGATGAGGGCTCTCCTGCTCTCAGCCTGCAAACCGACCACGATCAGTACTTCCCTACATCTATTACAATGGTTAGATTTGATTATCTTAGTAGTCTTTCGCAACCTTAAGGATTTTATGATTACCTGCCTTGAGAGCTATAATGAAAAGCAATGCACAAAACTGAGTGCTATTATTAATAATTGTGAAGAGTTGTTGGGATAACGGCTCATGAGTAGTGGTGAACGGTTTTATGTTCCTTGAATACTGAGCTGCCATAAAGCAAATTAAAATAGTAGGAGAAAGCCCAAACATATAGGGTGCTATAGAAATACCACCAATACCATACCCAGACTGTATCCACAGCCAAGAACTAAACAAAGGGTGGGAGTAAACAGGTAAGATCTGTGTCTGGAGGATGGGAACAATTCTTGCCAGCTGATAAAATTCAATCTAAGGGAAACACCATCCAGAGCTGCCACCATAAATACTCAGTCAACAAGGACGAATGACTTCATGAGCCCCCATCGCAATAAAAGGATCGCATTCCTGGGTGGCACAGATGGAAATGACTGTCTGCTTTATAGCACTGAAGGAAAATCTCTTTGCTACTGTGCTTTGGGAAGTCCAAACTGGATCCCTAGCACAAATAAACCACAACGAAAGAACACAAAGCAACTCTTATGTTATTTACCACCATTGCAAAATGGCAAAAATATTTTATAAAGCAATTAAAAATACCCAAAGAGGAGATTGCAAAGTTGTCTACAGAAGTTGGTACCCAATTTACAACAGTCTCCAGCAAAGCTTTGTTCCAAAACTCCCAGCCCATGCCATGTTGTGACACTGCATGAAGACTGTACATAAATATTGTTATAAACATATAAAGTCTTCAAATACTGAGAAAAATAAGCAGGACTTCACAAAAATCTTTTCAAACTCATTTTTCTATTATTATTGTTAAAGTAATATACTTTCATCTTCAGCAATAGGTACCTAAAAACCTGACAAGCACATCAGTCTTAGGGATTTATGTGAAAAAAAAAAAAAAAGAACTATTCAAATTTTGCTGAAAAATATCTACAAACCAAAGGCACTTTGGCAACGCAATTCATGGTCACCTTCGCTGCAATGGTCTCAATCACACAGCAACAAATTGGTAAGATTAGCTATTAACTTGAGGAAGTCAGGCTGGCAAGTTTGAAATACGCAAGTAGTCTAAAAATTTATTGATTATTGCAAAGGTAGTTTACTGCTACCCTTAAAAGTGGTCTAAAAGCGGTGTTTAAAACAGTGTTTAATGATCTGAGTTGGCTACATGGCTGCGTTTTAGCTCTTTCTTCTCCCATTTGAAGACTCGCCCTGGTTCTATTTGGCCACATCATCACTTATTTTGGGGGGAGCCCACCAAGGGTTAAGTGCTGTGCAAAGCATAAAGCAAAGAATGTCTCTGCCCTGAGAAATACTACATCGTAACTCATGTGTTGCACCATTTCTTGGCCAAACTCTGTTCCACTGACAATGTATTTTAAATCACATATTAGCATTGATCCAATTAATGCAGCTCTTGCTAAAGTCGATGATTTCTGAGTCTCCTCATGGCCATCACGTATTCTTGGTGGTATTTAAAAGAAATGGAGAACTTGCGACCAATCTCAAGTTTCCCTTGTCCTCAAGGTACTTTGCAACATGATGATGACTTCTTCCTTCTTTCTCATCTTTACTGCCAAGTTGGTTGACCCCAAAATGGGACAGCATTAAACTTCAGGATGTGGGGACATTCCTCTGAATTCTGAATTCTTCAGTTGCTTTCACAATGTCAGGAAAAAAAAAACAGATTAATGTCGCTGAAAACACAGTGATGTTTGGTGCAGTGTTGGATTTCACAGCAACCCTAATTCTAACCCTAAACTCCATCCAGATGCAAGAATCCTAACACATTCTTTTGGCAACCCTAGCCACGGCAGGGGGATTAGAACGAGATGATCTTCCTTCCAATCCAAGCCATTCTATGATTCTATGATTCTGCACATCCATCCTTGTATGATTGCTATGATCAAACAGAGGTCCACAGCTCTGTTTTCATCTGGACCACAATCTGGTGAAGAAGGATGCTCTGGTTGTTCCTATGGACACTGTGGCCCCATACCCCTCCAGCAAGGACACACCAGGAGCTCCAAAAAGGCTCAATGGAAGGCTGTGGGGATGGAGAGTTCAGAGGACAAGAAAAGACCTGGGACATCCACTGGACTCATCTCCACGTGAGATGCATGCCCAAACCACGTGCAAGTGGAATTGGAGACACTATCCAAAGGTTAATTTAACTCCATTCCCATCACAACACTCTTTCACCATTTCTAACTGCACTCTTCTTACCAAAACTAATTTCTTGTCCCTTTCAGCCAATGCAAATGTGCCCTTGGGGTTCATGTCATAGAGTGGATGTGATGCTGCAAGATCCTGGGATGTATCTCTTTCAACGGGGCAGGAGCAGCATCCCAGCTGCTGTTCCCATTCTACAGTGATGCTGAGGAATCTGAAGAAGAAGAGAATTCCATGGCTCAAAATAAGAAAATACAAAATCCTTTGAAATGGGCTCCAAATTAAGAGCTGCTTCGAGGCTGTCAAGCCCCTGCTAGCTGAGTCTACAGCACCTTCCGTGCAAAAAGGGAGCTTAGCCCATTTATTAGAATGATGAAAGCAAAGGGATCTAAAAATTGCACTCCTTCATTAATGAGCAGCCGAAGGGATCGGTAAGCATAATTTCAGAGGCTAGTAATATTTTATATAATCGCCGAGTGGTTTAAATTGAAAACCCCCAACTGAATCAATATTTACTGCATTGAAACGAAATGAATAGTAATAAGTCACTGAGCTCCCTGTCCTGTTTCATAAAATAAAAAATTATAAAAATGAGCACAGGCGCAGAGAGACTATCACATTAACTTTTACGGCACTTGGGGAGTCATCACCGACTATTCTCATAAAATAAAATTTTAAAAAACCTGCTGGAGGAAACCTTGCTTCAGCATTGCCAACAGAAAAAGGCAAATAGAAGCTGGGAGTTCAGGCAAGCCCATTCCCCAAGCAGGCAGCAAGCTCCTGGATACTTGAAGAAGTGTTTCTTCCCCGATTTTACACTGATGCTGAGGCTCCAGATAAACACAGAACTTCTTGTTGGAGCATTTAGTGCAGCATGATGCCACGCTCTGGTTGTGGTAAAAACTCTTCTCCCAGGTAACCAGTGACAGGACAAGATCTAATGGCTTTAAGTTGTGCCAGGGGAGGTTCAGATTGGGTATCAGGAAAAATTTCTAGTCCAAATGTGTGGCAATGCACTGGAACAGGCTGCCCAGGGAGGTGGTGGAGTCACCATCCCTGGAGGTGTTCAGGAAAAGTGGAGATGTGGCATTGAGGAACACGCTTTGTGGGCATGAAGGCAATGGGCTGGACTTGATCTTAGAGACCTTCTTCAATCCCAATTATTCCATAACTCTGTAAATGGACATGGTGAGGATGGGTCAACAGTTGGTCTTGATGACCTTGAAGGTCTTTTCCAACCTTAATAGTTCTATGATTCTAAGGCAAACCCTGTCCCGCTCCCTCAGATTTGCCAAAAGAGTTTGGAGAATGGAGCAGGAGAGGCTGTTTCCAATCTCCATCACTCAATTCTGGATGGTTTAAAAGCTGGAGAGAAGTATTTCTCTAAGTTCCTGCATTTGCAAATTGGATCTTACAAAACTTTCATGGAACCATTCAATCAATAAGATTGGAAAAGTCTATTATGATCATCAAGCCCAACCACCAACTCATCACCACCATGCGCACTAAACCACGTCTTTTCATTCTTATAGCCCTAGAAATTCAGTAATTACAAGATTACAAGATGTATAATTACAACACACTTCAGTAGCATCTGGCACAGGTAGCCCAGAAATGTGTCAGATACCCCATCTATGGAGACATTCAAGGTCAGGCTGGACAGGGCTCAGAACAACATCATCTAGCTGAGGGTGTCCCTGTTCACTGCAGGGGAGTTGGACCAGATGGCCTTTAAATGTTCTTTCCAATTCAAATGATTCTAAAATTCTATCTTGACCCACGTACAAATGCTGTGTCCAACCCTTCTTCCACAGAGGAAACCATCCACCAATTTTACATTGCAGAGAACCAACCTCATGAAGAATATTTCAGTGACCAATGCCACCAACTTCAAATGCCCAGAGCCTGGGATTCCCATCAGCATTCATGAATCAGCATCTCCCAGACACTCTCTGCTCAGAGCAATTCAGTTCTACACTGAGGAAAGAAATAACCCAGGTACAAAATACCTTTCCTGCAGAAGGTGTTTAGATGCACAGGAGCTCTAAAAAACAATAGAACTGAATCTTATTTTATCTTTTTCTTTCTATTTTCACATTCTATTTCTGAAGCTGCATTCCTACCCTTGCCATTCATGGTTTAGCAGGCAATACTGGTGGGGGATGGACAGCTGGACTGGATAATCTTGGATGTCTTTTCCAATCTTTATGATGCTATGATTTTATATGACTCTATGATTAACAAAACCAGCAGAAGGTAATTCTAGAAAACATGAACTCTAAAAACATGACCTAATCTTTTCAACACACCTTGCCAAAGCCATCACCCATCCCATGCACAGTTTTTATATAAATATAAAATATTACTCTTTTTTTTTTTTTTTTTTGCATTTTTCAGCATTTTTTCCCTGCATCTTCCCATTTGTCCCACTCCACAGCCATGCTGAGCCCTGGGTTGCGCTGAAAAACAGCTGGTTGTTGTAAGAGCAGAAGAGATCAGGACTTTGTTAGTGGGAGCGAACAGGAAACAATTCCTGCCACCTCACTCCTGTACACAGCTCCCACCAAGAACTTTCCTTCCCATGCC
This sequence comes from Callipepla californica brunnescens, assembly GCA_023055505.1. NCBI lineage: Eukaryota > Metazoa > Chordata > Aves > Galliformes > Odontophoridae > Callipepla > Callipepla californica. Next base: position 410,056 of record JALIRH010000002.1, on the reverse strand, counting down.
AAAAATAATATTTGCCCTCTGCCCCCTTTTCTTCATGCATTTCAAATGCAATTTACAACAAGATTTAAGGTCCCTCTGCACAGCTGGAGAAGATGCTGCTGATGTTAGGGTTCACGGTGACCAAGCCATAAAACATTTATATATATAAAATTTCACTAAACGACAGGAGGTTGAAGTTTCAGTGGCGGGTTCTCCTTTGCAGCCTCCGTTCATACATTTGTTTTCCTTTCAGCAGAAATGTCAGCAAGTCCCAGGTTGCCTGCAGCAACCCAAACCCAAACTCACCCAAAATAATTTGAGAAACAATTATTAAATCCGGATTTTTCCATGGGGATGGATTAAAACCACAGGAAATTATTTGTAATCAAAACATACTCCAAGCTGTAAGAGCACTGATGGCTTCGGACAGGTGGCTACGGTGCTTGTGCCAAGTTTGGGAACCCCCTCTGCCCTTATTTTCACTTTCCCAGCTTTAACAGCTGTGACCTTGCAGACCTCCCTGTGCCCTTCTGCAAATCCTCCTTCCAATGGGCAGAACCAGAGATGGATGGACAGACTAGGGAGTGGGAAGGCACCAGTCGCAGATGTTCATGCAACCCCAGAGGGTTCCCAGCTTCTCCAAGAGCTCATCCCCACAAAAGTGGGATGGTGCCAAGGTCAGACACGGGGCAGATCCAGCTCCCAGCCCTGGGCTTGGTGCAATAATGCCAAGATCCAGCAAGCAAGAAGCTGTGCAAAACCCACAGTGTGAGCACTACTTACAACTTCATCCAGAAGTAAAGTTCAGATTGGGTATTAGGAAAAATTTCTTCTCAGAAAGAGTGGTAAAGGCCATGCAATGGGTTGCAGAGAAGTGGTGGATTCACCATCCCTGGAGATGTTCAAGAGGTGTGGAGATGCAGCACTGAGGGAAAAGATTTGGGGGGTTGGACTAGATGATCTCCAGAGGTCCCTTCCAACCCCTACAATTCTGTGCTAAGTGGGCATGGAGGGAATGGACTGGATGTTAACAGCCTTTCCAACCTTACTGATTCTACAAAAGTGGTTACCCAGGAGAGTAAACCCACAAATTAATAAAAAAACACATTATTTTTAGGAGTTATGAATGATAAAAAAAATCATTTAGAAATACTTAGGTTAGAGACATTCAAAATTTCTTAAGTTAGAGATAAGTCATAGAATGGTTAAGGTTGGAAAAGACCTTCAAGGGTCATCCAAGTCCAACCATCAACCCATCCCCACCATGTCTACTAACCATGACCCTGAGTACTGAATCTCAACATTTCTTGAACACCTCCTTGGGCAGCCTGCTTCAATGAACGACCACTTTTTTGGAGAATACGTTTTTCCTCATACCCAACCTTAAAAACCCATATAGAAATCACATATGAAAAATGTCATGTTCATATGTCCTGGGTTCACTGCTCTGCTCTCGAATTCCACAGACTCATAGCATCATTTAAGCTTGGAAAAACCACTGAGATCATCTAGTCCAACCCCAACTCATTCTCTCTAAATCATGTCCCTCAGTGCTGCATCTACCTTTTTCCTTAGAAACCTCCAGGGATGGTTACTCCACCACTTCCCTAGGCAGCCTGTTCCAATGCCTCATCATATTCTATAAACCTTCAGTTCTCACTGTCAGCACTGAAATAACTGAATTTTCACAGGACTTGTGATTAACACACTGCAAAGAGAGAGCTGTGTAGTCTTTGTTCTCTGTAGCCCCAGGTTTTCTAGGACCTGAAGTATCAAATAGGGGCACATAGCAACACATTGTTCTGCAATAACTAATCAAGGAGTTTCTTCCAGCCCCTTATAAACATTATTTTTTTTTTCTCACGCCAAGAAGAACCAGATGGATCCATCTTTTTGCCTGAAAGTGAGCTCAATGTTTGCTTAGCCTGGAAAGAATTAATCAGCTGAAAATGAAGCTCGAGCACTTGCCAAGCGAAACGACCTCTCTGCCCCCGTGAACCCATTTGCTTTTTTTTTCCGTGTGTCCTGAGCCTTCCCCGGGTGCTCAGTGGGGGCAGCCCAGCTGCCAACAGCAGTTGGCTGCAGCTCAGATGGAGGTCCCGTGATTTTCTTGCCGTTGGTAGCTAATAGGAAGTGATTAGGGTCATTGCTACGGATCACGGAGCTGCCATTCAGCCACTTGGCTTTTTTGCATTTATTTTTTTTTTCTTTAAATACCAATTTTCACACCAGCAACCGGCACAGCAAAATTTCTGTGACTGAGCTACTAAGGAGCTGGGTGATGCTGGGAGCATTTGTAGCAAAAAAGAAAAAAGAAAAAAAAAAACATTTGGGGAAAGAGGAAGGAGAAAAGAAAAACAACAAAAACCATTACTAATCTCTTGGGAGGGTAGGGATTCAGAAATTAAATACATCACTCAAGCAGCTGTCACTGTCAGGTGAAAAATCAGTGACACTGTAAATACTCAGTGCCACGAAAAATATTCTCAAAATGCTCCACTGTTAGGTGGGATTACCAGTCCTACAAAAATCATTTCCAAAGGTTAAGAACTGCTTTAAAACTAGTTTAAAATACAGCATGAGCAATTTTGCAAACTGTATTCCCAAGCAGATTTCATCTTTCCAGGCTGTTCAACTGGGCTTAAAAGAGTGAATTTCTCCAGCTGGCAATGGGGAAATGTGGATGGACCAAAGGAATGGTGACAACGGATACCTCATGGCCCCACGGGACATTTTATACAGTAAAAAAACAGATGTCCCAGGACAGAACAAACAGCAATGAGTGTGGCCAAAGGAGTTTGGAGACCTGCCTCAGCTCCTAACGTCACCATGTTTCATCCCTGAGTCACCTTCTGCAGGATACGTCCTCAGTTTTGGGATCCTTTGCCTTTTGCATAACAGGTAATGGCCTTGAGTTGTGCCATGGGAGGTTCAGGTTGGATATTAGGAAAAATGTATTCTCTCAGTCAGGCATTGGAGTAGGCTGCCCAGGGAAGTGATGGAGTCACTGACCCTGGAGGAGTTCAGGAAATGTGGAGATGTGGCACTGAGCGACACGGCTTAGTGAGCATGGTGGGGATAGGTTGGGATTGGACTTGGCAATCTTGGAGGTCTTTTCCAACTTTAATGATTCAGTGATCTACCCCACTTGCTTAAGTAAGCATTCCATCTCTGTACCTGCACCATAATCCAACTGTGTTTATCTTTTTCTTTTTTTTTTCAGTTTAGTCAGTGACATTTTTTTGTTTTGTTTTAAAGGAGTTAATGATTTGAGCGTGAAGTGTTTTTTCAGCTTCCACAATGCATTTCAAGATGCTCACAAGCAAATGAGGAGCTACAGCAAGCCCAAATCCCAATGATTATACACCATTTAGGGTGCTTCGGATGTCAGGCAGAGGACTAAGGCTGACAGTTGTACTAGATGATCTTAGTGACCGTTTCCAACCTCAATGGTTCTATGATTCTACAACTCTGCCTTGCAGAACAAAAGCAAACCTTCCCAAAAAAGTCTTACGAGTCATCTCAGGGAAAGACAGAAGTGCTCAGCCCAACTCAGACCTGGAGTGCCAGCACCTGAAACCATCCCAGAATCAGAGATGACGTCTCCACTTGCCTGGGCACCAACTTCCCAATTTCTCCACCTGTGTTCTTGCAACAGACCATACAGTTCCATTTCAAAAATGCTGATCCACAGCTCAAAGTTCCAACTTTTAATCTGCATAAACCTCCTTGTTAAGGATATTCTGCTTTTCTTTGATACTCTGAAAGCTGCCTGAAAGCAAGGAGAGGCGATCACAAAAGAGGGGAAAGAAATCCCGGCTAATGAATTACCTCTCATCAGCAAATCCTCTAGGAACTGAGCTCTCTGCCCATTATAAACACTAAGTAAAACATTTCAGCTTAAGACACAACTGGGTGGGAGCACCCAGTCAGCAAGTCACTGCTGATGAGCAGAAACCCGTTAAGAAGTAAGAAAACCACTTGTGAGCACAGCTGCAGTGTTACACAACATAGGCAATGCCTTGCACATACTTTCCAGTCCCTAAGGCATCCTTTCATTTGGTGAAAAGAGTTGGGAAAGGTTGCACCATGCCACAGAGCAACTGGCACTGGATGATAATGCCCTTGGTGTGAAAAGCTCTAAATCCTTGGTTATTCCCATGCCCTTTCCCAAGACAAGCACTGCTTGCAGCCTAGCTCTAATTCAGAGTATTTCTCTCTTTTTAAACTTAGTTATCCAGTTGCTCCATCCTTTCCTGTAGGACTTCTTGGTCAAATGAGCATCACATTAGGTATAAGACTTCCACTCACAAGGAATTGGGATTTAGAAACACAGCTGAAGTCACTTGAGAGGGACACAGCCCTGGAAACCTGTTGTTTTACTCTTCGTCTTGAAGACCCAACATCCATACCACAAACAAACCTAATTTCACCAAAAACATTTGTTTCATGCCATACTTGATAGTACAGTGCAGCGCAAGAGATTAGTTCCACCTCTGAGGGGCTGAGGTTGAGACTCCAAAACTGTTCTATGTAGCAACCCAGTGCCCGGCAATGGTCAGTTTAGGAGACAGAAACTGAAATTAAGGAGCTTGTAGAAACTTATAGAATTGTAGAATGGCTTGGGTTGAAAACGACTTCAAAGATCATCTAGTTCTAACCCCAAAGTTCCAATCCTGCTTCTGCAAATAAAAAGAACACATGGGTTTTACAGATCCCGATGGAATTTTTCTCTGGAAAGAAGCAAATGCAAACGGTTTTCAAACTCTGTCCTCACCCTTCCTAAAACCCTTCTAGGGATGCAGTTGGGAAAGAGACTGCTGGTGGAAATCACTTCTGCAGCTTTAATTTACAGGAGACAGCTGTCTTTTGCTAGGTTAAAGGATTACAAAAGCAAAACTGTGCCCAAATGATGCTAAATATGGAAACAGAAATTTTCCAACTTTGAAGTCAAACAATTTGAGCACTTCCCTTTTCTATCCACAACCAAAATAAACCCATGAAGATTTAGCACGTGATAAATCCAAAAGATCTCCCAGCAAAATCCAGTCTGGCTTTTGGGAACCGTGGGATGCATGGAAAAGTATGTGCTCTGTTGAGCACTCTTTTGTGCATGTGCGAGGTACCATGAAGATCTGCAAGAGGGACTTATCCAAGATGAACACAATCCCAAGTAAATAATCTATAATTGCCTCCCCAGGATCAGAAGTGACACACTTGTTTTTAATAGAATTCATTCAAAACCCTGCTACTCCATTAACCAAAATTAATAAAAAAAAAGAAAGAAAATCCCATTATTCTTAAGTATTTCCATATGCATTTAGAGATGGTAGTTAACCTCTGAGTCCCAGTTTTATTTTGTTTTCATTAGTTCCTCGAAGTAGAGCCCAATTACTATGGCCATCCCTTAAAGGAGGGAAGCAACAAGCACAGTGGTACCAGGATATAGTGTATATCTGCAGCACAGGGTCTATATTCAGTGGCACACATGATGAGATCAAGTGCACCCTCAGCTTTTCAGATGACCCCTAGTGGTGCTGTTGACACAACAAAAAGAACTGGTGGCATCAAGAGAGACTTGGACAGGCTGGAAAAGCAAACCCATGGAAACCCAATTAAGATCAATAAGACCAACTGCAGGGTGTTGCACTTGGGTCGGGACAATGTAGCCCACAGCAGTGGGGTTAGAGCTCAATGATGTCTTCCAACCTAAGCCATCCTATGGCTCAACGATTCTATGATACTGCCTTGTGTGGCTTGCCCTGGTATAGGACAGGTGTGGGTACAGGGTATAAGACACTGGGGATGGGAGCAGTTTGCCACTGCTGTGAACCCAACAAAGTCAGGGGTTGGATATTTGCACAGAAAAGTCAAAGCGAGCACCCAGATGTCAGCTGTGTTTAGGGAGAAATAAAGAAAAAAAAGAAAAAAAAGGAAGATTGAGTGTTATAATGTGTCTTTCTTTCCGCAAGGGGGGAGCGTATAAAAGACTAATCCAGAGCTTTGCTGAGAAGAGGCGACATTGTTTTTTAAAGCCTCTAACTAGTCCCTAACAGAGACTGGATTATGTTAGGCCAGATGTCAAGACTTCTCCGAAACAATACAGGGTTGTGTATCTCATACGATCCTCATTAAAAAGATTAAGAGTACTTCCTATAGAAAAAAAAACATATTTTCAGATGGGAGCGCCGGTTTCCTCTTGCCTGTAAAGTCTCCAATCCCAGCAGACGAATTTCACTTTAATGAGATGTCATTTCTGAGAATGGTTTAACATCCCTTCAAAAAAAATCTTATCCCTAAACCTTGTAAAACCACGTCGAGATTATTAAAAGAAAATTTACCACACAGACAAAAAATAAAAAATAAAACAAAATAGAACCCGCCAATTCGCAGAATCCATGACACGGCCGTTTTTAAATGTGATGGAAAAGGCTTTCCAAGTTATCTGCTTAAACACAGCCTTTCTGTTTACTTCTCACTTTCATGTCAAATGAATTTGGGAAGAAAAAAAATTGACAGGAACTTTAAGGGCATTAGTCACATTTCAACTCCTTTTCAGATTAACACAGCAGAAGCCAGGGAGGGCTGGAGCACGGCCACTCATCTTGATAAAAGAAAATTAACTCCTGGTGCTCTGACCTCTGATCATCAGGTGATGATGCCCACACTCCTTCATGTCCCTGTGGGACAGCACCACAGAAAGCAATCGCCATCATGGAGGCAAAACCCCAATGGGCCATTATCACTATGAGATAAACACCTCAGTATTTTCACTAAAGCAAAAAGAGATCAAGAAGGAATAAAATATACAGACTGAGGACAAAAGGCTGGAAAAAAACAAATCCCTGTCTCCTCACAATACACAGTGGCTTTGATTAAAGCTTCTCCCCATCAGAGCACTCAGCAACTATCAGCAGCAGCGCCGACGCTAACAGTTTTTCTGCGTTTTCTCTGAAACTTTTGTGATGATGTCCCAGCCCTGTAGCAATAAGAGATCACAATACGGCCCCCAAACCTCGCTCGCAGAAGCTCTCACCCTCCCCAGGCTCATTAATATACTGTGATTTAACGAGTCTTAATTCCAGCACACTGCACAAGTAACTCTGGACCAAAAAACCCACAGAAAACCATTCCCTACCTTCACACAGCTGGGATGGAGATGCCAAAGCTTTTGCTTGGCATGCAGCTGTCAAATAAAGTTGGAGGTAAGCCCTAAAAATCAAGGATTTATTTGTCCTGTGCAGTTCTCCAAAAAGCACGTGCTGACTTCTCCTGGAGCTGTGCTTCAGTGAATACATGAGAGCAGCACCTGCTTAGCAACATGGAGAAATAATCAGGTATAATTTATTTGCCTCTGGCTATTTCTGAGACAGTGGGGTTGCAAATGGAGAGAACAGGATCCTGCAGACAGAGTGAGCAATTAAACTGCTTCACCAGCCTGACTACTGAATTGCTTGCTAAAACAACGCACCTTTTGGTCTCCATCCCTCAATACTGAGATGCCTCTGTCCAAAATTACAATCATAGGATTGCTCAGGTTGGAAAAGACCTTCAAGAACAAGTCCAACCGTAACCTAACCATACTACCCTAACTAACAACCCACTGCTAAATCATGTCCCTGAGCACCACATCCAGACCATTTTTAAACACATCCAGGGATGGTGACTCAGTGACATCCCTGGGGAGCCTATCCCAGCGCTTAACAACTCTTTCTGTAAAAAAGTTTTTCCTTATATCCAACCTAAACCTCTCCTGGTGCAACTTGAGGCAGTTTCCCCTTGTCCTGTCACCTGTCACCAGTGAGAAGAGACCAACCCCACTCTCACTGCAATCACCTTTCAGTTATCTGAGGAGAGCAATAAAATCTCCCCTCAGCCTCCTCTTCCCCAGACTAAACAGCCCCAGTTCATTAACATAATTATAGGTAGATTCTGCTTGAAAAAGCCTTAAAGATCTTAAAATCCTGCTAACTATATGCTGTGTGGTGCTGTCAAAGGAGATTCTTGCACTGAATGACTCAGAACTGTTGATTCAAATGGTTTCTAGGTTCTGTCAGGAGAATTGAGTATTTAGGACACTTGCTGCTGTCCTCACATCAGAACTGGTAGGATAATTCTTCTTAGAGCCTCCAAAGAACAGGGACTGGTATCTCCTTTGCTCTCAAGAAATTCTTAATTAATGTGTAATTTTAAGAGGGATTGTTACTTTCCTACCATAAGTTTGGGGTTCATTTTGTTTTTTTCTGCAGGCAAAATGACAGTACCTCAGTCATTTCAATCAACAGGACCACAAATGGTGATGCTTTACCCTATACACCACCACATACCACAAGTGAGTTGGAAGCAGATGATCTTCAAGGTCACAGAGTTACAGACTCAGAATATCCAAAGTTGGAAGGGACCCACAAAGACCATCAAGTCCAACCCCTGGCTTCACACAGGACAACCCAAACTCAAACTCTGTGTCTGAAAGCGATGTTCCAATGCTCCCTGAGCTGCAGCAGCTCAGGGCCATGCCCACTGCCCTGGAAAGACTGTTCCATGCCCACTGCTCTCTCGTGCAGACCCTTTCCCTAACCCATATGCGACCCTCCCCTGACACAGCTCTATGTCATTCTCTGGGGCCCTGTTGCTGTCCCCAGAAAACAGAGCTCAGCACTGTCCTCTGCTCCCCTCAGACCACTCTGCTCTGGGCTGAGCAAGCCCAGGGACCTCAGCCACTCATCACCCTCAGGCCCTCAGACCCCTCCCTATCTTTGTAGTCCTCCATTGCACACTCTCTAATAGCATCTTTTGTAGTGCCACCAAAACTTACAACCAGTGCTTGAGGAGAGGCACAGCACGGAATAGAGCAGGACAACCACTTCCCTCATCCAGCCGACAGTGATCACCCTCAAATTTGTCCAGATCTTGGTGCAAGACCTCTTTACCCTCAAGAGAGTCAACACTCCTCCCAGCTTAGCATCACCCACAGATTTACTCAGAACTTTATTGGAATCAACACTGAAAACACCAAAGAGAAATGGCCTTAAAATGAAACCCCCACAGAATCCCACTGGTGACAAGTAAGGCAACTCTCAAGTCGTAGCCTCCCCTCACCCAACACAGCCAAGTTTTGGTTGCCATGGGGCATTCTTAGGATAACATCACCATAGCCTTATCGTTTCACATCCCCTTGACAACAGCTATAAATACAGGGACCCTGACAACATAACACCAGTTCTTCCCCATCCCCCATCCTTACCCAAGACCTTTCACCTCTTCTTCCCCGAGCTCTGAGGAAAAAGGAAGGACTGGGACTGGTATTCTCTAGGCTTCTGCACTCAGACAAAAGGAGGAGTCCAGCAGATTGCCCTGAGCTCTCTGTGGACTCCAGGCAAGTCCCAAGAAAGAGGGCAGGTCTGGGAGTGGTGTCTCTATCAACTCAACCCATTCTATGGCTCTACAGTATTCAAGATCCCTTCCAACTCAAGCCCAATGATTCTATGATCTTCCTCAATTGCTGAAAATAATTACCAGCAAATAACAAGGCTGCAGGGGCCGCTCTGTAATCTCACAGAATCACAGGAGTTCGAAGGGACCTCAAGCAAAACTAATCAGCTGCTGGGCCTTAGGACAAATGACTTCAAGCAACAAGGACCAACATATCTCAACCAATTCTCAACAGTTTTCAAAAAGACCACAAAAACTGAATGTTGCCATCCCCTTTTCCAAAGCAGATGGACATCCTGTGGAGCCACGTGGTGTAGAAAGAATTCAACTACTCTGTACTGCCCCAATTTGCAACACAAATTGGGATATCTGGAATCACAAGAATACGTTCCCCCAAAATAGACACAGTTTTAACATTTATGCCATGAGCCGGTATTTATGGTGGGACAACCATGTGGTTCTGCATTCTGCAAGAATTAGGAACAGCAATCAGTCTTGGAAAAAACATGCTGGCATACATCAACAGATATGTGCAATTTTTTTCTTGCAAGACAATACTTCAACCCACCCACATGTCCCTGAAACATGGGTTTAAGGAGTGAATATGCAAAAAAGTTGATGCAAATGAGCTCTATCTGCTCTAAGCAGATAAATTTGATGGTGAGAAGAAGCTAGAAAGGAAGCACTGCAACAATCGGAGTTGGGTTGAGCTATCAGTGATGGATACCCAAGACAATTGGTAAGAGAGCAAAGATAAATCAGAAGCCAAAAACTCATCCACAGTGAAGGAATTGAAGAGATGAGACTGGAAGGTTGGCATGTTCACGGCACCTGATGCACAAGCATCACAAAGGACATCTCCTGAAACTCCTGAAAGGACAGTAACTGTCAGAGATGGCCCTATGTCCATCCACAACCTTACTACCACACCATGATGGCAGGACAGCTGTATCTAGTGGATTCAAAAGCAAGAGTAAAACAGCACAGATAAATCTTTCCTTTCCAGCAGGGAAGCAACACTTCCACCCAGTATGGTAGTCAAGCACCGGCCCATTTCACTGTTCTAATCACCCACTTCACCCTAAGGAGTACGCATGGGAACACATGTCAAGGACTGACTCAGTCCCACAAGGGTCCTGTCCCAAGCTCTGTCCGTTCACATCTGCTCCAGGCCAAGGAACAGAAAGAAAAGAAGAAAACTAAAATACACAAAGCTTATCCTCTGCTGACAAGTCTTTCCTACTGAGCAGGCACTTTCTCTGACAAATGTTTTATTATTTTGTTCTTTACTTATTTATAATGCTGGAGGGGTAAGTTTATCCCTCAAGAGAAGGAGTAAACTTTTCTGAAGTTCTCCACCGGTGCCAGATCATATTTGCAGACAGGTTGCTTTTCTTTTAAACACATGCATCATTATTTTAAAAGAAAACTGTTCAAAGTGGGTCAGTGCTTAACTTGCCCATCACTGGGATCTAGAAACACAACAACAGCCACTAGGCACAAGCCTCTCTGCCCCACAAAAATTGTCTTAAATTGGGGATGTCATTCCAGAAGTGAGTGATTTGAGTTCTCCTGTTGTTCCTGGGACAGCTCCTGGCTTCCTCACAGAATGGAGACTGGACAGACTCTGCCTTGAGTTGGATGCTCAGTGGTATTTGGGTTTGGTTTGTGAAACAATCATCCCTTCAGTGGACTGAAAACCATCAGTGAAAGGTTTTGCACAGGAAGTATTTCTATAAGCCAGGAGCATCCTCCTGCCATGACCTTCACCTGCCAGCTCCAACCAAGACACGTTGAAATGCAGAAGTCCAACAAAATATGCCCTACCTCTTCCAGAAGTTGGACTCAATGAACCTCATGGGTCCCTTTCAGCTTGGGAAATTCCATGACTCTATGACCTTTTCCTCCAGTAGTTCCTCCAATCCTACAGCATCCTCAACCCCGCAAGGCTTCTCTTGCCTCCAAGCACAGTCTATCAAGTTTGGACATCCTGTCTGGTTGACTGAGCATATCAGTCACCACTCATCCATACTGGCTCCCAACACAAGAACCACGGTAAGAGGCTGGGAGAAGCAGCGTTTCCAAAAAGCTGCAGTAGAAGGGCTAAAAGCCATTCTGAGTACATGCAAATGCTGTCATTACTCAATGCGTTGCTTCATTCTTCACAACCCCTCCATGTGAAGTGGCTCAGCCCTATCCAGGCTGCAGAAAAGGCATCCCCATGAGATTTCTAAGTGATGACCAACCGCAATGTCAATAGGAGAAAATGAAATTTAAGGCAAGCAAATCACAGCCCTTCTGAGCTGCGCTCCTGCAAAGCAGAGAGAGATAAGGGGGTGGAGTGAAAAGGAGGATCAATAAATCTTAACCTCATTCACAATGATCTGGAGCTCTTATTAAGTAAATTAATTTAAGTTAATTTAACTCGATCATGACTCCCGATCACAGTGATTTAGTGAGGGGGAAATTGCATTAGGAAAGGCCACACTCACTAGATAGAAGAACGGAAGAAAATTAGATCCACTTAGCAATGTGAATTAATATGGAAATAGCAGGTGTAAATTTAACCTTATCAAGGGAGTGAAAATTATCTTCATAAATTTGGAGAAATAGCCCCCAAGTTGCTTATAAATCTATTTAAAACAAAAATATTACAAAAAGTGTAGTAAAATTAATTTAAGATATACTCCCATCTTTTGCTTCCAGAAAAAGTCAGCGGCAGGGCGAAGTTTAATGCAACCCAGCAATAAGGGGAAAATGAGACTCATCACCTTGGGATTAGCAGTGGGTACCTCTGGACCTGCAGCAACTTCCCTCGTCACCCATCTGTCACTGACACACCCATCTTCACTTTTGCTTGAAATCTGGGAGAGTTTGTTGACAGCAATGGCAATGGTCCATGCACCCCTGCAAGGTTTCCCATTGGACACTGCAGAACACATATCCAAATAGAGCAGGGAAATCCTATGAATGCACTTAGGGACAACAAGTATATAGGATGGATAGAAACAGAGATGCTGCCCAAAGTCTATAACGGCACCATCTTAAATCTGACAATATTATTTGCCATGTAAAATCCTCGACCACCACTTTTGGGGCCTCAAAAATGTGCATTTTACAGTAAGAACTCCCTCTTAGGTACAGCTACATACAAGTCTGGGAGCATCATTCGACCCCAGCACCAACAACCTTTTGACTTCACACTTCTGGCTTAAAGAAAAAAGGGCATTAAAAAGTCAACTGTTCAATATGACACACACCAAAATGTAGAAATGAACAGGTGACCAAGTCCATGCTGCAAAATACTCCAGGAAAAGTTGCATGTTCCCAGTTTTGCAGCTGGAAAAACCGCTCTCAGTCCCCTGAATCATTCCTTGTTACACATACAAAAGGATGCTATGAGCAAAGGAGCATAAGGGAAAAAAAATGTTAAGCTATAGAAGCATTCGCCATGTGCTTCCTGCAGACAGTACAATGATTGATCACACACAACGAAGGTAAGAGGGAGACAAAGTAAGAGATTTATTGCTTCTTAAAAATATAATTGTTTTTAACTTGCTGATGGTGTTTTATCAAGATTTGTCTGAAACAGCCATAAGAACTAAACTTCATTATTTAATGAAGCCAAAGATTAATATGGATAAAATTAGCCTACAAGTGGGAGCTCTCAGCCAATTGCAGTTGGATGAAAGGATTCCTCCTCAGCCAAACAGACTGAGCACTCAGCCCAGAAATCCTGCCCTAAACTGAGCCCATTCCCCTTCCTCCAACCATGAACAACCCAGACCTGGAGATAATTCAGGAAGAAGAACCTCAGCCAAATGATCGGTGCAGGAATTGGCTCTCTTGCATCTCTGATTTAGGATGAGAGTTAATAGACTTAAGTTGTGCCAGGAGAGGTTCAGGTTAGATATTACGATCAATTTCTTCTCCAAGGGAGTCATCAGGCATTGAGATAGGCTACCCAGAGTGGTGGTGGAGTCGCTATCCCTGAAGGTGTTCATGAACCATGGAGATGCAGCACTGAGGGTCATGGTTTAGTGGGCATGACAGGGATGGGTCAATGTTAGGAGCTGATGATCTTGGGGGTCTTCAACTTCAGTACGAAAGGGCACGGTGGTGATGTGGTCGGACTGGATGATCTTAGTGGTCTTTTCCAGCTTTAATGATTCTATGATTCTGTGAGTGGGCATGGTGGTGATGGCTTCATGGTTGGACTTGATGATCTTAGAGGTCTTTCCCAACCTTAATGATTTTGCCCCAGTGCAGCCACTTCACCACCATTAAACTCACCCATCTACAATTCTGCAAGATTCACCTTATCACAGGGCAGATGCTGAGATCTGATGTTATAACTCTCTCTCCGCTCTGGCATATGCTCATTACCCCTTGCTCTCCCTTCCTTACCACTGATGCCCAAATGTCCAGTTAAGAAGGACATAAAGCTATTAGAGAGCATCCAAAGGAGGGCTACAACAATGAGGAAGTGTCTAGAGGGGAAGATGTATGGGAAACAGCTGACATCCCTTTGTTTCTTTGGTCCAAACAAGAGGAGGCAGAGGGGAGGCCTCATGGTAGCCTACAAGGTAACGAACATCAGCCTACAGTCAACTCATGGCAGCCTACAGCCTCCTCACAGGAACAACATGGGAGCAGGTAATGATCTCAGCTATTTCCACCGAGGTGGGCTGCACTTCCCAGATTTTAATAAGGAAGCAAGATTTGCTTCAAATGCCTACTTATGACAAAAAGGCAGTTTTCCAGGGAAAACTGAGACAGAAATGGGGAACAATAAGACTGAAGCCAATGCCAATATATATGTGTTCTTTAGGGTCAATTGGGTTGGCTGACACTCAACCATTCCTCCTGCTACATTAAGAAAAAAAACAGTATTTATTTTTTGGAATGGCCAGATCCAGAGTTACATGAGAAAACAGGAGATTACAACTGTTGAGAAACAAATCTTCATTTGCACACAAAATAAACAGGCATAGTAATTACTGGCAGCAAATTATGAACACCTGAGAAGTAATACTATTTTAGACTTTACCATTATAAAATTTACGGTATAAAAGCCATACATTAAAAAGGAAACAATAAATGATAATTATTTTTTGAAAGCTTCTATTTGGGCCAAAGAGGAAACATACTACTTACATATGTGATGGTCTGACTTTCTATAATAGCCTGACAAGCTATCCAAGGAATATATCTGGTGGGTAACATGTTCACATACAGGATACCTGGATTCAACCCAAGTATAAGGCAGGGTCATAGGAAAGAGAGCATGTGGTTTGTTTGAGGAAAGAAAAACCCAAGAGTTTGCCTCAAGGAAACTCTACGCCAACATCCTTAAGAGCATGGAAAAAATAGGCAAAGTTGAGCTTTAGAAATAATTCCTGCAACCTTTGACTCTACAACAGACAGCAGAGAAGGAAGAAGGTTGGGTACTGATGTCAACACATACAACAGCTCTGCTGAAGAACACATGAATGGGGACAGCACATGGTATCCCCCAGAATTTGGGGCTACTATGCCATCATCAATATGGCAGAGCACAGTAGAGTCTCTTCCCTGAAAATATTGCCTCTGGTATGAGTAAACTGGCATTTCAGGAGGAGAACCTGTCCTCTCAAAGATTCAAGTTACAGCCAAGCACATGTTCTAATGCCTCCAGTTTTGTAAGCATCAGTTATAATAGAATTATAGAATGGGTTGGGTTGAAGGGGACCTCAAGGATCATCAAGTTCCAACTCCCCTACCACAGGCAGGGTTGCCAACCACTAGATCAAGTACTATATCAGTTTGCCCAGGGCCCCCATTCAACCTGGCTTGGAACACCTCCAGGGATGGGGTATCCACCTCTTTGGGCATCCTGTTTTAGCATCTCACCACTCTCAAGTGGAATACTTCCCCCTGACATCTAAATCTCCCCTCCTTTAGTTTAAAACCATTCCCCTTTGTCCTATCACTATCTACACATAAGTTAATTTCCCTCCTGTTTCGAATCTCACTTTAAATATTGGAAGGCATTAATAAGGACTCCCCACAGCCTTCTGTTCTCTAGACTGAAGAAGCCCAGCTCCTCCTGTCTGTCTTATAGGAGAGATGCTCCACCCCTCTTAGCATCTTTGTGTCCCTCCTCTAGATCCTCTCAAAAGCTCTACATGTTTCTTGCACTGGGAACCCCAGACCTGGACACAATACTCCAGATGGGGCTTAGCAAGGGTAGAGTACAGAGGGACAGCCATCACTTGCCTTGCCCTGTTGACCACCTCTCCTTTGATTCAGTCCAGGATATCATTGGCCTTTTGCACTGCAAGTGCACACGGCTATTTCATGTCAGCTTTTTATCTACCACGATGCCTAAGTCCTTCTCAGCAGGACTAGTCTCAAGGAATTCCTCTGTCAGCCTGTGTACGTATCTGGGATCACACTGACCCAAGTGCAAAACCTTGAACTTTGCTCTGTTGAAATCTGTTAGGCCAACTTTCAGGTTTATCGAGGTCCCTCCGGATGGCATCACCACAACAACTCTTATAGAATCCTAGAATCATTTAGGTTGGAATGGAGCTCTAGTGTCATCACGTCCAACTATTATGCTTAGACACAACTTGTCTTGGGCTCCAAAACATTCCTGCTAACATGTTCCAAGAGATGATAATGCAGCTTGGTCATAGCTGAAACACAGACATCTACCACACTTTCAGTGAGCCCCTCCAAAGCACAGATGTGCACGGTGGTCTGATTTTTGGGTGGTCCTGTGTGGAGGCAAGAGTTGGATTTGATGATCCATATGGGTCCCTTCTGATCTAGGAGATTCTATGATTCTCTGATTCCATGATAATGTTATAAAGCAAGCCTGGCTTCATTAGCAGGCTTTACCACGTCTGATTAGCAAGAACTGTCCGTTTCCAAAAGCAGCAGCAAGTTTACTTAGTTCTAATGCGTGTATTTATCCATCATCCTTATTTAACTGCTTCATGAAAACAAATAATTCAAACAGGGAACAAATATGAAGAAGCAGGCCGTGGTAAGCTGTTTGCCACCAGCCTAATGGGATTACTAACATGATTTTACACTTTAAGTCAATAAACAATGAGCCCAAGCAGCTAAACAAATAGAGAAATTAAGTGATTTTTGTGACTAATGCAATTGTAATGTCACGGAACAGAAATAAGAGCACGCATAGCTCTTGGTCCTGCATTCAACAAATGGAAGAACTACCTGGATGCCAGTAGACGCCTCATCTTCCAGCTGGGGCCAGAGCTGTTAAATGATGAGGAGGGAGTGACCACGTTCTTCTTCACTATCCTGTAGCGTGTCTTTATTACTTTGTTAGCTGGGGGGCTCCTTATGAAGTGCAAGTTGGCACCTGCAGGAAAGCAAAGGAAAAAACAGGCTGAAATTCAGGTGTGCGCCCAGGGAGCTTGTAGGTGGGACAAAAGGAATCGGAGAATCACTGAATCATTAAGGTTGGAAAAGATCTCTAAGTTCATCAAGTGCAACCATCAACACATCCACACCACGTCCACCAAACCACGCTCCTCAGAGTCACACCTTCACATTTATCGAACGCTTCCAGGGACGGTGACTCCACCACTTCCCTGGGCAGCCTTTTCCAGTGCTTGGCCAATCTTTCCAATAAGAAATTCTTCTTAACATCCAATCAATTTGGAACAGATTTCTGCTTTTAATCATTCCCATTTTCAGAATATTTCGAAGGATGATCTACATGCCAGCTTTTTTTCTGCTGAATGTTTCATGCAATTAACAGCTATGTGTTTGACTCTGTTTTTCCTCCACGTGATAGCTAGCAATTTTTTTGGCAGCTTTAAGGAATGCATCTAATTGCCTGACTTTTATAACATACAGCTATAACTGCCCAGATAATTAAAGCTGACACTACATGCTGAGACTAAGTCTTCTGGTTTTATAACTGATTTAAAGGGCTGGCTGTTTTTCTTGGGAGATGCTCTAATTAAAATTACTGCAAGGTTGAGAGGGGAAAACCAGAAGCATTATTTTCCCTGAAAATGTGGTACTCAATCCCACGTCCATCTCTGCAAGAAGTGCCTCCCAGATAACCACGATGCTGCTTGTGCATCTAAACAAGCAAAGGAAAAGGTATTTTATTTTATTTCTTGTCCATTCACCAGCAAGCTAATGTCTCAATGCTGGGCTCAAGAGGGATAAAGCAGGAATTTCCTGTTCCCAAACTCGGTCTGATCTTACAATTTCTGATAAGGGGATGGAGAGAAGCGAGCTCAGTAGATAAATCACTGGAATTTTTCACAATAAAGACAAAGATCACGATGCTCCTCTATGCTCTGCTGTAAAGATAAATGCTCACTGAGCATAGGGCATGCAGAGGGATTCCTCAGCCTTCAGTTTTGCCTATAAAGTGTCAGGCGTGCTCACGACAGCGCACAAACAAGCACTTTTATGCAGCAGTGATAAAACTGGGAAGGCACTGCTGTTTCCTTTCACATCCCGAACACTTTGCTCTTTAATTCCTATGTAGGACCCCTGCGTAATTAATATATCAGAATAATGCCTGCAGGCAGGTTATCTCGTGCTAAGAACTGGACTTTGATGATGCTTGAGAGAAAAGCACGCTGCTGTCGGCAGCAAGCACTGATAAAAGCTCCAAGTACCGGCGCATGAAATCAGCCAGGAAATGTTTAACAACCTGAAAAGCCAGGAAGTTAGCACCAGTGACCTAAGCTTCAGGTGATTTGGAGTAAAAATTAAACAAGATGTATTCATTAAATACTCCCCAGGGTTAAGAAAGGGGTATGACATGTCTTTTTTTTTTTTTTTTTTGTCCTAAAACTTCTTCAATTCCCAATTATTTAGGCTTCCTTTACTAACTCAGCCTCTAGATACATGAGATTTAAGAGATGTCCTCAAGCAAATGAACGGGTTGACAGTTGGGCTGGAGGATCTTAAAGGTCTTTCTAACCTTGATGATTTTATGAGAAGATGAAACAACCAGAGGAACTGCAAGTACTCGCAGTTTTGAGGATGAACAAAGGAAGAGAGAGGAAAGAGAACAAAAAACAATCTGGCTTTCCAATGTATCCCTTTGGAATTTTCATAGAATCATTAATGTTGGACAAGACCACTAAGATCATCAAGTCAACCCATCTTCACCATGCCTACTCACTGAATCATGACAGTTGGAAAAGACTTTTAGGATCACGTAGTCCAATCATCAACACAACAACATTATGCCCTCTAAAATATGTCCCACAGTACCACATTCACACACTTCTTGAACACCTGCAGGGATGGTGACTCCACCAACTCTTGTTCCAATGCTTGACCACTCTTTCAAAGAAGAAATTGTTCCTAAAGTCCAACCTGAATCTCGCCTGGTGCAATATGAGGCTGTTACCTCTCATACCTCTCATCCAGTAACTTCTTTGGGGCAGCTACATGGATCTTTAAGGCTCTTTGCAAGGCTTGAGCACTAATTGCAATCAGAATCACTTACAAACAACAGCAAAACCAGAGAGTTTTGTTTCAGAGAACTGCAGTCAGGTTTGCAATATACAAACCACAAGAGGATTTCCAAATTCGCACAACTGGGACGAAATCCCATCCGCTCCCAATGCCACCCTGCAAAACCACATCCCCAAACCTATTCTAACCACAACCCCACATCCTCCATCTGACCCCTCACCTCCACTGCTCCAACTGTACCAAATTATTAAGCTGGGAATCTGTTCATTGCGTTCTTAACTTTTTTTTTTCCTATTTTTTTTTTTAACCACGGTGCATTGTCACTAATCAACCCAACACCTAATCCTGCAAGGAACACAAGTCCCAAATTGTTGCAGCTTTCAGGTGTCCCCAGTGTCGGCGTGCAGACGGACTGGCACCTGGTAAACTCCATTCCCCAGCAATAATTGGATGTTGTATTCATGCCAGAGCCGCTCTTCGGAAAGCGCCCGTGTGCACGCTCCAGCATTAAGCACCTTCTGAAAGAGGCTCTCCGAAGAGCTCAGTTTTCTATTATTACTTGCTAGCTGAGGGGTTTTGTGTAGATAATCATGTTATTTAGATAGGATGTTGGTTTAATTCCCTTCATTACAGGCTCCCAGGGTTGTAATTTTTTTTCTCCACATGATGTATTCCCCGTGGCACATTTCACTCAAATCAAACACTTTACGCTTTTATTACAAACAATACCCCAGCGTCCCCCGTTATCAGCCCAGCACACACATGCACACTCCTCGCAGAGATCCAGAGGTCAGTTCTAATGACTAATCGATCTCATTAGCTTTCCTAATTAAAAACTTTACTACCGCAATGGAAGACAAACTACAAAAAAACTGCTTGCATCATATTTGAATGGGATATGAGCACCATTTATCAGGCCAGCCTTGCAGCCTGTGCTGTGCTGCTGAGTTGGAGCTTTGCTTGGAGCAGTGACTCCCCCAGCACTGTTTGCCCAGGGATGGGGAAAAAACCTGGTCCAAGGGCTCCAGTGCCTTTTGCTGCCCTTCGGATGGGTAGCAAAATCCTTCCTGCAGCACTCATCCTTCATTTGAACAGATGTGGCCCAGGACCACACATCCTTCTTCAAAGCAGATGTCAGACCATCCCCATCATGCCCACTCAAAGAATCACAGAGTCATCAAGGTTGGAAAAGACCTCCAAGACCGCCAAATCCAACCACCTACCCATCCACACCATGCCCACTAAAGCACATCTCCTAGTGCTACATCTCCAGATTTCTCAAACTCCTCCAGGCATGGTGACTCCACCACTTCCCTGGACAGCTTGTTCCAATGCCTGACCATGCTTTCAGAGAATATATTTTTCCTAATACCCAACCTAAGCCTCCCCTAGTGCAACTTGAGACCATTACCTCTCATTCTTGTCATCCTTATTCCAAGCAGGTGTGGCCCAGAACCGCACATCCTCTTCTAACTAGATATAGTCCAGGGCCACGCATCCATCCTCTGAGCAGATGTGGTCCAGTATACCACACATCCTGCTTCTCAGAAGATGCAGTTCATGACCAGAGGGTGACGAGGGGGTTATTTCAGAGCATATTTTCCCATGGAGAGGGGATATCTGAAGTAAAACACCTCCTGGGATGTCTACAGGAGAGCAGGAAACAATATGCGGTCCAGCTCACCTTCCAGCATCCCTAAATCACAGACACGGCTGTGCTCTGATCTTTTCTATTCCCACATCAACCCCAACTGCCTCTTATTTCTGCTCTGTGCCTCCCCCATATTAATGAAGTATTTAAAAGTGATAGGATAGGCTTTTTTCTATTTATTTATCCCTCCCTCAATGCAAAATGAAGTTGACTTACAAACAAAATTCATCCCCCACCCCCTCAAAAAAGAAAAGAAAAACAACAGGAAAGCCTTTTGTAAAAAGATGTATTTGTCCCCGTGGCAAGAAAAATTGAGGGGAACATTGACCTGCTGTTAATTACAACAAATCTTTCCTTGACATTAAATTTTAATCATCCACATCTGCCAGAAAAACGAGAGGAGGTGAGGAAGGCATTAGTCGAATTTGTCTGTTTCTCCATCAAATCAGGGTGTTTCAGTGAGTTTTCTGCTAGGTTTCCTCCTGTCATTTAAAACAACAGGAACTGAATCCCTTTGGGTGAAATGCTACAGAAAAGGAAAAAAAAAAAAAGTTCTGGAATGGGCAGAGTATATCCTACTGCTGGGAAAAAGAATGGCAAAAGAGCACGAATACATTTCCAGGAGTACTAATTCCTAAATTCAAGGGATTCTTTCAGAAAGCGATGTGGGACAGACAATACATCCCATGTGGGCACGGAGATTGCTCAGGCAGCAAAAGAAGAGGAAAACAAAAGGGATAATAATGGGTGCTGTGGGCCATGAAGTGACAGCTGAGAGCCCACCTGAGTCCCCATGCTATGGAGCTTCAGGCACTGGAGTAAGCATAGAGCTGCTTCTTCTGCTGTTAAATCCCACTCAGAGGCAGCAGGAAGGGACAGGAACATTTATTTTCCAGCACTTGGAAAGCGAGATGAGAGCAACAAATGCAAATTGCACCTTTGATAGGGACTGCACCTTTTATATGGTGCCGGTGTTGTGAACTGCACCAGAGGAAATATCGGAGATGGTGCATTCCAGCAGAGCCACCCTGAGCAGCCCTTTATATTCCATCCCGACCACTAAACTGCAATAAAAGCCAAGTAGAGGTTGAAAAACCTCTGAGAAAACTGAATTGCTTCCTCAAAGCCAGGCATCAGGAAGTAAAATAAAAAGCTAAGGACTATGAGCACACACGCTGTGTGCTGCTGGCATCTTTTGCAACTGATGTTATCAGGGACTGTAAAAGAACTGTACTCAAAGCCATAACAACGGCTCCAAGTACAGATGCCAATATCTGCCAAAGGGCCACGAATTTATCACCTCAATATGCCTTCTGAAAAGCACAGGACTGGCACAGACTGGAACTGAGGATGGGATGGGAAATGGGGGAAGCCCCCGATGGATTCAGTGGGGGAGTTGACACTGCAGCATCATGCTCACCGTGTCAAAACTTAATCCAAAAGCAAACAATTTCCAGCTCTGAGATCAAATTTACAAGAAAGAGAGGAAGGAGGATCCAGAGAACTGCAGGCTGTTGAACCTCACCTCTGTGCCTGGGAAGATCATGGAACAGATCTCCTAGAAGATATTTAGGCACATGAGGGATGAGCGGGTGATCTGAGACAGCCAGCATGGCTTTACCAAGGGAAGGCTG
Organism: Callipepla californica brunnescens; assembly: GCA_023055505.1. Classification (NCBI taxonomy): domain Eukaryota; kingdom Metazoa; phylum Chordata; class Aves; order Galliformes; family Odontophoridae; genus Callipepla; species Callipepla californica. The sequence goes on along the minus strand of JALIRH010000002.1, from coordinate 387,892 downwards.
TGCCTGTTCAATCTGATGGTCTTCTACGATGATCACTCCAGCAGTGGATAAAGGGAAGACAAGTGATGTCATCTACCTGGACTAGTGCAAGACCTTCAGAACGGTCCCCTACCACATCTTTATCTCAAAATTGAAGAGATACGGATTTGAGGGGTGGGTAAGGAAGTGGTTGGAAGGCTGTAGGCAGTGGGTTGTGGCAAATGGCACTAAGACCAGGTGGAGACTGGTGATGACTGGTGTCCCGCAGGGATCTATCTTGGGACCAATGCTCTTCAACATCTTCATTAATGACATGGATGACACTCTCAGCAAGTTTGCTGATGACACCAAGCTGAGTGATGCAGCTGACACATTAGAAGGGAGGGATGCCACCCAGAGGGACCCCAAGAAACTCAAAAGGTGGGCCTGTGTGAACTTAACGAGGTTCAACAAAGCAAAGCACAAGGTTTTACGCTTGGGTCAGAGTAATCCCAGAAACTTATACAGAACAGGAGAGTAACTCTTTGAGAGAAGCCCTGAGAAGGACCTCGGGGTTTGGGTCAACGAAAAACTGCACGAGCCAGCAGTGTGCTCAGGCAAATCAGGAGGTCAAATGGTATCCTAGGATCCATCAGAAGATGCATCAGAAGGTGGCCAGCAGGGACAGGGAGATGACTGCCCCTCTCCACTTTGCCCATGTGAGGCCCCATCTGGGGTACTGCGCTCAGGTCTAAGACCCCCAGTACAGGAAAGATGTGGAGCTGTTGGAGGGGGTCCAGAGGAGGGCCACGAAGATGATCAGAGAGCTGGAGCACCTCCACTACAAAGACAGGCTGAGGGAGCTGGGTTTGTTCATCCTGGAGAAGAAAAGGCTGCCTGAAGACCTCATTGCAGCATTCCAGTATTTAGAAGGGTATTATAAACAGGAGGGGAATCAACTTTTTACAAGGGTAGATAGTGACAGGACAAGGGGGAATGTTTTAAGCTCTAGACTGGATGTCAGGGAGAGAGAGTGAACATGAACAGAGAGAGTGGTTAAGTGCTGGAACAGGCTGCTCAGAGAGATTGTAAATGCTCTGTCCCTGGAGGTATTTTAAAAACAGGTTGGATGGGGCCCTGGGCAACCTGGTCTAGTATCAGATCTGGAGGTTGTGGCAAGGGGGTTGGAACAGGATCCTTGAGGCTCCAAGCCATTCTATGATTCTATGATCAAAGGCCTCTTGTGGGATTTGCTCAAAGCCTGGAAACAAAGATTCAGCAAAATGCCAGTGAAACACCAAGAAAATGTCAACAAAAAGCCAATGAGAAGCAATAAAATGCCAACAAAACACCAACAAAATGCCGAGAAGCCAACCAGAAGCCAACAAAAAGGGAACTGAAAAGCAACAGAAAGACAACAGAAATCCTCCATCTCCCTTTCTCAACTTGTACAATGAAGCTGTCACTCACCTGCGTGTTGCTGCAGCAGGCAGTCTACTACAGTTTCACTCAGGGTGTTACCTCTCATTATTATTACTTAAGGTTGCTATTATGGCAGCTCAAACTCTTCCAAGGCAAGCAGCACACAAAGCAGAAGAGAGAAATCCATCCAGTAAGTTATCACTTCGCTCCGGATTTATCTGAACTGCTTCCTTCCTCCTTTTCCTGGAATTAGAGTGCCTAATGCCAGTGTCCAGCAATTCCTGGGAATTCCTTGCTTACCTTGCACTACCACCATGCTCACAGATAATAGGCAAGCTCATTGCATGCTCTGATCAAGCTGCAGGAAGCCCAAGACATCTACTTTTTGTAATACCCTGGTGAGGACACGGCTAAAAGGTGATGTCCAGCTTCAGGATAACTCAACAGGAAGGAGATATAAATATAAGATAAATAGAACCAGCAATAACACAAAACCAAAGCAAACTGCTGTCTCTTTCCATCTCAAAGGTCAATACATGGGAAATGGAAACACACAGCCGAAGTTATCCAGGGCTACCAAGAGAAAAGGAAATTTCACCACTGCAACAGCAGCATTTTACAGATTGCAAGCAGCAAATTGTAACAATCTGGCCCCCAAACCAACGAAATGCAAATAAACCACTTGCATACACGGTGGTATTAAATTTTAACTAGAAGAACCACTGGCTCCATCTGGTCCAACTCCTGCTCACCCAGAGCTGTGCTCCAACCCAACCAGGGTTGGAGATCCCCAAGGGTAGACCCCTACTCCTCTCTGGTCCCTGTACTAAGCAATGGGCTGAGGGAGCTCCTGGGTTCCAGTTGGTCCCTGGGCCTCTCGGCCTGGTACTGGGCACCACTGGCTGCACCCTTCTGTACCTCCCTGCAGGGATTTACAGAAATAGGTGGGATTCCCCAAGCCCCCCCCCCTGCCCCAGGCTAAGCAGTCCCAGTTCTCTCAGCTTCTCCTCCTAGCAGAGCTGCTCCAAGCCCTTGGTCACCATGGTGGCCTTCCATTGTTCTCTTTCCTGTATGCAGTGCTCCCAGTACCCAAGCAAGGCCTCCCCAGTACTCACCAGAAGGGCAGGATCCCCTCTCTTTACTGGCAACGCTTTGCTCAATACAGCCCAGAAAACCCTCAGCATTTGGTAAAATCCCCATGGACCACTCTAATCATTCCACATCCTCATGGTAACCGAACACCAGGGAACATCGGGTGGTTCCCAGGGAAAGTTCTGGCTTCAAGGAGACACTGGCTCCCCATAGACTCACGTACAGAGGGGAAAATGGAGACTACAGAATCAAAAAATAGAACTACTACCGTTGGAGAAGACCTCCGAGATCATCAAGTTCAACCCCAACACACCTCCACCATGTCCACTAAACCACATCTCCAAGTTTCTTGAACACCTCCGGGGATGGTGACACCACCACCTCCCTGGACAGCCCCTTGTAACGACTGACCACTCTTTTGGAGAATAATTTTTTCCTAAGATTAATGGGGGCATGGGGCAATAACAGTTGTCCTTTTTATGAACCCAAAACTTCGTGCTATCTGTTTTCCTTCAGAAGAGAAAACAACACTTTTTCAGTTATTTAGCTGTCAGTGATTGACTTGAGATCTTAATTTCTCCTATAAAATCAGCACAGGAGGGAATATAAAAATCCTGGGATTTAAAGCCCTACATCATAGTTCACTTCTATTTTCCCACCTACAAAATAGGTGGTTTGGTTGGGATACAGTCTAAGAAGGACTTTGTGATGGGAAAATAGAATTGACACAAAGATACCATGTTACTGAAGGGTCTGCAATAAAACAGGGGGATATGTCCAATGGTGGAAAATACAGAGTGGAAGATAGGATAAAACAAGAAGGCAGCAGCTAAGCTCAGGGACCTTATGTTGGAGCACAGGGTGGAAAAGAGAAATCAAATGGAATAATTTGTGGGAAGAAAGAAGGGTCTCAGCAGCTAGAAGCTGAAGGGTCACCAAAAGTCAGCATAGCTCTTCCCCAATAGCCCTAAAAAAATCTCCAGAGGAGGTTGTAGACCTACCCAATTTTTGCGTGGACCTTTCAAGATCTCCATTAATTACACATAAAATGACCTTGCAATGAGGATAGGCCTATGGATTAATCTGAGTAAAGTTTCATCATAGCTCCTACCTCTCTTTCCTAACAGCAAATCGTTTTGGTGTTTCACATTACACTAGGAAACACCTGGAAAATGTTGGCCCTAAGCCACACGGCTCGGTGTCTTTTGTTCTGGGTACCAACTTGGCCAAGTCCCTAGAGTTAACAAAAGGATTTGGGATTACTGTAATGCTGTTACGAATTTAGTGTGAAAACAGACACCAGTATTACAGGATGATTATCACAGAGCATGTTCAATATGTTCACACAGAATGGCACAGCAAGAGGTTAATTATATTGCTACTGGAATCAGCTTCCAAAAGGACCATCCTTCGGTTTAAGAGGGGAATTTAATTTTCACACTCATTCAGTTCTGAGCTCTTTCAAGAGAGACGGCTATTTATGCCAGAATGTAAACGATGGTTTATGATCATGAACTGCTGCTTAATAGGAAATAAATCCAATTGATCAAAAGTGCTTTACCTGCAACCCCAAGCAAGAGGATAACAGGAGCATGGGCTTTACAGCTGAAGTGTTTTAGCAGCCTCCAAACGCATTTCTTTGCCTAGCACTGCAGCCACATTCAGCTGGAAACATTTGGGGAATTAGTACCAAATCTGCTTCACTAATTCCTTATATTAAATGGACCACAGGCAGTGATGAAGTTAACATACGCCATCAGGCATAACAATGCATGGGTGCAATGGCACTTGCTAGAGATCAACTCTATGGAAATACTCATTTTAGCATGGAAGGTATTAAAATCCAAATATACTGTTACAAGAATTGCAATTGTACCCAAACTTGCAGGTTTGAAGCAAAAAGTAGAGAAATTTGTTTCCTGGAATTATGGTGTCGGAGAAGCAGGGAAAGCATCACTCATATTCAAGGGAAAAATCAAACTGTCAAAAGCTCATCAAGTGCAAGTTCATTAAAAAGCACCTTGGGGAAACTTCTGTATAACATTTATGGAAAAGAAACATTTCTACATGGAAATATCATTAGGCCAATTAGCTTAACCCTAAGTTATGGTAAGTAACAATCCTATTTGCTTTAGGCCCAAGGAGGACTCAAAGTCTTGATCCTGAGTTCTCACTGCACACAAGCTCAGTGTCCTCTTGCACTGGAGATAACAGGAATGGAGTAAAACCTCTGCACAGTGGGAACTGGAATTCCATTTTTCAAGATGCCAAAGCAAGTCCCAGGGGAAAAGCGACGCTAATGAATCACAGAATCACAGAAGGCCTTGTTGCCTTCTTTGGACCTGCTCTAGCACCCCAATGCTCTGTCCTGAGGTGCCCAAAATTGTATACAGTACTGAAGGTGGGGCCTCACCAGTGCTGAGTACTGGGGCAGGATTACTTCCCTAGTCCTGCTCACTTCACCATTCCTGATACAATCCAGGATACCACTGGCCTTCTTGGCCACCTGGGCACACTGATGGTTCATAGTCAGCCGACTGTCCACCAGCACACCAAGGTCCCTATTCATCAAGCAGCTTTCCACCCACTCCTCCCCAAGACTGTAGGGTTGCCTGGGGTTGTCATGACCAAAATGCAGGACCTGACCATATTGAAACTCATACAGTTTACCTTGGACCATCGATCTATCCAGGTCCCTCTGTAGTGCCCTTCTTCCCACCAGCAGATCAACACTCCCTCCCAGTTTGGTGTCATCTGGTTTGGTGCACATGATCCCCTCATCAATGTCATTGATAAAGATGTTAAATAGGAATGTCCCAACACTGAGCCTTGGGGGACACCACTGGTGACTGGCTGCCAACTGGCTTTAGTTCCACTGACTACAGCTCTTTGAGCCCAGCCGTCCAGCAAGTGCTTCACCCAGGAGAGCATATGCCCATCCAAATCCAGTAACGTTGTCCAACAAAAGGGAAAACTGAAAATTGCTATTTCCACCACCCCTACCTCCTTTTCTGGTCACAGTTGAAGTTCTTTCCATTACCCCTCGTCTTTGCAACACAGCTGCCTTCTCCAGCTGCTTCTACAGGACTAAAATTTAGTTAATTCTTCTAAAATTTCCCTTCAGTGAGAGCAAACAAAGAAATTCTTACATCCTGCTAATTTCTTCAAAATCTTCTCCACGCATTTTGACAGCATGGATTACGAAGACCAACCACCAACCCATTCCCACCATGTCCACAATACCATAGAACCATAGAATGATATGGGTTGGAAGAGACCTCAAAGATCACCTAGTTCCAGCCCCCCAGCTATAGGCAGGGACAACTCCTACTAAACCAGGTTGCTCAAAGTGCACAAACCCCTGACACCATCCAGCTTGGCCTTGAATGTTTCTAAGGAGGGGGCAATCCACAACCACACTGGGCAACCTGTTCCAGTGTTTCAGCATTCTCACAGTGAATAATTTCTTCCTAATATCTAGTCTAAATCTATCGTCGTCACATTTAAAGTCATTTTCCCTTCTTGTGTTGCTTCATGCCCTTATAAAAAGTCCCTCTCCAGTTTTCCTGTATGCCCCCTTCAAGTAGTGGAAGGCCTCTGTAGGGTCCCCCTGGAGCCTTCTCTTCTCCAGGCTGAAGAGCTCCAGTTCTCTCACAGGCTGTCCTCATAGGATAGGATCATCTCGACCTGCTTCAATAGTTTGATCTCCTTACTGTGCTGGGGGCCCACTCTTTTTAAACTCTTTTGGAGTACTTTTTTAGAGTATGAATGTTTCCTAATATCCAACCTGAAGCCCCCTTGGTGTAACCTGAGGCCACTATCTTTCATCCTATCACCAGGATATAGGGCAGAGCATGACCTCACCACACAGGGTGTGCACCAGCACTCTTTCCATCTCTTCCTGTAGTTAATGCAGAATAAGTTCAAGACAAGGAAACAATATAACATCATGCAAAGCTGTAAAAACTGGGGATGCTTCCTTATAGCATGAAACAGGACTGCAATATCTCCTCAGCACAAAAACTAAGGGAAAAGATATCACCGTCCATTCCTGGTTTAGGTGGTATTCCATGGTGAAAAATCCCTGAAGGCCACAGTGCAGAGAGGTTGGATGATCTTTGAAGATCCTTTCCAACTCAAACGATTCTATGGATTTTCAGTCACAAAACACAACCAGACACGTTCAGGGCCGTGCGCAGCAAAGTGGTGCTTGAGTTTGCATATCTGAATAGACCAGTGCCAAAAAGACAGAGTTGGAAGAAAGCAATTGCCAGGGAAAGCATTGCTCTCATCCACTGCTATCCCCTCCAACCATTCTTCATGAACTTAAATTTTACCCTGTAGGAACACTCGCACTGAGAAAGTCAGAAACACAGCCATTTAGTTCATATGTCTCCCAGCTCTACCTATCCATCTTTCTGAGCAATTCACCCATCTGTTTAATCCATCCGAGCTCCTCCGCAGCCTCCTGTGCCCATTCATCTGTCTGTGCACGTGGCACGACGCAGGCGTCTGCCCACAGGAACGTCACTTCAAATTTGTCTGCCGCCAGAGCTGTGACTGCAACACTACAGGTGTTTCTGCAAGGTTTCTGTAACAACCCCTCGTGTTTTATGAGGAAATAAGGAAAAAAAAAAAAGAACGGAAACTTTTATAAAAATGTGTTGCCACATGCGGGTGTGTTTCTTCCTTTCTGTGTATATTCCCACTTGGATGCAGGCATTTCCTGTTTCTATCCAAGGCTGAGATGCTGCCTACAGAGGAATCAAAGAATCACAGAATTGTATCTGAGTACGGAAGGGTTGCAGGATTGAGTCCAACTCCTGGCTCCATACAGGACTACCCAAACCCAAACCCTGTATCTTAACAGTGTTGTCCAAATACTCCTTGAATTCCAGAAGCTCGAGTCCATCACCACTGCCTTGGGCAGACTGTTCCATGTCCAACCACCCAAAAAGGTGAAGAACCTTTTCCTAACACCCAGTCTGACCCACCCCGATGCAGTTCTATCCCATTAAGAAGGTTTATGTGATGCAGTTTCTTTGGGGTTTTTACTCATCTCAACTTCCAGTTCTAGATCAAAACTCTTAGGGTCAACATCTCCATATTCAAACACAGAAAGGCATCAACCTCACCTTCGGTGCTGCTTTGGAAGCAGACAAGCAAGAGTCTTTTTGCTTTAGAAACAACAGAAAATCCTCATGACTTCGAGTACCAAATCCCCTGAACAGCACTGTTGGGGACATTTAGTTTTTAACATACTAAATTAGGCATTTAAATCTTGCACATAGTGCTGAAGATTCATGATGTATGTCTCCCGGTCCTGGAAAGGCTAACAGTGATTTAATACACAGAGATCCTAACTGATGATTGGTATCCCATTATGCACCGACCGTCAGCACGTTATACATCACAGCCAGCACTCCCTTTCCTCCATCCAGCAGGAAAATGCTTGCAGACTTTGCATCCCTTACAAGGATGGATTCCTAATGCTCTGCAGACACACACAGATGAGTTATCTCCTCTTGTAACGCAGGCAGCTATTCAAAATTTGTCTCGCATTAAATATGGCCACCTAAGTGGCTTCGGCAGCAAGACAAACTTCTCCTTTTCTAAGCAAAACTTGCCACTTACTCGTCTCCTCTCTTGACCCAGGAGTCCCTAAGGCAAGCAATGCTAGCAGGCAATAACTGGTAATAATCCATCCCCACCATGCCCACTAAACCATGTCCCCAAGTGCCACATCTCCAAGTTTCCTGAACACCTCCAGTGACAATATCTCCATCACCTCCCTGGGCAGCACTGTTCCAATGCCTGACCACTCCTTTGGAGTAGAAATCTTTCCTAATGTTCAACGTACTCCTCCTCTGGTACAACCTGAGGATAAACATATATATTTCTGTGATGACAACATATATAGTCCCAAGTGTCTGCAAGAAGTTGTCCTCATTAGTCACTCAAGATTTGGTTTCTCCAAGAGATTAGGCTTGGCACACTTCAGAGCCACACAGATAACTGCAGACAGATGAGTTGGGAACTCAAGGGGAGTATCTCAAAGAGCATAGCAACCTGGACTCAGCTCTACAAGATACAACTTTAATATCAGAGAGTGTCCACCATGCCCACGACAGAGGGTTTGGAACTGGATGATCATTAAGGTCCCTTCCAACCCAAACCGTTCTATGATTCTATGATCAGAGGAGACAGGAGGTCCTGCTGGGGACAGGAATACATCTCACCTATTGCTTACATCCCCGTAAGCTGTGGAGCTGCGCAATCCCAAAGCCAGCATAGGGGTCCATGCACTGGCATCCAGCTCTGCTCCATTCCCATCACTAGGACAGCTCCCTTCCAATGCTTAGGGAGCTGATGAGCCTGCTAACGATGAAGAGGTTGCGTTATCCACCCACTAAGAGGTGGTCACACTTAGTACACTATAAATGCACTTTTCCCTGATACAACCCCCCGTTAAAGAGCCTCAATGGCTCTCTGGAGCATTGGGCCTTGTTCAAACACAACCCTTATTATTATAACAAAAGAGGGATTTTTTTTTCCCCCCTCTACCTTCCTTCAGTGAATGATTATTAATGTGTTTCCAGGAGCCGGGTCCATTTCTCTAAATGAGAGCAGGATGGCAGGCGAGGCGGGAGGAAGGCTGATAAATGCCCTCCCCCCCCCCAGCCTCTCGGCGGGAGCTGCCAGGGGTTCTCGTTCTAACAAGCTTCAGATGGAAGATGACTGGAATAACAAAGTATGAATTTTTATGAGTCTAATAAATCACTCCACTTTTCCTGCTCTTGATCGTTTTCAGCACTTCAAACACTAGAAAAACCCCGGCTATAATCAAATGGGTTCATGGATCTTGTGTTAACGCCGAGGCACGGGAGGGGTGCGCACAGAGGTCGCTCTGCAAACCCATTTGCATTCATGCTTTAGGATTGACTTAATGTATTTTATTTTTAATTTAATGATGAGACATTTGAATCTCGCAGGAATTCCCCCACCCTCAAAGCCGCTTATGAAAGCAAAGGGCAGCCTTCTTTCCTCCATTTTTACACCCTTCCTAACTATCCACTTAATAAGACCCTGATCCAACTCCAGCATCAACACAGAAACTTGAGTAAAGTCCATAAGAACTGAGGGAAACTTTGCAGGCAGCAGGTTTGTTAAGTTGTAGATACTGGAAGTGATGAACAGGTTACCCAAAGAAGGTGATGGGTGCCCCATCCCTGGAGACATTCAAAGTCAGTCTGGATCGGGCTCTGAGCACCTGATCAAGCTGTAGGTGACCCTGTTCACTGCAAGGGAGTTAGACTAGATGACATTTAAGGGCCCCTTCCAACTCTAACGATTCTATGATTTTATGAGCAGGCTATGATCTTAACCAACTAAGAAGCCAAAGATTTGGGCTTCAGGTTGCTACCACTGAGTATGTGCACATGGATTTGCCATAGAAAATACCTGCAGAGAGACCTAAAACAGGAGCTAAACCCCACAGAGGACTACAGTGATCTAAAGAAAACTGGTGAGGAAATCAGTTTAAAGTGTGCTTGGTGGTGATGAGTTGATGGGTAGTCTTGATGATCTTAGTGGCCTTTTCCAATCTTAATGGTTCTATGGAAGAATTACAGTTGAAAGCTCCAGGACAGCAAATGGCAGAGAACTAGGATTGTTAAATAAGATAGCACACAACCACCATTACCAAATGCTCTGCAATACTTCGAGACCAATCCCAGAAACACAACCTGCAGCTCGGAAATGTGATAAAAAAAAACAACTTTATAAAGGATGTACCCATCCTGGTCCACTAGCACTGTGCTATCGGCAAATCCTACTAAGGTAAGGCATGGCCTCAATGCCTTCATACCAATGGAGCACTCTCATCCTGAGGCTTTCAGGTTCACATCCCCAAAGCACGGAGGACAAGCGAGCTGGGAAACCTGTTGTTTTCGTCATCCTCCTCCTTTTTAATCCCTCAGATATGTTTCTACCGTGCACCGCTTTTCATTTGCTTTTCCAGCAGCACAGCACTGAATCAGGGAGGGAATTCATCTTTGACAAACATTTACCGATTATCAAATCACAACTGCAGCCACAGACAGGAGCAATAAGTCACTTTAAGCAGCCGTCCGTATTGCAGTCTGAGGAGTTTGGGCAGCTCCGCAATGACAAATCACTCCTGTCAAAGCCGCATGTTCCCTCACGCTCCGAATCCGTGTTCTCTGTTGTTCCACACTACCTGGTGTTTAATGACAACACTGTCAGACTAAGACGAAGCCTCTGCGCTGTGGACTGTCAAAGCCCTATTAGAGGAAAGATTGAGACCCTACTCTTCTTAAACTCACTCAAGCAACACAACCCGCTAGTTTTTATAATTATGGTACGAGAGCCATCGATCGCGTGCTGACACCTAACCTATCTGTATGAAATGGGAGTAGTTTGCTGGGTGACAGTTGCTATAGATTATTGTGGGTGGGTTTTTTCCCCCCTTTTATCCATTGCTCTACAAAGCCTAAAATAGATGGGAAAGAAGAAGGGAAAAAGTGTTTGCCTTCGCTGAGATGCCTTTGCTATCTTTGCTCTTTGCCTTCAAGAATCGCAGAATGGCTTAGGCTGGAAGGGACCTTAAAGATTATCCAGTTCCAAACCCCATGCCATGGGCTGGCCGACACACTCTAGATCAGGTTGCCCAAACCCCATCTAAATGAGCGTTGAGCATCTTCAGGGGTGGGACACTCACCACTTTGGGCAACCCACCCCAGGGCCTCACCACCTTCTGAAGACTTGAGGAAGTTTCACATTATTTGCCCCACTGGGAAAACCAAGCCCCACTATTTTCATCTGCATACAGGAGGAACAACACATAGATCACGCCAGGAAGCATTTAACACCAGGGCAGTGCCATGGGAGCACATCCTTGGATGGAAATGCTCACGTAGTGGGATTTGGGAATTACAGAACAATAGCACAGAAGGCCAGAAAATCTCCCAGAGCAGAAGCATACAGTCCAGCATAAACTCTCCTTCTGGGTTCACATCTTGAGTTCTCAGTATAAAAGAAAGTAATAATAGTCTGACGGTGCTGGGAAGCCATGTTTGAGCTAGGCAAATAGGCATAAAGGAAAGCAGACCAGAGCCAAGGAGGCATTCAAATGTATCAGTGAAAACTTGGGGTGCAGAAAAAGAGGTGTTACATTACTATACATAAATATTTTCACAGCCTAAGCAATGCACAAGCATCAGTGTATGTGTTTCACTTCCTTGTATTGCCCATCTGGGTGATTTAGATGGGTGAGGTTGACACACATCCATTTCATCTACCTCCACAAAGACCACAGCTTCATTTGCTCTAGAGGAGGAAAAAAAAAAGCCACTGGTGTTCCATTGGAGCACCTCTGGATGCCCAAAATGGGACTAGATGGCATCAAAGGACCTTCCCACTTTCCTAGGTCAGAATTGGAGGTACCAACTGCATAGGGTCCTAAGTGGGATCCAAAGAGCCAAAACTATCACCCTTGAACTAGAGGTGAAATCTTCTCATTTTGATCCCAAGGAATTGCCCCCTGTGGGAGGGGAAGAGTATCCTTAAATGAAAGAAACACCACAACCAGACCTTTGCTTGGTTCAAGTCCATATGGGGCTTACAGCCATCTACTTTTGTTGTGTTGAAAATATAACAAAGGATAATGAGAAATAAATTTCAATTGGCTCCCTGAGTGGCACAAGATAGTCATTTTTCATCAGGAAACGTGAAATAAACATCACACCCTGTGAGATCCATGTACATTTGTTTTAACACAACACCCTTAGAGACACAGTTTGTTAGCATAAAGGCAGAAAAATGAACCCGTGCTGTCCACTTAGAAAAGGGACAAGAAAGTTTTGCTGTTGGTGGCTTTTTGGCTGCCACCAACATTGGTCAATGATAATGGCAACAATAAGGAAAGCTCAAACCAAGAAGCTGGATGGTCCCAAATCACTTATCCTGCCCACCCATAGCTGCCAATGAAGATGAAACCAAATTTTCAAAATGAAGACAAGAAGTTTCCATTTCTGGTTGAAAACAAGCACTGTTTCAACCAATCCATCAGTAACTCTACTGCTACCCTCCAGTTGTGAGTGTTTTATGCTTGTGCTTCAAGCAGACCAACGCACCCACTCCATCCTTTCTGACCGCAGACACTGAAGGAAACAGGAAATCTCGTCCTGTGTCTAAAAACCAACCAACAGCAGAGCCTGGATTCCGCCTCCAATAAACACCTGATTTTCTAAACCAGGAGTGACAGGAGTAGAATGCTCTCCTCGTATCGTCCTTGGGATCACTCAGGGACGTCAGCGTGGGAGAGGGAGAGAAGAATAAGAAATCTCACTTCTCCTGCCTCTACTCTGACAAGCTGTTCTAGACAGGGGTGGTAATATTTGATAAATTTTCATTTTCCTTCCAAGGCTGTCAGGTAATCTTTTTACTGACAGCGCTATAGGGGTTTTCTGTAGTCTGAGGGAAAAGGGCTTGTATTTGTGCTTTTTATTAAGCCAAATGCATATTTTGGATGGAGAAAGAACTACTGTTAATATTCCTTTCCACCGACAAATAAGTCCTCCAAGGGTGAGGCTACACAACTCCACACACGAAGCTGGTTCACAACACAATGCCCATTGAACCTCATCACTCCAAGCCCTGGGTCCCCTTTTACCACCAGCGCAATCACGCTTCTCCTTTCTCTTCAGGGGATAATTTTACAGTCAATAGGACTCAAATGCCAAGAGATGTTGCTGTGGCTTAAGTGTGAACACATCGTTTCTAATAATACCTGCTGGAGTCATAGCAAAGTGGTAGTTCCCAAAGTATCGTGTGCGGACATGGGACTGAGTTCTCAGCCATGCAAGGAGCCACACCAACCTTGTCCTTGAGTGCGATGACATCTCACAAGTGCCAAAGGGCCATATCCAGCCCCATCCTGTCTTGATGAGCTGCTCCTCCTATTGCTCCCGAGACTAAAGGAAGACATGCAAGGAGTCCAGGCAGCTCTGGACAGCACTGACTTTTTCCCAACAGCAAGAGAGCAACACCAAACATAGCCATGACCACAGGCACAATTGCTGCTTCTCAGTGGGGTGTTATTTCCCTCTGCGCCATGCACCAACCAAAAACCAATGCTTCACATGTAGCAGGATAGCAGTAGTTGTAGAAAGTGATAAGGTCTTATCTGAGCTTCCTCTTTCCCAGACTGAAGAAGCCCAGTTCCTTCAGCTACTCCTGACTTGTGCTCCAGACCCTTCACAACCACATATTTAAATTAACCAGGATAATCCTAGTAATTGCTCTGTCCCAAAGTACCCTAAGTACTCAACTCCGCCGCATCTAGGAGAAAAATGCTAGACATTATTTCAAAAAAAGAAAGATTTACAAAGGGAAGTGATGCCTCTCAAATGATACCCTCTTTTCTTGCTGCACCACCAGCACTTTCCTGAAGAAGGGAAACAGGTCAAGAATTACTGATCCATTTTATAAGGAGAGGACAAATAGTTGCTCTTAGGATTGGTTAAATCAATAAAAGAAGATCATTTAAGTTAGAGGAATCTTCCCTTAAAGCCCTTCTTTCCTTGCTTTTTCATTACTGCACTTGGAGAAAGGTCAGAGGGAGAGAAGCACAAGGTGTCGACTTCCCTGAACCACAAACATTTGATCCAGAAAAAGAAACTGAAGTAGGGACAGAAATACCACCATTAACTGTGCCAACAAGTAAAAGTTGCAAGAATGATAAATAAAATCACCAGGTCTCCATTCTACTATTCAGTATTGTTTTCACACCTCTTCTTCTGTTAACTGTGTACAAGAGGATGGTAATTCCCAAGCCATATTCAACTAGCAAGACCAACTCTCTGCAGCATTTTGGAACAGAAGTGCCTCTACAGTGCAATGCGGGGCAGGGATATCTCTCCTGGCACTGGACCTGCAGGAAAAGGGTTCTGCATGGCAGCAGGGACAGAGGTAAGTGAGATGCTGAGATGTTGCATCTCTGTCTGCATCTCGTCATCATTAGGACCAAGCTGCACTCTCATATCTACAAACATAACTGTATGTGTAATCTGTCTGACTTGTTCAGGACTGTCCAGTGCGACACTACAGATGGAAGCCAGAAAAATCTATATTCAATGTCAGCCCGTCAATAAGTAGTGTTAAGAGTTTCCAAAAGTGCTTCAGAAATACATGAGAGAAAAAACCCTAGAGCTGTGCTTTTGAAAATCTGACCATCCAACTTCTAACACCCTATTCATCCAAAAACACAGAAGAAAAACTTGGCTGCAAAAGCGAATACTATCAAACGACAACCTGATACTGTGGCAGGAGTGATGCCTGCCACATTCCCAGACCAGCCTCCTACTATTACCAAGCTGTTCCTTCCAGCAAAAACAACTGTCCTAGTTCCTAGCACAGTTATTTTGGGTTTCCTGCTATCCAGACCTTTTGGTGAAAGCCTCGTCATGAACTCACTGAACATTATGAGGGTAAGGATGAAGGCTTCAGCCCTTTGGAGCAGCCCATGGAGGTGTTGCAGATGCTGTGTAATGCATACTGCATTATCAAGCAGTATTTGCACACTATGAGGTCTGTACCCTATTTCTCTCCCCTTTGGCCAAGGCACTTATGGCACTTCCCTAATCCCTCCTGGGACCTTTTTGTACTGTTGTGGTCTTTTAAGCAGCACAGCCCTATCACACTTGTTGATAAACCAGGAGAACAAATAAACACACAAGATTTAAGCAGCAGCTGTAAGACTTCATTGCAATATCAATTACTTCCTATAAGTCTTCCATTTCCAGAGAGATTTAATGGGAACACCATATGGACAAAACCACACATTTCTAACATGAGATCTCCCACAAATTAAATTTAAGTTAATCTTTAAATTCTTTCCTTATTCCACCTCTCAAGCAAGCTTCTGGGTTCTCATTATCACTTTGGGTACGAAGAACAATTTTGCATTAATTATTATTATAATTCAGGACAGAACCATACGATTTACGGCTGCAGCGAAAGCTCACCTTCAAATAGTTCATCAATACCCAACTATATCAGTAGTACCACTTTGGATTAAAAACCAGAAGGCAGTGCACTGCATTGTGTGCAGCTGTTTGCAAACAGCCCAGCCCCAAACTCCAATGCTCCCTAGTGCCCTACAATAGACACAGATCTGGGAATCCTACACAAGAAGAGTGCAGCTTCATTGCCTCTCTGCTGTGCATAACCCAGCATATTCCTCCATACCTCTCTCACAGGTGGTAGCAGCTTAATTAATGTTTGCACAGTCTCATAAAGACTATTAGTGCTGAGTATTATTAGTTAATAAAATACTCCATTACTTAGGTTACTTCTTATTTGCATAATCTTCTTCATGCTTTCTTTCTACGTTGTCCTCTGTAGTGTTGCAGGATTATCATCAGCCCCATCACTTCAGTACCCAAATCTGCATCCCCAACCCCCCTTGCCCTGCCATAAAACTGTTCTGCAAAAGGCTATCAGCAATGTAAAGCGATCTGAAGGAACACAAGAATAATCACATAGGGGTCTCAGCGCTTTTGAACCCACACTGAGGACACCAAGACACGAGGAAGGTACATACAAGAGGACACTGTATCAAAATGCACCATTCAACAGTTTCAGCACCCAGCAATAACCCAACGTTGCCCTAAAATTAATGTCTGCCAGAAAATACCTGAATTCTAACCAGAACCACCAACCAAATCACTTAAGCTTTTCTGTTCATTTTCCACGCCGCTCCACAACCCTATGGCATCTTGTGCAAAGGTCAGAAATCCCCTCACAGAAATCCCCCAGGAATAGTGGCCCTATAAAAAGGAACGAGGAGTTCCCAGCAAACCCCACGTGCAAACCATAAAACCATAATCCCCGAGCGCTGGAAGGATTCTACGCGTGCCACGAGGCCGCTGAGCTCAGAGCCCGACCAGAAGCGCCATGCGTTGCCTATTGCTCAGGCACAGAGCCAAATATATGGGCTTTACAGCCTAATCCCCTATGACAGACTGTGTGTTGCTTCGCAAGGCTTTAAAATCAAGAAGAAAAGGTTTCAGGTAGGTCCAAGAGCGCAGAGAAATATTTGCCAAGGTTTGCGAAGCGTCCTTGTAATTCCTTTCGCAATAGCTCAATGCGATCCGTGGTCCAAATATTATACTTCTGTGTCCTCACGATACAAAAAATAATAACCAAGGCAAGATGCATAAGCTGATAAAATAACTAGAAAACTCAAGAGAGGGGCATGAGTAAAGGATATCAGTGAATCACAGAACTGTAGGGGTTGGATCACCCATCCAACCCTACTAAATAAAACCTAGACTACGTTGCAAATCTCCAGCAGTACCTTTTAAATAAAGCCTGATAGGATAGAAAGTTGCCAACAACCAGCTGTTATAAAGCCATTCTCTGCAATGAGACCCAGATCAACTCTTGAAGGGTGTGAGGAGCAATGGCCACGCAACGCTGGCCAGGTGAAGATGGCCATGCAACAACGGTAGTGCAATGATGGCCAATGCAATAGGGGCAGCTTAGGCCCAGCAAAGCCCCAGCTGCCACCAGTGCCATTGAGACCAACGATGCTTGCAAGGAACTTTAGGAAAGCCACCAAGAAGCTGAGCAACAGCCTGAAGCTGGGACACAGAGCGGGTGGGAAAGCACGCCTAGGGGATCCGCAGGGCACTCGCGTTACAACAGCTCTAAAATAAAGTGACTGAAATTAGAAACTCTTCTGATTATCCAGGCAGCTTTAATAAGCTTGGTCCTCAAGTACCAAGCACTCAGTGCTCTTAACACAGGGATCCCAGGGAGCTTGCTTGTAACATTTCTTTGCTTTTTAAGAGAGGTAATATCAGCGGTTTGACCTCTCTTGGAATGAAACACGAGGTCAGAGCCCTGCTGAGGATTGCGTCCAGCACGAGGTTGCAGACACGGCAGCTCAGATGGATTCTGTTTGCCTTCTGCTTTGAGCACACATATATTTTGGCATATATATAGGCAGATAACCAAATGCAATAGTCAACGTTAGTCTTTTCCAAAGGCTTTTTACAGACAACAGAGCAATAATACCCTGAGTTGCATGAGGAAAAGCCAGCAGCTTTTTGGGAGGGAATGGGAAATCCTATTAGCCTAAGCTGGACTCTCACCACTCACCACTTGTTTGCACAAAAACAAATGTTTCCAAGCAAACCATTCAGGAAACTCTGCCCCATACCCCCTGTGTCCCCCGAAGCAATTTGGGGTGCAGCGCTTGCACGCACAGTGCTTAATGTTTCACACTCCAAGAGCTCCTCCAGCATGAGCTCGCTGCGTAATCCCCACAAACTGCTTCCCAAAACAGCTGCAGCTCTACTTAATTAGTCTCTGCGGGCAACGGGCATTAATGATTTCGGGCTGATGCGGAACTATTTTCGTGTCAGCCCCGCATGCTCCCCCCCGTGCAGCCTCACTTGCGTGCGCCCAGTGGAGCAGCATAACCTTTTGACCATGGCCCTGCCTGAAAATTTAAGTAAAGTGCAGCTGACCAACAGCATCGAGATCCTGTCACCGGCAGGAGGAAAGCAACCAAGCAGCTCTGAGATCCACAGAGAAGCCACAACCATATAGGGCACAGTGGAGACCAAAGTGAGTACTCAAAACATTGGCAGTCCCACAACCATCCTCATCTCTGGGCTAAATTGTGCTCAGATATAGGGTCAAACCCACAGGTTACAAACTTGTCATATCCTTGAGGGCTCCTTTAGCATCAGCTGCCTTCCAAGAAGTGTTTCTCCTCTTCCCAAACAAATGGGGCACCAGGGTCTGCACAGAAGGTAGCAGGGAAGAGTGGGAATGTGGTAATGGGTCAACGGTTGGCTTTTGCAATCTTGGTGATTCTACACTTCTAAGAACTTTACCACTACCACTCTTGTGTTCAAGGCAGAAAGCAACATAAGCTCACCTGAAAAACTTGATTGGATCCCTGATCACAGATGGACATAAGGGTCTGATCACTCGACCTGCCAGCGAAAACTCATCAGCATAGAGGCTCTGCCTTTTTTTCTGCCTGCAGACAGGTGGTTTTGACCTTCCACTGAAGCAAAACTTCTCATTTAGGTCAGAAGGAGCTGCATTTCGGGAAAGAAACTCAAGAGAAAGTGAGAATGATGGTGCTGTACCTACAGTATTCGGATGACATGCTCCTGCTGAGTGTTTTTCTCTAGGAACTTATGTGTGCTGTACCAATTCTGACAGCTCCAGAGCACCCAGCCAGCTTTCCAGAGGGGGATGAATGTAGTTGAGAATAAGAGCAGAAATCAATTAAGCGAAATCCACCTACAAGCTCAGCAAAACCTTTCAAAGCTGCTTCTTGGAGATGATTCTCTCCTCTTGATGTACCTGTGCAAGTCCCTGATGTGGCAGGGAGGTCCCCAGACATCGCCTGGCTCTTCGGGGAAGTATCCTACAGGGTTGTGGCTCCCAGGAACATAAGGCAAATTCCTCTTCTCTGCCTCTGCCTCTTTAGTTTTATTTTTCCCCCCTTACTGCTGGCTGAAAGATCACAAGGGAGGGTGCTGGCTGCCTGCAGGATCACCGGTTGCTTTAGCAAGAAGCCTGGAGGCAGCAGGGAAGAGAAACCCAAGGAGCAGAAGCACCAGGCTCTTGTGCATCTAGGGAGCTGCCAGCCCCTCCAGCAGGATTACAGGGGAGGATGACACAAAATGGTACCTATGGGATCCTGAATTGTCATCAAAGCTGCTCTAAGGAGGGTAAAGGCATCCGTGCCCTATTCAGAGCTGGAAAACTTCATTAATTTGTGATGCTTGCAACTCTCACAGCTCCATCAGTTATCTCAGTATCGTAATGTCACATACCAAAAGCTCATGGCTGACAGAATAATAAAACCCAAACCTCCCCCTCTGATTAATGCAAGCGGTTTCAGATGTAAAACAATACAAGCGAGCTCAAAGCTATTTAAAATAATAAACCACCTTTGATTTTTCATATTCATAAAAGCTGGAACAATATGGCAGCCCAGGAGGATGCCTATCAATAAAGCTGAAGCGGAATATCAATATTTAGCTACATGGAAATTTATCACAACCTGGGAAGCAATCATTAATACAGGGTTCAGTAATTTGCACCAAAGCTTTGGAAATACTGACAAGTGCTTCATACTTCCAGTGTATATTTTTCTATAGAGAGGAGTGGGGCACATGGCAGTGCAAAGCAAGCAACAAAAATGGCAGAACGTGGCCTTCCAGCACAGATCATCAATACAGCAGAAGTGCTCATGGTGCCCTAGGTGCTGGAGAGCCCCATGGATGTGAGGGTTGGAATGAGATTAACTTAAAGGTCCAATTCAACCCAAGACATTCTATCATTGGTTAGACGATCTTTTAGATCCCTTCCAACCCAAGACATTCTATCGTTCTTTGGCTCTATGATCTTTAAGGTCCCCTGAACCATTCTATGGTTCAATGATCCTGAAGGTCCAATCCAACCCAAGCCATTCTACAGTTCTGTGGCTTGAGGGGGGTTTGAAGCAGCTGGAAATGCTCAGTAAGATACGGGATGGGAAGGGATGGGATGTCTGCATAGGCAACATGGAAGTGTCAGCTGACCTGCATGCAACCCCAAAAAAGCTTTTTTAAGATACTTCCAACATAGCTCTGCTCGTTAGGGAACCATTTATCTGCAAAAAACCTGCATTTTCACAAAAGGAGGAAACAGAACATCTGTACAGGGCCATCCTGAAAGAAGGACAAATTTCTCAGTAGGACATCCTGGGGGCAATGAAGAAGGATGATTCAGAATTGCTGCCGCCTCACTTTCCTCACTGAGCAAGCAGCAGTACTAAGGGTCTGAAAAGCACAGAGTGCAGGTTTCACCACAGGCAGAAGGAAACACAACTGCAAGGGCTGGACGACACTGATCAGCTGGGGAAACAGAGGCAGGACAAAGCAACAGTGGGACACCAACAGAGGAGATCACTAACATCATCCCCAGGATGACCAAGCTTAAGTGCACTGTTCTCCCACTCCAATTTAACCCCCACTCGGTGCATGGTCTGCAAGCAGAGGAGAAGAGATTAATGTGGGCAGGATGTAAACAAAGGAGCTGCAGTTTTTTGCTCCCGGCCCTGGAAACGGTGTTGTGTTTTCAAGCTCGCAAAGTAACTCCGTTCAAGTGCAGGGTGACGTGTGTGAAAGAGGTCGGCATCAGGTTTCGGTACAGCCGTGTGAATTCACAAACTGTACGGCTATTAATACAGTCAGGCATCCTCAACTGCTGGGAGGGGTTAAGTGGGAGGACATTAACATGGCGTGCCACTTGCGTCTCCGGATTTGGAGCTAAGGACACGCGGTGTCCCCGTGTTCCTAATGCTGTCCCGTGCTCTTCTCTGTGTGCTGCTGCTGGACGTCTGACTGCAAAACGTGGATCAGTTGCTCAGGTTTGGGGTGTAACTGCTGCAAACACAAGCAGGAAAACCTCTGGATGAGGCTTGAAGGTGTTTTATCCCATGCCAAGTCAAGATGGAGATTAAAAACAGCTCCAATTAAACGTGGGATCATGCACTTGACATCAAATTAATCCCACACGGACAGTCCTCTGCTCTGCAACAATCCCCTCCTGAAAGCCAATGCACTGTGCACAACTGTGACCCAAACTCTGAGGCTCCTGCACTGCCTCAGAACGCAGAGGACATCTCACATCACCCGAAGTCATTAACACATCATGTGCCACAGAAATCACAATTCATAAGTATCAAAATTCTGTTCCAGTTACTGCTTGCAGAACTACAGCCCACATCCAAAAGTAAAACTTGAATGTTTGCGTGGAGTTTTGTGGCAAATTTAGTATTTTTTCCCTTCCTTTTAGGCCAAGTTTTGAGCCAACTTTGCCAGATTTTTTCCTTCCTCCTTAATTATTACTTATATTTTCTAAAGCCTTTCCCAACCTGAGCATTACTTTCAAAGCTTCCCAGCTCCCATTGCATCTTCTCCCTGCATCTCTCGGGGAAGAGCACGGAGAATATTTTGTCTTTCCCTTAGGAGACCTCAGAAAAATTTCTTAACACCTATCCTCAGTCTCCCAGAAGTGTCTTTTCCCTCCGCTTAAAAGAAACGGAGGAACAGAAAGATATACAGATTTTTCCTACACCAGACAAAGCGTTCAAACAGCACGAGGAAGGAAAAAAAAATCAGGAAAAAAAAATAATCAACTAACCTTTCTCTTCTTTTCCAAGCTTCTTTGACATTTCCTCTACTGTCCTAAGCGGAGCAGCGTGCTGCTTGCTGTTAAATCATCCCCCCAGGTCACAGCAGCGCAGCGGATTAATGCATTCGCTGCTCATCCTGCAGCCCGGCCCAGGACCGATGGCACAGTTGAGCCATCATTTTTGCAGTCACCAAGTCTGCGGCTGCCTTCAGATTAAATGCGTATTTTTTTAAACCAATGGTTGGAAAAATGCCCCGCAAAGAGCCACAGCGAGTGCCCGGAGGAGAAGAGATTTCCAACTGCGACTGTGGTTCTAAGGTATATTAGCCTTGCAGTGGGAAATTTTGGTTGGATTTGGCTTTGGGGTGAGGTTAAGGGGGGGATTTTTGCATATCATGTCCCAACCCCTAATTTCAGTCTGTTGTTTATAAATCTTTGGAACTGTTTTGGGAAATAATTGCATTGCCCCTACAGCCACCTTGAACGGACCAAAGGGAACGTAAGGAATAAAAAGTTAAACACTGTACAACTCCCCATCAACTCTCAAGAGTTAAAAACTCAGTAGTAAAATGATATAAATATAAAATACAAAAATCAAACAGCATTTGGCTCCTATACGCACGCATTTTGACCCCACTGAAAGGACAGCATGGTGCAATTAACACACCTGGACGTATTACTCACAGTCCTATGACAACAGCTCTGTGCTGGGAGCTCTGCAGAGCCAGAAGATGCCTTTGCATCTCCCCACGACTATTTCTCAGCGGCACAAAGCGTGGACGGACAGCCAAAAGCACAGCGTGGAAGCTCTTTTCAAAGTCCCCAACAAATTTCCATTTGCTGGCGAGAGCTCCCGCCACCTATTAGGGAGCGGGAGAAGATGACAGATTACTGAATCTGCAGATTAATTGCTCTCCAAAGTGAGATGGTCGTGGTTGGTACCCGACGTCAGCACATCCCATCAATCTCCGCAGCCGAGTGCTGCTGGCGGGAGCTAATCCCCCCCCCCTCTCCTCGCCAGGCAGGGAGTTCATTTCCACTTCATTACTTCGCAATGTAGTGAGCCGCCGAGTGTCTTACTTACCGGCTGTGCCGCGCTCCGCCGAGCCCAGGGACAGCTCTGGGGAGAACAGAGAGGAGCCTCCCGGCCCCAAAGCATGAATACCTAGTTGACATCTTTTAGGAAGGGAGACAATTAATTCCGTGCAATGCTCAGACTTCTGTTTTTCTCCCTTTTGGTGTGGGAGAAGCACGTTCTGCAAAATCCTGAGCATCCTACAAAATCCTGTGCTGGCACCAAGAACATCCCAAAGGGTCTGCACGCTTCTCTGAGCAGCTCTGTGTGACCTAAGCCAGAGCTCTTCCCATGGGGTCCCCCTCCTCAGTGCACAGCATTGGGTCCTAACACCCCAGAAGCACTCGATTTTGCACTGCAGAATAAAATCACAGATTCTGTGATTGATTTCATGAGTTCAAGATTGATTCTAAGAGTCAAGAAGAGCACGGATTGGAAAGAACCTTAAAGATCCATAGGGTCACAGAACAACCTGGGTTGGAAGGGACCTTAAAGACCACAGAACCACAGAATGGCTTGAGTTAGAAAAAAAACATAAAGATCAAAGAACCATATGGTTGTGTGGAAGGGTCATTAAAGCCTACCCAGTCCCAATCCCTACCATGGGCTTTTTTGCCATCCACTAGGTTAGACTGCCCAAACACCATCCATGCTGGCTTTGAGCGATGTGAGAATCCCAAAAATCACTTTAAGACACTCACAGCACCCATCCTACCCCCTAGGAAACCCTCATACCATAAAACAGAGACGCAGGAAAGCATCTAAGAGCCCTTCCCGTAACTCTGTGCCATCCTCATACGAGCCAAGAGATGCCAAAAACAAAAGTCGCAGTGCTTTGTGATAGATAAAAGCAACGTTGATCTCAGCTTACAGGTAATTTCCTGGCCAGCACTGCTTTATCCCACCATCTGCTAAAACGATTAGTAGCTGGAAAAAAAAAAACACCTGAAACAGCAGAAAAAGTCAGAAAGAATGCAGCAAGGAGGAGGTGGTGGCATTGGGCTAGAGCTGAGTTATGGAGTGGAGCCTGTTTACCTCTCCAGAACAAAATCCTTGTGAATGAGCATGAAAGAGAAGGAAGAAAAAAAAAAAAATACAGCCAAAGGATGCTTCATGGAGAAATTAGGACTTTGGGGTTTGCTTTTTTCTTGCTTTTTTTTTAATGGGGCTGGAGGTTTTTAGGGAGCGTTATTTTTTGCTGAAGAAATTTTATGCGATAAAAATCAAATCTTCACACTTTGGTAAATGACACTTCTGAAAGTTTCTTTTGTTTATCTGTTTTGTTTTTACCCCGCATTTTGCCCTTGAAAAGAGAAAGCCAAGCATCTCTGGCTCCTCTGCTCCTCTCGTTGTCCTTCCCATTCATCAAACCACTCCCAGAGCCCTCTGGCAAAGGGTTCACGGGGGGGATAACAAAGGCTGGGGTCGTGTCCAGCAGCATCATTACTGCTGTGTAATTACAGACCCAGGGAGCAGGGTGTACAGGCATCCTCATTCTACGCTTGTAATTAAACAGCACATCTTTTCCCTTCACTGTTCTGCTCCTCTCTTTAAGCCCTTATCCCATATGGGCCCAACCAGAGCCATATTTTGGGATGCAGAGATGGAACACCATCTTCTGTCTCTGCTTGACGGAGCACCTAACGCAGCACACAGCCAACAGACAGAGGGTGACAAGTGCAAGTGACTCTCTGATCCTACAGGAAACCCAAGCGCTGCCTTTATTTAAACACCACCACCAAATAACGACCGATCGACTCACGTGTCTATTAGGAATCAATTAACCGGGCAGAAATCAGCACTGTAGAGAAAATATCCCAGACACAGCACAAAAGCGACGCGAGCTCTATCTCTAAGGCAGTAATCAGACACAGCGAGGCGAGAGGTAATTACAGGAGCGCTGGAAAACAGGATTTACTCAAAGGTTTTTACCACACGTTGAGTCATTTTCTCTGCGTTTTAATGTTACTGGCTCTCGGGGCAGAATGGCTGAATTACACTCACGGTAAAAGAAAGACATAATGTCAGCTCAGAGCAGTGAAGAAAACCAAAAATGAGGAAAGACACAGCTTTACAGGGTCCCCTGTGCAGGTGACGTTGGCCCCATTTCCCACTGCACTGATTCCTTGGCTGAGTTTTCAGAATGAGTCCTTTCTTCTGCTGTTTAAAACCACTGTGATTCAACATTCAATTTATGTGCTGGGTGATTATTAAACTTCCAGGACTGATTAAAACCAACTTGAGGAGCAGCTTTTGCGGCAAACCCTGTATTTTACCTCAAAGCAAAAATTAACAAAACCCTGCAAGAAAGAAAAATAAAAAAAATTCAAAACTGAGCATCACTCGGGGCAAAACCCCACTTTCCATGCTGACTATATATTTTGCTGCTTCCTGCAACTCTTTCTCCATCGTTACCACTGTTTCATATGGGAAAACTCTCTTTAAAATAGCAAGGATCACATCAGAGTGCAAACACAGACGCATCGTGCCCCCTAGAGGGGAATTCACAGTCCCCACCGTACCACGGTTTCCAATACTGCACACTCCTTGTGTGTGCAACTCTGAATTAAAGAGGGGGAGAGAGACATAGGTAAAAAGACAAAACTTCACAAAGCAGGCTTCATACAGCTCAGTATTTTGCTTTTCTTTAGGTGTTAGTTAATCCCAGCCTGCTCCCAACTTTTGGGAGCCACTGAAGCTACTTCTTGCTTTCGGTGGTTTGAGAGAGACATGGAGTTAACTCATTGCCCTGGAGGTGGTGATGCTGGGCTGAGCCCTGAGGCTGATCCAAATGATCCCAAAATGATGCCTCAAGGATGCGCTCAGACCCCAGGAGCACCCCTGGGACCCCTGAGGGGGCTCAGTCCATCTTACAGCAAATCAATTTCTGGGAACACGCTGAGTTTGACGATGACCACAATTACAGTGAAAACTGGAAGGGAAAAGGAGGTAAAAAACAGAAGGAATAGGTACAGTTTGAAACCCACAAGGGAAGACGGAGGAGCAAGGAGGGAGATAAATAAAACGCAGACAGGTTTTAAGAACTGACAAGGAGAAGGCTCCTGTCCCAGCCTATTAATGAAGGAAACCACAAACTGGGAAGACTGGGGACATTCTGGACACAGGCAGCCCACATCCACCATCCCCATACACATAAGGATCCCATACATCTTGAGTTGAGCCTTGTCTTTCTGAGGCTGCTTTGAGTCCATCAAGCTCACTCCAGAATACTGGGATCTAAATTAAGTGTGGCAAATCAGATACCTGGACTTGTCCAGCCCTATTTCATTCCCTAGGGCAGCAGGGGAAAAAAAAAAACAGAAAAGTGGAAACTTAGAAGTATAGATGGCTTTGGGACAGCTGCTTCTTGGTGCTCAGTGCCATACTTTTGGGACTGGAAAGTCGTTGTTCCTACAGGAAGCAACGGGGATCTGACACCCACTGGTCACCACAATTATTCTTATATTGCAAGAAATTATTTAGAAGTCGATCATTAGGGTTTATTTGCTATGAAGGAAGAGGATGGTGCCCAGGAAGCAAGCAGCAACCCTCAGAACAAGCCATAACTTATTCAGTGTGTAGCACATGAAGCTCACGCAGAGCAATAAACTCCATTTGATTCCTCCAAATCAAGGGAGAAAATTCCAAGAATTTACCTTGGAAGCTCTCTGGACACGGAGTTGATGTGCAAGCAAGCTGGGGAATCTGATTCAGGGGAGAATCCTACAGAAAGGCCAAGTGATGGTGAGCAGGGACCTGATCCAGAGACAAGGAGAAGGGAGCAGGGTTCTAGCTGTAACTCTGTGCCCTCCATCAGCCTTGCAACTAATTACCCTGCGCAGCCTCCTCAGATTGACAGACAGGGGTGGAGGGTCAAGACCCAGAGAACCAGATGAGCCAAGTGGCAAATCAACAAGAGGATTGGGATGAGATCATTAAAGCAAAAATTACCAAGGGAGGTGTCAGGCATCAAATCCATTTTTAATACTGCATGATTCCCCACTGGCCTCAAGAGCCCCAGTCCCCAAAC
Organism: Callipepla californica brunnescens; assembly: GCA_023055505.1. Lineage (NCBI taxonomy): Eukaryota > Metazoa > Chordata > Aves > Galliformes > Odontophoridae > Callipepla > Callipepla californica. Next base: position 361,082 of record JALIRH010000002.1, on the reverse strand, counting down.
CTCCACGCCAGCAGTGATCCGTGCCAGGCTTGGATGCTTTTTTAATTTACGGTAATTGCATCTGACTGGAGATTTCAGTTACAAATTCCATCAATTCTATGCGTTCAGACCAAATCTTAAAATTGGAAAGGCACCTGTGAGCGGCGCGAGAAGCTTCCTGAAGCTGCAGCGATGGGGCCAGGCATGCTTGGCGTGGGTCAGATGCCAAGCAGGATGCTTCTGCAGAGACTTGAAAAATGCAAGTGCTGCCTTGAGCCAAGATGGGTAAAGATAGCCCTTGTCCACCAAGAATAAACCTTCAGCTAAAGTTTCTCTTTCTGCCCCGTTTGCTGCCTGTTTTGCCACCTGCGTGCTATCTCCATTTTGTCCCCCAGCAGCTCGTCACCCACATGGGCTGGGGAAATGCTGTGGGATGCTGGAGAAAATTAAAGGGGTTGAAAGGCAGATTGGGATGGGATAGAGTTACCCTGCGAGGCTGGGGAGGGAGCAGTAGCTTGGTTGCAGCTGGCATTCCCTTGCTTTCTCACAGGCAGTTAATTAGTAATTTTCATCACTCTTGCTGTTATATATGGACACAAGAGATGGAAAAAGGAAGAGGAGGAAAAGAGGACAGACTGAGCAGGTGCTAAGGCTTTCGGCTGAAACATTTCCACAGAAGTGACCTTCCAGGAGCAAAATCCATCAGCTTGACGACACCCAAGAGCTGTTCCATCCAGAAACCCACCAGCATGACAACAACCAAGAGCTGCTCCTTCGTAGGGTCGGTTAGGGATGCTCCTGGTTCCTTTTCCACCATCTGACTGAACACTGTGTGATCTCTGGCTGGTGCTGAAGACATGCAAAGTGACACAAATGTCACCTCCAAAAAACCTGTGTGTGATGGTCTTTAAATGTTCTTGACCCTTGGTGGCATATAAGCCAAGGAAAAAGTCATCCACTAATCACAGAATTGTTATGGTTGAAAAAGGCCCCCAATATCAAGTCTGACCTTCAACTCATCACCACCACGCTCGCTCATGGGCACCCATTTTGGGTCCAACACCCTCCTGTACCTGCAACAACCATTTGAATTCCACAACTTCAGCAACATAAATAGCACTAATGCAGTGCTTAGTTTGAGCTACAATGCTCCCAGTCCCTCCCCTGCTCTCTATTCCAACATTTAGGATGGTAGTGGCCTCAAGTTGAGCCAGGGGAAGTTAAGGATGGATATTAGGAAAAATTTATTCTCCCAAAGAGTGGCTGGCAATGCATTGGAACAGGCTGCCCAGGGAGGTGATGGAGTCACCATCCCTGGAGGTGTTCAAGAAACATGGAGTGGGGCACTGAGGGATATGGTTTAGTGGGTGTGGTGGGGATGGGTTGGGTTTGGATTGGATGATCTTGGAGGTCTTCCCCAACCTTAACAATTCTATGATTGCATGAGTGGGTATGGTGGTGATGGGTTGACAGCTGGACTCTTCCCAGCTGTATTTAAATGGGTCAAAACTTCACAGTTTGGTGCTGGGATACAGTTGGAGTTATCACCAAAGAGAATGGAATACCAGGGATCAACACGCAATGAGTTAATCCCTGAGGAAGGGACCCCAACAAGTGTCAGTGAGCACACAGATTTCAAAAGACTTTGCAGTCACTCAGATGCCAAAAAAAGGAACAAATTTAAACATGGATATTCTCATAAGTGCAGAACATCATAAATATTAAAGCTCCATGCACAGCTCCAGTGCAAGCAGCAGCACTCAGCAGACTCCACGACCGCACAGCTTGAGCACCAAGGGGTGCATCAGGAGGCCATCCTTCTTTGATGCACACTGAGGTGATGATTCACCAACAAAAGCAGCTCCAACTCTGCACAAAAAATCCCACCTGAGAAAGTTGCTCTGATTTTTCCTTCACGTGCAACTTACTCATAGCTTTCCAAGATAGAGGCTGTTTCCCAGCAGTTAGCACATAACAGACTGCTTCATTTGTCGGCAGGGCAGAGAGCTCCCACAAAGGTGGGAAGGAGGGAAGGGAGCAGTGACCCAGAGCAGAAAGCATCTCTGAACAAATAAAGATAATGAATTACTCTCTAAGGGGTGAGGCTCATGCAGCACATGCTCCAGGCAGGAGCACAAACACAGGAAAAGAAAGAAGAGAGAGGTGAGGGAGAAAAAGGGAGATGTTCTGTTAACATTTCTCATTAAAGCACATTGATCATGACTTGGATGGAGAAAGGAGGACGTGACACCACTCTGCTGCCAGCACGGCAGGAGCTGGGGATACTCCAGAGAGCAGAAAACTTCCTGGGAGTCTTCAGAGCTGGCACGGAATCAGAGCACGGAGCTGCATATTTCCAGCTCTAAAGAAAGCAGAACAACTTCACACGGGACTTGGTAGGTTATGAACAAATCCTTCCAAGAAATTCAAGCAGAGAAAAGGGAAAGGTGACAAAGAGGAGGCAGCATCCTCGAGTTGATTTCTCTCTCCCTCAGTGCAACCTCTTGCCTTAAAAAAAAAAAAAAAAAGCTTTGCTACACTATTAAACTGGGGAAAAAAAGCTCCGTGAGGAGGATTTCTAGGTCTGTTTGACAGTGGAATTACCTTGAGGTAATGAGTGCAGAGGAATTGCAGTCATTGTCCACGATCCCATTGTGGTGGGTGCCAAACACACACAAAACAAAAGAGCTTTTAATGAGTTTCTTTCTCCCAGCAATCCAGCAATTGCTGGGACAACTAATTAACGTACAGTGGAGCCTACACACGAGCTGGATGCGCACTAATTACAGATTTTTTAATCCGTTCTCACCCTATGCATGCAATGAAATAACCGTTTGCAGAGGTGCTACAGCTTTCTGCCTCCTGCTGTCCAGTCCTGCTCCATCCCATCTCTGGAAGAAGATTCACTGACAGCAGGAAGAGCTGAGAAAAGCAACATTTTCACTACATAAACCCAACTGTGACCCGATTCCAAGCTAGAAAGGAAAACTAAGTCTTGCTGCCTGCAGCCCTTCTCCCTTGCCTAATGCCATGCTGTTGGCTTTCGATGCAGTGCTACCCTAGAAAGTGCCCTGAGGTCCTCCACCAATACCTCTAATTGTAAGTTTGGGATTAATTAGTTAATATTTAGCCTCTTGTTTCAGAAGGAAAGATAGAAAGACAGAAGAGACGCTCAGCCACACAAGGACTCACACCCACTCCTAAAGAGACAACGTAGGGTAGTGTTTCTGAGCAGCATGGAGACCAGAATCCAAATACACACAACCAGTCTCAACTAATACCTCCCTGTCCACCACTACAAAGCACACTGCAAATGACAGAACATCTCGGGTTGGAAGGCACCTCAAAGGTATTTCTGAATACCTACTGACTCAACTGTAATTCTTACAGGAACCATCTCAAGCTTTTTATTTTCCTTCTCATCCACATTTATCCTAGAATAAATAAAAGAGAATTCTCTTTCCTTAGACAGCCACCTTTGGCCCATTCTGGATAGCTGATGGGACACAGGTAATAATGTCACACCTTAAGATGGAGTTTTCCTGTTGCACTCCAGACTCAAGTTTGAGCTGACATGAAGGGCATATTGATAATGAATTCTGGAGACCAACAGCGTAATTCAGATAAACAGGGGAAGTTACGTCAAGGGGTTGAATGATTTAAAACATAATTCACCCCCACCTATTCCCCAGCGAAGGGTGCCACCTGTTAGTGTTTGAAGCATGAGAAAATGCCCAGGAATGAGCAGAATCCCCAGACGCACAGCTCTACTCCACCAACTGCAGTAAGGAAGAAGTTGCTAATGGCTCCTCACTTGCTCCAGGGATTATGTCATAGCTCAGATTGTATTCTCAAGGAATGGGGTCACCGCATTCCCACATTCCCCAGGAACGTGCTGGATGCATGTGGGCACTGCAACAGCACTGAATCAGATGGGATGAGCAAGAAAAAAAACAAGGGACACACACACAAAGGAGTCCAGTATCACACTCTTCTGCTCTAAGGTTTCCCCTTGGCCACTCCTCTGTCGGCTCTGTCTTGTTGAGATCACAAGGCCCAAGCTGTGAGCATCCTGTGGTAAGGGTCTGCTTGCTCTGAGCAGCCCCACATGCACTGCAATGGTGATATCCGCATAAAATACAGCCCTGTGTCAGAGCAGTCATTAGGGGTACAGAGCCTGGTTCTCAGAATACCAGGGACCTTTGCAATGTAGGATGGAAAAACTCAATTTTCAACTTGAAAGATAAAACGGGTTGGAAAAAGAGGGGCAGAAGAGAAGAAGGAGGAGGAAGAAGGGGAGAAGAAAAGAAGGAGGAGGAAGAAGGGGAGAAGAAAAGAAGGAGGAGGAAGAAGGGGAGAAGAAAAGAAGGAGGAGGAAGAAGGGGAGAAGAAAAGAAGGAGGAGGAGGAAGGGGAGAAGAAAAGAAGGAGGAGGAGGAAGGGGAGAAGAAAAGGAGGAGGAGGAGGAAGGGGAGAAGAAAAGGAGGAGGAGGAGGAAGGGGAGAAGAAAAGAAGGAGGAGGAGGAAGGGGAGAAGAGGAGGAGGAGGAAGGGGAGAAGAGGAGGAGGAGGAAGGGGAGAAGAGGAGGAGGAGGAAGGGGAGAAGAGGAGGAGGAGGAAGGGGAGAAGAGGAGGAGGAGGAAGGGGAGAAGAGGAGGAGGAGGAAGGGGAGAAGAGGAGGAGGAGGAAGGGGGAGGGGAGGAAGGGAGAAGAGGAGGAGGAGGAAAGAAGAAAGTGAAACAGAAGAGGAAAGAATAACCAGTGAATACAGTAAACTAGTGAAAATTGAAATTAGGTAAAAAAATAAATTAAAAAAAAAAGAAGCATTACGTAATCCTCACAGTTTATGACTCCATCTATAATTAAATGGGCCTTCAGATTTCTGTAGTAATAACATCCCAACAAGAAAGGTGATTAAGACTGAGCCATGGTTTCCTCTTAAATCTCCCCAAAAAGGTTTTGCTGTCTTCAGGTGCAAGCTCACCCACAGTTTATTTCAGTGCTCTGTCCCAGCTGCCCTCTGCTTCAGCTCAGCTGTCTGCAAGGTCTGGCACACATATGGAACACATGCTAGCCTCCAAAAATGCAGCTCCCCCTCGCCTTAGGATGGAGACATCCCTCTTATCATGACATATGGCTTGAACGATTAAAATAATATTTCCCTAAACTCTACGAGAAGGTTTTCAGCACTTGCAAAGGGCCTGGATCCATCACAATGATGGATGATTCCCAATGGCCCGAAGCAAATCAAACCCATCTTTCATTTTTATCACCTGGGTCGTCCTTCCAGGACCGGGGGATGTTTCTCCCTCCACGTGAATGTGTGCAAGGTACCAGGAACTCGCTGACACTACAACCCACCAACAAGCTGGGAAATATCTTTTTAATGGGCTTTTACGGCAATCAAAACAGACTACAGTTAAGCTGAAGCAGCTTTACAAAGAAAACCAGCAAAAAAAAAAAACAACCATATGTTAAACAGTTCACATGAAACATTTCCATGAAATACAAAAGAAAACAGGAGAGCTGAACTCCATTTAAGCCAATACTTACATCTTTTTATTTCTGAGTCAGTGCTTCTGAAGTACAGTCCTGACTGCACCACAGAGACTCTTGGATGCTCAGGAATGTCACCTGTCAACGCCTGCTCCCCATGCACACTTAGAGGGAGAGCAATCATCACTGATGTTCCCATCCAGTAAATAGTTCAAACAAAACCCAATTATCACCACTGCACGCTGGAGGAATGCTGCTCCAGCCTGCTTCAGAAGCTAACTTTTCCAACTGGGAAAAAGCTAAAAGGAAAAAAACAAAACAAAAAGAAACACCACAGCTCTCTGTACTGAGACATTTGGACACTTTCCTTTCCTGCACGGACACCAACCACGAAATAACACAACATGTTTGAGCAGCTGTGGCATCAGTTTTAAACTAAAAGAGAGAAGATTTGGGTTAGATGTTAGGAAGCAATTCATTATTCAGAAAGAGACAAGACCCTGGCACTGGCTGCCCAGAGAACTGTGGTTGCCCCATTCCTGGAGGTGCTCAAGGTCAGGCTGGATGGGGTTTATGCAACCTGACCTGCTAGGTAGCAACCAGTCCACAGCAGAGGGGCTGGGATTGCATGGGCTTAAAGGTCCCTTCCAACCCACCCACATTCCATGATTCTGTGACCTCTAAGGATCTTTCCAACCCAACCATTCTGTGATTCTATGGTTTCTAAGGATCCTTCCAAGCCAACCATTCTGATTCTAAGCTCTTTAAGGTCCCTTCCAATCCAACTATTCTATGATATGATTCTACGATTCCCATTCTCACCTCTACTCAACTCCAGCTCCCCACTTCTTTGGTATTAATCCACTGCCCTCTGTCCACTTTTCAACCCTAAAACCCTTCAGTTTTCTCCTTGTTTTCTTTGTTTCTCAACACACCTCTGAATCAACAGCCATAAGCAGGTTCCCTTGGAAAAGCAAGAGCACGGAAAGCAGGTACCTGGCACCTCCCATGTCTGATGCGTATCAGGTATTTAGGAACATCAATAAATACATCATCCAAGCCCTGATCTGAAGAATCCTCCGTCCATCTGAGATCGGTGGCCAAGTACCACTATCAGCAGAGGACATTAAGCATTGCAGCAGACAAGAGTTGGGTTGCACATTAACAGCTTTGTGTTTAGACCACGTTAATTCACATGTACACCAGGCAAAGCAACCCCAAGCTGTCCCTTTACAGGAGTAGGGTAACTGCAGCTTCAGTGAGTAGGGACAGCCCCATCTCTCCATGCTCAGCATTGTTCCTGAATCTCACCTTGCTGCCTGCAAGAGCCCTTGCTGCCTGCGAGCACTCCTTCATCAGCATCAGTCAAGATAAGCCACGTTAACCGAGACGCTTTAAATACCATGTCTTTGCTAAGCCAGCTCATTTTGACTGAAGCAGGTCAGTTTGTGCTCACGGGACCAATTCCTGCAAGCACTGGGGATTTCAGAGCCGGCACGCAGCAACGTTTCATGCAGGTACAGTTATAATCTGTTTATACTCACATTAAGGTTTTGGACTTCCCGTATATACCTGATTCCAAGTTAAAACGAGACCAGCGCTCAGGTTTTATGCTGGCTTAGCAGAAAACATTCTTTCTTTTATTGTTTTGGTTCTAAAACAAAAGATTACTCGTCCTCATCCTTTCTTCCATCGAGGCAGGCAATGAAATACCATGGCCAATGAGTTACTGTGCATGAGCTGAGCCACGGTACCCGGCTGCAGGCAAATCACAGCTGCTCAGAGATTGGGGGGGGGGGTGGAAAAAACACATTAGTCAGACGTTTCTCACGGCTTTGTGCAAATGCAGCTTCCCTCAGGTCTGCTGCGAGTTAGGAGCTTACACAATCAAGTAAAGCACTGCAAATCAGTGTTTGGGCAACCTACAGTACTATCACAGAATAGCCCATTTTGGAAGGGATCTCTACAGTTCATGTGGTCAATGGATGACTTCGTGGCTTTATTTATTTTATCATTTCATAATAAAAAGGAAATATTTTCCCTGTAATCTACTGCTTTATAAAATTAGGTATAGAGGACAGTACAGGAAAAAGCAAGGAAGTGGTCCAATGAAACTGCTCATAGATATACAGCAACTTATCACAAAGAAGTGCTTCAGAATTAAACGTCCCTCCCTACACTCCTAGAATTTCACGAAAAGTGGCATTTTCCAAGTATGATTTCCACATTCATTGGACATAAAGAACCAAAACAGTTCTTTAAGCTCAATTGTATAGAGAAAGTGCACCAAAAATAGTTTTGCTCGACCTAAATTTGAGTCTGAAACACCCTCCACAAAGCCAAGGGGTAGGGAAAACAAGAAGAAAAGCACTAGCAATCAAAATTCAAACAAAAAGAGAGAAATTGATTCCTCTTTTTGTAAGAGAGTTGGTGGATGCCCCATTCCTGAAGACATTCAAGGTCATGCTGGACAGGGCTCTGAGCAACATGATCTAGCTGTAGATGCCCCCGTTCCTCGCAGGGGAGTTGGACCAGATTGCTTTTAATGGTCTCTTCCAACTCGAACAATTCTATGATTCAGATGGTTCAAGGATGAAATGAGGCTGCACAAATCTCAGCATCCTGTTTCAGTCTGGTGGTCGGAAGGCTCTCCTCTCAGCTGTTTGCATCTCAGCTGGCCAAGAGCTCAGCTGGTCGCAAAGAATACCATCAACAGTTGTTTTGTGGGTGATTTTTTTTTTTTTTTGCCCACAGATCACCTAGCACTTGAGTTTGCTTTTCTCATCACAGTGCGGGAAAACTGAGGCACGCCGTTAAACGGATTCACCCCAAGGTTGGACAGGGAATCAGCAGAAGTGCATATAATTACAAAGCCTTCTGGCTTCCTGCCTGCTCCATCAAGTCCTTTCCCCACTCAAGTATTTTCCCCTCCTCCAATTGTTCAGGTAATTGAAATGCCTGCTTCTGTCCTTGAAAATTAGGTTGAAAGTGGCTTGAAAATTAGTTGCAACAACACCAGCCAGAAGCTGTTAGGCTCCACCACTGCAGCCTGCAGGGCTGTCTGTAAATCTCAGCCCAGCAGCACTGAAGGCTGCTTGGTTTTAATCAACTCTAAATGTATGTGAAGGACACTCCCCAGGTCTTACATGGATAGCTTTGTATTCAAGTTTAAGAGCAGAGCAGACCACCCAGCCATCACGCACTATAGATCAAGGAAAGAAACATCCCACTATGAGTCTATTGTCCCCATTTGACCCCAGCTGGCCTTCCCAGAAAAGTTGTTTTGTTTTGTTTTAAAACTTTACGTATCTGAGCACATCGAAACTAAAAATCGCATCCAGCATTTTTCACTCAGCTGCCACATCCAATTACACTCTCCAGGCCATGTGTCAGGTGCTATCTCCTACATCTATGGCTATTTTAATAGCAGGAGAGTCCAACTTCCAGCCCTCATCCTACCAGTGACCTGAATGCAGTGGGAGTAGAGCAGGTGGCAGAGCAGTACGAAACGAAAACATCCCCTTGAAAAATTTGTGGCATTCATTTGGCATGTTATTTTACACCCCTTAAATAACAAGCGATATTCTAGAGCCCCTCCAAGCAAGTTGCAGACACTGAATAGAGCCCCATAAAGGCATTATTAGTGCCGCTTTACAAAGAGGCAGACAAATAAATAAATAAATAAAGCATCAATTACACGAATCACTCAATAGAAGTGAATTTGAAAGTCCTGTCTGAAAATAAGGGACAATTCTTCCTCCACTATTCTTTTTTTCTGAGTGTCTCTGGGCTTACTTAGCTTCTTGCAGTGGCTAACCCTTGCCCTTTCTTGAGATGTCGATGACTTTCAGTAACAGAAACCGATTTGGTCATTCAGTCTCTTAAGAGGAACAGATCCAACACGCAAGGAAGGACAAGTCATCTGCGGAGATGAATTTCCTCAGCCAAAAGACATCTTCGTGATGGGAAACAGCAGATCAGGAGGGTGTTAGACATTATCAGAGTAGGTCTGAGTGCCACAGACCAGAGCTGGTTTCCCTATGCATTACCTGGCCAGAACGTGTAGAAGAAATCCTTTCCCAGAGCTGAGAAATCAATTTGGTCTTTGACATCCCAGGCACGACCGGTCAAGCACGTGCTAATCAGTACTGGCACAGCAGCAATTCTGTAGCCCAGAGGCAGAGGAGATAGCCCCAGTAAACTGCAAAGCCAGTAAAAAAAGCTCCACTCAAATCAAGTTAGAAGTAATCAGGCTGGATATTAGGAAAACATTCTTCTCAGAAAGAGTGATCAGGCACGGGAACAGGCTGCCCAGGGTGCTGGCGGAGTCACCATCCCTGGAGGCTTTCAAGAAATACAGAGATGTAGCACTGAGAGACATGGTTCAGTAGGCATGGTGGGCATCAGCTGTGATTGGACTCGGTGACCTCGGTGGTCCTGTCCAACTTTAATAATACTATGAATGGGCACGGTGACAGGTCAACAGTTGGACTTGATCATCTTACAAGATCTTTCCCAACCTTAATGATTCGACCCCAGCGGTGTTGAAGAAACGTTTAGGTGCCGTACTGAGGGACACGGTTTCATGGGAAATATTGGTGATAGGTGAATGGTCAGGCTGAATGATCTTGCAGGTCTTTTCCAACCTTGGAGACTCGATGATTCTATAATTATAGAGAACAAGCCACCAAGCATCTATTAGCATTAGTACCAGTTAATCCCCCTAACTTCACCTCTCTTCATCCTTCCTCTGACTTTTTGGCAGCTGTCTTAGGATCTAAAACCTGGTGCCTCACCAAGCCAAGCCATTGCCAATAGCTCTCCCTTGCCACAAGAGCTGCGTTGGAAGCACTACCAATCAACACTGCAAGTGCAAATCCTCTGTCACTATGTCATCCAGCACTCATCATCCTCTGACAAGGTCATGCTGTTGCACAAAGGCAAATTTCAAAGCAGGACGTCCAAACAGGAAAGCCGGTTGTAATCCTTCACCTCCGCTCCACACGATAAGCTTTGGTGATGATGCTGGCCCTGGGCTCAGTTTCGGCCTCCACACTTCAGACAGGAGGTGAAACAGTTGGAAAGCATATGATGGGGGGAGGAAAAAACCCAGGGCCAAAGGAATGCACAGTGCTAAAGCCAGGAAAGACAAAAGAAAAACAGGAATAATCTGCAAATTTCTAAAAGCCAGCTGCAGTGAGGGAACGGTGCTCTTCAACTTAGCTGTGGCCAGACGTTTGGAGCACTGGCACTGACATCATCTCCAGACCTCAAAGGGAAAAAGAGAGGAGAAAGAGATAGGAAATCCTCTCCCAAGAAGGACAAGTTACTTTTCTCCAGGGAGTTCACACCAGATGAGAGCACAGAGCTCATTCACTTCTTCAATCAAGGATTCACTTAACCACGTTGGTGCAGACAGCTATTAGTTCCATTCAGCTCTACTGCCTCCGAATTGCTTGTTTCCTTACCTTGACTACTTTCTTGTCTGATATTTACAGGTCAAGCAACCCATCAAAAATCTCCAAGGAAAAGAAGTGATTCTCTTGATAGTAGCTCATCTTGTCCACATGAGAACAGCAGTTCTGTCTCCCTTATGGAAGTGTCCTTTTTCCAACGTGTTTCTCTGTAAGCAGCAGCTATTCCTGCACCAGAATTCATTCAAACATTAAGAAGGTAAATATGTCAATCTGACAGGCCACTCTTGGATGAGTGAAAAGTTTCTAAAAGCTATTGACAACAAGTCCACTGCTGCTTCGGACTTGCAAAACTACGTTACTCCATTAAGTAACTCAGCCACTCTGCCCACATGAATATTTAAAAGAGAAAAGCAAAGCATTAGGCAGTCAAGCAGCTTGGGATATGCACTAATCCCTTCAAGTGGAGAGGACAGAGCAAAGGAAGTGTCAGCACATACAAAGTGGCTGGTGTGATGTCCAGTTTTTAGAGACTGGAATGGAAAAGAATGTTCTCTCCCCCACTGTATCCACTTAGTGTAAAACCAACCTTCCTCCAACAGGTTCAAACACATGCAACCAAGAGGCTCCATATTGAATAGTTGTTAAGGAAAAGAGGGAGAGAAAAAAAAAGCCCCTTCAACTATTCCTAACTCTCAAAAAATCTTGTTTTACCATTGAGAAACCAATTCTACAGGTGAAGCACAGCAAATTCAAACAGCAATTCAGCCTCTCATTTTGCAGGGACTTCCATATATTTAAAGACCGTGTATAACCATTTCTTCTCTTCTGAATTTCGACTACAGATTCTCTTTTTCCCTTCAGACATTTTTATAATCAAGCAGTTCTTCAGTAGTAGACTTCTGTCCCACCCTGTTATTCAGAATTGTTAATTCTCTGCAACTCTCCCATTTTTGACTTACTCTTCTTTGCTGTCTTCCTTAAAAAACATTTGTGTGTGTGTGTGTTTAAGCCCACTGATCACCACATCACACAACGCAGATAGTTAAAGAACAAACTGAAACTTATCTTCTGTGATACTATGCTTGAGCGGGCACAGTGGGGATGTGTTAGGGGTTGGACTTGATGAACTTGGAGGCCTTTTCCAACCTTAATGGTTCTGTGAGCCTAGAGTCCTGATTTGTCAGAAAGCTGAGATTACTCAGGCAGTAAAACTGATGCAGCATTGCACATGTAACCAAGGGATTTGTTGGAAGAAAATGCTTCCCTGACTATATATAAATGTGTGCAATTTTCTCAGCATTAATTTGAACAATACCATCAGGGAAAGAGTAGTTGGGTGATGCTGTGTGAAGCCAGGAGTTGGGCTTGATGGTCCTTACAGGTGCCTTCCAACTCAGGATATTCTTTGATTCTAGGAAAGAAAAACTCTTTGAAGTTGCCTTTTCTACCACAAATTGCCACCAAAAATCTTGGGCCACCCACACTGACAGTTAAGAAATTAAAGTAAATCTGAACTACCCTGAAAAAGAAATGAAGTTGCATGCCTGCATTTCCTAACCACAGGTCTCAAGGTAGAGAGCACGTGAGCAAGAGAGCAAGGGATCACAAAAAGTAAATGAGATCTATCATTTGCTTCCTCTGAAGAAGAAATCTGTTCACACACAGCAACAAGGAATGCCCCTACGCACTGAAGCCTTTAATACAGGAGCCAAAGAGCAAGTCCTGAAAGCCTGAAACACTGAGACTGAAAAATCACTGAAGTAGGAGACCGAAGTTGAAAGACACAGTGTAAAGGGAACAGCAAACGACCTGCTCACCTTGTGCTCAGCACTGCTCAGCTGAAGAGCCCAGGAGACAAGAGGACATAAAACAAGCTGCCTGCTTTAATATATATTAAAAAGCCAAGGAACACACCAGGCTGCAGATTTACTGCCTGTCACTAGTGGAGGTTTAACATCTTGATTTCACGCTGCTATTCTTCATTACGTTTTATTACTGGGCTTTGCTTGTTTATGTCACTGCCATAGCATTCAGGTGGGAATTAGAGGATTTCATTCAGAAATGTCTTGGAAGTAGAGACATGAAACAGCCCCACAGTGGGGTGCTGCGTTCCCACTGCCAGCTGATCGCAGGGAAAGCAAGCAGTGATGAGAGCAGCTGGGCAAAGGAACACACTATAGCTTCTCTGCACTATCAAGAATGCTCAGCAAGTTCAGGGGGAAGCAACAGGGATGCTTACAGGGGATGGGGAGGGGAAAATGTGCCATGAATTGAGCAAAGAGACCTTTGTTTGCTTATCCCTGCATCTTCGGTACCATTCCAGTTCCTGGGATAAGCCAGCATCCATCCCAAACTCTTCCCAAAGGGCAGTCTCAGGTTGGACATGAAGAAAAATTTCTTCTCAGCAAGAGTGGTAACAGACTGCCCAGGGAGGTGGTGAAGTCACCATCCCTCCGAGTGTTCAAAACATGTGGAGATGTTGCACTGACGGGCACGGCTTAGAGGACACGGGTTGGGGTTGGACTGGATGATCTCGGTGGCAAACTGGCGACATGCTACTGAGGCCAATTCCTGTCCACGTCACATTCAGCTGAGCTCCCCAAAATCAGTCACAGTTGCCCCATGCCCGTAGGAGAAGCCAACATCTAAGCCTACAGTCCACTACTTACAGCTGCCACCTTCCTAAAGCACATATGGAGTATACAATAGTAACTGAAAGCCCCGGGGGTTTGGGAAGCAAACTCCAACTTAGTGACACGCAACACATGCAAAGCAAGGACTACGAGAGCCACAGGGGCTCATCCCAGAACAAATAACTACAAATAGTCCATTCTGAGGTCTGGGACAAACTAAGAGAAGAGTCGCCACCATCCTGTAATAAAAAGCCTTGGAGCTGTCAGTCAGAGCATCTGTTCCAGCCATACATGAGATCTTTTCAGCACAGCAAGAAGGTTTTATCCTTACTACAAAGCCAGCCCTCTGCCTCCCCATTTGGACAAGTCTGTGCAAGTTGAACTGCTCCAAAATAAATCTCCACACAAGCTCTAAAGTGTGGCACCACAAGCTGGCAGCAGCTACAGATGCCAGAAATGACCAGGACCTGCCTCCTTGACCTCACTCCAGGCCCTGGGGCTGTTTCCAGAGTCATTTGCCAAAGGGATGCTCCTGCACAAATAACTCTCACACAGACACAAGTCATTCCCAGTGTTATTCAGACAGCAAAGTGGGAGCTGCAAATGCTGGCACCTGTTTATCTAAAAGGGCCAGGCAGGGACTGCAAAGACGTAAACAAGGATATCAGGTTTAGGAACGCTTTTCACCAAAGCTGCTTTCCCTACACAATGGCATGCCACCAGCCCCAGATGGGAAGAGATGACAGTGGGAGAGTCACTAGGGCTAGGCAACCCCCTGCTATGGGAGGAGGAAGTGCTCAGAGTAGAAATTGCTTTGCTGGCATCATATGTCCTGGTTTTTCTAACCCTTTTCAGCTCAACAAATGTTTTTGCAGGGCACCTCCCTTGTACAGTGCTCTGCCCTGTCCTCACCTGTCCCCTCTGCAGCCCTGAAATTTGCTGGGAGATGTATTTTCTAAGAACAGAAAGTAAAAACCCATGGAGCAGATATTTACTGAGCTCCTAAAAGAAACTACAAAGACCAATGTGCTTGTGCAAAGCCACATTTGTAAGTCTGTTCTCAAAAGCGTCTCCCCTAGTTTATGGACATGGCAGCATTCAGCATAAACGGAGATGCACCAGCATCATCCTGGAGCTGTCCTGAAGATGTCATACATCCTTCCAAAATCAGCTACAGCACAGCAGTGCACCTGGGAGACACTCAGCTGGGGATGGATGAGCCATCAGCTGGGAAGGGAGAAGAACAAATGGGAGAGCTCAGGATGTATACTGAGGGGCATTTCCACATCCTTAGTGAGGCTGTCCAGTGGTCTTCACTCCACTCCAGCACTGGAAAATAACTTGCATTGAGTCATGCAAAACCCAGAAAGAATAGGGTGACTTTTTGGTGCCCCCACATGGATCCAGGAGCAAAACTAAATCCATTTCCAGAGCACAGGATGTGTTTATTTAATGCACTTTCAATTACCTTTCCTTCTTTCCCCATGTAAACTGAGCATTAAGCACTCTGGGCAATAAGAGAATTTCTCTCTCTCTCCTGCTTTACCCAGGAAGGTAAACTGAAAGTCCACAAGCAGGTGATTTATTCTCCCATTTACAAAGGCTGCCCCATGGCATGGCGGGTTGATTCCTTCATTACCAGCAATTCAAAGTATCTCCAGCCTTTCAGCTGGTTTCAGCTTACTACACATCACAGGTTATAGAAACACAGAGGTTGGAAAAGACCCCTAAGTTCATCAAGTCCAATCATCAACCCATGACCACCATGCTAACTCATAAAATCATTAAAGTTGGAAAAGACCTCCAAGACCCACACAGCCACCAAACCACATCCCCTAATGCCACATCTCTGCATCTTTCGAACACCTCCAGTGATGGTGACCACACCACCTCCTTTGGCACTGCGTTCCAATGCCTGACCACTCCCTTGGAGAAAAACCCTCCTAATATCCAACCCAAACCTCCCCAGGTGCTGCCTTTATGTCGCTTATGACTAAATATGGCACCTAAGCTCCAAGGGGTCAATCACAGCAAACCCTGTTTGCAAGCCAACCTCGTTGCTAGTTTTGGTATTCCTTCTATGTTATCCTTTTACCAGATTCCTCCCATCACCAGCTCTTCAGGACACATTCTCCTGACTGTACAGTGCAATTTGTAGCCTGGGCACAACATGAATAATGGTCCAGAGCAACAGAGCACACAAAATAAAGCAAGCCTAAGTGGGACTACTGCAAGGAGATCATGCTAAGTGGAAGGCTCAGTTTTGTTAAGTGTAAGATTAATTCAAGTCCTCTTTTGCTGTAGTATGGGAGCACCAGGTTAGCTTCAACCCAGCAGATCGATTAAAGGTCCTCTTGAGTAGCAAAATAAAACCATAAGGAGTGTTTATAGGTTCCCTAATCCATTTCAAAGCACTATGACTACTGGGACCTGGAGTCTTTCGCAAACGAGAATCCCACCTCTCCAAAACGATGGAAATGTTGATGTGCAGCACTGTACAATTCTATCGTTTAGAGGAAAGTAATTTATGCTTATTTACTTATTTCTAACGAAAGAGAATGCTCAAAGCTAAGCACAAAGTTGACAGCCTGCCAAGTCTGGACATTGGGAACAGGACGCTGAAGTGCCCCTTGCCTTGCAACACAACACAAAATTCTTTCTTTTCTAACATGCCTTCCCTAAGCAAGCATCCTGGCTTAATTATTACAAGGTACTCATCGGACACAATTTAAACGATAACATTCAATTAATACCTCAGCCATAACAAACCCAATCATTCTCTATGTTTTTCTTTTTCAGACGTCTTCCTCCTACTGACAGTGAGATGGACCTCATGAAAGGTGGTCACACCTAAACAAAGCATACCACGTCAAAGCCACAAGACTTACTTAAAACACAAAGAAAATCTGTTAAAAGGGCAAAACATTTTAGGAGCTGGCAAATGTCTTAGTGTCTTGTGGCTTTCTACTTGCCCTTTACAATGCACGACATTAAGAAAGCAATCCAACTGTCAAGAAATTATTTACACGACAAGTCCTGCTGTTACACTTCAGAAAGATACAAACTTCAATTTTCCATGGAAACTGTCTTTTGTTTGAGTCCTAACTATGAAATTGAACAAACATCACGAACCTGTCAGATTAACAGACTGCCAGCATAACAATTCCAGTAGGAGGGTTTACCAAATTCCCCCGCTCACTTTCTTATATAACTATGCAGGTATCTATATCCATAGTGTGACACCTTGTTGCTCTAGTCCCAATACATGACTCAAAGCAAACACTAAAGCTTAAAGTATGGAGATGTGGCACTTGGGGACACGCTTTAGTGAGCACGGTGGGATAGGTTGGTGGTTGGACAATGATATTGGACGTCTTTTCCAACTCTAATGTTTCTATGAGTGGGCACGGTGGTCTTCACAGAATCAAAGAATTGTAGGGGTTGGAAAGGACCTCTGGAGATCATTGAGTCCAATTCCCCTGCCAAAGCAGGCCTCCTAGACCAGGTTGCACAGGTAGGTGTCTTGAGTTGGCAGTTGGACTCAATGATACTAGTGGTCTTTCCCAAACTTAATGATTCTACAATCTCCATTTGCAAACCATTTCACAGCCTCCTAAAATAATTCCTCTACTTCTTTAACGCATCTCATCCTTCAGACACTCAGAGTGGATGTTCAACTTACTCGAGCTGTTGAGAATTTCTCTCTCCAAATTCAGCTCTGTTAGACTCACAACAATTTTTGCATTAACATTTCTCTCTTTGGTTATCATTTTTAGGAATTTCCTACATATTTAGGAAAGTTAATGCATTAGCCCCCTGGTCCAGAGCAACAGTTAAATTAAAGCATTGTCAATCAAGGAAAAACAAACCAACACAGCTACCATATTGAAAGTAAATATTGTTGTCCATTAAGACAGAAAAGAACCAAACTTTTTTTTTTTTTAATCGTAGATTATTCTGGAATAATTAATTAGCAGAGCTATAACAATACATAAAATTGCTAGCCTCTGACTCCTCTGATAATTTATGCAAGATTAAAGTATCGCTGTGGTTGCCTTTTCCATTGCCTAATTCAGCATTTTCTTTTTCCTTATGAAAGCAAGACTCCAGATTTAACTGCTCTAATGCCCTTTTACAGTGTTTGGTGTAGTAAAATCTAACAGCCACTACAGCACGCTAGCAAGGAAATGATGGATCACGGAAGCTCGCAGAAGGGGAGCACAGTAAAATGCCCCAGTTAATGTTGAGATAGTAGAGTAAATCTTATTTTAAGAACACACACATCTATATACACACTGAAAGTGATAGCTCTGCTGAGCACCTTTCACCCTGTCAGAACCCCTTTTGATTTTTCTTGTTGCTAATGGATACTTCCACACAAAGCACCATTTTTTTCCCCTAAAAAAATCAAACCAAAGCCATTGTTTCTAGATGAAGCTCACCAATCAATAGCTAAAGCCTAACAAGAAAAACTCCATTTGGGCAAGAGGTTGGAATCAGAGAACCACAGAAGTGCACTGGAAGAAACCATTAATGGTTGGACTCATCTTCAAAACGCTTCTTCAAAAGACATGAGCTGATCTCTCTCAAAAAGCAGAATCTCAAAGTGTGCTGAGTACCTGGGACTTGAGAGCATCCTTCTCACCCCAAAAACTTCAGAGCTGAGGCCACCCAAGAGCAATCCAGAGCGTCCCACAGCAGATGAAGATGCATGGCTCTCCAGAAACGTATAGCAGGACATCCACAGAACACACTGCACCTTCTCAGTATGGTTCTGGAGTTGGATCTTGCCTTACATCTCCATAAAACATGGGTGCTGCTCTCTTTCAGTCAAAAGCTGAGTTACACTGCACTTTTTGAGCTCCTTGCTTTTGAGAAAAAGGCTAAAAATGGGGTGGCAAATACACGTGGGCTCACGTGTTTCTGTGAGGTTTTTTTCAAGGCTGAAAGGAAGATAAATGTTTGCCAGCGTTCAAAGCCTGGGTACGTACCTTGTGTTCCAACTTAAGACAAACTGTTCCAGGACATTTTCCCACTGCACCACCACTTTGGGTTTTATATCCAACCCTAACACTTCAAGAATGTTCTCCTGCAATTTCCAGATCCCTAAGGGCAGGACAAATAACCCGTAAGATCACTTCCGAGGACAGATCTGGACCTCCAGATTACCAGCTGTGCTTCTTGATACCATCCAAAACAACCCCGAGCACAATCCGAAATAGAAGCCCGGCAAAAAAAAACAACAACAAAACTGCACGTGTGGATTACTGAGGCATAAGAGAATGAAAACGTCCTCAAACTCAAATCCCCCCTATGGACAAGAGCAAAGCTCCCACTGACAAGTGAAGCAAACACATTTCCCCCATTCCCTTAGACTGAAGCAGAAACTTGAAACCACAGAAAGTGCTGCGACAGCACCGTTTTGTAGGGCTCAGGAGATGTTTTCAGGCCCACAAAGCACTTACCCCAGGTGCACTTATGCATCTGTTACATATTCTGAGGGGTATTACTCATTTATACCGCTCTGTAGAGCACACAAAGCCCAGCACCAGCAAACACAGCCACGAGTGAAGAGCTTTAATTCTGCTCAGCAGCGATCCGGGGGAATCGTCGCGTGAAGCTGTTCCCAGGAAAACCAAATGGGAAGGTTTTGCAAAAGGAGATTTTCAAGAAGGGTTGTTGTAGACGGGGATTTGGAGAAGAACGGGAAGCAGAAAGCAGAACAGAGAAACCTACCCAGGTTTTGCAGGGAGAGGAGCGTTTACGCTGGGGTGGGATTTGGGGATTCTTACAGCACTGCAGAGGATGCTCTGGTTATCAGCACAGCCATCAGCTCACAGCCAGGGAAACATCTGCAATTTCAGCTGTGACCGTGCTGGGGATACTTGCCGTCAGTTTGCATATTAGGTGCAGGAAAATAGCAAGAAAAGGAAACAAAAGGGAAGAGGCTCATTGTCAAGCTTCAGGCTGCAGAGCCATTCGTATTTAAGTGCCTTAAATGCCCACTTTTCTTTTCCTTCTTTTGACTTTAAGTACACAAGGAAGGACAATCAAAGGGATAAAAGGCACCAGCACTGAAATTCAGCACAACCAGAGCCAGATGGGTTGGAAACTGTGTTTTAAAACCACCTATCAGCATCCCAGCTTCCTCAGATGCGTTCCTTAAACAGAGAGGATTGGTGATGAAACTGCTTGAATATTTCTCACCCTGAGGATTTCCAGAGGGCTGTGCAATCTGTTACACCTGCAAACAGAGGTCATGCAATATGATTACTGCTCCATTCCAGGACACCCGACCTTCGAGGTCAAAGCAGCAAGTGTGCACAGTCCACTTTTTGCACCTGCAGAGGAAACTTCAGTGCACAGATGGAGCATCCGCACAAAGAAATCAACTCATTTTATCACCTCTGCCATTCAATAAAGCAATTGCAAACTGTACTGTAAAAATAACAGCAAGGAGAGACACCAGCACTCAACAAGAGATTGACCAAAGCTACATTGTGCTGTTCTGCTCTGGGGATGTGCTATTTGGAGGAACAGGGTGGCACGATGCAGCCCCAGGAGGACAAGCCAGATGCACGTCCCGCTGTGCTCTGCTTTCTTTTTAGTTTTTCCCTCTTTAGTCTTTATCCAAAGGGAGGTTTTCTTATTGTTGCGGCCCTGAAAGGTCTGAAATCTTAGCAAAGGACCCCCGTGGGCTTGAAAATATCAAGGGTCAGAGCCAATGAAAGGATGTCATAGATCCCCAAAGCCAAATATTTCTTCCTGTTGTATAAATATATTAGTCCCCAAAGACGTGCTTGCTATTAACAGAATTTCAGAGCCCAGTAGCAGCCAGAGCTGCACGCAGGCACGGGAGATGCTCTGAGACAGAGGATACACGTACAGAGAGATTACTTTCAAGCACACAATTTGAATTCTGCAGGAAAAAAAAAGGGAGAAAGAATGAACACAACGAGGAATAATTCAAGCTATTCTACCCACGCCAGCCCCTCCTGCTCCCCAGACTGTCATCACTCGCTCTTTATGGTCTGTTTGCAGGTGTTCCAAATGTGCAATCAGCACCTTACACACATCCCTATCCAGCAGGGCATTATTTTCACGTGCCTGCCACACTTCCATCCAGATGTTCCCCACTGCTCAGTCCCTGTTGTGTCTGACCCCAGACCCAAGCACCGCGCTGAGCTCTGAGGATAAGGCGATCCCCACCGCAACACCTCCTCGTTTAGCAACACCGACTTCCCTCCCTCAAAACAGAACGTTATTTTTGAAAGAGCTCTCTGAAAATCCCCATGGCTGGCTGCCCGCAGTTCCTTTTGCAGCTCGGTACGAGTCACCTGTAAATGCCAAGTGAAGCCAGAAACCTTACACCGTTACTTACGGCCGCTGACGTAACCCGTGCAGGCAAACAGCCAGCTATGTGAACTTTTCCCAATCACTGCGAAGGAGCAGGCAGCCACTTTGCAAGACAACACTCCTTCACTGATCCAAACGAGGAGCCAGAGACCTGCCAAAATCGTGATTTATGATGGGCAAGGTCAACCTACATACAGTGCCATTCTCCTGGTGGTCTCCAGTGGCACAAAGGGTTTGGATGAGCTGGATCTGCTCGTAAGATAACAACAGGGTGGGGAAGAAAAAAGGGAGAAATTTGAGGGGTTCTGAGCTTTGTGCATGACATAAGATCTTCCTTTCAAGGGGAAGGGGCTCTTCATAAGACATCACAGAGGTGTCATGCTCGTGTCATGCAACTTGAGACATCACTTGCAAAAAGGAACGGCACTTTGCGCAGTTCACCGAAGGGAAAATAAAAAGCAAGATGATAGTAAAGCACAGAAAAACTTCCTCTCGTTTGGAAAGAAAGTTAAAAAAAAAAAAAAGCAACTTTATTACACAGGTATCTCCCTATTATAACTATTAGCTAACAGGCCTTCACTTTACAAGTCACAAGAATAAAAGAGAAGGAGGTATAAAACTCAACACTGAGATTCTCCAAGTTGCCAAAGGGATACAGACAGGCAGCATCAATAAAATTAACAGCAGCTGAGCATTCAGATGCCAGCCATAACTTACTGCTCACCATTTATGCCCTGTTGACTTGCTGCATTTGCCTGGGCACGAGTAACACAACCCAGCTCCTTCCACATCTGCTGCTGGTCATTTCCAAGCACTCAGCCTAATGTTCTCACAATACACAGCTTGGAAAGCTGAGGAAGAAATGAGGATTTGGGGAGTTTTTCCAAAGCTGATCATCACTAATTGTAATTAAGGAACTGGTAGACATTTATAGAGTCATAGAACGGCTCAGGTTGGAAGGGACCTCAAAGATCACCTCATTCCAACCCCACATCTGCAAACAGAAGGGGGAAGGTCTTACCCAGGGTCTTATGAATCCTGTTGGAATATTTGTCCGGAAAGAAGCAAACGCAGACAGGATTTCCTTCTATCCAGTACACTGACAGAACCCAGCTGCAAAGCTGCTGGGGGTAACAGAAGACAAGGAGGAAGCTGGGCTCATGAACTGTTCTCTCATCTCAACGTGGAGCACAAGAAAGGCAAAGAGAAGCAGGAAATAAATATTTTGAAGCAGGGAAAATGGAATCCAGCCTTCTAGCAGTGCACATCATGGATGCAAAAAAAGATGCAACCTGAAACTCCGGGAATGTGGTAGCCATCATCCCTAGAGGTTTTCAAGAAACATGGAGAAGTGGCACTTGGGGACACAGGTTACTGGGCACGGTGGGGATGGGCTTGGGTTGGACTTGATGGTCTTGCAGGTCTTTTTCCAACCTTAATGATTCCATGATGTATTTGCAGCCAAAAGCCAAAGCTCTTGTACAGCAGAGATGGTATCACCACACCAAAGCACTGTTAGTTAACACCTACAAAGCACTATGAACAGGCAAACTGCTGAGAAATGGTTTAAAATCATCAAGGTTGGAAAAGACCTCCAAGATCACCCAATCCAATCCCAACCCATCCCCACTGTACCCATTAATCGTGTCCCTCAGTGCATTCTTCTCCACGTTTGTTGAATACCAGAGACTGTGGCTCCCTGGGCAGCCTGCTCCGATGCGTTACTAACCCTGAAAATAAGTTTTTCCTAATATCCAACCATTCACAGCCCAGCACGAATCCGCTCTGGTTCCCTAATCACAGAAAAAGAAGAATTAAAAGGTGAATCTTCACAGCACAGCACGGCAAACGTCCCTCCATAACACAGCCCTGCCACATCCTCCCAGGTATAATCCAGAAGCCACTGCTAAAAAAGGAAAGAAAGAAAAAAAAAACAAACTACTTCAGTGTATTTTTAATATACAGAGCAGATGGCTTAAAGCAGGGGGAAGTTGTTAGGTTTAGCTCGAGTTGGATATTAGGAAAAAAATTTCTTCTCGGAAAGAGTGGTGAGGTAATTAGAACAGGCTGAAGGTGTTAAAGAGAAGGGTCGATGCAGCACTGAGGGACACGGTGAGGATGGGCCAGGGTCGGAGCGGGTGATCTCGGAGGTCTTTTCCAGCCTCGAATGATTTTGTCAACTCTGGAGGTTCACCCCTGGGTCAGCAGGGAAATAACCTGATGCCAATCGAGCGAGCCTGCCAGGAGGCCGGCTGGCTCCGCCACAAAATGCATACAATGCTGCACAGCTCATGCATCCCATCCTGCTTGCTCAGCAGCCACGCTGAGGAGGAACCGAACACACGAATGCCCTGCAGGAACGAGTGCTCGCGCTCCACTCAGCGACCCCAAAGCCTCTCCTCATCACATCACATTTCACAGCGGTGAGGGGCAGAACCCACGAAACAAAAAGCCAGCGGTGTGACAGAAACCGCTGCCACTTTGATCCTGGAAACGAACAGCGGCCAAGTTGTGAACCACTCGTTCAAAAAAAAAAAGAAGAAAGAAATGATGGGGAAGGGACCTCAATGGTCCCTGTCTTGATGGGGAACTCAGCAAACCCTCAACCCAAACCCTACGAGGAGTCCCACGACGATCTTGCTCTAAATCCTCAGCACCGTGTTTTATTTAAGAAACACAGACGTAGCGATGCAGTCCACCCCGGGAGAAAGCAGAAGCTCGTTTGCACTTCTCACAGCCAGCCGTGATTGCCTGAGCGACGCTGGGCAGCGGGCTGAGACGTCCTGCCTGCAAGGGGACATTCCAGGGGGGAAAAGACACCCAAGAGCCCATCGCCAGCATCTTTGTGCTGCTCCTCAATCCCCACAGGCGACGCGGGTTCAGCCCCGCTGCTGAACAATGCAGTTTGGAATTCAATTAAAGCGATTATCTGTTGTGCCAAATAAATTGTGTACAGCATACATCCTGCAGCATTTTACACCTCCGGGCTCATTATTTCCTAACTGTTTCCTCCTGTTTATGCTCTTTCAAATTAAATTGCTGATAATACGCGCCGAAATAAAAAATGAGCGCACCTTGTCCGAAGAAAATTGATTCTCCTTTTTCCTGAACCGGGCGATTGCCAGGTTTTATATACTCTGTTCCTGGCGATCATTAGTAATTCAATTTTCTTTTTATTAGCCCCCTTATCTGCTGAGCAATATAGTGGCAGAGCTGACCTCTTTCGCACGGGTAAATGTTTAAAATCTTTTCCCTGATTAATTTTGCCAGTTAAGGAAAAGAGGAGAAATGGCCCGGCTCTTAGCCATCACAATGAATAAAGCTTAATGTTGATTGTGATGGAATTTCTAATGCCAAAGAAATTGATTGAACGCAGCAATTACACCGCAATAGTAACTCAAGGGAAATGGGATAGTTTTCTCCTGGCCATAGCCTTTTGGTTATTTAAAACAATCCAATTTGCAAGGATAATTATATATTAGTGTTTTATCTGCCACTTGAAATGAACATGGGAGTTTTGATACTGGCCCAGCATTAGCAGGTTATTGCTGCAAATTACTTGATATCTGCTTTCTTTCACATAAAGACGAAATTAGGCCATCAATAACCAGAAAAAGGTGGGCTGGGGAAATGCGAGGGGCACGAGTGCCCTCTGCAGGGCTGAGGGGAAGGAAGGGCAGCACAAAACTCCCAAAAATCCCAAATCCTCCCCGTTATCAGAGTATATCATATACCTCACATGCATGCTCTCACGTTGGGCATGAAAAGAACAGACACAGCCCAGCTCTCCTGCCCCTCTCACTTCCAATCCTTGCAAAAAAAATAAATAAAAAGTCACTTTAATCCATTAATTCTAGTTTATCCCACATAAAAAAAGAGACAACACTGCCAGAAGTCCAAGCAGGGTGAATTTGACCAGAGCAGCGCGACTGCATGGAGGGCAAGCATTGACTTTTGCAGCTTGCAATTGCAACTACCCACCTGTCTTTAATTAAAAATGAGCTGAGAAGGGATCTCATCCTGCAAGACAACAGTTGTTACCCCCGTTGCTCCCAGGTGGCCTGTGGGCAGAAATAAAAGGGGGCCTCCTGTATGCACACCTGCACTATAGGAGGAGCAGAAACATCCCTTCGCCACCACTTTTGGGATCAGCCAGAACTCATTTAGAAAATTAGTTGGGATTTGGCTTCTAAACAGGTCACAAAACGATAACAATGACACATTTTGAGGGGATAACCTCGCATCCAGTTGGCAAAAACCCAGCCAGGGTTTCTCAACCTCATCCAACAACAACCTGGCTAAACAGTGTGAAGCAGTGCTATCCCAATGTGCACTTCACCATCTTATTATGTTGCCAGTTTGCTGTAACAAATAAGCAAGGGAAGGCTAATTCAGGATAGACATGTGCCATTCAGACAACGTAATGACAACGTATCATTATTGGTTAGGAAAGCTGCTCAGTAAATGACTGAGCAGGAGCCCAGGGTTTATTCTCTGCATCAAAACCTTTGGTGTCGATGCCAACAACAACAAAAAAAAAAACAACAGCAGAAGACAAAAGTTGGGGGAATTGCAATCAGTGAAAACTGCACCCAGATCTGAATTACTAAACTATACCTCCTCTGTACCCAACCTGCCCCCTCTATAGAGAAATCCATAGAGGAAGCGTGATGTTTGGGCAGGAGTCTGAAACATGCTGGTCCAGATGCTAAATGAAGTGGACTCCATGCATAAATTGGGACACCATCAGCTTCATCAAGCCATAGGGTTGGCACCTGAGTGAGTTCACAACTTTCAACAAAGCAATTATCTTTCTGAGTTCTCCTTCCCTTCAGAAAGGAGCCTAAGAAGTTAAACAGGAAGGAAAAAGAACACTTTAATATTAATGGTCCATTAATATTAAGTACTAAGTGGTAAAGAAGTCCAAAATCTAAATGCTGTTTTATCAACATTAATCTGGCTCAACAATTCCCATTCCTCTTTGTTTTGGTCATGCATTTGAGACCTTCCTGTGCACAAACAGCCCCAGAACAAACCTTGTGTAATAACACGTGGATTATGCACTCACCTGCACTAGAAATGCTTTGTAGCTCTGCCATCCCATTAGATCAAATTCATTTTGGGACATACCCTGATTCTGAGCACTCCCATTCATCCCGTGTTCACCATCAGATGAGCATTTCAGAGTTACTTTAAGACAGCTCCCAGTGCGACGCTCACAGTGAGAACAACCCAAGAGCACTGCCACCAGTTTGTGACTTTCCATTTCCACAAAAGCCAAATGAAGAACCTCTGAGCTGCCTCAAGACCCACCCAGACCCTCACATAAAAGTAGGGAACGCTGCCTTGAAAATATCCTGCCCCTGTTTAGCTTCCAACAGCTTCTCTGTTGGCCACGTAAGTGTCGCAACCTTCCGGCTCACCAACTCGGTGCTCAGCCTTCACCAAGCAACACCAAAGTTCACTCTGCAATTTCAGAGCTGTCAGGACTTCTGCTGAATTTCTCTGCCAGCTGAAGAAGCAAAGCAGCTGTGCGCTGCCTGGCAGCTGCCTCCCCGCGCAGAGCTGCTGATGGCACACCAAGGAGCATCTGTCAAGTCCTGTGGGATCCCTGAAATGGAGGTACAGCAGAGGTAAGAACACCAGCAGCCATCTAGCCATATGATACCAGGACTTTTAAGAGCCAAATCAAGATGTTTTTACAGCAGGTGCTGAAGTTTGCAAAGAAAGAGCCACGCAGCATAAACACCAGCCTCTTGTAAAGCAGACTCTTATTTCCACACTTATCAGCCCAGACTGCAAAACGCACAGCTGGAAAACAACAGAAGTCACTCTGACAGCTCACAATCTCACAAATCAGGCTTTGTTACCACGCATCAGGAATACCTTGATCATTTGATCCACTTTTGGGCAGGGGACTGAACTAAATGTACTCCCCAAGTGACTTCCAGCCCTATTTTTCATTTTTCTCCTTTTCCTAAGCTTCTTTGTTTGCATTCCTCCACTCTGATAAAAGCCAGAAACACAGCTGTATTTCTGCAATATCTACATATTTTCAGGCCTACGCAGTTTAAGATATAAATCTTTTCACCACGGGACCGTTCATTACCTTCAATCAAGGAACCAGGATTCAGCACACGCTCCCCAAACGCACAGGCTGCTGGCAGCTGACAGTCATGCTCCCAGGAGAGCAGATTTTGATCTATTTTGTATACTCTCAACTTAAATGAAGCTTCATTTTGGCTGGGCACACGCTTCTGCTGACAGATAAAAAGAAGAGATGATTGCTAAGCCACAGACAAGCCTCAATGGCTGCTAGGAGCCTTCCAAAGCTAGAGCACTGTGACCTCCTCTGCCCTCCCAACGACGCACGCAGCTGAGCAAACTCTGCTCTGTGTAGGTGGAACCACAGGGCTACACAGAGAGCAAAGATGCGTTTTAACCTCAGGTCCAGAGCACCAGAACAGCTTATAGCCCTGTAAACAACATCTCAATTTCCTCACGCTGCTGCGACCCTAAATCCCTCTCCAGGCACCAAGATGTTAGCTGACATCACCCAGTGAAGCGAGACTCAACTCCAAAAACCAGGAACTTAAAGGTGGAACATCAGCACGAATGCAAGCCTGCTTTTCCCTGCATCCTCCACTAACCACATCTGCACCCTCAAGCACCAGATCCAAAATTCTCCTGGCAAGATCCCTCCAAATCTTTCTTAGTAGATACAGATAATAGATATAGATAATAACAGTATTTTTTTAGTTATATTTATTCTTTTCCTCCCTGAAAAAAAAAAAAACCAACAAATAAATCTTCCTTCACAAGCCCCTGTTCTTCTCTTCTGGTCTGCCCAACACAGCAACACTTTAACGCAGAGCTATTTGAACAAGAAATAACTGTAAACACACGCGTAAATTCAGTAATTAAAGTGCAGCTTTACCTTTTGAGGCAGACTGCAGCCCAAGCAGCCCTTCCTCTGCTCAAGCAATACCTGTTATCACATCAGTACGCTGACGAGCTCAGTGTAGGCACACAATCAACATTTCCTTGGACCCACTTGAGATTAAACTGTTGGTGATTACGTTGACACAAAACAGGAGAACCTGACTTCAAAGCCAGAAACACCACGACGCTGCTTCACGTGCTCTGAGGTGCAACTCTGGCAGCCCCAAGAAGTCAACGCCTGCTGACTGTGAACATAAACTGTAAGGGATCCAGTATTCCTTTAACAACAATCTTAGCCACGTTCAGTATAAAATCAAGACTCTTGGAGGCATCTCAATGGGACACAGGTGTGTTTGGCAACTTCCAAAGGAGAGCCTCACAACGTGAAAAGCAAAGCCTTACAGATGTATTATTGCCTCTACCATTCTTTCCCTTCCTTGAGCATCTTCTAACGTTCAAAACCACATTCGGAATAAAAAAAGAAGCTTAGAAATGGCCCCATCTCGAGACGTCAAACCACAGCTCTGGGTTAAGGCAGCAGCCTTAATCCATCCAGAACTTCTCCCAGTTTGCTCCAGGACCAACAACAGCAAATCTACCTCCCAGAGGAAGCGATAACTGATCTTCCAACTCCAAGCAAGCACCCTCAGGATGCCTGTTCTTACCTTCCCTGGAGGAGCCCGGGATTCTGGCAGCTGGCAGCCTGCAGAGCCTGTGCTTGGTGATCTGCACCAGCCCCTTGGGTGAGGAGCGTTTCGGTGTCACAGGTTTTCCTCTCATGGTGTTTTTCTTCCTGGGATGGAAGGGGCTTTTCAGTGGTGTGGTGGGGGAGGAGCTGCTCTTCTTATCTGCTGGGGAGCTGTGAATGCAAATACCAGACTGTTAGAAGAGGGAATGGATGTGACTGAAACACACTTGGTCCCTTTGCACGCAGCTGAGAAGAGATGGAGAGTCAGCAAGCATTGTTTCCTCCTCCATAATGCCCCCCTGCAAGAAGCACCAAACAGAAAACTGCAAATAAATGGGTGAATGCAAGGCATTTCTGGCAAAGCACAGATGGAGCGTGAGGTGTCTAACAGCCTAACTCAAATTCACTTCTGTTTAAGAGGTGTGGGAGGAGGGAATGCTGTCCTTCACAGGGATGATGGGATCTAAGGAGAGAACCTGAGAAAAGGTGCTTCCCAAGTCTCATAGCAGAGGTCACACATCTGTGCTGCTGCCCTCACTTCATCCCACTTATCCTTTCCCTGCAGCAGAGGCTGGGCTTGCATCCAGCCCTGATGAAAACAACACAGAATACAGCTTTCCCAACAGGAAGCTTTCCCACCACACTTACAGAGAAAGTCTGATCCCCTTATCTACTTCCCCTCCACTTCCAGTCCAGATAACTCAGCCCATACGCCTTTTCCTTTCACAAATGTTCATTCTTTTATCTTTTCCCACTGCGCTCTGTCCCTGTCGGACACAAGGATGGTGAAAAATTCATTCCAGGAAAGTCTCAGCTGCTTCAGCACAACAGATTTTCCCAGGACAGCACAAACCTGACACCAACTCCACCAGGAGAAGAGTAAGAACCTTCAGGGAAGATGCTTGAGTTGCAGTGGTGGACAGCACAAACAGCAGAGCTTAGTGGATCTGTGAGATTTACAGCCAGGCAGTGTTTATTTCCAGCACAAACAGCCTGCACAGCTCAGCTTCTGTCTCTCCTAGTTGCAACATTTTACAGGCACAGATAATAAAAGATAAGTGTGATCCAAGTCTCTTCTCCTTTCACCAGCCCCCGGTGCAACAAAACTCAGAGAGGCTGAAAATAAATCGATAGGGAAAGCACCTGTTTCCTTCCTTTTGAATACTGGTCTGTTATCCAAGGCCAGGGAGAAGTCTCATAAGTGCTGTGCTGAAGTCTTTGGAGAAGAGAGAAGGGAGACGAGCTCTGCTTGAAAGACTAAATTCTGAGTTACCCAAACTGATAAAACAATTAAAATATCAGCCCTTCCCATCCTGAAAAACAGGATTCCTCCACAAAGAACTGAGTCACAACAGCTGGAAAGGGGAAAAGCAAGCAGACCCTCCAACATACAACAACTCTCACCGTAATTCTATTCATACATACGTCCGTAACTTAACGTGCAGAACATATTATTCAACACAGAGGAGATCCTTTGCCCAAAGGTATAAAGAAAAAGCTGTTCCAGCTTCACCTGAAGCCTACAGACACGTGCAATGATAGCTCCTCAAAGAAGGCCAGCAACTTGACACGGTTTAGTCACATGGTTCTAACAGGATGATGGTCGGACACGATGACCTCAGCACTCCTTCCAACCTTTACGATTCTATGAACTTACCCTGAGCTTCCTTTCCTCTTGATGATTTTCGTCCGACTCTTCACTTTATAACTGGTAAGCACAGCCTCGCTCAAGGAGGGATTCACCCCAACAGACACAGTGCAGGGAGGCAGCAGGTTGGAGGCTGAGGGCCTCTTCTGATCCTCCGACCGCCACCTGAACGCTGACTTGGAGGTGGAGGGTGAGGTCTGCAAGCTGGAGGCTTTCCACTTATACTTGCTGGGAGAAACACCCGCTTTGGATTGCAGTCCCACTTTCTTCACCTTTGCTCCCAGATCTGCTTTTGGAGATATTTTTGAACCTCTCTCAGCTCCACCAGTGGTCTTCTTAGCGCTGTCAGAAGCCCTCGGGCTGATCCACCTCTTCACAGTACGAGAGCACTTGCTAGGGTTTGCAACCCAGGTGTAATTGGTTTTCCTGAACTTTGAAGCTTTGCTGGACACCGTCGCCGAGGCAGCTCTTTGGACACTGGAAACTTTGGGGGTTACAGAAAACTTGTTCTTCACTGGAGACACTGCAACTGCCATAGTCAGAGCCTGAGCGGGTTTAGAGTGCATCTCTGCATTTCCAAAGAGCTTTGGCTCCCTGTGAACGTCCTCAACTTGCTCCCAGCTGCACTGCCCCGGAGCGGGTGGCTCAGGCTTCCACCACGCTGAGTGCTGAGCCTGCTCACAGCTCGGCAGAGCTGACAACGGCTGCGGCTCTGTTTTCAGCGTGACAGCACTTTCGCTGGCACTTCTGGAGCTTTCAGGCAAGTGCACCCTTCTAGGCTTGTCAAACAGGTACGATGAGCTGACAACGCGGTGAGATGAGCTAAATGAAACAGAGAGAGAGGGCTTCGGCTCATCTTCTTGGTTTGTGTACAAAGGGATGGAAGAATCCTGCATATGACCATCATCCGGAGCAACGAGCTCCGTTTTAAGCCCAGAAACATCACAATAAGCACTCGCATCAATAAATCCTTCCGAACCTACAAGGCCAGTTCTCTGTGTCACCTGGATACCCACAACAATGTTCCCATCTGTGGTTAAGTCCACTTGTCTCTCTGGAGAAGCTGCCGACGATGGCACGGCTGCCTGGCTCTCCTCGCTGCTCCCAAAAGCCCTGGCCATGGTGCCACTTCCAACATCACACACCGGTCCTGGTGGCTGGTTCACAAGAGAGTATTTCTTCCTCCAGGAGTGAGCTCGGCGTGGCTGGAAGTCCCTGGGAGGCTGCAGCTGTGGGTACCGGGCTGAGAATGCTCCCCTCCTGCTGAAGGGGGGCTGCGTGGGGTTGCTCCACATCCGTGGGGCAGAAGACAGCGGTCGTGGCACATCCCCATGGGCGTTCCTGTGGTTGTCTATGAGACCTAAAGGACAGAAGACAGCATGCGTTAACTGTCAGTCCCAAGGGGGAGGTTTCCAACATCGTGGCTCTGCAAAAGAGTATGAGAATGCTTTTAATACTTCCAGGTATCATTTCTGAGCAGTCCCTGGGCCCTGCTACATGTCTGTTAGGAGGGCTGCACTAACACTGGGCTGCTTTCTCACACAGCACAGTGCAAGCCCAGAACATAAAGCAACAATGAGGAAGCTCCAAAGCAGCCTCAGCTTCATACTGAGTCACTGCACCTTCATCCCTCTATGACATCACCATACCTGCTGGTGTTTTGGGCTCTTAATTAGCAGCTGAGCTAATCAACACACACAGATTAAGGAGGGTCTACCCAGAGCTTAGGAAACACTTTCAATAAAAGGGATTGCCAAAGGATTTTAGAGCCATATATATATAGGTGTCAGCACGCTCCAGCATGAAAAAAGGTGTTCCTGCTGTCCAAAAAGAGGGTTCTCAGTCAAAGCAGATCTCTGCAAAGCATTCCTAATGCAGAAAAATTACCTTGGGGAGGGGGCTAAGGACAGAGCAAGTTATTTCTAAGAACGAGCACTGATGTTCCACAAGCAAGGAAAGGGCATACAAATATACCCACTCCTCCCCCACAAAGCTGATGAGGAATCCAGGGAACGAGGATGAAGGACACAGCCCCTTCCTGTGCCACCTGAGGATCTCGAATGTGGCTCCTGAACATGCCCAGGAACTGCTGGGACATATCCCTCCCAGAAGGGCGACATGCACTACAGCGTGGGGATCCCCCTGAGGTCTACATTCCACCCTCACCCTCTCCCAGCCAGCTCTCCCGGATTCTCTCCCCAAATCCAACACTCCCAGGCCCTCTCCTCTCCCCACCACCCCCTAGAGAACCCACGGGCACCATTTCCTGAGCACTCCACAACCTTCCTTTCATTTTCCCTGTCCCCAACCTTCTCCCTCTTTATTCCTAGCTGTCCTCACACACCCCACAGTCCTACCTGGCCACCCATACGACCCCCCACGCACCTCAGGAGCCTTCTGCCCCCCCCCCCACACCCCTCTGAGGCCTCTCGTTTGCCACCACAAACACTCCACGAGCCCTACAAAACCCACGCCGCCTCAGGCGCCTCCGACCCACCCCCACGGCGCTGATGCGGGTCGCACCCACAACCCCACGCATCCGAGGAAACTCCCCACTCCTCTCAGAGGCCCCACGCACCCTCCCACACACCCCAAAGGCCTCTCGGCTACCCCCACGGGCCTCACACACCCCACGCGCCTTCCGGCTACTCCCACCCCCCCCCCCCCACGCGCCTCCTAACCTCCCCCACGGCCTGCTCGCCCCCCCCAGGCCCGGCCCCGCCGTACCCTGCAGCAGCCGGATCTCCCTCCGCAGCCGCTCCCTCTCCTCCATCCCCGCAACGTTCCCGCAACGCCCCGCACCGCGTGACGTCATCGCGCCGCGACAGCCGCGTTTGCTCGCTCACGTGACCCCCGCTCCGTCACGTGACTGGCGCTCGCGGTGAGCGTTGCTAGGCAACGGATGGGGCGCTCCGGCCTAGCGCGCAGATTGAAGCCTGAAGCAGGCCCGGGCCTTTTCCTTCCATCCCAGCCCGGCGTGCTCTGGCTCTCTCTGCTCCTCGTCCTCAACCTGGGCTGTTTCAGCTGTCCTTTGACCTCAGTTTGGCCCAGCTGTTTCCAAACACCGGCCTCATGTGGCTACTACCCCTCCTGATCATCCCCTGCCCCTTTTATCCCACCTTTCTCTGATCCCAGCTCCCCTAGTCCCATCTAGGCCAGAGTCCATTGCACAGTCCAGTATAGGGTCACCAAAATAACCACAAGATTGGAGGAAGGAAAAAGAGGCTGAGAGAGATGGGACCCTCTCACTGATCCCAGCTCCCCTAGTCCTATCTAGGCCAGAGTCCTTTCAGCTGTCCTCTGACCTCAGTTTGGCCCAGCTGTTTCCGAACACCAGCCTCACGTGGCTACTACCCCTTGTGATCATCCCCTGCCCCTTTTATCCCACCTTTCTCTGATCCCAGCTCCCCTAGTCCCATCGAGGCCAGAGTCCATTGCACAGTCCAGTATAGGGTCACCAAAACGATGACAAGCCTGGAGCAAGGGAGAAAAGGCTGAGAGAGATGGGACCCTCTCACTGATCCCAGCTCCCCTAGTCCTATCTAGGCCAGAGTCCTTTCAGCTGTCCTCTGACCTCAGTTTGGCCCAGCTGTTTCCAAACACCAGCCTCATGTGGCTTCTACCCCTCCTGATCATCCCCTGCTCCTTTTACCCCACCTTTCTCTGATCCCAGCTCCCCCAGTCCCATTTAGGCCAGAGTCCATTGCACAGTCCAGTATAGGGTCACCAAAACAACCATGGACCTGGAGCAAGGGAGAAAAGACTGAGAGCTGGGACCCTCTCACTGATCCCAGCTCCCCTAGTCCCATCTAGGCCAGAGTCCATTGCAGAGTCCAGTATAGGGTCACCAAAATAACCACAAGATTGGAGGAAGGAAAAAGAGGCTGAGAGAGATGGAACCTTCTCACTGATCCCAGCTCCCCTAGTCCTATCTAGGCCAGAGTCCTTTCAGCTGTCCTCTGACCTCAGTTTGGCCCAGCTGTTTCCAAACACCAGCCTCATGTGTCTACTACCCCTCCTGATCATCCCCTGCTCCTTTTACCCCACCTTTCTCTGATCCCAGCTCCCCTAGTCCCATCTAGGCCAGAGTCCATTGCAGAGTCCAGTATAGGGTCACCAAAATAACCACAAGATTGGAGGAAGGAAAAAGAGGCTGAGAGAGATGGAACCTTCTCACTGATCCCAGCTCCCCTAGTCCTATCTAGGCCAGAGTCCTTTCAGCTGTCCTCTGACCTCAGTTTGGCCCAGCTGTTTCCAAACACCGGCCTCATGTGGCTACTACCCCTCGTGATCATCCCCTGCCCCTTTTATCCCACCTTTCTCTGATCCAAGCTCCCCTAGTCCCATCTAGGCCAGAGTCCACTGCAGAGTCCAGTATAGGGTCACCAAAATGACCACAAGCCTTGAGGAAGGGAGAAAAGGCTGAGAGAGATGGGACCCTCTCACTGATCCCAGCTCCCCTAGTCCTGTCTAGGCCAGAGTCCTTTCAGCTGTCCTCTGACCTCAGTTTGGCCCAGCTGTTTCCAAACACCGGCCTCATGTGGCTTCTACCCCTTGTGATCATCCCCTGTCCCTCTCCCTTTTACCCCACCTTTCTCTATTCCAGCTCCTCTAGTCCCATCTAGGCCAGAGTCCATTGCAAAGTCCAGTATAGGGTCACCAAAACGACCACAGACCTGGAGCAGCTCTTCTGGAAAAAAAAAAGGCTGAGAAAGCTGGGACTGCTCAGCCTGGGGCAGGGAAGGGCTCAGGAGGATTCTGCTCATGGTTATAAATCCCTACAGACCCAGCAGTCTCCAGTGCCAAGCCAATTGTATCCCAGAAGCTCCCTCAGGCCATTACTTAGCACAGGGGCCTGAGAGGAGCCTGGGGTACAGCTCTTGTAGATTTCCAACCCCACTTTGGCATGGGGCTGCTCTTCTCAAGCAGAATGTGGACCAGATGTACTCAGAGGTGCTTCCCACTTCATCCATTCTATGATTCTACAATCTACCTTTCCCTACACCCCAGCCCAACCATGGCCCTCTGCTCAACATAAAAGGGATATAAACCTCTGCAAGCCTCATTTTGTGACAAATTTTTTGGCAGCTCTCTCACTCTCTCACTTTCCTATTGTAGAATCATAGACTTATAGAATGATTTAGGTTGGAAAAGACCTCTAGGATCATCTAGTAGAACCATCTACCAACCACCAATATATCGCCCCATTACTCAATACCTGACAGAAACTGGGGCAAATCCAGGTTTTCTGAGACCTATTTTCTCACCCTAACAGGACTTTTTATACGGACTGTCCCACATGTCCCATATTGAAAGTCAGGTGACCCCATGCTACCTGCATAAATAAAAAGCACCTACAAAGCAGATCCATAAAAGTGAAAGTGCAAGCAGATAGTAACATCATTTACATGGACATTATCCTCAAGGAGTATATTTTCTTCATAATTCCATTCTTCTTTAAGGGAATAGAACTCATAACGTTACACAAAGCCATAACACAATACAGTCAGAGAGCCTCTTTGCTTCCCCCAAAACCCTTTGCAAATAGAAATATGTGTCCTCTAGTGCAATCCCGTGGGGTTGGATAGGGGCACCAGAGGGCAGATCCGACGTGGAAGCTTCTGATCAGCTTCAATTGATCCCTGAGCCTCACCCAGAATTTTGCAACCATTTCACGCTGATAGGAACTGGCACTTGTGCCAAAAGAAGCCTCCTCCGCTCCCAGCTGCTCGCTCCCTCCCTGGTGCTGGCACAGGAATTTGAGTGGCTTGCATAAATCAACAAGAATGAGCTGCTCTGAATTAAAATTAATTTAGCACGCGCACAGGGAAAGCTAATTTTTAGCAGAGGGAAGCCATGTATTCACCCCTCCCACAACTCCCTACACTGAGAACGAATGAGCTGACAGCAGCGTTTTGCCAATCTACACCAAAATACCTCATAAGGAAAATATAAGCATGGGGCAAGGCAGTGCTGGAGGATCTTGGACTCCCTTTGGTGCTCTCTGGGTGCTCTTTGGAGTCTCTTTGAGTGCTCCATATAGGAGAGTTTGGTGGGCAAGGGGAGCAAGGAGAGCACTTTCATCATGAACTGGATCTTCTATAGGGAAGAGACAAAAGCATCGTGCCTTAAGGCATGGAGTACTCCTATGCAGGATGCTGCATCACTAAGATAAATTCTTACTCCTTTCCAGCATTCTGTAAGGAAGCATTACCCATTCATCGCTGCCTGTGACAAACAGCACATCTGAAAGCTGCAGGAATTCACGGCATTTGTTCTTTGTTCGTACGCTTGTGTGACACTTGTTTGTAAGTCTAATTTAATTAAAAAAAGCAGTAAAAATGCAAGTGTGGGTTTTTTTTGGCGCTGGGCTGGCAGGGTGTCTGCGTGAAAATGCCCCAGGGAAGGTGGCACATTTAAGAGAAATTAAATTGTCTCATTCCGCCCAGAATAAACATGGTGCTAATCCCTCTAATGGCCCTAAACATCACTAGAACTGCGGATCCAGCGACGAGTGTGCAGTAGGACCCAATTAAGCTGCTCACACATTTGAAATCATGGTCTCATCGTGGTTTAGTCTGGAGTCTCTCAGTGGCTAAACGTGCTGAGGCAAGCGAAAACACGAAACTTCGTTAAGCGCTGCACCAGCAGATTGCTGGGACCTGATGACAAGGGTGAGTGGGAGGCATTGGCGTTTCTGCCACCTGCTCCCAATTTCCAGAGGCATAGGGATCTCCTGGGAACCCTGGATCCTCCAGCACTGCCTGGAATCCATTAACAGGAGCATCCTGCAGAGGAAAGCAGTGCAATTTTTCTCTGTGGGGCACCTGTGGGTCTCAGATGGAGCACTGCACGGAGCCTTGAAAGGAATAAAAACGTAAAAATTGTGAGAATCCAGAAAGAAGTGGGAAATCTATGTTGTAAAGGCTTAGAAAATAGGAGCTATTGAAAAACTGAAGTATTTATGTACGGTGATATTCAAAAGGAAGACAACAAAAAAGGAGGAGGAAGAGAAGGATAAGGGGAAAAAAAAGGAGAAAGGAAAAGGGGAATGAGAAGTAGGAGGAGAAGGGGAATAGAAAAAGGAGAAGGAAAATAATATTAGAAATAATATTTAATCAGGTGTGCTTGATTCCTTTTCCCCTTCTCTTTCTCCTTCCTCTTCCCCTTCCCCTCCCCTCCCTCCTTCCCCTTCCCTTTTTTCCATTCTCGTTCCTCTTTTCCTCCTTCCATTCTCCTTCTCCTCTTTCTCCTCTTTTTCTTCTTTCTTCTCCTCTTTTTCATCCTGGTTCAGTTTTCTGCTTGATGTGGCCTCTATTAAGATTCACCACACACCCACAAAACTATAAACAATGGAATGAAGATCCATAGGAGAAGAGCAGCAATGGGGATCTCCTTTTGAGGCAGCAGCACGGACCTGTCTTGCTTGGACCTACACACAAAATGCATGAGAACGTCTCGAGGTGGCCCATCACAAGCTACAAGCCTCCAAATTAGAAAAAAGACTTCAATCCACACTCGTGCTGCCAAGAAATCCGTGCTTCCTATTTTGACCAGCCTAATCCCAGAGATCTGCTTCTCCAAAATGAGTTGCTTAGGTGGCAGGCGAGAACTGTGCAGGCACTTAAGAGGAAGGCTGAGCATCTTATAGCATCAGAGAAATATTAAGGTTGGAAAAGACCTCGAAGTTCACCCTGTCCAACCATCCACCTACCGCCAGTACTGCCCACTAAACCACATTCCTCAGTGCCACATTTTCATGTTTCTTGAACACTTCCAGGGACAGTGAGTCCACCACTCCCCTGGGCAGCCTGTTCCAATGCATTTTGCCACTCCTTAATTTGCCACATGGAAGGAGAACACGAGCAAAGCTTCAGGAGGAGGAGTGCCATGGGCCAAATAGCAGCAGAAGAAATAATCTTGGCTGCTGCAGCAGTTTGTTGGCTAGACTCAAGCAATGCAAGAACAGAAAAAAAAAAGGCATGGGGTGTGTGGAATCCACCAAAGGCTTATAGGGTTCTCTGAGCACAGTTCCCATTAGAGACAGTTCCAATAGCACCACTGTACAAGGCAGTAGTGAGAACTAACTTGTGTCCGAGGAAGAAAGCAAGCATCGGGGGAAAAGGAAGAGCAATCCAGGCAAGATGGTGTCAGGTTATTAAATCCAAACTCGAAACCAAAGAGGCACTGCTAATCCTCCTAAAAGCCCAAAGGGCTCAGCTCAGGATCCCAGGGGTTGCATCCTTCAGCCCCCAGCCCTGCTCTGCAGGAGCTCAGCAGCTATTTATCACTGAAGAAAGTTGCTTCTTCTCCAAAAAAGTTTTCGCTATTTTAACTTTTGCAAAAATGAAATCTTCTTCCCAAGGGCAAGCAAACTTTCGAATCCTATTTTTGCTGATAATAGCACGAGTAGGAGCTCTAGGGAAGGAGATGTCTCCTGGGTTAGATGGAAACCAGAGAGGAAAATGTCAGTAACAGGAAAAGAAACTGCTGCACAATCCTAAAGGAAAAGCCACCTTCATTTATCAAGTGGGCAATAGTTTTCTGCTATGATATCTCTTTTTCTGCCCTTTTTCTTCCCTGCAGTCTAGCTGCTGGCACATGCACACAGACCTAAATACATGAATTTGGGGAAATGGAGAAATGAGAGCAATAATCGCTGCTGCCATTCCCAGCTCTTTGCCAACAGATTTAAAGTTTTCTCTCCTCCACTTTCACCTGCTTAAATAGGGATGGTTTGAGCAGGACTTAAACGGTCCCATCCCAGCTACTGGATATGGCTATCCAAGACCATATGGTGTCCCCTCGTCTCCACTGTCCCCTTGGATCGTCCCACCTTTACTGTCTGCTCCACATTTCTTGTTCCCAGGCCAACGCCGTTGCAACACTGCCTGCAAAGAACCATTGCAACATTCCCACTGCGCGACCTGCGGCTCAAAGGCTCACGGCTAAAAACATTCGCAAATCCTTCCAGTGCAATGAGGCTCTGGAATTTCACAATATGGCCAAAGAGAGGAACAGTATCAGATAAACAGAAATCTGTGACTTATTGACTGTGCAGTGCCATTCACTGGGTCGTACATAGGGAAAGTGGGATCAGCTTATTTATTTATTTATATATTTATTTATTGCTGTGAGGAAGAGATGCCCAGAAAAAAATTTGGTGACATTTTTAAATGGTTTTAGGTTTGTTTTGTGTTGGCTGCCCTCCATACTTGGGAGCTCGAGAACTCTGTGGGTAGTTCTGCCTCCAGAAAAGGACATCTGTGAGCAGGGATGGATCTTTGGGGGGTTTTTAAGAAGGAAGCACAGATTTTGGGTGCTCAGCTTCACCAGTTTGGGGGCACCCCCTGAGTCCTGGTACCCACACAGTGGTGGATGGGGGGGTTCAGTCCTCCTACTTCTTCCAGCCCCTATAGGGTGTTTTACTTTGGTAACAGCTTGGTTACATCTTTGCTCCAGAGAAGCTAAAATTAAAACAGTGACTCCATTGCAGACTGAAAACAGAGCATTCCTTCTCTGCCTGCGTGCTTTGGATGGACATCAGAAGCCAAACTCATGCTGCAAAATCCCCTGTGTAAAAGCAATCTTCTATTCTGATCCTCTGTTCACTGTGGTTGGGATGTTCAGTTCCCAGACCTGCGCTCAAGGGGCTCTGAGATGGGATTTGCCTGGAAATGGAAAACATAAACACAAGAAGCCAACATCTCTGCAGCTCATTGCTTTAAACAAAAGCTCATTCTGCTCCAGAGAAGGGCTGAAAACAGAAGTTGATTCATGGATAAAGAAAGAAAAAAGAATTTAAAAAAAACCATCAGGATCTCATCTTTACCCTGATTCCCTAATTCCTCAAGGAAGAGTGTAGACAGCCAAGCACAGAGGTGGAGATCTCTTCCTGCACCCTTAAAAACTGGGCAGAAATTAATGGCTCCTGCAAACTGGGAGTGGAGCTGCAAACCATCAGGATCCTGGCAACCACTGGGATAGGAATGAGGATTTCACATGTTCAGACAGATGCACGAATGGGTTCAGTATTTAATGGCTTTAATGAGGACTGAAACAGCTTCCACAGATTCCATGTTCACAGCAGCTCGTGTGTCTCATCTCCCACCAGGACTGGTGGCTGATCACCTCTATCACCAGGATCCTGAGGTTCCTGAGCCTCCACCTTTGGCACCCTTGGGTACCTGAGCCTCCATCCCTGAGACCTTGAGACTCCTGAGCCTCAAACACAGGATTCCTGGGCTCCTGAGTCTTCATCACAGGGACCCTGGAGAACTTGAGCATCCATCACCTGAAATGCATGAGCCTCCATCACTGGGATCTCTCAGAGCCTGAGTCTCCACAACCATGGCCCTGAGGTTCCCAAGCCTCTCTCACCAGGACCCAGAGATGCCTGAGATTCCATCAGCAGATCCCTGAGGTTCCTGAACCTCAACCACAGGATCCCTGGGTGCCTGAGCCTCGGTCACTGGGACATGACATTTCTGAACCTCCATCACTAGGACTTTTAGGTGCCTGAGCTTCCTTCACCACGGCCTTGAGGTGCCTGAGCCCAACATCAGTCCCTCTGGGTGCTCCAGCATAGAGCCCCAGTGCTTCACGGTCTCATTCTGGTGCAAATCCCATTGCAGTCCCACAGATCTGGGGAAAAACCCACCCTGTACCCCTGCATCCCCAAATCCCTGCAGTGACCCTCTGCTCCCTCCTCAGCCCCATAGCCTCACAGCTTGCTCTGCTGTCAGCCGGCTTCAGTCCAGCTGGCACAGACAGCCAGGAGCTAAACCCAAAACACCCATTTCCTATTTCTTTATTCCTTTTTATTTTATTTTATTTTAGTTCACCACCTTTCCACTCCAATTTCCCCCCCCTATTTTGCCATTTCACCGCACATAGGAACGCAGGAATTTCTGCAAGAATGAGAGCAAAGGGAAACACCAGCATGAATGTGCAAAAAAAAAATAAAATAAAAAAGAACCTCCCACCCTCTGCAGCCCCCAACCCCATTGCGACGTCTCCTTGCGGGTGAAGCCAGCAGCTTCCCACCCCCATCACGCTGTCCCCCTGCTGCCCCATCCCTGGAGTACCACCCCCGTCCATTTGTAGGGCCCGCAGAGCCCATCCTCGTTTCGGCTTCCTCTAGATGTCACCCTCCGCCACCTATTCCGTCGCTGCGATTTTCCTTTCCCCAAGATCCTGCTTTTTTTTTTTTTTTTTTTTTTTTTTTTTTTTTTAAATTCCTTTCTGATCTCTTTCCGGCCATGTGTGATTGCAGTTTCCTCTGGGCGTCCATTTCATCAGCCCGAAATTAAGGAGCAGAGAAGAGGAGGGGGCAGCAAGCCGCCGCCTCCTTAAAAACCCCAAATCCCCCACCACCCTCTCCGGCCCCACACCCCAGGTTGGGCACCCCGCACCCCTCAGCCCCATTCGGCTTTGCACGGAGGCTGAGGATCAGTCTTCTCCGCTCGGCTGCTTTTGGGGTGACTTTGCTTTTTTTCTTTTTTTTTTTGGGGGGGGGTGACTTTGCTTTTTGGGTTTGTTTGTTTGGTTTTTTCCACGCAAGGTATCCCCAACCTTAAGGGCTCGCGGTGACCGGATGGTTTTTATCCCTCCAGCTCTGAAGCCGTCACCCATTTCTCCCCGACACCATTGGATGCGAACACCGGAGTCGGATTCTCCCGTTGCTCAGAGAAAATAGCCGCAGAGGATTTGGGTTTTTTGCTCCCCCTTGGGTTCGTCCCTTCATGCATGAGACAGCCCCGGCTCTGCGGCTCCGGCGGGCGATGGCCGCACAGTGAAGATGTCCGTGTCCAGGCTCAACAGCGTCAATGGCTTTTTGGAGGACGGCAGGATGGAGGCAGGGGACATTGGAAGGATCCTCCGCTGCCTGGAGATGGGCACCGTCCTCACTTTGTTCTACCAGAAGAAGTCACAGAGGCCAGAGCGAAGGACGTTCCAGGTGAAGCTGGAGACCCGACAGATTATCTGGAGTCGGACACCAGAGAAGGTGGAGGGGGACAGTGAGTACTGGAGACAGGGCCTGGGGGTGTCTTGGTGGGGTGACTGGCTCTGCTGGGCTGTTCTAACGTAGTGGGATGTCCTACCCCGTTGGGATGGCTGGCAGTGGTGGCATGACCTACCACACTGGGGTGATCTTCTGCAGCGGGATGCTTGGCAATGGTGGGATGTCCTACCAAGGTGGGATGTCCGGCTATGATGAGATGCCTGGCCATGATAAGATGTTCTGCTACACTGGGATACGTGACAGTGGTGGGATGTTCTGCCACGGTGAGATGTTCTGCCACTTTGGGATCTTCTGCCACATTGGGGTGATCTCCTGCAGTGGGATGCCTGGCAATGGTGGAATGCCTTTAAGCACAGGGAGTCACGGGGGATAGGGAACTGGCCGGTGTCCCCAGTGGGCTGGTTCCTCTACAGCCTTTGCAGGGAAAAGCTTGTTCTCTGCTTGAGGAAATAACGCATTTCCTGCTCCTTGTTTTCTTATTTGGGAGATTGCATAGGGCCTGGCCTAGGATCTCAGCACTACTTTCCCATCGACCCAGTTCTCCTTCCTCAGTTGCCCCAGTCCTGGAGCATCTTTACCAGCCTGGTCCAGCCCCATTCCACGCTCACACGTCCTCCTACTCTCTGGGATTTTAGGGAAGCTCCAGGACCTCACTCCCACTCTACGTCCAACCTCACGCCTGCCTGGACCATTCCAAATCCTCTTCTCAGCTTGAGAAGGGATTAGCAAGATACCTGACAGTGCTGATGTCTCTATTAGAGGGCAGCATAGGGATCCCAGCTCTGCTGGAGATGCCCCCTGCCCTTCAGGCTAATTACACGCTTAATTAAGCTGCTACTTGGACATGTGTCCATACAGATAGGATCCCCCAGAACAGAACATCCTCAAGGTTAGGAGTTACGATGTCATCCAGCACTGCCTCCAAAATTTGTCTCTTCCCAGGTGGTTTCCAGCCCCTGCCAACCCAAAAATGTTGTGCAGGGGTGTTTTGCAGCGTAGTTTGCTGTGACAATGGCTAATTGACACTCATGCCTCCATCCTGACAATTAGAAACAGGATAGGATGAATGCTGCTGGCCCAGGCGAAATCTTTTATTTCAGCCTCTAGATCAGCTTCACAATAGCTTGGGGTAATCCCATGCAGGTCTGGTCTGCCCCAAGTCCCACCCAAAGGAAGGACCAAGGGGACAACACTTGACCACCTGGGCCAGCAGCATCTCTCAGCTCTGCAATTCCCTCCTGGAGTCTTTCTTTGCTTTCCTCTTAATGGACTCAGAAAACTCCCAGCCTCTAAAAGCTGCCAGGCAGACCCTCCATCCACTCCCAACTGCACTGCCCCTATATTTAAATCCTTCTTTGTATCACTGCTGCTTGCTTTTCATGAGAAGAGAAAAGGGATTTTCGCAGTCGGATCTGGCTCCCAGCATGTTTTAATCACCAGGACCCCGGAGACAATGCAGGGAGGAGTTTGGAGACATACTTCTGCCATGATCTCTGCAAATCCGCTGCAGATGTGGTTTCCAGGAAGCCGCCAGCATGTTGCATTGTGCTGCACGCTCCCTCTCCTGGGTCCAAGCCTGGATCCTGGCTGTGTTGGCAACCATCAGCAGAGCCACGATAGCCACCACCATCTCTCTTCTGCAGTGCCCTGCAACGGGTAGGGTTGGAGAAGTGCCTCCAGTTCCTATCCTACAAAGCAACCCCGAGTATACACCCGTTTGCGCTCAGGGTCTGCAAACCATGGACAGCAGCCAGCTTCCCTTCCCCAGAATCACACATATGGGTGCAGACACCAATTGAGCGCCGCTTTGCAGCTGAGTGCCCACATCCCGCCCATGTTGGCTCCCATCCATCCAAACGAAGGCTGCATAAAGCCACCAGTGTTTTCCAGAGCCTTTCCGCCAAGAAAAAACATTCCCCACCTTTTTTTTTTTTTTTTTCACCGATTCAGCCCCATTTCCCCCCCATTCCTTATCCCTTATCCACGCATTCCACTTTTTTCTCCGCACCCATCCCCATTGCCATGTAGGAAATGCTGCAGGGGCCAGGCTGGAAATTCTCCGGGAAATGACCCATTTCCTGCAGGACAATGACCCTGTGCGGTGTCCGGCCACCCTTGGCCATACAAAGCCCTTTTCCGGAGGCTCCATTTTGCAGCACAACCATTAATACCCTGACGTTATTACTCTACCCCCTGTACAAAACCAGGGGATGGAAATCTCCACTGGTGATGTAGCAGTGAGGAGGACCGCGGTCCGGAAACCCAACCCTCCCGCCACCGGTTGGGCTTTATATAGCGAGATAATGAGAGAGCAGCGCAGCAGGAAAGAAACGCCCTGCGGTCTGGGCTGCAAATTGCCACCTTTGGACAGATGTA
Organism: Callipepla californica brunnescens; assembly: GCA_023055505.1. NCBI lineage: Eukaryota > Metazoa > Chordata > Aves > Galliformes > Odontophoridae > Callipepla > Callipepla californica. The sequence goes on along the minus strand of JALIRH010000002.1, from coordinate 316,524 downwards.
TTCTATTAAAAGATGAGTTCAGCCTGTCCCAAGTTTTTCTCAGAGAGGCGAAGTTGGTTGTAGGGACTTCAAGGCTGAGTCCCGAGAGCTCGCGGCACCAAGAGAGATGGAAAATTGTTGGGGAGCATCATGAGGACGCACCGTTGTGAGGGCACGATGGAGGACACGTGGAACTAATAACTCCATCGTGTACCAATGGGCAGTGCCACCAGGATGACCCACTTTGGGGCCATGACTCCCTGAAGGACCCGCAGTACCCATGGTGCCATCGCACCAGCCAGTGTGCCACTTGTAGGGCTGTGGGGTTATCTCCCTTGGGAGACACATGGCCATAGCACCCATCCCAGCCCCACAGAATGCCCCATCCTGGGGATGTGTGGCACCCATAGTGCTGTAGGGACACCCTATCCTGGGGACGCTGTGCCTGGAGGACGCGTGGCACTCATGATGCCATCATGTACCAACGGGCAGTGCCACCAGGATGCCTTCTGTTGGGGACACGGGTCTGTGAAGGGTATGCCATCCCACCAGCAGTGACATGTCTCCTTTGAGGGATACACGGACATAGCTATCACCGCCCAATGGGATGTCCCATCTTGGGGACAAAGGTCTTCACACAGTCCCACCTTCTGCACTCTCACTGACCCCTACACGTGGCTCTGTGGTGACAGGGGGTAGTCCCATGTCCCTCTGTCCCTGCAGTTGACATTCGAGAGATTAAGGAGATCCGCCTGGGAAAGAACTCACGGGACTTTGAGCGCTACCCTGAGGATGCTCGCAAGCTCGACTTCACCATGTGCTTCATCATCCTCTATGGGATGGACTTCAGGCTGCGGACGCTCAGTGTGGCTGGTGCGTGGGCTCCCACTTCTCCCCTTCCATCCATCCTTTAGCATCCCACCTCCCCCATCCCTCACCAACCTCTTCTTCCTCCTCTAGCTTTCTGTGAGGAAGACATCAACCTGTGGATCACAGGTCTCAACTGGTTGGTGGCAGACACCCAGAAAGCCCAGACCCCGCTGCAGATTGAGAGGTGAGGAGGGACGGTCAGTCCCATTTCGTGGTCCTCGTTTGTGGTCTGAAAAGATGAACCATGAGTTTGGTACCCAAGGATGAGAGCACTGTCTGTCTATCTCTTCCTCCCAGGTGGCTGCGGAAACAGTTTGATGGGATGGACCGGTCACGGGAAGGCAGGTGAGCACCAGCATGGCCCTACAGGGGGAAGGGGGTCAGTGGTCTGAGCACACAACAGCCAAAACCCACCCACCCCTCTCCCAGGGTGTTTCTTGAAATATCTGACATCCTTTGCCTAACCCTGCAAATCAACGAGCTTTGGTGGTCATGAACTGGGTCATATCCACCCCAGATCTGAAGGCTGGGAGCAAGGGTGTGGGACAAGGTAGCAGTGGTTTATTTCGGGTGTTCAGAGGTACCTAAAATCAGAGATTGGAGCACGGTCTCTGAAGGACTGCAGGAACTCGAATATCCCCATGCCCACTGCAACACTGGGAGAGGGTGAGCCATTAGTGCAACCCATCGGTGTCTCCTTGATGCAGTGAAAAAAAAAATAATCCAAACAAATGAATTTGGACTTAAATGTGGTTGGAAGAGGATGGGAATGGGATGAGGATGAGGATAGAAACTGAATGAAGATGGTGATGGAGATGGGGAAGAGGATGGGAATGGGATGAAGATGGGGATGGGATGAGGATGAGGACAAGGATGAGGGTGAGAATGGGTGTGGGATGAGGATGGGAATAATGATAGTCTCTGGAGGGAGGACGGATGCCCAGCTATACATCTTCAACCTGATCCCCTGCTCAGTGCTCCTGTACTCACACCAGAGCTCTCTAAATCATAAAGAAAAAGGGCAAAAATGGCTCTGGAGCAAATTGTGCTGTGCCACTGTGGGAATCTGCAGTTTGGGAGCCTCAAATGAGAATCTGGGCTGATAACTGGGATTTGGGTTGGGCCCAACTCAGCGATGTGTCCTGGGGATCCATGCCATGTTGGGTCTGGTTGGTGCCCTGACACCATCTCTGTATCTCACAGCATTACAGTGAAGGACCTGAAGGCCATGCTGCCCCAGGTGAACTACCGAGTGCCCAACATGAGGTTCCTGAGGGACAAGCTCGTGGTAAGACCCTGGCTGTGTGGGGAATGGGGCTTCAAACCCCTGTCCAATGCCTCTGCACCAGTCCCACTCTCACACCACGCATCCCGCAGGAGGTGGAAGCCAGGAATGAGATGACCTTCTCCCACTTTATCCAGTTCTACAAAAACCTGATGTTTGATGCACAGAAGTCGGTAAGAACCATGACCCATCCATTCCAGCTCATCGCGGCATGTCCCCAGCCAGCTCAGCCCATCTTTTTGCTTTGCAGGTCATTGAGCAGCTGGAGCTTTCCTTCCCTCTGCGGTGAGTTCCAGGGGCCCCACAGACTCCTATCCAGCAGGGATGCCAATTGGGATGGGAGCAGAAATGAGAGGAGGGATGCAAGTGGTTGTGCAAATAGGGGCATGAACAAATGAGAGCAGGGAAGCAAACTGGGATGAAAGCAGGGATGGTAGTGGGAATGTGAGTGGAAATGTGAGCAGGGGTTACAAATGAGGTTGGGAACAAGTGTGATCAGGGATGCAAGCGGGGATACACGCAAGGATGTGAGTGGAGATGTGTGCCAGGGATGCAACAGCAGGAAGTGATTGTGGATATGAGTGACGATGCCAGCAGGGGCTTGAGTGGGGATGTGGGTGGGGATGTGAGCAGGAATCGGGACCAGGGATGCAGTGATGTAATGCAGTGCCCACTTCCCCATATTCTCGGGAAACACCTCCTGCTGCTGCACCCCAGGAACGTGGACCGCCCTGAGCTGTGCCAGGTGTCCCTCTACGACTTCCAGAAGTTCCTTCTGCACGACCAGAAGGTTGGTTGTCCTTTGAGACCCCTCTCCACCCATGTTCTGGTGAATCCCGTGGGATACCCCTTCCCAGATGCTGTACCCTACAAAAGCAGCTGTATTTGCACCCCAGGAGCCATGGGCCAGTGATGTGGGCATGGTGCGGGACTACATGTGTTCCTACCTCAAGGATGGCTCCACGGATGCAGCAGAACCCTCCTTCCAGCTGGATGAGGTGAGCGAACCCACACAGCATTAACCCCTTACATTGATCTCCTCAACCCCTTGAATTCTGACCTCTCTGCTTCTTCCCACCCCCAGTTCCTCACGTACCTCTTCTCCAAGGAGAACATGGTGATGGACGCCAAGTATGAGCGGGTGGTACCTGAGGAGATGAACCACCCTTTGTCCCAGTACTGGATCTCCTCTTCCCACAACACGTAAGGACAGGGTGGGCTCGCCTTGGTGATCCCCCACAAGTATCCCTTCCTGAGACTCACATCTTGTGCCTCTGCAGGTACCTGACAGGAGACCAGTTCTCCAGCGAGTCCTCCCTGGAGGCGTATGCCCGCTGCCTGCGCATGGGCTGCCGCTGCATTGAGTGTGAGTCTACCCTGTACTCCATGGCACGCTGCAGTGATGCTGAGGTTCCCCGGCACCTCACATTGCACCAGATGGACCATCCCCTGCACCCCTCCCATGGCAAAGAGGAGAGGGTGTTTGAATCATAGAGTAATTAAGGTTGGAAAAGACCCAACCTAACCCCATCGTGCCCACTAAACTGTATCTCTCAGTGCCACATCTCCACGTTTCTTGATGGTGGCTCCATCACCTCCATGGGCAGCCCATGGTTGACCACTCTTTTGGATAAGAAGTATTTCCTAATATCCAACATTGTTCTGGTGCAGAGTTGGTGAGCAACACGTGTTAACAGAGTTGTCTCCTTATTTAGTGGACTGCTGGGATGGCCCAGATGATCTCCCCATCATATACCACGGTCACACGCTCACCTCCAAGATCAAATTCCTGGACGTGCTGCATACCATCAAGGAACATGCATTTGTCACATCTGAGTAAGCCCTGCCCCACCAAAGCAACCCAATTTTGGTCTGGGCAGGCAACTGCTGCTCAAATTCCCTTTTTGTTCATCTTCATCTCAAGCCACTTTTCCCACCTGCCTCCTCCAGGTTCCCCATCATCCTCTCCATTGAAGACCACTGCAGCATTGTCCAGCAGAGGAACATGGCTTCCCACTTCAAGAAGGTCTTTGGGGACATGCTGCTCACCAAGCCAGTTGACATCAATGCTGATGAGCTGCCCTCACCCACCCAACTCAAGAAGAAGATCCTAATCAAGGTATGGGGCCAAGGACTCCATCAGGCTGGGAGGGAAGATGATTCCCCCAAATCTCGGCACTCAGAAGAAATTATTGCTCCATGCACAAGCAGTAAGATGTCAAAGATCTGTGCAAGGAGAGATCTGCGGGGAATGGGTGGTGGTGGTGATGGTAGACCTGTGGATTAGGGCTGGGAGCTCAGCATGATGGAGTCACCATGCTTGCTGCTGAGATCCCATTCCTGGGCTGTCCCCAGCACAAGAAGCTGGTTGAAGGGAACCTATATGAGGAGGTCTCCACCGCCAGTTACTCAGAGAATGACATCAGCAACTCCATCAAGAACGGAATCCTCTACCTCGAAGACCCCATTGACCACGTAAGGATCTCCATGCAATGATGGCTGGGGGCAGAGCAGGATGTGTCAGATGGAGCTGCCCTGGGAGGGGAGAGCACAGGGGTTTGGGGTGGACATGGGGCACCGTTGCAATGTCATGAGGTGTCCAGGGAAGAAATGGGGGTCTCATCCTGCCATGCCACCCTCCTCCCTGCCCCGGTGATGCTATTTCTCCCCCCCAGACCTGGAGTCCGCATTATTTTGTCTTGACAAGCAACAAGATCTACTACTCAGAGGAGACTTCACGCTACCAGTTCAATGAAGATGAAGAGGAAGTGGAACAGAAGGAGGTGCGTGTGGGACAGGATGCAGCCATGGGGTGGGGGTATTAGGGGGCACTGTGAGTCAGCATGAGGAAAGGGAGAAGATCAATGGCAACTGCTCATGAGGATGCTAACCCTGAGGTGTGTCTGGTCTCTGTGTGAACTCACAGGAGTTTAACAACAACGAGCTGCACTTCACGGAGAAGTGGTTCCATGGGAAGCTGGGAGGTGGCCGTGATGGGCGACAGATTGCTGAGAAGCTGCTGCATGAATACTGCACTGAGACAGGAGGCAAGGATGGCACCTTCCTGGTGCGCGAAAGCGAGACCTTCGTGGGTGACTACACCTTGTCCTTCTGGTAGGAGCCCCACTTCGACCTCCATTGGGGTGGATGGCAAGATCATGTCTTCCCCAGTCTGGTGGCTGCCTCCAGTAGATTCCCAGTTTGGAGGCACAAATGGTGTTTTGAGGGAAAACACCATCTTTCTGAGCATTCTGCTGCTCTGACACAGACCATCCCCAAGCACAGCATGGCATGGTCATGGATCTGGACTGACTCACTCCCACTTCGTTCCTTCATGGCAGGAGATCAAACCGCGTGCAGCACTGCAGGATCCACTCGCGGCAGGAGGCTGGTTCCACCAAATTCTACCTGACAGACAACCTGGTCTTTGACAGCCTCTACAGTCTCATCTGCCACTACCGTGAGGTGCCACTGCGCTGCAATGAGTTTGAGATGCGCCTCACCGACCCCGTGCCCCAGCCCAATGCCCACGAGAGCAAAGAGTGAGGGTGAAACCCAGTCCACTGCTACCTTGGGTCCACCACCCTCTTCCTTCACTTGTTCCACTCTTGCGTGCATCGTCCTCTTCCATCACTTGTCCCTCCCTTGCGTCCAACATCCTCTTCCATCACTCTTCCCACTCCTGTGTTCACCACCCTGCTTCATTGCTTGTCTCACTTTTGGGTCCACCATCTTCTTCCTTCACTTGTCTCACCCTTAGGTTCACCATCTTCTTCCATTGCTCATCCCACCTTTGTGTCCACCGCCCTCTTCCACCACTCATTCCGCTCTTGGGTCCACCGTCCTCATCCCTTCCCATGTTGACTCCAGTGCAGCTGGTGTCAGATTTGGGGTTTGCCAGCCCACTGCCTCTTTGCTGTGCCTATCCAGGTGGTATCATGCCAGCCTGACACGCCTGCAGGCTGAGCACATGCTGATGCGAGTCCCTCGGGATGGAGCCTTCCTGGTGCGAAAACGGAGCGAACCCAATTCCTACGCCATTTCATTCCGGTGAGTGTGGCACACTCCAGCACTCCCAAGCTGGCCAGGCTTGGCCCTGTGGCTTCACTCCAAGAGCTGGGGACATCTCTGGCTGCTCTCTTGGCCTCAGGGCAGAGGGGAAGATCAAGCACTGCCGCATCCAGCAGGAGGGACGACTCTTCATGCTGGGCAGCTCAGCAGAGTTTGAGAGCCTGGTGGACCTTGTCAGCTACTATGAGAAGCATCCTCTGTACCGTAAGATGAAGCTGCGCTACCCCATCAATGAGGAGACCCTGGAGAAGATGGGCACCACCGTGAGTGCTCCCAGTTGGGAACAGTGGGGATAAAGTAGTTCTGGGCATGGGCAGTCCAAGTCCATCCCGATTTTTGTTGTGATTCGAAGATCTTCTCCAGTCTCCTGGACAACAAAGGAGATTTGCCCAAAGTCCAACTCAAACCACTACCATTGGCCGTGGTTATAGCATCTTCACAAGCCAGAAGTCTCTTCCAATCAGCTGTAAAGGGATATTGGGTCCCCATAGTACTCCTCTGGCCAACATGTGATGGTCCGGTTTCCCCCATGCTTTTTCATAATCCGTGCCCACTGTCAGATGACCTTTTTTGATGTCTGTCCTTGCAGGAGCTGGATTATGGGGCTCTGTATGAGGTGCGGACGCCCCATTTCTATGTGGAGGCCAACAAGATGCCAATGGCCAGGGTAAGAGGCTGAGCTGGTGTCCGCAAGGGGTGGAGGGTGGTGGGACATAGCGGGAACCTTTTCACATCCCTGTCACTTCTGTACAGTCTGAGCTCCAGCAACAGCGTCACCCCAGTGGGTATGAGACAGGTCTGGAGCAAACATCCAGCCAAAGATTGCCACAACAGCAAAGAAACATTTTACTGAGGAGAACCCCAGAAGAATAAGTTTAGGGTGTTTTCACGCAGTTTCCATCCTTGGAAGTTTTTAGATCCAGGCTGGTCTCAGTGCTGGCCCTGGAGGAGCCTCAAGGTCCCTTCCCTGACCATGATCCAGCACAGCTGTGCTTTAGAAGTCCTTTGGAAGCAAAGCAGCTCTCAGGCTTGTGAAGAACTAACTCAAAGGGTTTTCCTTCAGGGAATGTAATCATATCGCAGGAGAATTATAGAATCATTCATCTCTGAGATCATCAAATCCATCCCCAACTCACCACCACCATGCCCACTACCCCATTCAGACATGTCTCTGAGGGCCACGTCTCCACATTCAGTGAGCACATTCAGGGACATAAAGTGGTTGGGAGCTTTCTTACGCAGTGGAGAACCCAGAAGAGGAATATGCTGTTTGTATGGGGCCACATACAGAGGCACCTACAACCCTCTTGTCTCCCCTAACATGTCTCACTTTCAGTGTGGACTTCTAGAGGGCATGGTTTAGGGGGTGAGGCATCCAGGACATCAGCTGGGCATCCCAGCTTGGTGGTGACATGTGTGTCCCTCTCCCTGGTGGTCCAGTGTACAGTGAAGGCTCTTTATGACTACAAAGCACAGCGGGAAGACGAGCTGTCCTTCTGCAAGCAAGCCATCATCCACAACGTTGACAAGCAGGACGGTGGCTGGTAAGAGTGGTCTGGTGCCCTGGGCATCATTGCCACGGGCAGGGATCTTCCTGTGTCTGTTTTAACGACCTCCTTTTCTGTCCCCCCCCCCCCCCCCTTCTCCAATTGCTCCCAACATTGCATGCAGCATTAACACCCTGTATACCCTTCCAATTGGTCCTCTTGCCTTGATCCTCTCACCCCTTGCAGGTGGCGGGGGGACTATGGGGGCAAGAAACAACTGTGGTTCCCAGCCAACTACGTGGAGGAAATTGTCAGCACTCAGGCACAGGAGCAGGATGAGGCTGTGAGTGCTCTGTCTCTATGTCATCCACTTTTTCCCATTCACTGAGAACACCTGAGGTGCTCCCAGCACCAGTCCAACCCAAACCCTTACCTGGAGGCTCTAGGATACTCTATGGAACAGAGTTGGCTCAAAGTGTGTGGGTTTTTTTTTTTTCATTGGCTTTTGCCTTGAATTGGCCGATCCAGAGGGTTGGATGGAGAGTTGGATGGAGGTTGGGCTGCCCTTCACCAATCCCTTTTCTCTCTTGCAGTCGTCGGAAAACAGCCCCCTGGGGAACTTTCTGAAGGGCTTCATTGATGTGCCATCGTGCCACGTAGGTGAGTGTCCCCACCATTTCACAATGGGGATGGTACGTGCCCTAAAACAGAGCTCTGCACAATGAGCTGAAGCTCCCCAAACTCACCATAAACATGGAGTGAACCACTCATTGATAGGTGCTGGCAACTCTGGCATGGCAAAAATGTCCAGATGGGAAGAAGTAAGGGCCTTGTACTTGGCATGATGTGCTGGGTGCAGTCTGGGGCTGAATTCATAGACTCAAAGAATTATAAAGATTGGAAAGACCAATAAGATCATACAGTCCAACCATCAACCCATCCCCGTGACCATGTCACTCAGTGCAACAGAATTTGGGGATGTTTGGCTGATGTTGAAAGGATTTAGAGGGATTCAGGAGTCTGGATGGTTTGGGGGTTATTTACCCCAGCTCAAAGAAAAACGGATTTCAGGTTGAAAAGGTGAAACCATTAATTGTGGTTAGTTATGTTTGCCACTTTCACTTCCAGTGTTTTTTGGGGGATTGACCACAGTTTAACAGGCATTTGGGTTCAACTCTCCCACACTGTGTTTCTGGACAATTTGCAATATTTGGGACTAGTCTCAAAGGAGGAGGAACCTGGCGGGTGCTGGGGAGGGCAGGTAGGGGCCCAGGAGCAGGACCGCTGAGGTTTCGTTTGCTCCACAGAGCCATCCATTGGGAATGTCTTCGAGTAAAGCCCCCTCTGATGTCCTTATAGTTATCTCCAAAGACGGGAGGAGCTCCAAACCATTTGTCTTCACCATCCATTCCCAGCAGATGTCCCACGCAGCCCAGTCACTGGACGTGGCCGCTGACACACAGGAGGAGCTCAGCGAGTGGGTGGCCAAGATCCGGGAGGCCACGCAGAACGCCGATGCCAGGGTGAGGGGCACTGGGGTAAAGCAGGTGGTGATGGACATCCTCGTCCCCAGGGGATGAAATGGAGTGGGTGGTGGTGGATGTCCCGTTTCGTGAAGGATCGGCACCGGTGGATAGATCATCCCCAGCAGTGGGTGGTGATGAATCCTTCATCCCATGGTGGATGGACTGTGGTTGACAGATTGGCCCCATCGGTAGATACTGTGGATGTCTCATCCCGTGGTGGATGGACACTAGCGGACAGTTGACCCTTAGCAGTGGATGTTGGTGGATGCCCCATCCCACAGTGATTGGACTGTAGTTTACAGACCATCCCAATCAACGGAAGACTCTCAGATTCCATTTTCCCTTGTGCAGATGCAAGAGGGGAAGATTATGGAGCGGAGGAAGAAGATTGCTCTGGAGCTCTCCGAGCTGGTTGTGTATTGCCGCCCCGTGCCGTTCGATGAAGACAGTAAGGGCTGGAAAAGGGCAGCGATGGGATGGGAAGGGGAAGAAAGGGGTTTGGGGGAACTGGTTGCTCCCACAGAACCCCACATCTTCCACTGATGGCCACCTTGGTGCTTTCAGAGATTGGAACAGACAAAGCATGCTACCGAGATATGTCCTCCTTCCCGGAGACCAAAGCGGAGAAGTATGCCAACCGCAGCAAGGGCAAGAAGTTCCTGCAGTACAACAGGCGCCAGCTCAGCCGCATCTACCCCAAAGGGCAGCGCCTGGACTCCTCCAACTATGATCCACTGCCTATGTGGATCTGTGGCAGCCAGCTGGTGGCCCTCAACTTCCAGACACCTGGTAAATCGCATGCCCAGCGTGGCAAAGTCCTCGTCCCTGTGGCTGGAGGTGGTTTAGATGAGCTCTCTGATCTTTGTCCCCATCTTGATGAGGAGATTATCATGCAGTGTCGGGTTGCTTCATGCACTTCTACCCAGGGCTGAGAGATTTATAGCAAGTTTGTGAGGGCAGAACCTAATGTTCAGGGTCACTGGAGGGTACCTGAACCTTGCTTTGTCCTCTGGCCATAGACAAGCCGATGCAGCTGAACCAGGCACTCTTCATGCTCGGCGGCCGCAGTGGCTATGTCCTACAGCCTGACATCATGAGGGATGAGACGTTTGACCCCTTTGACAAGAACAGCCTGAAGATTGTGGAGCCCATCACAGTACAGCTGCAGGCAAGTGGGCAAGAATGGCAAGTCCATTCTTAGGTGACCACCACCAAGATAAGGGTTCAGTTCTTCCTTGGTTTGGGGTCAATTTCTACTAATGGTCATGAAGATTTTGGCAAACCCAAACCAGCCAAGCCATAGGACTCTCCAAGGAAGTCCTTTTTCAACCACAGGGCCAGCATGGCTGGACCTCACCCTCTTTCTCCTCCTCTTCCTCCCACAGATCCTTGGTGCCCGGCACCTTCCCAAGAATGGGAGAAGCATTGTGTGCCCCTTTGTGGAGGTGGAGGTGTGTGGCTCCGAGTATGACAACAGCAAGAACAAGACAGATGTCGTAGGTGAGGGTTCTCCCACATATTTCCTATACCACAAGGACAGATGGGGTCATTGGGATGCTATTTGGAGTTCCATTGGAAATCATACAGTTGCAGAATGAAAAGCCACTAAGATCATCTAGTCCAACCATCAGCCCATGCCTGTGACTGCTCAAATGTTGATGATGGGGGTGGGTTTCATGGAGGAGCAGAGGGGAAAGGCATCTTCCATTAACAGGGGAGCAGTGGTGCCTCGTTGGCATTGTCCATATGTCTCACCCTGCTCTGACCTCACCCCACAGCTGACAATGGTTTCAACCCCGTGTGGCTCTTCAAGCAGTTTGTCTTCGACATCAATAACCCCGAGTTCGCCTTCCTCCGCTTTGTGGTGTATGAGGAGGACATGTTCAGCGACCCCAATTTCTTGGCTCAAGCCACCTTCCCCATTAAGGGTCTAAAAACAGGTATGCTCCCTCCACCCACACCTTCATCGTTATCATAGAATCACAGAATCGTGAAGGTTGAAAAAGACCTCCAAGATCACCGAGTCCAACCATTAACCCATCCCCACTATGTCCACTCGTAGAATCATGAGTCCACTACCACCAACATAGAACACCCACTAAAGCGTGCCCCTAAGTACCACATGTACATGTTTCTTGAACACAATCATCATCATCATCATCATCAGCTGCTTGGGGACTCAACTATGACCATGGCGAGGGACTGGGACCCCACTAGGGGCTGTGCTCATGTCCCGGTGTTGTGTCCAGGCTACCGGTCAGTGCCGCTGAAGAACAGCTACACAGAGGACCTGGAGCTGGCCGCGCTGCTTATCCACATTGAAATCATCAACGCCAAGGTAAGCATCGTGGACAAGTTCAAAACACCCGTTCCTCATTTCGCCAGTGGATCAATCCCCATCCATCCTCATCCCTTTGTGTTGGAGCAGGAGGAAGATGAGGAGAACCTCTACTCATCCATCCAGCAACTGCGGGACCGTGCCAGCGAGCTCTCCAGCCAGGTCTCCAGCTACGAGCGCACCAACAACTGCGACTCACGCTACCAGCAGCGCCTTGATGAGCTGCGAGCGGCCCAGGAGCGACTGATGGAGCTCACCGAGGTCCGCAACCGCAAGTGAGTTCCCCCTGCTCACCCCATAACCCAGCTTAGGGTGGTGCCATTGGGGTGGTGAATCCAATGGAGGGGTGAATCCATTGAGGTGGTGGATCCAATGGAGTGGTGGGTCCGTTGGGGTGGTGGGTCCATTGGGATTGTGGGTCCATTGAGGTGGTGGGTCCATTGGGATCGTGGGTTCATTGGGGTGGTGGTGTCATCGGAGCGGTGGCACCCTAAAGCCACGTCTCTGTTCCATCCCAGGTTGATGGAGAAGAAGAAGAGGGACCGGCAGATGGTCACCAAGCGCAGCTGAGCTGGGAGAGTTCAAGATGGACCCCCTGCTGTCCCCCACCACCTCCTCTCCTGCTGTAAAAGGACAGAAGGAGGTGGGGTGGCCAGATCCAGACCCCAATCCCAATATCAGCCTCCAACACTGTCGAAGCCACCAGGTGCTGTAGGATGCCAACACCGCTGTGTCCTCAAGGGTGGGTGATAACGGTGTGTGACAAGTCTGGGGAAAAAGGGGGTTATGTATAGGTCTGCCTGTGATGTTTCTCTGTTGGAGGATGCCTTTGGGTCATCCCATGTCCCCCATGTCACCCTGTGGGGTGTCTGCTTGAGTGGCTTCCTCTTCATCCCACATCTCCTTAGTGGGATGATGACAAAATCATCAACCGATGGGGAAACTGAGGCACAACCCAACAATCGATGGGGAAACTGAGGCACAGAAGAGCTCTCCCAGTCCCCGATTGGCCTAGTACAGGGCACCTCCCTCCTGGGAACAGAAAAGCACTGGGATGAGGACACGGGGGATGTCTGGGGGCAGCAGGGGGTGTTTCACCCCCACTATAAATATATGTATTTTCTTCTTTTATCCAGCGTGTACATACAGTGCAGGGAGGGCTCTGTGCCAGCACAGTATTAGGGCACAAAGTGACCCCAAATTGTCCAGAGATGTCCCCAGAACAGGAGAGCAAGGAGACGCCCAATGTGGGCACCGAGGGGACAGGGGTGTCCCAATGCTCAACCAGGGATGGAGACAGATCCCCAAAGTTAAGTCCCGCTGTTTGGGGCATTTCCTAAACAAAGAAAATTCCAATGGAGGATTTCATTGGAGCCTGAAAGAGAACCAGTGCAGAGAATGGGGATGTCCCCAGGGTGTTCCCCATGGTCCCAGTGTCACCACGGGACCCGATCCTGCTGGGGGACCCAGTGAAACCCTCTGAGGTGGTGCCCGCTGTGCCCGTTCCCTGGTAAGAACAGAGGCTGGGGACATCTTGGGCTGTCCCCCAAGGTCGGGGTTCCCCCATGGGTGGGGGATCTGTGTATTCTTTGTATGAAAATAAATCTATTTAGCCAATATTTATACCCTGCCGCCATCGTCTCCTCCACCAGTGCTGGGTCACAGCTGATGCCCCTTCCAGCACATTCTAGGATACGGGACAGGGGGTCGTGGGGCTGTGGGACTGTGGGACACAGGGGGTCGTGGGGCTGTGGGACTGTGGGACACAGGGCTATGGGGCTGTAGGACTGTGGGACACAAGGCCACGGATACACAGAGCTACGAGGACACAGAACACAGAGCCACGGGACTGAGACCTCTTTGAGGTCTTTTCCAACCCGTGTGATTCTGTGGGACTCCGGGGCCGTGGGGCCATGGAGCCACGGGACGTATGGTTACGGGGACGCAGGAGTATGGGGACAGCGCTGACAGAGCAATCCCGACACCACACAAAGCGCGGGAACACCGCGAGCCCTCAGAGAGGGGCGGGGCTAACAGCGCGCCCCTTCCACCTCATTGGACTCTTCAGCCCCGTCAACGCTTTCTATTGGCTGGAGGTCTGAAGGGGCGGAGGGGAGGACCGGAAGTGCCGCTCTGCCCTCCTCCCCATCCCTCCGCTCTGTGGTACCGATGCGGAAGAGAACGGCGGCAGTGGTGAGAATGGGGGGGAAGGAGGAGGAGGAGGAGGAGGAGGAAGAAAAGGAGGAGGGGGTAGTGGGCCTGGGGGACGCTCAGAGGGGACTCCGCCGCAGTGGGGCCTCTCCGGCGCTCCCACATACCCCCCAGTGCCATTTACCCCATTCCACTTCCCCCCACTGGGAACCCTAACCCGCCCCTCTCTCTCGATCCCCTCCCTCCCCCGCCCCAGTCCCCATTGCCTCGCCACCCCCATTATCCCCCACTGCTTCCCATGGCCCCACTGACCCCTCGTTCCCATCGTCCCCTCTATTGCCTTCCCCCACCCCCATTGGCCCCACACCCCAGTTACCTCCCATTATCGCCATTTCCCCACATTGCCCCCCCATCCCCGTTGTTACCACATGACCCAGCCCCCCCCCCCCCCCCCCATGAGCCCTGCATTGCCTTAGGACGTCCCTCACCACGTCCCCATCCCCTCCTTCCATCGCAGCACTGAATACCCAACTGCGACGGGGCAGACCCTGAGTGGGACCCCACCACCCTTGGGCCAAACCCTCGCCCAATGGAGCCCCCTGAGCATCCACCCTCAGTGAAATCACCCCCTCCCCCACCTCCAAGATGTATCTTCCCCATGTAGGTTCTGGAGTTGCTCGCTGAAAACCCCCCTTTCCTACTGCTTCCTGTGCTGCTGGGGCACGGAGTGAAACAGAGACCCCAATTTAGCACGTAGTTTTTACTGCCCGGCACTTTCCTCATTCTCATGAACACAGGGAACTGTGTTTCAGACCGAATGGTCTGAATGCACCTTTATTTCTGGTTACCGTAGGAGTCCTCGCCTCTTTTCTGTGTTGTTGTAAACGTGGTAGCTGCAATGCTCTGGGCGTGTTTTGAGTATTTATCTGCTTTAACGTTGAAGAACTCTATTTACAGCTTAGGACACTCTTCTTGGAGAATTTTACAAATACTTTAGCCTTCACCCTGCTCATAGAAGTAAGCTGCAAAAAAAAAAAAGAAAGCAGGAGGCAGTGCTTAATGAGACAGAACTGGTTGTGCAGTGTGGTACAGAACAAGATGTGCAAGGTACTGCTCTTTGAAGCTTCTTGCTGGGAGTGTGTCACAGAGCCTGACTCTTCCCATTTTGGTTAGGCTGCAAGAAATCAAACAAGGGAACAAAGTAGAAGTCATGCTTTGGGATCTCCATTTGTGGAGATACCCAAAACCCAACTAGATGGGGGCTTGCATACGGGGCTGGGGTCGAGACACCTTCCAACCTGAGATAGAAAATCTCATGTTAACATGTGTATGTCATCCCCCTGTTGTTCCTCACCACCCAGGCAAACGACGATGAGCCTCCTGCCTTCAGTAGGGGACGGGAACTGCTATTACATCCTGACAGAAGGATGTGCCTATGGCAGCAAGTACTTCCAAGCTGGGAACATGTGCTTCTGCTCTGAGAGGAGCTACCTGCGTAACTTCACCGACATGCCCCCAACTTGTTTCCTGAGGGTCATCATGCTGGATGACAGCTCCACCGTCACCGTCAATGTGGAAATCCTGCAGCCCGTGCGTAAGGAGATGGCCACCTTCCTCTTGGGTGTCAGCAGCCACAACGAGCGCTTGAACTGCTTCCTGGAGAGGGTGAACCTTGAGGCAGCTCTGAAAGCCGTGCCGGGACAGAGAGTGATGGTGGAAGTCGACCGGCAACGTTTTCCCGCTGTCATCCGCTACATCGGGAGCGTTCCCAAAAGTACTTCTGCTCCGTTGTCCCCATTCTTCGTTGGAGTGGAGTTGCAGGTAACTGGGCAACCATAGAATTTATTAGGGTTGGGAAAGGCCCCTAAGGTCGTGAAGTTCAACCATCAGCCCATCCCCACCATAGATTCATAGATACATTAGGTTGGAAAGGACATACAAGATCATCTAGTCCAACCATCCTCCTGCCACCATCCCTACCAATCAAGCTACTAAATCAAATCCCTTAGCACCTCATCTAAAACGCTTCTTGAACTGCGCTAGGGACGGTGCCTCAACCACCTCCCTTGGCAGGCCATTCCAGTGCCTGACCACTCTTTCAGAGAAAAAAATTTTCCTCAGATCTAATCTAAATCTTCCCCAGAGCAGCTTGTGGCCATTCCCTCTCGTCCTGTCATTAGTTACCTGGGAGAAGAGGCCGACCCCCTCCTCACCACAGCCTCCCTTCAGGAAGTGGTAGAGTGGGATGAGGTCTCCTCTGAGCCTCCTTTTCCCCAAACTAAACAATCCCAGCTCTCTCAGCCACTCCTCGTAAGACTTGTGCTCCAGACCCCTCACCAGTTTTGTTACCCTTCTCTGAACACGCTCCAGGGCCTCGATGTCTCTCCTGTAGTGAGGGGCCCAAACCTGAACACAGTACTCGAGGTGCGGCCACACCAGAGCTGAGTACAGGGGGATGATCACCTCCCTGCTCCTGCTGGCCACACTATTCCTAATACAGGCCAGGATGCCATTGGCCCTCTTGGCCACCTGGGCACACTGCCGGCTCATGTTGAGCCGAGCATCAACCAACACCCCCAGGTCCTTTTCCTCTATACACTCCTCAAGCCATTCTGCCCCAAGCCTATAGCATTGCATGGGGTTATTGTGGCCAAAGTGCAGCACCCGGCACTTGGCCTTATTGAACCTCATCCCATAGACCTCAGCCCAGCTGTTCAGCCTATCCAGATCCCTCTGAAGGGCCTCCCTACCCTCAGGCAGATCGACACATCCTCCCAACTTGGTGTCATCCGCAAACTGACTGAGGGTACACTCAATCCCCTCATCCAGGTCATCAATAAAGATATTAAACAAGATGGGCCCCAATACCGACCCTTGGGGGACACCACTCGTGACAGGATGCCAGCTGGACTTAACTCCATTAACCGCTACCCACTGGGCACGGCCCTCTAGCCAATTCTCAACCCAAAGAAGAGTGAACCTGTCCACACCACAGGCTGCCAGTTTCCCCAGGAGAATACTGTGGGAGACCGTGGCAAAGGCTTTGCTGAAGTCCAGGTAGACTACATCAACAGCCTTTCCCTCATCTACCAGTCTGGTTACCCAGTCATAGAAGGGAGATGAGGTTGGACAAGCACGACCTGCTCTTTGTGAACCCATGCTGGCTGGGTCTGATCCCCTGGTTGCCATGCAGAACCATTCTGCAAGTCCAGCCATCAGACCATCATTGTCACTCATAAAATCATTAAGACTGGAAAAGACCACTAAGGTCATCATGTCCAGCTGTTGACCCATCCCCACCACGCCCATGCAACTTCTACATGTTTCTTGAAGACCTGACAACAAAGCTTTTTTTGCTTATTTTCCCTTTGATCTTGTTGATGTAACGTAACTGTGTGCCACGTTTTCAGGGCGAGGGTGAAAACAGAGGGCGCAGCGACGGATCCTATCTTGGCATTGAGTATTTCAAATGTAAGCCGAACTGCGGGGTCTTCCTGCCCTTCAGCAGAATCCAGTTCGTTCCCACGCTGGATAATGACCATGGGAAGCAGAAGCCGAAGGTGGATGCGGAAGAAGTGGTTCCTGTGAGAGTGGGAGATGCCGTGAGCTTCTGTGTGGATGGTGTCCGCAGGAAAGGAGTAGCAATGGCAGTTTACAGGGAGGGAGCCCAATGGTTCGTTAAAGTTTGCCCGGTAAGAACAGCCTCACCATCTTTTCCTGTTGATGTGGTAAACCTACGTAATACTGGGGCCTTAAAGAGGAGTGAAGGCATCATCCAAAAGAGCTGTAAGGTTGCTTGCAGACTCTTTGGGCCTGTTTGGAAAAATTGGTTCGTATTTCAGGAGTGCCCTGGATCTGATTGAGCATTTAGCTCATATATTCTTCTTTCCTTTCAGGAAGAAGAAGGAACTACTGACATCTTTCGAGAGATCCCAATGGACTCTGTTGTGAAGGAAGACTTTCATTCCCAAAGTAAGGTTATTACCAGATTTGTCTGTCCTGGGCACGTTTGTGTGGATTTAGCATTTATTTCTTCAGGTCTGACGAAAGCTTCAGCCTAATTCCAGCTGATTAAATCAGAGGGCTGAAAAGGTCAATAGAAATTCTCAAGTGCTGAGAAAGTCCTTAGGCAAATGAGTTGTGTTCTCTCATTTGTCAGAAAGTAGAGTCTGATCACAGCGTAGAAATATTTCCTAGGATGGGGAGCACCGCTGGCTGAAGAGTCTTTAATTTAGCTGTAGAGGGTGGAGCATAGCCTCATCCTGATGCAAGACTAACTCAAGAAGGCCCAGATGCCAGCAGCAATGGTGTGAGTCATTGGACAAGGCAACAAATCAGTGGGTTCTGTTGCCATCAAGAGATGCTGTGCAGATATCCCAGGGCCAGACTGGGGACAGCTGTCGTTAGATTCTTTGTTGAGTTGATTCACCTCACCGAAGGCATAAAAATAACCTGGAGACAACCCCCAGTATATGTGGTATATGATTTTAGATCAGACCTGGTGTTAGGAAGATGATGATGATATGTGGAGGTGTCTGTCATTAGGTGACTTTCTGTCTCTCCTACCCAATAGGTTTATTTCCACCGTTTGAGTCTGACATGGGTGTGGAACACTCAAAACAAATGAAACAGCAGAGAAGTGAGAGTGGAGAGGAGTGTGAAGGCGTGAACCCATCCCTGGAGGTGAACTCCATGGTCCAGATCACCCTGGACAAGGGAAACCAAGTGTCAGGAATCATCCGCTGGTTGGGGTACCTGCCCCACACCAAGCACAAAATGGCAGGAGTTGAACTGGTAAGAAAAGAATAACTGTGAATCCTGCAAGTGGAGTCAACAGGTTTAAAACATAGCCAGAATAAATGAAAACATCAGAACAGCACCAAACTTGCACGTAGCTCTTCAGATACTAAATAGCCGTGTGGTGAATTGCACTTGATTCATAGGAAACCTGCTCTCGTATCATTCCTCAATGCTTTTTGCCCTTAGGATGAAGATAAAGGGGTGACTGCTGGTGAATGGCTGGGCAAATACTATTTCCACTGTGCTCCCAAGCGTGGCATCTTTGTGAAGCTGCAGTCCTGCCAGCCCGATGTTCGCTTCCAGTGCTCACGCAGCCGTGACCTGAACCTCGTAGACTACAGTAAGCTCTGTGGGTTGAGGGGAGACAGTGCTGTGCTGGGATGTGGAGACTCCCCGTGTGCGATGTCTTTAATTGGTGATTTCATACTCACTGAGTCTTCCAAGTGATGTCCGTTTTCAGGATAGTGAGGTGGTCTTTATAGGGAATATCCTGCAAGTGTGAGAGACACGGTAAGTTGTTGAACACAAGGATAATGTGGGGTGGAGTTGTGTGGGCGTTTAATCTAGGACAAGGTGTTGCTATTGGCTCTGAAAATGAGGCCTTTATGGTATGGGTGTGTTGGATAAGCCAGCAGAAATGTCAGGAGGCAACAGCAAAGCCTAGAGCAACAGGTCTTGCATGGCATGGTGGATGCTGCAAGCAGGCTGAGGCTTTTCTGCCTGCAGCTTTCAAAGGTCTTGTATTACACTTGATGGTCCTTATGAGTCCCTTCCAATGTGGGATAATTCTTTGATTACAGAGAACTGAATGAGACAAGTAGATCATGTAGTACGGATGTTATGGCTCTTGAAAGTTGCAGTGGGTTACTGTAGCTTGAATGTCAGGTAATTGAGGTGTTGTACCTGGAGATATCGGGGGGAGCTTGGAAAAAAAAAAGAGTATGAAATCCATTTTAATGTAAAGCTTGATGTGGTAAAACATTCACAAGACAGCAAAGGGAAGAACAGGTCATTATTTTCATTTGAATGGGAGGAAATACCTCCAAGAGCACAGAATAAAAGTTTGCCATTTAGAAAACATAAACGAGATCATGGTAAAAGAAAAAAGGAGGATTCTCATAGAGACTGCCCAAAAACTGGGAGTAGAGACAATAAAGAGTGTCTTAAAGACCTGCTGGAAAAGTGGGATTGGATTACAAGGGAAGAATGCTGAAGAAAACAAAGACCATACTGAGAAAGCCACCTTGGAAGATGAAGTTGGTAACAGGATGTAGGGCTGAGGACGTGAATCCTTATTCATGGCGAAGGCAGACAGATGAATCCAGGCTGTAACGTGTCTGAGCTTCTACATGCTCCCTGATACTAGACGTTCGTGGCTTATATTGAAGGTCTTTCATAGCTTCATAGAGTCACTCAGATTGACAAAGACCTCTGAGGTCCAACCATCAGCCCTTCCCCATACCCCCTCATAGAATTGTAGGATCATTAGGAATGGAAAAGCCCACTAAGACCACCAAGTCCAACCATCAGCCCATCATCACCATGCCGACTAAACCACGTCCCAGCGAACCCAACGCCAACTTGTTTGTGGCTCTTTTTGTCTTTGTCTTGATGGTGGAAGCTGTAGAACCATTGAATCGAGAGTATCCCTCTTTGGAAGGGGCCCATAAGGTCAGTGAGGATTGCTAGGGCCTAACTATGGGGAGGAAGGTTGGGTTTTGTCTCCATTTACAGTAGATGAATTAGTAAAGGGGAAAAACCTCCATGCCAGCATGGTTCAGTCCCAGCAGGAGCAGAGCAAAGCTCTGGGGCACTGGGGGAGGACAGAGCGCACCCAGATCAGGTGGGAAGCTAAAGGGAACTGCTTCTGTTGCTTCTCTTGCAGGAGAGCAGGAAGATGTTCCCCACACTCCACTCAGTTTTCCTCCTCTATGGAACGAGGAAGCGGTGCGCGTCCTACGAGGACGGATGAAGGGGATCCAGGGCCACTGCAATTCCTGCTACATGGATGCAGCACTCTTTAGGTAAGTGCCAGCTCGTGCAGTGCCGTACTATTAAATGATTGCTTCTTAACTGGGCAGTGCCCTGCACTGCAGACTTTCAAGGTGGCTGAAAATGGACCTGGCATAGAGCAGAACATAACTGCGGAGGCGCAGCCTCAATGCTTGCAGCCTTTTGGTCTCCTTCCTGTAATCCACAAGGTTCTCAGACACTCAAGTACCCCTGTGAGTACCACTCTGTGTGTCTGTCGTGCAGGGTGGTGAGAAATCATAGTTCTCTGGACTGGACCAAGCTGACTCTGCTGCTGGAAGCAGTGGCTGGAAACATAGCAAAGAAAGCACCCAGGAGAATCCCAGCTTCACTGTGCAGCATTGTTTGGAGAGGAAAAGACTCAGTGGTGCCCCCATGAGCAGTTTTGGCTGCAAAGTACGAGATTTCATTCTCTCTTAACTGTTACCTTGCTTACTCCAAGCATTCCTTAAGCCAGATGTGGTTTATCTCACTGTGGAGATGCGCTGTCACTCACACTTCTGTCGTTGCATGCATGGATTGTTGAAAATGAAAGCCACTGATTGCCACTAAGCACAACAAGTTTGCTTCCAACCACTGCTGCAAACCCCTCAGACACAACCTCTCTTCACAGCCTCTTCTCCTGTACATCCGTGCTGGACTCCATGCTCTTCACACCCTTCCAATTGTGTGATAGGAATGTCCAGAACATTCTGCGAGATGAGATCGTGAACCCCCTCCGAAAGTGAGTGCAGTATGTGGGAATGCTGGAAGTTGTCCATCTGTTTTGATAACCTTCTGCCCTCCGCTGCCAAAAAGTGCCTGGGAAAGGGTTACCTGTAGGTTGTCTCCTGCCCTCCTAGTCTTCCTCTCTTGCTCCTCTTCCGATTGTTTTCCTCCCGACTGTAAGGCTCCCACTGCCTGTGTGAGTTTTCCCTGCTCAAAATCATAGAACCTGTAATCACTGAGGTTGGAAGAGACCTCCAACATCATCAAGTCCAACTGTCAGCCCATCACCCACCAAACCATGTCCTTAAGTGCCATATCAGCCATTTTCTTTAAGGCTGGATACAGGTATACCATATCATGGCAGCTAAATTATCTGGATTTTGTATTAAAGATACCAGTTTTTTCTCATCCTCCCTTGCTAGGCGTGAGAGAGGCATGGAGAGCTGCTTCCACTTGAGAATTAGACATCAGCATCCTCCTCGGGGTCAGTGCCCTGGCACTGCCTGCAGAAATACAACCCTGGGATGGTGTGTGGTGCAGTGGTTTGAATCACTGAATCAGTAAGGTTGCAGAAGACCTCAAAGATCACCATGTTGAACCCATCCGCACCATGCCCACTAAACCATGTCCCCAAGTGCCACATCTCCACAGTTCTCAGGGACAGGGACTCCACCACCTCCGTGGGCAGCCTGTCTCAGCACTTCACCAGACACACTTCAGAGATCATCTGTAGCTGTTTCTTCTTTCCAGGAATGGCTTTGTAATGGCTAGGAGTGTGATGCACCTGAGGGAGCAGCTAACTGAGAAGGGCCAATGCTCGAGCTTTACCAATGCTGAGAAAGGTAATGTGCTCTCTGGAGCCTTCTCCAGGCTGCTCCAGCGTGTGCTGACAGCATAATTGTGTGCTACTGCCATTGATTTGCCTGCTGTGCTGCTTGTTTAAGCAAAAACGTGCATGCAAGAGTTCTTAAAAGCTGAAAATATCAGTGTGCTTTTTAACTGACGTTTGTCCTGAAGTCTGATGAAGAGAGAGGAATTGCTGGATCTCTGCCACCGTCAAGCTGCTGCCAGGAGGGGAGAGGATGAACTGTGTGAAGGAGCATTCCCTTGACCTTTAGTCTTTGAGTTAGCCCTGAAAAATCTGTCCCTGATGAACCTGCCAGAGTCTGTTTTGCCATGGTCAGCTCCTCTCTGAGTCCTCATAAGTTATTTGGGTTTTTCTGAATGCTGCAGTTTGGTTAAAATAAGGCAGAAAATGCTTGTAAATGAAGTCACTCTCTCTGATTGCAGTAGTCACATTTCTCTCCATGTGCAACAAGGGCATTTTACAACGGATTACCCAGTGCCAGAAATCTGGCTCACGACTATCCAGCAGTGTGGCAAGTTCCTCTTGTGGTGTGACTTCTGCTTCTCTCTGCCCTTCCAGATCCAGAGGAGTTCCTCAACCTCATAATGCATCAGGTCCTGGGAATAGAGCCACTCTTGAGACTGCAGTAAGTTCCCATTCCCACACAATTGTTTTTCATTCCTGATACTACATGTAGATGTAGTACTTAGGGACATGCTCTAGTGGGCAGTGTTGGAGGTAGGTGGATGGTTGGAGTAGGTGATCTAAGTGGTCTTTTCCAACCTTAATGACTACAATTGTAGTTGAGCTCAGTTCATATGGCTCATTAGTTCACCTGTGACCATTTGTTGTCGATTTGTTCCAGGTGGTCCATCCAAAACCACTTCTAAGCTCCACCTGGAGGCTCTTCCTTTGGAAAATGATTTAAAAAGTCATGTCAGCCTTAGGGAGAGCTTTGAGAAACACAGAGTTCATCCTCAGTGCCTTTGGATGCTTTTGGGATGCGTCCAGACTCTCAAACTGGCTCAGATCCTACAGCTCTCAAACAGGGACTCTGTGGATGCAGTCCCAGTTTTTTTTTTTTTTTTTTTCAGGACTCTACAAAAAGGATGAGAGGCTGAAGGAAGCCAAAAATAACGATGCTGTTTGGGAGCATAGAAGGGAATTGTTGGGTTTCTGTGCTCCTTTGTGGAGACGTCAGTCAACCCTGAGGTTGTGGAGTGCTCAGAGAGGTGTAACACAAAGGGGACTCTGTATTGCTGCTCCCCTGCAGAGGGTCATCTGCAGGAAATCCTTTTTAAATAGATCTAAAGAAGAAATATTCTGATTGTGGTTCATTTGAAAAAAATACCAAAATTTATTTAAAATGGAAAAAGGGGAAACTCTGTTATGCCCTCGGGAGCAGGACACCATGCTGTGCTGGGTAAGGAGATTCACCATGGCACCAGGTAAACGTTCCCCATGACCACTTCTTGCAGGTCAGGAGCCCAGAAGGAACAGGACTGTTACTGCTACCAAATATTTATGGACAAACAGGAGGACCTGGTGGTTCCTGATGTGCAGCAGTTGGTGGAACACTCTTTCCTGTCTTCAGATCTGAAACTAGTGGAGGTGAGCCCAGCTTCTTTCTGCCTACATTGCTATTTTCTTGCTTTTTCCCACGTCCATGTCTTGCAGTCAGCCTGCAGTGGATCTGGTGTGTCTCACTATGCAAAGCAGGAGGTTACTTGGCCACCTCCTAAGAGATATATTGGGGAATCTGAGTGTGACCTGAGATGTGGTTCACAGCAGCAATACAGAGAGAAAAGTCTCTAAGATTTGCTTCTTTTGGAATGGTGACTTGTTTGCCTTTGTTTTCCCAGATCCCATCTTGCTTCATTATCCAAATGCCACGATTTGGGAAGGAATATAAAATGTTCAGCAAGATCATCCCTTCCTTAGAGCTGGATATCACTGATTTGCTGCTGGACAGTAAGTTGTAGGGTGATGGTAAAGCTGACAGCTGAGACTGGGAGCAACCAGGTGGCAAATGTTAACCCTTTGAGTTGCGAGTGGGATTCCTCTACGCTGAATGCTTAGTTTTGACAGAACAAATGGGATTCCAGGTGAGACCAAGAGAAGACATCACCACTTTTGCCCCTGCAGGTCCCAGAGAGTGCTGTGTGTGCGGTGACATTGCCACCTTGGAGTGTTCGCAGTGTTTCAAAGACAAAATGTTTTCACCTACGGGCCTGAAGCAGTTCTGCGGCACCTGCTCCAAACAGGTATTGAGTTCCTTTGGGTGCTCATGAGATCTGCCAGCAGATTGAACACCCAAACCTGCACAAACCGAGTGCTGGACCCTCTAAGCTTCTTGCTGTCAGCCTGCAATGCGTTGCTGCTCCTTGGGGAGGACACAGCTGCATGCAAGGCAACTGAGTGCAGAGTAAACTGAAGGTCTGACTTCTGCACACTCCTCTTTCCAGCAGGCCAGCTTCAGTTCTGCCCGCTCAGCAGTGCCACCCCATTGCCTTTCCTTAGGTTCACTCCCACTACCGACGCAATACGCACAAGCCAACCAGGCTGCGCGTCCCAGAAGAATTTCGTCAGCGGAGCTCCCGGGGCAGCCAGCAAGTTCCCCGTGAGAAGATGGAGCTCTTTGCAGTGCTGTGCATTGAGACCAGCCATTACGTCTCTTTTGTGAAATACGGCCCCGAGAACGAGCACTGGATGTTCTTTGACAGCATGGCTGACAGGCATGGTGAGGTCATGGTTTCATGGTGTAATGGGTTGGGTTTGGACTTGGTGATCTTGGAGGTCTTGCAAGAGTAGAGTAGCCCCAGGCCAAGGAGATGTGAGAGTTGCTCCTCATGGTCTCATCCTCTGGCTCTGTTCAGACCAGGGACTTCTTATGTGGGCTGCAAGGACCACCTGCACTGTAGGTACTCATGGCTTGGGGCATGCTTTGGACTTGGACTTTTCTCCTTCTTTCTGGATTAGGTGGTGAGAGTGGCTTCAACATCCCCACCGTAACACTGTGCCCTGAAGTTGCCAAATACCTGGACTTGCCACTGGCCATGCTGGCCCTGGAGCAGCCCCGGGACATGGATGGAGTGGCCAAACGCCTCTTCTGTGATGCCTACATGTACATGTACCAGAGCAAGAAGATGGCACTGTACAAGTGACGCTGGCTTGTGTTGGTACTGCAGAGCAGCACAGTGTCAGAAATGCAAGCTTGGACTCGTTATCACTGAAAGCAGCTAAATCTAGTGCACTGAACTCGCACCTCTGCCTCTTCTTACCTCTTACAGCATCTGGTTTCGAGCTGTATGAGCCTCTCTGGGTTTGTAAATCCAGTGCCAGGTTTCATCCAGCAATAGTTTGTACTTCCTGCAGAGCTGTGCACAGAATTCTGTGCATTCTAATTCATTATTTCCAGCTTCCATTTATCCCATCTTCCTCCCTATGTGGTACTCTGTAGCTCTGCTCTACCTCAGAGTCCTGTCCAGCATCCTTTCCTTCTTCCAACACCGAGGACCAGCGTCTCTTAATGGAAACTTGAACCTTCAGGTTTGCAAAGGCCACTGGAATATCACAGCTCTGCCCCATGTAGCACTTCCCCATCTGGACTTGAAGAGTGAGAAAAGCACTGTGTAGTTGTGATGTCTCAGGCAAACAGTTTTTCTTGAGGTCTGTGATGTGATCCCACACCTAAAGCCAAGCCTCTGAACTGTCTTCACTTCCTTTATGCAGCAACTAACATCTTCAGCACTTTCACCCACCATCAACCTTGAGGTTAATTAGATACCTTGAGCTGCAGATACACTTTTAAAAATGGTTATTTTTGTAGGAACAAATCTAGGAAAATTACGGGGCAGGGGAGGAGAAGGTGGGCACGGGACTCCCAGTATGCTGTTATCTTCATCTTCTTGAGCAGTCTACAGGATAGGAGGTGTTGTAAACTCAATTCTAGCACGCGCTGTCCCATCCACCAAAGAGCAGGAGCAGAATTTCAAGGGCAGAAATTGAAGAATGAGCACTTTTGAGGGTTGTTTTTTTTTTTTTTTTTGACGTGACAGCAGGAAATATTAAGGTTAATGTGTGGGAGCAGGTATTCTTTAAGTTAAATAATGTACTCTCACAAATTGCGGGTTGTCTGCCATTAAGCACAGGCTGTCATGGCAGCAGGAAGCTGTTTTGGGATTCTGTGCTTTTGAGTTGTCTCACTCGAGAATACATCCAGGAGCCACAGTTCCCTTCCTATCCTGTTTTACTTTTTAACACAGGGTGCAGTAATTGCAGTGTGGTCCCATGAACCCATTGTGGCTTGGGCCGTGTAGTGGTTTGATTGGGATTGGGTTCTTTTTTTGCTTACAGAAGGGTCATGATGCTCAATGGGACCTCTGTATCTTGGCAGTTTGTATCAGCTTTCCACTTCATCCCTTACACCTGTGTGTGGTTGCTTCTAAGGGTGGATGGAGACTTCAAGGGATGGACGGAGTGTAATGAGCCCACTGATAAACATGCATTGTGTTGAGAACACTGCTGTCCAATTCAGCTCCCAAACGTTGCACTGAGGTCTCGGTGTTGAGTTGCACAGAGTTTTGAGCAGTTGGATTTGCTTTCAGTCCGGTTCCAGCCTTTTGGGTCTGGGATTTTCCTTTGCTGAGCAATTGGACCTCAAGAGAAGGTCAACCATGGCCCAGTTCTGGACCCCATGGTATGAGAAGGGACAGGTACAGACTGGATTTCGAGTCCAATAGAAGGCTGATAAGATGGTGTAGGACTTGGAGCATCTCCCTTGTGAGAGGATGAACACCTGGAGCAGAGGAGGCTCAGGGGATCCTGTGCGTGGCCATAAATCCCTTTAGGGTGCTGCAAAGTGGTGCCCAGCAGCAGTCCAAGAGAGACTGAAGTCAACTGGAACCCAGGAGCTCACTGAGCCCCTCAGGAAGCACTGCTGTGGCGGAATGTTGGTACCAGTGGCCCATGGTTGTAGAGTCTCCTAGAAGTTCTTCAACAATCCTACAGATATAATGCTGGAGAACCAGAAGTTGGACCAGCTGACATTGAGAGGTGCCTTCCAACCTCAACAGCCATTGGGTGAGCTAACGTTTATATAGGAGAGCCAGAGCAACCCATGCACAGTAGAGAAGAAAAACTTTCCCAGTCTTTTTGAGCCTTCGTGCACGCATCATGAATGCCTGGTACCAAAGCGGTGTGAAGACTCTCAGGGGTAGAAGAGATGGTGATAGATCTAACAATGGACCATCCCAAGGAACTTGCGAGCTGATTGCTGATTCCATTGGCTCTCCTCTATGGCCATGGAGAAGTGGTGATGGGATGGAGCCTACTGCTGTCTTATCTGTGTAATGTTAGTCTTTGTTTTCATGTAAGAACTCAAGGCAGTCTTTTCTTAGGAGTACTGTGGACAAAGTTTAATAACAAGAAGTGCTTTCTCCCCTCTGGAAGTCCTGAGATGCAGTGCCTTACAACCCCACAGGCCCAGTGCTGAGTGCCATCCTCTTGGCTGTTCAGTGGGACACAATCAGACTTTGTTGTAGTTTTTCTTTTTTCCATCGACAAGGGCTGCAAAGACCTAAAAATGGAGGAATCAAAAACACGCGCAAAAACAAACCAACCCACCACCATAAATACAACATCTCTTGACCAGACTGTTGCTGTGGTTGCAGGTCTTTTCAGTGTGGGGTTCAGTTTTTGGCTGTACAATTCCAAAGCTCAAGGAAAAAGATTTAATAGTAGCTCCCTATTACAAACCTGAACAGGATTAGAGAAGAACACGCGTTGCTCAGAAAGGCACATGATTTATTTATTCTTTGATGCTTTTTATCCATTCCATGCAACATTTCTGGATGATATTTGATAAAACACATTGCTGCTGGGACATGGGTACTCCCAATGACACTCCAAAGGCTTTGGTGCTAGCATTAGGCGTAGGATGCCACAAAATGGGGACGTGTGCTCCTGCTGAGTGATGGGTGACATCTGTCCTGTCACCACAGAAGGCACAGGGCTGGCAGGGCCACTGAGCTCAGTGAGGAAGAAGATGGTGTTGCTCCCACAGCAATGTGGTGGACATGGCTGGATGTGGCTCCCTTGTCCCCTCCCAGCTCTGTCTGCCCCATTCCCTTGTCCACAGCTTTGCAGTGAAGGGACCACAGGCAGCTCTTGAAGTCCCTGCACAGTCTTTGGAGCAGCAGAACCATCAGAACCATTCCAAATTAGTCACCTGGTCTTCCAAAGAGCAGAAGTGTTGGTCCCAGTGCTGGGGGTTGATCTGGGGGACCCCTCACTGGCTGGCTTGCTGCAGCTCTGCAAGGAGGAGATGCAGCTTCTCTGTCACGGCCACCTGGAACAGGTGCAGAAGGGGACAGTGAGGTCACTGTACATCTGTGGAGACAGGAAGTTTGGGATGGGACCAGGACTGTGCCTGGTAAGGGAGTAAATGTACCGGGTAGGGCTGGGGGTCGTGGAGCCGACGGTGCACAGAGCTGAGCAGGTTAAGGGATGCTTGTGCATGGCTCCGGACCTCCTGCAAGCTGGGCAGCTCCTCACACACCTGTGGGATGGAGTGGACACAGCTGCATGCAAGGCATTCTCACCCCATGTGCAGCATGGGCGGACCCACCACCACCTGACCCAAACCCACAATGGGGAGAGGGAAGGGCTGCCTCTGACCTGTCCATCTCTCAAGTACATGCGATGGAGGGGCTCCACAGCGCTTGGCCTGACCTTGGTGGCCTCTCCCCTCCTCCCCAGGACGTGGACCACCAGCTCCTGCCCCACACTGGGCGAGGGCTCATCCTCCAGGGCCATGAGGTCCATGAATGGATGACCTGTAGGGATGAAGAGTTAGGGGCCAGCAGGTGGCACTGATGGCAGGGTTATGGAGCAGGGAGAAGGCCAGTGGGACAGTTTTCTAACTTGGTGGAGCTCACCAGCAGCATCGAAGAGCCGATATATTGCCTTGATCCCTGGGATAGTCATCTTCTCCTCCTCCTCTGTGAACTTCAGGCACGGGGAGCCATTGACCTCCACCAGCTGTGGAAAAAGAAGTGATGGGGATGTACACCTCATTTGTTTCACATAAACACCATCCCTGGAGGTTTTCAAGAGTAGAAGTAGTATTTAGGGACATGGCTAGTGGACAAGGTGGTGATGATTCAGCAGCTGAACTCAATCTTAGAGGTCTTTTTCCAATCTTCTATGACTATTCCAGCTCACACTGGTGCCAGGGACCGTGCAGAGCTCTGCGTCTGATGCAAAATAACTGAGTAAATCATTAAAAAGAAAACAACCACAACCTCAAACCATCCCCAAGCCAAGTGAGGCAAAGCTGCTTCTCCTACCTTATAAACACAGCCCAGCGACGGCTGCAGGGGACATGTCACCAGGTTTGTCCCCACACCAACCATGTCAATCTCGCTCCCCTGGTGCAGCAGAGAAGACAAGGACCATCAATAGCTGTTTGTATTTTAGGCTCATGCTAAAACCAGAGCCACGCGGCAGGTCAGGGGCTGCTCTGCCCATAAATGCCTCCTGGTGTCCGTCTGTCCATCCCACCCACTCATTCCAGCTAGAAACTCTTTTCTGTTCCCACCCAGGAAAGTTTGAGTCACAGGAAAGGGACTGTCACAGTCATCCCTCCAATGCTCCAGCCCCAACTTCACCTCTCGGATGAAGTCTTCCACGTTCTGTTCACTGATGTCGTTGCTCACGGCGATGGGGATGCTCCCAAACCAGGGCACCTGGAAGCTGGAAAGGAAGGAGAAGAGCGGGAGAATGAGCAGGGAGGCAGTCCCAGGTTTTGGGGCTCAGAGAGCCAACGAGCACCCCATAGAGCAGCGAGGGCTCCCACTCTTAACAGCCAGAGATGCAGACACGCAAAGGTGTGGGTACCCGGGGCAGGGAAGCAGGGGATGCTCTCCGGATGTCTTGCAGGACTCACTGAGCACCGCAGGCTCGGAGCACCCTCCGAGTCTCCTTGGACTGTTGGATGAGGTCCCCGCTATCCAGGCGCACCCCAATGGCGCGGTACCCCAACTGGTGTAGGGCCAACGCTACAGCACAGAAATTGGGCAGACCACTCCTGACAAGGACAAGGAGAAGGATTAGCGCCCAGGTCCTCCATCAGGTGACAATGAAAGATGGGGACACAGCAAGAAGGGCCACCTCATGACGCAGTAGGTGTCCAGCAGCCCCTGGAAGTCCTGTGGAAAGGCGATGGCATAGGACACGAAGGCAGCCAGCTCTCCACGGTTGGGTTTGTCACTGGGGGTCCCCAGCAGCTCGCACACCCGCTGCAGCCATGACTCAGCCAAGGATGGGAGATCCACGGGTTCCCCACCCTCCAGCGGTGACAGGACCTGCTTGCGGACATCAGCAACAGCACTGAAGCAATCGCATTGGCTTCAGTGGGTGAAATAAGTTCCAATGAGCAGCTATGGGGACACCTAAGCCTACAGCCACATCTGAGATGTCCCATCCCCACGGTCACATCAGAAGCATCCTATCCCTGCCCCGTTTGTCAGCACTCACTCTGGGCTGCACCTCCTCCAGCGACCTGAAGGACATGATGAAGGAATGGGCGACGGTACCGCGCACTGGGATGCCATAGAGCTTCCCTGCCAGGACGTTGCTGGTGTAGTCAAAGCCTACAAGGAGGGATGAGAGGTGGCAACATGACCACGACACAGCACGGATATGTGAGGCAGCACTCACCTCCAATATAGGAATATTTAGAGGCAGAAAGTCCACCATCCGGACCCTGGGCACGACGTAGACCCAACTCCATCAGCTTCATCTCCGGGCCAGCGAGAAGGCGAAATCGAGCGGCGTTGGTGGCCACCAGGCTGGAAGGGACAAGTCACATTGGGAACAAAGGGGACTATCATTTGCTTGGGGACCACCACAAATCAGACACAGCCAAGATGCTGGGCCAAGAGTTGGCACAACATTGGGAATGACGAAGGGGACCATAGTTTGGAGAACAACTCCACTCGGACACAGGGACAACTGTCAGTCCAGTAGAGATAGACACATTCCCCTACAGAACCCCAAAAAAATTGTAGGGTTCCCTACCTGGCATAGCTGACCAAGCACAGCAAGGTGGTCTCCAGCAGCTGCACCACCAGCAGTGGTCCCTTCACCTGTAGGAGCGGGACCTGTGGGGACAGCACAGTGACATCCCCATGATCACACTCATGAGGGATGGGGACATGGGGATGCTTGGCCACGTGTCGCACCCTGGAGAAGACAACGGAGCCTTCAGGCACAGAGGTGACAGTCACCTCAGAGGCGTCCACAGTGCAGAGGTAATCAAAGAAGGCATCCTCCGTTGTGCTGGGCAGCACCGAGCGCAAATAGGCGATGTCTGCAGGGATATCAGCTCATGTCTCTGTCCCTTGTAGGGCATCATCCCTCCAAGGGACTCCCCCCAGCATCCTCCTGGTCCCTAAGCTCCTCTGGGGGAACCCCAAGTTCCACCAAGGGGTCTCCTGGTTTCTCTGAGGGATGTCCCTTTTCCCATCAGATCCCTCTAAGGGGCATCCTCGTATCCCCTACATCCCTTTGAGGACTCAGCTCCCTCCCAGAGAAGTCTTTGTGTCCCATAGATCTTCCCTAGGGATGTCCTTGTCCCTCTAAGGGATATTCCCATGATCTGTCTGAGGACTCAGATCCTTCTGATGGCAGATCTCTGTCACCCTACCCCAAGCTTCTATCCCTTAAGACATCAAGGGGCATTCTCACATCCCATAGGTCCTCCTGAGGGATGCCCCCATGTTGTCTAGCTCCCTTTGAGGACTCAGATCCCTGTAAGGAGTCAGTCCCCTGTCCCTCTAAAGGACATTGCCACGTCCCCATGATCCCTCTGAGGACTCCAGACCTTCTGAGGGATGTCCCTGCTCCCCCTCTAAGTCCTTCTGAGTTTCCTGATCTTCTAAGGACCATACCAAAGCCACCACCCCAGACCCCCGTCCCCCTGAGGCACACCCCTGTCTCCTCCCATATTCCTTTGAGGGATGTCCCTGTGTCCCCTCCATCCTCCTAAAAAGGCTCCAGATCCTCTGAAGGGATGTTTCCACATCACCTAGACTCCTTTGAGGACCGTGGGGTCCCCCTGAGGGATGCCCCTCTTCCCCCCCAAGTCCCCTTGAGGAGTTCCCTGTTCTTCTAAAGAACACACCAGTCACCACCCCAGACCCCTTTCCCTCAAGTCCCTCTGAGGCACACCCTTGTCGTCGTCGTCCCCCCCATATTCCTTTGAGGGAAGGAGCCTCCTAAGAAGGCTCCAGTTCCTCTGAAGGGGCGTCTCCACATAACTTTGACCCCTTTGAGGACTGCTGGGTCCCCCTGAGGGATGCCCCTCTTTCCCTCCAAGTCCCTTTGAGGAGCTCCCTGATCTTCTAAGGAACATACCAAAGCCACGACCCCAGAGCCCTGTCCCTCAAGCCCCCCCCCCCTATTCCTTTGAGGGATGTCCCTATGTCCCCTCCATCCTCCTAAGAAGGCTCCAGATCCTCTGACGGGACGTCTCCACATCACCTCTGGAGTACCACGAGGTCTCCCTGAGGGACGTCCCCATTCCCGCCACCCCTCAGGGACCCTCTGAGCGCCGCCCCAGCGCCCCACAGGTCTCCTCCGCGGGACGTGCCCCACCGACCCACCCGCGGCCGAGAAGCGGAGCGCCCCGAGGCTCCGCAGAGCCTGGCCCAGCCCCGCTCCCACAGCGAAGGCGGCACCGAAGGGCTCCCGGCGGAAGAAGAGCTCCGCGGCCGCGGGTTCCCGGTGCCGCCCCGTCCGCCACAGCGCGTACGCCATCGTCAGGTGGTACAGATCCGCCAACGGCGCCATCAGGGAACGGAGCGGGGCAGCATGGGAGCGGGGCGGGGACGCGGGGACGTGGGGACACCTGGTGGGCACGAGGGGTATGTGGCGGCCGGGAGTTGGGGGGGGAGGGGAACGACACGGAGCACTCGGTGGCTCGGAGGGGGACATTTCGGGATAGGGGAGCACTTGGTGGCTTTTGGGGGGCGGGGGCATTTGGGGGCACTCGGTGGGTGCATGGGGGATAGGGACTTGGGGTGGCTTGGGGCATAGTTGGATGGTTGGACTAGATGATCCTTCCAACCTAATGAATCTGAATACTTGGTGACGGACACAGGTGGAATTGGGGTCACAAGGGTGCTTTGATAGGGGAGTGGCACCTGGGGACACCAGGGCTCTTTGTTTAGGGGAGATATGGGTGGCACTTGGTGGTTTTTGGGGACAGGGACATAGGGGACACATGGCAGCTGAGGAGGGTGTGTGGTGGCTTGGGTGGGGGGGGGGGGGTACAGGAGATATTTGGGGTTAGAGTAGCACATGGTGGCTTTTGGGGGACAAGTATACATTTGGTGGTTGGGGGGAGAGGGGCAAAGGGTACATAATGGGGACATGGAAGGTTATAGGGGTTATCTTGTGACTCAGGGGGCTGGGGAGGGGGGCATAGGGGTATTTGGCTTATGGGGGTGCGTAGGGAGGACTTGGTGGCCTGGGGTGACAGGGGAGCAACTGGTGGCTTAGGGGGCACAAGGACACAGTGGTGGGCAGAAGGTGGCTGTGTAGGACTTGGACATGTGGGAGATGGGGCATTTGGTGTGCTGAGGAGGAAAGGAGGGACAGTGAGGGCAGATGGCAGTAGACATGGTACGCACCTGGGGCCACAGAGGCATTTAGGGGCTTAGGAGACACAAAGGGCACTTGGTGGCTTGAGGAGGGAATAGAGGGACACACAGGGGACAACTGGTGGTGCTTGGGGGCTTAGAGAGGACAGGAGCAAACTGGATCCTTGTTGGCTTGAGGGGAACAGGGACACAGGGCAGCTTGCAGGGACACGAGTGGGACCTGAGGACACTTGATAACTTGGGCAGACAGTACACAGGTGGCAAGGAGTAGCTTGGGGAGGTATACAGAGAACAGCTGGTAGCACTCTGTGTCTTAGGGGGTACAGTAGGGAGATTGTGCACACTGAGGGTAGAAGTGGACAAAGCACAGAGGCACACAGGGTACGGAAGAATGCAGGATACTGTGGATAGTAACACCAGGATGTAAGATAATGTCACAGGGCACTGCAGTTCCAGTTTTCTCGGCTAGGTGGAGTTGTCACTGCTGCAGCTCCCACTGGGTGGGTGGTGGCAGCTGGACCTTGGACGCTGGCACTGTGTCACCCCATGAACACCTACAGTTAGAAATGTCACCTCCCCTTTTCATAGGCCTGACACAGTACAGGCCTGGTTCCTCACAAAGCAAAGGACCTGAAAAGTGACCTGCTAAGGGTATCACAAGCAGCAACCTGGAAACAAAAGTATCATCATCTTGTTTGTCCTCTTGATAAAAGAAAGGACCTTGACAAGATAGAGGTATTTCCCAACGTATCACTGGGGGAAGTTGCACTTCACAGAGAGAGAGTCACCATCCAATCTGCACTCCTTGATCTTTTATTAGTTACAGTATCAGAGAGGTTAGGTTTGCTTCTAGATCTTGTTGAAAGCAGCAATGTCAACACTTTGCACCTGCAACACAGCAAGAGCAGCAGCAAGAGGTCACCAAGGCGTTTTCAGGACATTCACAGTGAGGGAATTCCTCAAAGCATGCACTAGTTCTGCTCAAAACAGACTGATAATTGCACAGGTCTTAGCCAAACTGCCCAGCTGTGCTAAGAGCCACCCTCAAGGTTCATAACAGGACAACAGCATGCTACTGACTGCATCCATCTTTAGGTAATCCCCTTAGGTCTTTCTACCCTCCATTTCCATGGCAGTGGAGGCAGAATGGGGAAGGAGGCACCTCCAGCCTTAATCACCAGCGTTAAACTCATGCATTCCCACCCCGGTGCTGCCTAGGTTGAGTGTAAAAGCAGGAGCTGCCCCAAGTGGGTGGGTAAAGCCTGCAAAACATCGTTACGAAGCTCAAGAAAAACACTTACATAGTCCTCGAACTTGGTGATCTCCTCCTCCAGGATGTCTGTCCCGACTTTGTCGTCCTCCACTACACACTGGATTTGGAGTTTCTTAATGCCATAACCTACTGGGACCAGCTTAGAGGCTCCCCATACGAGCCCATCCATTTGGACGGAGCGCACACACTCCTCCATCTTCGCCATGTCAGTCTCATCATCCCACTGCAAGGGCAGGGAGAAGGAATTTAATGAGAGGCCACATAAGAATGTGAGAAGTCACATAACTCTAGGAGTCAGAGGGGACTCCTTAGGATCATCACACGCAACCCCTCTGCTAACAGATTCTTCCTCCACACCCTTCAGATATGAGATGGATGCTTTTTGCATCAACAAATCTGCTTTGGAACAGCACTAAGGCTGGCGATCCCACCTGCAATATCTCACTCCGAACTCGTTTGGAAATGCGCAGGTCAAACCTTCAACTCAGATACGCAAGTGAGACGATTCGCAGCCTCAACTAAGGAGCTCTCCCACTTCACCTACTCACCGGTTTCACGTCCAGAAGGATGGAAGATTTGGCAATAAGACCTGGTTTCTTGGCCTTCTTCTCGGCATACTGACGCAGTCTCTCCTCCCGCACTTTGGCGGCCTCTTGATCTTCCTCTTCGTCATCGCTGCCAAAAAGGTTGATGTCATTATCGTCATCATCATCGTTCTCTGCAGGAGCTGGCTCAGCTTTCTTGGCAGGTGAAGCGGACGGCAGCTCTACTTTCTTGGAGGGAACACTGAATGGTTCCACTTTCTTCGCGAGGGCGACGTGCATTCGAGTTTGCAAGAAGGAAAACATGAGAGAAGAGTTCACACAGCTAAAGACAGTAAGCACAGCCCACGGGATGTGAAGAATCAGCCAACAGCCATCAACACAGCACACTGGACCAGAGGGAGCTTTGAATTTACCCATCACAACAACCCACAGAGTAAAAACAGTCAAAAGCTGGTCCTTCTCCTAAGGGCTCAGTGATTGAGAATATCTAGAATGTGAGCAGAAGAGCAGCTGAGAACCTGGCCTTACACAACAGCCTTACTGCTTGATCCAAGGCCTCGATTTATCCAGAGGAGACCTTACACTGCCCTGAAAATTCTTGAGACGAACAGTCTCTTTCCACTCGCATGGAAAACAAACTATTTTCCAGGATGCTGTAGATCTAGAGGTTCACAAGCAGATTCCTACCAAAGGATTTACTGAAATGTATTTTCTCCCTCAACAAAATAAGCAACACACGCTCACGTGCATCTAGGAGTGCCTAACTTCAGGCACTAGCAACTGAGCACCATTCTCAAGCATCAGCTTCCTTGCTTGTCTTCAGGTATAACATTTCTTTCTGCACACACAGGTATGGGAAAGATAAGGCAGCTGCCAAAACTGTTGAACTGTTGGAAAAGCTGCACCAATCTCATCCTAACTATGAGGACCTCCCCATCCTCGGCACCCAGACAGACCCTGGAAGCGACCTGGCACTTTGTGACTTAACTGAGACTCACCTGGGTTGGTGGAACAGGTGAGGGTTGGTGGGAGGTGGATTTTTCCAGAGCATTCAGGCGACTTTCCAGCTTGAAGATGGCTTTCTGGAGATCCGCAACAACTGCAAGAAGGAGGGGGAGAAACTTTGTTTGTAGACTCTGCATCAGCTCTCAACTCAGGGCAAACTACCCCACCCAGATTGCTTGTATGATAGAAAATTCTCCTATTTACCACTGTGAAGGTTTTGATTTTCTGCCTCCAGGTGAGAGATTCTGGAAAGAAGTTCATTTTGGTCACCGGGCCCAGAAGAACTTGTGCTTGCACTCTGCAACAAGGAAAAGGGAAATGAAACAAATCTGTTCACCCACTCCCAAGCTCAGTGGTTCAGTGAAACAAAGCAGCATCAAGCTTTTGGGGAGGAAAATATAAGAACTAAGCTAAGAACACAGACATTTTATCTGAAAGCTTTAAAGAAAATATGCTAGCTCTACATAATGAAGCATGAAACACAAAGAAGTTTCATCTGGCAATGATGAGCAAAGGATGAAAGCATTCCTTGCAGCCCCAGACCACCACTAAACAACATAAAACGTTCTGAAAGTTGCTGAGTCCCTTTCTCCTGGGCAGCTGTCTCCTCTTACAGATGAGCTGAGGCACAGAGCACAGAAATGACCTGCTAACATCACACAGCAAAGTCACTGCGAAAGCTGCAAAGAGATCACAGCATTTCTACACTCCCACCTTCCCCAGTTCAGCCTTAAGTTCCTCTCAAAGCAACTTACACTCACTTTAGCACACCCTGAGGGAGCAATTATTCCAATTCAGCTTCGAAAGTATTCAGTTTAGCAGTAAAAAGGGCTTATCTGAAACTTTAGATTGGCATATAAGAAAAAAAGAAAATGCAGTCCTTCATGCTTTAAGTGCCATTAATAACTGAATACAACAGTGAAGACTTATGTTCTTTCAAGTGCACTCTGCATATAATAATGTTGTTCTCAGACACGGTTGAGAAGCAGTTAAGATGTAGAGAGAGTAATATGGAGAAATGGAAAGCAGGTCTGGAAGTTTAAGAGCCCTGGCACAGCAGGGCTCTCTCACAAGATGCACAGAGCAGTGAGAGATGCTCTAAGCAGGAACGTCAGAGAACTTCCTCCACCCACCCCAGGGCAAAACCACCACGAAATCCATCTTTGTAGGCAATCAAGTCTCTGGAATGGAAGTGCAGATCTGCAGCTCCTGAACGCCCTGCTAGTAAGACCCCGTTGGGTGAACTACAACCACGTGCCAAAGGATAAATGCTCCCCATTGAAAAGGAGCAGAAGTTGGCCCACGTCTGCACTGCAGCCTCCTGTTGTATCACACAACCAGCTCCATTCATGCACAGAGGACTTACAGTTGAGCGGCCTGACTGCCTCTTTTGACGGGCAGGAGCTTCTTTACTACGTGGAACTGTCTTCTGCTGGAAAGGGCAAAAAGTTTGGGGGATATCTGGTTCAACAAAGAAGATAGAAAAGCATTTCGCTCATGCCGGAGGAGTGCAGGAAGCAGATCCGCATGCTGACAAGGTGGTCAAACAATGGTCACACCAACTGCACACCAAACAAAGCCTGCATGGAAACAGCCTTCCATGAGCTCTGCCATCTTCATGCAGTGCCTGCAGGAAGTCACACAGCAGAGTGGCAGAGCTGGAGAGTACAGCACCTGCCATCTCTCCACCTTTGAGGTCGTAATGCATGCATTACTGCAGCACACACCGCAGTCTCAGCTAACTCTGTCCGTGCACGGTGTAATACCCTGCAAACAGAAACACATGTGAAGCTCCAAGACTCCTAGCAGGTCTCCAATTACTGCTGATGACCTTCTCTTAAGAGAGGAGAAAGGTAACAACACCATTCCACACCCAACAACTCCACGGTGTTGAGTTTTTACCACTCAACGAGAAGACTGAAATCTGCCAGGAGTCACACCCCTCCCCACCCCAAAAAAGCACTTCCACTCACGATCAACACACATCCAGGAGCTGTCACCCGCAAGGAGGGATGCAGAACTTCTGCCCCCAACATCAGCTTGTTGATTCAGCACA
The DNA here is from genome assembly GCA_023055505.1 of Callipepla californica brunnescens. Taxonomy (NCBI): domain Eukaryota; kingdom Metazoa; phylum Chordata; class Aves; order Galliformes; family Odontophoridae; genus Callipepla; species Callipepla californica. Next base: position 277,886 of record JALIRH010000002.1, on the reverse strand, counting down.
GCAATGCAGCTTTTGGCAGTGTGAAGCTCTCATCACGTTTCTGAGACAAACACCAAAGCATTTAAGCAGGCTTACTAAGAAAGGACGTAGCTACAGCTCGCAATAAGAGGGCTTTGAAACCAGATTCTGTGACAACACTGATCCAAGATCCCAATTCTGGAAGGTGGACGTGTCCCATTTATATAAGCTAAGAAAAGCATCCCACAGGAACCTGTGGGCTTCCCCCCTGAGCTGGGGATGCTGTAAGCTGTTAAGAGATGTGGTTGCCAGCATAAGCTGCAGATTACCTACAGTGCTTTTTCCTATGCACAACCAGGAGTTCATCCTTCTCCTAAACTCAACTGTGCCAAAAGGAAGTTCAACTCATTTGTGGATTATATCAAGGACAGAGATCCAAAAGCCCAAAGGTGGGGAGTTCCAGAGCATCACTTCAGCTACTTCTCGTACGTTATCTCATGGCTGCAGCTCCTAACATTTTCCAGGCCCTCTCTGAAGTTTGACTCTAAAACCAACTTTAGCAGTCAGAGATGAGAACAGTAATGAAGGAGAAAAGCTGGCAAAGGTCACACTTCTCCATTAGCAGCTGAAAGACAAATTTATGTCTGGACTTGAACAGCTCGGAGCTCTTCCTCTACTAACAGAGGCAGATGGAAAGCTGGCACTTCCCTCCAAGGAGGATCTGGAGTTATCAGCCCTTCTCCTTAACGTATAAACCAGCTGTAAAAGCTGTGTACTGTACTTCACAAACTATGTTCCAGACAGGTTAACACGTAGGTTCCCCAGTCTCAGTTGACAAAGCACTCACTGCTCCATCTAAAAAACAAACCTATTTTTTCTTGCATGCAGAGGTGCACGCACCTCTCTCCTTCACGTCAGCCTGCCTGAGCTTGGGAAACACAGCAGGTGTTTGTTCCCACAGCATACACCAAACTGAAGAAATAAATCATATCTGAGGACTACAAGAGGCTTTCACTTGCATTATGCCATCAAGGTGGATCCTGGTTGGTTTCTGAACATGACCCCAGGTACTTCTGCAAAATCAGAGGTGCGTGCACAGCTGAAACAAACCCAAGAGCCAGACAAATACAGGAGGCTTTGTAACAGAACAAACTGGGGCAGAGATGAACTTCAGAATCCCACACCAGTACCCGTTTATTACAGCCCCATGGGTTACAGAAGTGGGAGCTCAGCCACCAGCTGCTGCTGGACTTGCTGATGATGCTGGACAAGTCATTCCTTTCTGTGCCTCATGACCCCATCTGTAAGATCTCTCACCACCTGAGGTCTCAACGCCATCAGCTGCAGCACACATTGAAAACTTGGCCTGGGAAAGCATTAGTGATGAAGCAGATATCAGCCGGAGTGATTGCTGAAAGCAGGGAGGACCATGCAAAGCAGGTTGAAAGGTATGTGCAAACAAATGTTTCTAGCATCAGTTTTGTGCTCTCCTTCAGGAAGGACAAAAGCAGTACCCAAACCCTTCCAGTGCTCCACCACACACTGCAGAACATCAAACTCCAGGCTTGCTCTACGGGATGCCTGTCCAGGATTAAATATAACCCTTCAGAAACTGAAGTTCTAAAAAAGAAAAACACACTGATGGTTCAGGCTGATTTCTCAACTGCTCAGTCTTTCTAACCCACACATGGAAACAGAAGACCCTGTGGCTTACTGCTTTACACCCCAGGGCCAGGATATGGCCACGTGTTGGTAAACTTAACTCTGTGGGATGGTCAGAATAAGGCACAATCTGTAAAATGGGATCAAGACCACTGCCATACACTCAGCTTTTCCAAAAAGAAACAGAGCAGTTTTTGGACTCCTGTCAGGGTTTATATTTTCAGCACTGTTCCGGGTGTTCTCCTGGCCCTCCCTATGACAGGACTTGATAACCCAAGCTGAAACACTTCTCACTAAGCAGGAGGCACAGGTCAGGACAAGAAAATCATCAGGCTAAGCTCAGTCTCTGGCAAACCACAGGCCATTCTCTAAAATGAGAACGCACCTGCAGGGCAGACTAGCAGCACTGCCAGGTCATTTGTATTTAGGTTTCCTGACCCCACTCACCACATCCAGGCTCTGCTCCCGCAGGCTGCAGGCTTGGGAGGAAAGAGATGTTAGATCCTGCTCCGCTTGAGAAGGTCTTAAACATTTTACTTGCAAAATGTTTCCTAGCCTTGGTGGAGAGGGAATGGGGGTTCTCTTCCCCACCTATTTACCCTCCTGAAATCCAAGCCACAAGCCTTAAATGAGGGCACATAATTTCTACTGAGTGCCCAAATGGAGTATTATTTTCCCCACTTCCCTGAGCTGTTGTCAGAAATCAGCATTTATAAAGCTTCCAAGCATTTCTTTCCTCTTTTAACAAGATGCCCCAACTTCCCAATGATTCCAGCACCGCCTTCAGAACCACCAAATCCAACTACAGTAAAGCTCACCCTTTCCCAGCAGCCTTGCTATCAAATACACCCCCACTGCTCCTGCATCCAAGTTCCCAGTGCAGCACTTGGATCACTCACACGAGCAGTTGCAGAAGCTGCCTTTGTAACATCAAGCTCCACAGGAACAGCGAGATCACCATGGGAAAAAGCAGTGAGTCCAAGTCTTTTGTATTCACCCCAAATACACAGCTTCTTACTGCCTGTGTGAAGGAGGAACACAAAATGCTCCCCTTGAGAAGCGCTCAGCTGCCTGTCACATTTAGAAGCAACTCCCACAAGGGAGTTATGAGGCCGAATCAAACCAGATGGATAACCTCAGATGGAAGTAGGCAGAGGTCACCAATCAGGACACGTGTTGCGTTCTACCCTTCCTGATTTTACTCTTCACCCGTAAATTGAAAAGTGGATTGGTTTTAAGCTACCAGCTTCCTGCTGGAAAAAAAAGAATGACAACAGAGCTGCCTCTATCAGCACAAAAACACCTCCAAAAATCTGAATGCTCACGGGATGGTCCAGACTTGGAGCTCACAGCCAGACTGAACTCTCTACATGCGGCAGATGGAAGACACCATTTTTTTGCACATACCCTAAACTGAAAGCAAAACAAGAAAGGGAAGGTGGCAGTTCAGTGTACCCTAAGGGAGACCAATTCCACCGGCAGCTCAGTGCTTTGCTGCCCAGCGTGGCAGTTTTAACAGTGAAGTGTTAAGCGCTGTGAGAACAAACTCTTAACACCCACCAGGAGAAGAAGTCAAGAAATGCAGTTGGAAGAATTTCTGTCCCAAATCCGGTCAGTTTTAAGAGCACTACAAGGCCAGCAAGCAGCATGCACTCCGATAGCAACGTTGCTCCTGGTCAGACGGTGCTGTGCTGGTGGTATACACAGCGCTGCACACCTCACTCATCTCCTCTGACTTAAAAATAAGAAGCCACACCATCTACGAAGTGGTCACTGCAGGGTTCTGGGAGATGCACCACAGCTAAAAATGGTTGCAGGTAGCCAGCTGGTGAGAGCTCGGGTACTCACTCCGGCCAGCGATTTCTGGATATTCTCCCTGGCTCTGGCAATGTCGCGGAGGATCGTGCTGGCTCCGTTCTCCTGCAAACAGTGCAGAAAGAACCAAGATTTTCTTTTAAAAAAAATTTAAAAAAATAAAAAATAGGAGGCATGGGAAATTGGTCAGGGAGGTTTAAAAGGCAAAAAAATAAAAAGGGTAAATACAGGGGAGAGTTCTTTCTAACGATTTAGGAAGTGTTTGCTCAATTAGCTGCAAGGAGGATTGGTTCTTCATCAAGCAGCACACATCAGACACTCGTGTCCAACACAACAGACCACGTGTCCAGAAATCACCCAGTTCAGGGCTTCCCAAATTCTGTTCTTACCCCTGCACGGTTTGCAGGCAGGGGGCTGGAGTCACCTCTGTGCTCCTTAGAGATCTACCATCAGGCAGCCCTTCTTTTTTTCTTTAATATCTACCTGAAGGAAACGAAAATGCAAACTAAAGCTTTTCATCCAGCAAGGAATATCCCAGGGGACAGCCACACACTGTGGTTTTTTTTCCCCCTTATTTTCCTGCTGACTCAATGGGGAGGATTCCCCTCTTGAACCATTGACTCCTCATCTCTCCCAGACCCCATGAGCAAGATCTGCAATGTGAAACTGCCTACTAAACTCGGTCATACAGCCCAGACATGCACCAGCCTGAACATACTCAGGTGGATAACCACTTGGAGGCTGCAGACTGGTTTTAAGGACCACAGACCTTTTTCCTTAGCATAGAAGTAGGTGCAAGAACACTACAGCATCTCCATCAGAGCCTTCAGACAACCTCTTGGAGGCAAAATTTTCTCATGTGGCACAAAAAAAACCCTGTTTTCTTCCCCCTCTCCTCCTCACCCCCACTAAATCTCTTTAATATGTGCTTCAGGTGGTTACCTACAGCTTCTAATTTTTATGTAAGTATCCCCCGATGCTGTGCCACCACTATCCTAGCAGAGGCACCAGGAACAGACAGAGCATGTCTACAAGTTACTACTGAAGCAAGAAGCTTCCCCTAGAAAACCTGCAGGACAGCCACGTGAATTGCTAAGCAGCTTTCCACATCACCAACTAAGTGCATAAGCAGTTAACAGCTTTCTACATTGCAGGAAGAGGTTATAATAGCTCTGTGCTTTAAAAGGCAATCGTTTGGGACTAAGAATTGTGTGAACTGTTTCAGCTCAGGTGTGTTGCAGCAGCACCATGCTCCCATTCCACCTGCTCCCCCCCCCAGCTCAGTGCTGGGACACAGTTTTCCTGCATCACACTGCAGGGGGTACAAAGAGAGGAACGTTAATTCCTGGTGAATTTGGAGTCATGGCACCTTCACAGAATCAGAAGGTCAGAAAAGGCCTCTGAGATTATCTAGTCCAGCCCTCCTTTAAACATCAAGCATTACATATATCCAATATAAGCCTTGCCAAGAAAAAAGCTCCAAAACCACAGCAAAACAACAGCTTCACAAGGGCACCTGATCTCCCAAGCACACTGCTTGTGCTGGACAAGCTCTGGTGCACAAACAATAGACAAAGACAAAACGGGGCAGGCTTAGTGAGCCACTCACACTTGCAAAAAGCAACGTCCCGAGTGGAAATAAAGCAGAAGAACACACCCAGGTGGATAGTGTCCTTCTGCATTACAAGGCTCCAGCAGGCCTCAGAGCACGTTACCTGCTGGCGTGAAGAGCTGCTGGCTGGCCCGTTCACCTGCTGCTCGTAGAACCTTCTCTCAGCATCGTCGTACTTGAACTTGTCAAACCAGATCTTCTCACTCGCAAGGTACTCAACTGCCATGTTTCTGCAGAGGGAGGAAAAGGAACGAAGTGAGGTTTCTAGGAGAATTTCGGGTGAGCAGCTGTCTACCCCCATGGAGCTGTGGCTGCAGCTTTCTGCTGAGTTGGTTCCCCCCTCTGGTGGGAAGCTTAAAGTAAACAGGATCCTATTAAAAAAAGCAGGGCAGGCTAACGAGCCTCCCATCTGCCTGACCCGTATTAAGCAGAAGGACACTGGGAAGGCACAGTAAATCAGCTGATCTGCACCACCTTCCAACACAGAGCTTCTCAAAGAGGGTTTTCGAGATCACATCCAACACACACTGCAATCCACCACTAAGAAAGATGTCCTGTGCACGAGGCAGATAGGGGATAACACTCTTAATGCTGAAACCAAAGACAGGAGAACCAAGCCACAACTCCGTCAGGCAACTCGTGATCCTACAGGTCACAAACTACAACAAATCTCAGCTCTCCTTGAACAAGGCTCTGAACACTTGGCAGCCTTAGTGCACGCTTTCCAGCCGGCACCTACAACAAGCAGCTCTTCCTGACCAACCACATCCAAGCACCAAATAGGCTGGAATCCAGCTACCTTGCAGATCAAGTGGTTTAATAAACCACTAAGGCAACTTTTCCCTCCCCCTTTGAAGGGGTTTCCCCATTTCCCATCCCACAAACAACCCAAGAGCAGCCTCTCCCTGCAGCACAACACACGCTCAGTCCCACAGACACAAAGGATGTTCGTCTTCTACACGTGCAAACTCCTCCAGCTCAATCCTGACCCAATTTCCACGTCTAATATCCCCCCCCAATAAACTTCTCCTACTTCTTTTCTGGTGCAGGTATGCTCGAACCCTCAGCAGCTGGCTGGGATTTTACAGCCACAGGTTGTGGCATCCCCACACTCTCTTTTGCTCTGGACATTTTCAGAGCTTCAGCCGCGTAGTAGCGCGACTCAGCGCTGTCGTAGGTCATCTTGTTGAGCCACACATGCTCACTGTCCTCATGCAGGAAGAAGGAGGTGGGTGGAGGATGCTGAGAGCCGTTGCTTTGCTCCACGTGCTCAGTGCCTTCTTGATTCCCAACGCTGGGGCTCTTCCCAACATCCTGGTGGATCTCGGAGGCCTGGGGGGAGCCTGGTGGGTGACTATCGACCATGTTCTCATAGAAGCTTTTCTCAGCACCGTCGTAGAGGGGTTTTTCCAACCACACCTCTGACACGAGAGCTTGCAAGCTGGAAGCCTGAGGTTTACCGTTGACTGTTGGCTCTGAAGAGCAGGGCGAGCTGCTAACGAGGGAAGTGGAATTAATGACATCAGGAGCTAAGCTCGGTGTAGCAGGCGTGGGCAGGGCTGTCACATAGCCTTCATCCGGCGTTCCCAGCCTGACATTCCCACCATCTGAGCACACAGAAGGGATGGTGAGGACGTTTGGAGGAACAAAGAACTGAGACCTTTCAAGGAACACCTTCTCAGCCTTATCAAAGTCAAACTTGTTGACCCAGACACCCTGAACGATGTGGTGACACGCACTCAGGCTGCCGTGGGAGCAGGACAGGGCTGCTGGAAGCATCCACGGCTTGGGAGCATCTTGGACAGCCTCCGACTCAGGCAGCTCAACCTCTGCTGCCTCCTGGTATTGACAATCCACTAATTTTTTCCTATACAAGTTCTCAGCGTGATCATACAAAGGCTTGTCGAACCACACGCTGTCAGCTATCAAACCACTCAAAACAGAGTCAAGCTTGGAGACCATATTTTTGGGTTTGGGAGAACGCTTCCTCTTCCTCTGTTTCTTGCCATTTTTGCCTCTCTTCAGGTCTCCCTTGAATTCACCTTCAGCAGAGTCATCATTGCAGACCCCATTGACAGCCTCCAGCTCCGGGCACTCCTCTGGGGCTACGGTGGCCAACATTGCTTCTCTTTCATAATGCACTCTCTCCGCTTCATCGTACTTGTGCTTGTCTACCCACACCTTTTCTGTGGGGCAGGAAGGCTTCCTCGTCCTCATCTTCCAAAGAGTGGCAGCATTAAGAGATAAGCACAACAATGTAGTAGCAACAAGACTCAATCAAGCGAGCGCATGCATTAAGTTTCAGTACTTTAAGTTCTGTAAGCGTCAAAAGCCATAATTATTCACCTTAAAGAGCCCAAGCATTCAGTCAGATTCCTTTTAAATATGAAACCGTAGCTGGAGGAGATTAAACCGCCTTCATTTTTTCATGACAGTAGGTTAGCCCTCAGTTACCCATTAGGTACGGTCAACAGGGCACTGATTTGGGAAAAGATGTGCTTAAAGAAAAAAGGATGCCCTAATTGTTGAGTACCTTTAGAGGTCATTTCTTACACCGATTTGTGTTCTGCTCCTGGAAAGCCAGCAGAGGGAGCTGACAGCACAATTGTGGTTCAGAATCTCCAGGAGCCAGCAGTGAAAAGCAACCAAGAACTGGAGATCGTGATCTAATCTTACCCCAAAAAACTGAAGTGTTAAAAAACAAAAAACAACCCACGGTATGTGCTTTGTGCTTTCCTCCTCTCAGCATAATTTACCAGGGGAAGAAATATGACGTTTTAAACAGCAAAACACCGCAGTGTTATATTTAAATCTCCCTTAAAAGGATCTTTACACGAGCTCCAATTTAAATGCAATTCTCAGAGGGCAGCATCTGGCAGAGCAACGCCCACATTTCATTTGGCACAGGAGAAAAGGATTCAAAGATGGAAATTAAAAGAGCATTTTGCAGGAAGTGCTGTGCAAAAATGGCTCCACAGTGCACACGATCTGAAATCGCGTCCATTCAGCTCTGGTGCACAAACTGATGAGCACAAAACCCACGATTGAAACCACACAGCTAGGACATGAAGCTAAAGCATGAAGGCAAAACATTTGGGTTTTTCTTGCTGCTTACTAAGGACTCCCAAAAAGAATAAGGGCTCTGCTCTGATCCACATTTACTCAGGTCATCCCAGGGACAAGAAAACAACACGGGCCATGAGTGAATAAAGCAGTCAAGAACCCTTATTGGGAACACCTCCGTAACCCAAAGCAGGTGTTATCACCATCCAAAGCCATAATAATCCAGTAGAAACCTGAAAGCTGTGCAATAATCTGTCTAGAAAACCACTGGTAAAGCGTCAGGCCTGTGTCTTTACACCCCATTTCCCAGAAGTGCCGAACCACGGGACAGCTGCAGAGTACTTACTTCTTTAGTTCCTGTGACAGCAATAAGGAAAAAAAATCAGAAGTTTAGAGAAACGGCCAAGTTTGAAAGATTAAACAAAGACACAGCCAACAGCCAATTAACTCCCCCCTAGTACACAGCCTACTTCATTAAACTTACAGCTGATTAACTCTCCAGAGCAGTGCATCCTTACCAAGACAGCCAGTACTTTTTAGTTTTAAATAATGAATAAAGGACAAAACCCACACTCACAATGAAGTTCGCAAACAAATAAGAACGGGGAAAGCATCATTTCTGCTCTGCACCCACCAGTTCTTCCACTGAAAAGGCAGATACAAAGGCTTTAACACACAACAGTGGCTTTAACAACACAAACCACCGCATCTGCTGGTGCAGACCTCTGCTCCAGATCATTAATTCTGGATCAGAGCACCTCCAGCTCTCCCAGCATGCGTATTTGCAGACGTACAGGTTCACCAGGCACAAGCTCGCAGCCCTGTTTCAGTGTAACGAAGACTGAATGGAGAACACGTGTCCTGAATAAGCCCACGATGTCTGTGGGCCAAGAATTGATTCCTGCATGCCTCTGTGGAGCAAAATGGGCAGACTTCAACCAGCAACAGCTCTGCACAACCTATCAGGTGTTTCAAACGCCACAATGCTAATGCTGTTACTAATACTTAATGCCAAGCAACCAAACGCTCTCAAGTAACTCAGCTCAGTGCTCAGCTGTCCTATAAGGTAATAAAGAAGAGCTTCCTGAAACCTGTAAGACAACTTTTTAGCTTTATCTGCTGCCTCAGAGCTTTGGTTCTGGTATTTGTTGTAGCAATTCCTGGGTATTTTAATGCATGCAAGGCTTCCATTCCTGCAGAATAACACCTAAAGTTACTGTTGCTCTGTAAATCCAACGTAAACTGTGGACTTAAGCTATTTGGCCGCATTATCCCCTGAAATCTAGCTACTTTTTCAGAATTCCAGAAGACCAAAGCACACGATGCAATAGTTCAGTCCATTCCTGAATGGGAACTGTTGAATCACAGCCTCAACCACTGCTTGATCACCTGAGGAGAGCACTGAGTCAACCACAGGAGCAAAAGTGAAGGTAAATCACCCGTGTGACCAGAAGGGCTGGAGAATGACTCCACCTCTCCTAGACCCCATTTAAGGGCTGAAACGCACTGGGGGAAGGATCTCTTTCTGGAGATCACTCCTTTGGAGTTTCCTACCATGAGCCTAGGACACGGGTGAGCATTTTCCTGTATTTTGATTGCCTCCTTCTATCACAATAATCTCTCTAACTATACCATCCGTAAAATATCTCTGCTACAATACTATTTGGCATTATCCATTCTGTTAACCATATAATTTTATTGGTTAATAGAAGCCATTCATTCTCCTCTGTCCAGGAGGACACTACACTTCTCTTATGAGGAGAGCCTGTAAAATAAATGTATCAACCTTCTCCTCCAGAGTTGGGTTATAAAGATGCTAACAGCAGCTTCCCAGATACAGCTTGCAGTAGATCCTACACAATTCCATACAGTGGAGCTGAACTGTCATTATAATCTCAGCTGACCTGCCAGATGCCATCAACACACAGCAACAAGGCAGTGCCACAGCTGAACACAGCCACACTGAAGCTGTTAAAGCGTTTCCCCCAGTATAGAAAAGTCTCCTTAGATGAGCTCAAGCAGTACATCTCATCCAACTCTGGTTTCTGGAGGGGAGTGACAGCTGCTTTCTGCAAGTCATAAGTAAGAGAGTAAGATTACAGATGGTTTAGTTTCCTGGCAAACAGAGATGGCATTGGAAAGAAGTGTCAGGTGGCAGCAGGAGGACAGGGACTCAGTGTAGCTCGTAGGACACTCTGTGCTCCCCAGGGAGCAAGAGCTATAGGAAAAACTCCAAGGACCATACAGGAACACAATGATTTCTGCAGGCTGCCTAGTATTGATGTTTTGCTGCTTTAAACCATTGAATTGGCTCTGTCCTGAGCAGCACAAAGCAGCTGGACACAGTCAGGAGAGGAACCACACCCATCAGATCACTGTGCTACCAGCAGTAGCTCCACACCATCTTTCACCCAGGGAAACAACAGTGATAACCCAACTCTATCACCTGAAGCCTCAACACCACTGACTGACAAGAAAAACACAACCAAGGGCACGGGAAATCAGTGGCAGGGAGAGGCAGAAGTGGTCACCTTCACACAGAACAGCAAATTGAAAGCAAGCAGAATAGGAAAAAAAGCATACCTGCAAGGTCAGGGAGAAAGAGGGCACACCTGAAAAAGGAGAGGAAAGAATTACAGCCATCCAGCTCACAGCAAAGGCACTTTTCTCCTCCACAGAGGACTTCAGATTAGAATCAAATCCGAAACATCAGTGGTTTAGATGTGAAAGAAACAGATCTCCATGGGTTTTAGTGGGGCAGAAGGAAGGTGTGACACACAGCAGCAGCCTCAGCAGCTCACGTTATCTCTGCAATGCTCTGCAAGCCCCAAGAGAGGACGTCAGCAGCCTCAGCCCTGTTCTGCTGCCAAAAACAGAGCTCTGGAATGGGCACCTCCTGAGTCAGCTAACATGGAAAGAAAAAAGGAGCAATAAGGCATTAAAAAGGTTGGAGAGGCTACACACAGCAGCACAGGGAGAGGGTAAAGTGGGATGAGATGATGCCAGGTGTTGGAAAGGGTGAAGGGGTGCAGGCAGAGCCCAAACACAGCAGAGCTGAATGCAGAGCACAACCCGTGCCAAGCTCTGCCCATTAATGGGGTGTAGATGATGGAGGAATTCAACACTGCAGGACTTCCAGCTCCACACCAAGCATGGGTAAGGCGAAAGCCTGCACAGATCCAAGAGATAAGCCACAGGTAATGGAGTGCTCTCACATCCTAAAACCTCTGACCCTACAAAGGTGGGAGAAGCCTCAAGTCCCCCTTCCTTAAACCTAACAACGGAGACAAAAATAACAGGCAACAAAAATCTCCCCACGTCCTTCTGGGTGATGAGCAAGCCTTAGAGATAACCAAGAACACTATAAATGACATAAAGCTTCCTCACATCCTCTTTTCTGGGCAGATGTGGGGATGCAAGCGACCTAAAGCTTCCTTGCATCCACTCTTTTTTTTTCTGGGGGGGATGTGAAGCTATGAATGACCTAAAGCCCACCCTATCTTTCTTTTTATGGGGATGGGGTGGGTATAAACGACCTAAAGCTCCCCACATCCTTTTTATGAGGTTGTGAGGGGTATAAATGACCTACAGCCCCCCACACCCTCCTTTTTATGGGGTCGGGAGGGGCATAAATGACCCAAAGCTCCCCACATCCTCCCTTTTGTGGGGTTGTGAGGGGTATAAACAACCTACAGCCCCCCACATCCAACTTTTGGGGGGAATGAGGTAGGTATAAATGACCCACAGCCCCCCATATCCCCCTCTTTGGGGTGGGAGGGTATAAACGATTTTCCCACCCCCCAAAGCCCTCCAAAGAGATAGGAGAAGCCTTAAGTCCCCCTTCCTTAACCCTGGGGCAAGGAAAGGGGGACCTAAAAGACAACACACCCTCAAGACTGGGGTACATAAGGGGAAAAGGGACCTCAGAGACCGGAGGGGGGGGGGGGGGGGGGGGGGGAAATGGGGACACACATTACTCCTTACGCTTTTGGGCCCCTAAAGCCCAGGTAGGGAAGCTCTCCCCGCCCTTGGCCCTACATCTTTCTTCCCTCCAGACGGAGGGACGACGGGGAGAGCCCTCAGACGTGAGGAGAAACCTGAGGGAACGGCACTTACCGGCAGCGCTGTGCCCGCCCCACACGCGGCACCGCTCCCCTCAGCCTCCGCGGGGTAAAAAGGAGAGCGGCGCTCCGCGCGCGGGGTATTGTGGGGGCGGAGCGAACCACTCGCGGCGGCAGCGGGGGGGGGATAAAAAATTACACCGCGCGCGTTTTGCAGTTGAAAGGCGGAGAAAGAGGATCGCGCCTTATTCTGCTGACTTAAACAGCGGCGCGGAGAGCGTAGGGTGGGAGAAAAGGGAGGAAGGAGGTGGGAAAAGGAAGGGTGAAAAAGGAGATTTCCTTCCCCCCCTTGTTTAGAGAGTGGTACACTCCACGCGCATAGGGAGTGCAGGGGGAGAGTCCAACTTCGCGGGAGGGAGGGGGGGGGGGGGAGAACGGAGCGGTCTAAGCTTGGGGGGGGGGGGGGAGGAGGAGAGGGGTTTGCGCATGCGCTTTGCGCTCCGCCCCGCCCTTCCCGGCCGCCTCCGGGGGTCGGAGCGGAGACAAAGGGCGGCTCCGCCCCTCCCCCCCCCCCCGCCCCGCCCCGCTTATAACGCGCACCGCTAAAAAACAAAAACACCCCCAAAAACAACAACGTAATAGTAATCCCCGCACCGCATGGCTGCCCCATGGCTGGGGAGGAAGAGGAGGTGGGTGGGGGAGCGGCTGGCATGGCGGGAGGGCGGCAGGGTGGCGGTACTGGTGCTGGTGGCGGTGGCCGGAGCTCCAATGGTGGTGGCACTTCCAATGGTGGTGGCACTTCCAGTGGTGGTGGCACCTCCTGTAATGGCGGTGGTGGTGGCACTTCCAAGGGCAGAGGCACCTCCAGTGGTGGTGGTGGTGGTGGTGGCACCTCCAACGGCGGTGGCATCTCCAATGGTGGCGGTGTTGGGGTGTCCATGAAGATGGCGTTCCGTCGAGCGTACTCCATCAAGGACAAGCTGCACGCCATTGAGCGGGTAAAGAAAGGAGAACGGCAAGCTTCGGTGTGCCGGGCTTTTGGGGTGCCGGGGGGAACCCTACGGGGTTGGCTGAAGGATGAAGCCAAGCTGCGTTGGTTCCTAGAACAGTTGGGAGGAGAAGTGGGCACCCAACGCAAGAAGATGCGGTTGGCCAACGAAGAGGAGATTGACCGCGCCGTCTATGCGTGGTTCCTTGCACTCCGGCAGCACGGTGTGCCGCTCTCTGGGCCTCTCATCCAAGCTCAAGCAGAAGCCTTTGCCCGTCAGATCTACGGCCCCGAGTGTACCTTCAAGGCAAGTCATGGTTGGTTCTGGCGTTGGCAGAAACGTCACGGCATCTCCAGTCAACGCATCTATGGCGAAGGTGCTCTACATGCTGAACCTGAACGCGCTTCCATTGCCCATCCCAACCTTCCGCCAACATCGGGTTCTGACACGGGGGGTTACGGCGATGAACAGATCTACAATGCCAACGTCACTGGGCTCTACTGGAAGCTGCTCCCCGGGCGGACAGCTCCTCGCCAACGCGTCACCGTGCTCTTGGCTGCTAACTTGACTGGTACCCACAAACTGAAGCCGTTGGTGGTTGGAGGTCTTCGTGATCCCCCCAGCCTCTGTCATCACAACCAGGAGAAATTCCCCGCTGGGTATCGTTACAGTCCTGAAGCCAGGTTGGGGCCGGCTCTTCTCCGGGTTTGGTTTTTTGAGGATTTTGTGCCGTGTGTCAAACGTTACCTACGTCGGAGCTGCCTCCAGCAGAAGGCTGTACTGCTTCTCACCTCCCCACCATCGTCTGGTGGTCGCCATGAGGATCTCCCCCATCTTCAGACTCCCGATGGCTCCATCCGTGCTCTTTTCCTCTCCAAAAGCCCAACTGGGAGCAGTTCCACTGGAGGAGGCAGCCGAATCCCAGCACCGTTGGAACAAGGGGTAGTGTCAGCCTTCAAGCAGCTCTACAAGCGGGAACTGCTGCGCTTGGCCATCAGCGCTGGTGGCCCTGTGGATTTTGCACGTTCCTTCCTCCTCAAAGACATGCTTTATTTGGCTGGCCTCTCTTGGGACCTCATCTCTCCCAATGCCATTGAGAAATGTTGGTTGTTGGGACTGCGTGCAGCTTTTGAGCCCCAGCCTGGGGAGGAAGAGCGAGGTGGAGGAGGAGATTGTGTAACTGGAGAGGAAGGCAATGGAGATGGCAAAGTTTTCAGTGATTTGACCCAGCTGGCTGCGCTGGCCTACAAACGTTTGGCTCCTGAGGAGGTGGCCAACTGGCTGCACTTGGATGATATGGCCCCAGGGACAGGGGAAGATGATGAGGACGCAATGGAGGAAAGTCCTGGAGAGTGCAAAGAGAAAGAGGAAGGAGCTGGTGGAAGGGGTAATGGTGCTGAAGAAGAGGGATCCCCTTTGATGCCCACAGCCCACGAAGCCATCAGAGGTCTGGAGACAGCGTTGCGTTGGTTAGAGGGCCAGGACCCCCGGCGAGTGGGCCCACTGAAACTGGTGCAGCTCCGCTCCCTCATCAGCATGGCCCAGAGGCTGCACCATGGCAGCAGCCCCGATCCCTAGGGCAAGGTGGTCGGTCACCCATTGGCTACCGAGCACCTTGCATCCTTGGGACACCTATGGGGCTCTTGGGATGCCTAAGGGGCTGGGGACTCCCATGGGTCTTGAGACACAAATTGGGTTGGGGATGCCCTGCTGGGGCTGGGGGCACCGATGGGGCTCAGGACGCTCTAATTGTCCCATGGGGCTTGGACACTCATAGGGCTGCAGACACCCATGTAACTTGGGGCATCCAAGGGAATAAGGACACATACTGATTGTCCCATGGGGGCTTGGAACATCCATGGGGTTAGGGACACCCTGTTTGTCCTATGGGATTATCAGTGGAGGTCCCAGCAATGGGGACTCAGCAATATAGAGCTCATGGGATTGTTTATTTGTGTGTGACACCCTCTATCCCTTGCAAAACTGAGGGTTGTTCCTTGCCCTTAATGTATTTGGGAGGTGCTATTTTGTAGTCCCGGGATGGTCTCTGGGTGATGGGATGGGTACGCTCTGCCAACCCTGTAGGGAAATGGAGGCATACTGTACACTGGGGCAAGCTGCTGCATTTGTATTTCCTGGGATGCTTTCCTAAAGGGGTTGGTGGTACCCTTCCTGCTGCCAAAGTGTCTTCCTCCCAAAACAGGGAGATATGAAATAAGCAGCTCTCTTCTCAACCTGACTTTGCTAAAATTTGAGCTTAATTATTGTAAGAAAGGGGGAAAAAAAAATCACTAGAGCTAATTTGTGGGGTGGGTGTTTCTACTTGTCTTTGTCTCCTAACTTGAGTTTATGAAGATTAAATGGATTTTTATTCCTGCTCTGAGGCCGTCTTTTGTAAATGGTCCCTCAGAGCCACTGCAGTGTAGGGTTTGGATTTGGGGTGGTCCTGTGTGGAGCTGGGGGTTGGACTGCATGATCCTTGTGGGTCTCTTCCAACTTGGGATATTCCATGGTTCTATGGCTCATCCCAACTCTTCACTCCAAAACTACATTCCCATCCCCATCTTGGTGCCATACCAGATGGACCCATAGGTTCCTTCAACCTTAACCACTCTGTGATGCTGTGACCTCCATCCCACCCATCACAGTGGCACCAACCCCACTGCTGTCACCCCCACACAGATGCATCCCACTGAACAGAGACAACAGAAGGAACCAGAAAAAGCCAAACTTGCCACCACACTGCCCACCTTTATTAGGTCCCTCTCCATGGTGGCCACACACTTCAGCATCTCCCACCTCTGGTCACGATCTCCCAGAAGGCTCAAGGACCCTTTAGGTCTTTGGTTTGGGGTCACCATGGTTCAGTCTGGTGGCACCAGGCTTCAGGTTGATGTCACCAGGTTTTGGTCTCGTGGCTTGAGTTTGGGATCACCAGGCTTTGATTGTGTGGCACCAGGCTTTGGTTTAGGGTCGCCATACTTCAGTCTGGTGTCACCAGGCTTCGGTTTGCTGGCCAACATGATTTGATTTGGTGTCACCATGCTTGAATCTGGGATTACTGAGCTCCAAATTGGGGTCACCAACCTTCAGTATGGGATCACCATGCTTCAGTTTGTTATCATCCATGTTTACGGTCACCAGGCTTCGGTTCGGTTGCTTCAGTTTGGTGGCACCATGCTTTGGATTGGTGGCTCCCATCTGGGGTCAACAGCCTTCAGTTTGGTGGCACTGAGCTTTGGTTTGGTGGCACCATGGTTTGATTTGGTGGTACCAAGAGCTATGGTCTCCACAACCACAGGATGAGATGGGATGTCCGTTAATCCTCCCCCATTTCACACGCCCGCTCAGTGGCTGCTTGCACTGCGTTCATGACGGTGGCCCTCAATGCTCCCTTCTCCAGTTGGTACAACCCATGGATGGTGGTCCCCCCGGGTGTGCAGACATCCCCACGCAGCTTTGCTGGGTGCTCTCCGGTCTCCAGCAGCATCTTTGCTGCACCCTGGGGATTTAAGGGGACAAGAGGTTGCCACAAACCCTTTTTTTTTTGCTCAGGAATCAACAGCATCATCTCATCTATGGATGATCACCATGTCCTTACCCTGATCTATGAGATAAGGACCCCGGGGAAGAGACAGCAATGTTCCTGTGGTGCTCTATAGCACTTGATCGCCCAAATAGGACAACCCTCTCCCTGTGTCCCCACATTGTTCTATAAGGGAGGAACACCAGAGTTGGGGTTGGACAAGGGTATCCTCATGTAGGCCTATGGGACAGGGACCCCAAGGGGTGGAGTCAGGGATGTGTCTATACTATAAGGAAGGGGTACTCAAGGCTGGGGATAGGGCTGTCCCCACATCCCGGTAACTGCTCCATAAGAATGACCCCATGGACTCACCAGCAGTGTCTGGGCTGCGATCCTACTGGCCAGGCCCACTGGCATCCCCATCTTCACAGCCCCCTCAGCCATGGCTTCAGCGAACAGATATACCTATGGGGGGGGGAGGAAAAACAGTGGGGAGAAGAGGGGACCCCAAAAACTGAGCACCCTGATGCGGTGAATGGCACTTACGTAGGCAACGCCACTGCCACTGAGCCCGGTGTGGATGTTGATGTAGGGCTCAGGGACCTCCTCACACAGTCCACATGGGGACAGCAGGGACTGGAGCAGTGCTGCATCCCCATCTCCAACCCCAGTGCCACGGGAGAACACAGCAGCTCCAACTTGCAGCACGCAGGGCAGGTTGGGCATCAGGCGCAGCACCTTCGTCCCCGCAGGGAGGAGCTGGGGGAAAATAGGGTCAGGAGGGGGTGATGGGGGTCAGCTGGGGCTGGTGGGGTGGGGGATTGGGAAGCAGAGGAGGAAGAAGAGCAGGAAGGAGAAGAGAAGACAAGAGGAATAGAAGTGCACCCACCCGCTGCAGCTTCTGCAGGGTGATACCAGCCACCAGTGAGATGAGGAGGTGCTGGGGGGTGACAGCAGGACGCAGCTCCTGCAGCACTGTGGGCAGCACATGGGGCTTGGTGGCCAGGAACACCACCGTGCTCTCCTGCAGCACCTCCAGGTTGCAGTGTGTGGTGTGACAGCCCCACTCCTGCACAAGGGCAGGGGACAGGGTCACAACACCGTGTCACAGCCCCATATCACAACGTCATGTCCCAGTCCCAGGTTCCAACCCCATGTCCCAGTCTTGCATCCCAACCCCAGTGTCCCAACCCTGGATCCCAATCCAGTGTCCCAGTCCCAGGTTCCAACCCCATGTCCCAGTCTTGCATCCCAACTCCAGTGTCCCAACCCCACATTCCAATCTCATGCCCCAATCTCCAGTCCTGACCCCACATCCTGACCCCGTGTCCCAACCCCAACCCAATGTCTCAGCCCTATGCCCCAACCCCACGTCTCAATCCCATGTTCTAGCCCCACGTTCCAGCCCCAAATTTCCAGGCTGTATCCCAACCCCATGTCCCAAACCCACATCTCAACCCCATTGTCCTGACCCCAATGTCCCCACCCCATGTCCCAGCTCAACATCTCATCCCCACTGTCCCATTCTAATTGTTCCAATCCTGATGTCCCAACCCAATGTTCCCTTCCAAGGGACACCTGGGGACATTCCATCCTGATGTCCCTCAGAGGTGACCCCAAATTCCGCCTCCCATTGGGGTTGTCACTCTTCCCCATGCCACTCACCCGCCACACCGCCAGGTTGCGGTCCGAGGGAGCACTGACGACGATATTGCTGGCAGGGACTTTCCCTTGGGGACATAAGGGACAGGGATGAGTGGATGGGGCAGCACACGGGACGCCCCAAAACCAGTAGGATAATTGTCCCCAGCCCTGTTAACATGGGGGACATGGAGCAACGGGGATTGGGACACGCCATGGGGACAGCTGTGGGGACACCAATGAAAGTGACCCTACATGGTGAGGGCATCTCTTGGGTTAGCACTATAGGGAGGGTCATCACCACGTCCCCAAGCAGCTCTATGGGACAAGGGACATCCAAGGAAGGTCAGCCCTGTCCTCATGTCCTCACATTGTTCTATAGGAGAGAGAAATCGAAGTTGATCAGAGGTGTCCTTGTCTCCACAACCAAAGTAGGACAGACCTATCCCCATGTCCTCACGCTCCTCTATAGGACGGGGACATCTCAAAGGGGACAGCCCTGTCCCCACGTCCCAACGTAAGGAAAGGAAACCAGAGGTGGCACTGGACACAACTGTCCCCATGCTGTCCCAAGACAGGACATCCCAAAGGGGAAAGACGTGTCCCCTCGTCCTCACATCGATCTAAGACCTTCCCCTGTGTCCCCACAGCGATCTCTAGGGGAGGGACACCGGAGCTGGACAGAGGTGTCTCCATACTGCCATACGGAACAGGCTCATCCCAGAGAGGACAGCCCTGTCCTCACGTCCCTGCACTGACCTATAGGAAACAGTCACCGAACTTGGAGCTGGACACAGCTCTCCCCACTTTGCTCTATTCAAAGGGACCCCACACAGCTCTATGGGGGCAGGGACACCTAGAGTGGAGCACCGGGCTGTCCCACACTGCTCTATAGGGCAGGACACCAGACCTGGAGCTTTCCCAGTGCCGTTCCACGCGTCCCCCGCCCTCCCAAGGCTCTGTCCCCCCATACCTGCCCGCAGCAGTCCCCGGCCGAGTCCCCCCGCCATCCTCCCGGCGCCCACGAACCCCACGCGCAGCTCCTGCTCCTCCATGGCCCCCCACGTCACGCCCCCTCGCTCCTCCCCGCCTTCCCATTGGTCAGTCGAGCCACACCCCCGCGCGGCGATTGGAGGGCGCGGGAAGGGGGCGTGGCCAGGGTGGCCACGCAGCTTCCGGGTGGCTCCACGTGGTTTGGGGACTGCGTCCGGGGTGGGGACACTGAATGGGGGATGGGGGGGCGGGGGGGGGGGGGGACGTAGGGACCCCCTCCTATTTTGGGGACGAGTCAGGGGGAAGTTCCTAACCCCATTCAGATCAGAGGGTATCTACGCAGCTTTTACGGCCTGGAATTAATTAATGAATTAATTAATTACTATGGAAGGGGTACTCTTGAGTTTGGGGGGGGGGGGGGGGGAAGGTCGCTTCTCAACCTTTTTTTGGGTGCCCCCTCCACTCTTTTTTGATTCCCATAGGGCAGTCCCTCCGTGACCTTGTGCAGTGGTGGCCTGACGGTTATGGAACAGCCACTCTTAATACTTGGGGTCATGACGGATATCTCCTCCGTAGGTTTCCCATGGTCCCCTTCTTGCTCTAATGGCATCCTGAGACCCCAATAGCGATGGCTGTCTCCTTCATAGGTCCCTGCTGTCCCCATGCCGGGGGCTCACCGGGACAGGGCAGTGGTTTCGGTCCCTCCAGGAGACGCTTTGTCCCATCGGTGGCTATGGTTCAGTCCCCACGCAGCTGCATTTCCCCACTCACCAAAATCAACACCCCACACTCCTCTGTGATTCGTGTGCTGCAGCAACAGCCTCGATCAGCATCTTTATTACAACCTAATTATACGTAATTAGTAGTGTAGTCCATTACAGGAGCTGCCAGCCCATGCCCCAGGGATGATTGTGATCAATGCAACTGTAGTGTCTGCTGCTGCTGCCCTATTTGGGATCCCTCTGGGGGCAGCAGCACCTTTGGGACCCCCCAATCTGCCTCCCAAAGCCCTCAGTGGGGTCTGCACCCTACAGCAGGTAGGAAGGGAGTGTTACCTGAGCAGGGTCTTTTCTACATAAGATGCTACTTGATGATTTTTCACTATTTTTTCCCCCCTCTCCTTGCTCATCCCTCAAGCGTACCCAGGATCCCGGCACCCATTTGCTTTGGAAACATCACTGTCAGCTCCCAACCCCCATCCTCTGCCCCAGCAAAGGACAACCCTGAGTTAAAGAGGACGCGTGTGCACCGCTCCATCACTTCCTAGCACTGGCGTAGTTGGTGCTGAACCAGGTGCAGGTCTCTTTCACAGCTGGGAACGGAGAGATGCCATCAGTAGGGTTTGAGATGGGGAGCACAGGGGGACGGACGTGCAGCGGTGTGCCCCCTTCTCACCTTGTCTGAAGGGTGTGAACTGGAAGTCAGGGAGGTAGCGCCTGAGCTTGGCATTGCTGGCTGTCTTCTTGAACTGCCCATCTGCCTTCGTTGTGTCAAACTGGGGTGGGAGGGATTAAGGGAAATGGCAAAGCACAGAGGCTGGGGTGTGGTGAGGCTGAGCCCCACATCCTGGCAATAGGATGAGAGGTAATGACCTCAAGCTGCGCCAGGTTTGGGTGGAGTATTAGGAAAGCGTGGTCAAACATGTCCTGATGTTGGACTCAATGATCTTAGAGGTCTTTTTCAACCTTGAGGATTCTATGAGCGAGCACGGTGGGGAGGGGTTAATGGTTGGACTGGATGATCTGGAAGGTCTTTTCCAATCTGCCCTATGCTAAAGGATACAACGAGCTCTCCCCTGAAGTCCATGGCCTCCACGATTGCCTCTGCAGCCTCTCTGATGGAGACTTCATCTTCTTCTCCCACTGTGGAGATGGTGATGAGTTGAGGCCATTCTTTCCCCTTTCCCTCTTCCTCTCGGAATTCTGTCCTTACCTGACAAAATGATGGGCTCCACCTCCTCGTATTCCCGCAGAACCCAAACGAAGAGCCGGGCCAGATCCTACAGAGGAGCAGATGGCTCTTGGAGGACCCCAGGCCCTGAGGATCGACGCTGCCCAGGACAACCCAGGAGGACTCAGCCTGCGCTGAGCTCCCCCAGCTCCTTCTGTCCCCACTCAAGTGCTCCCCAAGGCCACACATACCAAAGAGTAGATGAACTGTCTTCGGGGTTTGCCTGTGCCCCATACGGTCAGAGCAGAGCCATTCTCTACGGCAAAAACAGAGAGAGCATTCATAAACAACCCTACTACCAGGAAGAAAAAAAAAAAAAAAACCCAAACCATAACATGCCCTATCACACTCACGTTTGGCCAGGTACACCTTATGGATGAGCCCTGGTAGCACGTGGCCATCCTCAATGTTGAAATTGTCGTGTGGCCCAAAGACGTTGGTGGGGATGACGGCGGTGAAGCGGCAGCCATGCTGCTCGAAGTAACCCCTGAGTGACAACATGGGCTGTGTGAGTCCCTCCCCACTCAAACTATGATTCTTTGAGCTGTAGTGCCACCCCCTGTCCAGCACAGAGCAACCCATATTGTGTTCCCAACTTGGCATGGCACCTCTGGTTTCCAAGGCTGGGTGTCTCCCCATCCCCATTGAGATGCTGTCAGCCCTGGAGTTTCCCTCTGGCCCAATAATTCTGGGATGCTCAGAGCCCTCTTGCACCAGTAGGGTTCTCCCACGGCTCTCACACCTGTTCTGGACATCGATCATCCTCTTAGCATAGGAGTAGCCGAAATTGGAGCTGTGTGGTGGCCCATTGTGGATCTGGGGACAAGAGACACAATGTGAATTCAGCAGGGACCACGAGGAGTAACTCAATGCAAGATTTTGGACACGAGGAGGGGGTGTGGTTTGAACATCTTGGAGAAGTTTAAGCTTATGCTTTGCCCACGGATGGGCTGGATAAAGGATGGAGACCAGACAGGCCATACCAGGACCCAGCTGTGTCCCTGCAAATGGGAACAGAGATGCTCACCATGGTTTCATCAATGGGGTATGTTGTCTTGTCCGGGAAGATGCAGGTGGAGAGGCAGGAGACCACCTTCTGTACCCCACACTCATATGCAGAATGCAGGACATTGTCGTTGATGTGGATGTTTCTTCTCTGGGGACACACAGACATTTGTCAGCATCATTCACAAACAGGTGGAGGAACCACCAAACCATGAGTGGTAACTCATTAATGACTGTAGAAACAAGAGCAAGCTCGGGGAGGGCAGGGTTCTGCAGGACCCAACTGCCAGGTGCTCACCCAGAAATCCAGATTGCAGCGGATGTTTTTGAAGAGGCCCCCAACCATGGCAGCCAGATGGATGACATGGGTGGGTTTATGCTTCTCAAAGAGGGCTTTGGTCTCTGCAGCACTCCTAAAGGGAGAAAGTCATGGTGTTCACTGGATGAGTGTCCAAAGTTTTGGCTTGCCTGGGTTGTATTAAGTGAACAGGAATTGCTTTGGGACCACATATAAAACACGCCATTCTGTGGCTCTATGTTCTTTAAGACCCCTTCCATCTAAACCAGTCTATGGTTCTGTGATCTTTAAGGACCCTCCTAACCCAGCCATCCTATGATGCTACGATTTAAGGGTCCCTCCAATCCAAGCCATAGAATCATTTAAGTTGGAAAAGATCTCCAAGATTATCAAGTCCAACCACCTTCCCACCCCACCATGCCCACCAAACTATGTCCCCAAGTGCCACATCTACCCCTTTTCCTTGAAGACCTCCAGAGACAGCAACCCTACCACCTCTCTGGGCATAGAACCATCCTCTGTTTTTAGGATCCTGAATGTCCAATCTAACACAACAATTCTACGATCTTTAACGATCCGTCCACTCCAAGCCATTCTGGGATTCTGTGATCTTTAGGATCCCTTCCACCCCAACCCATTCTATTACTGCACTGTGGGGCAAAAGGTTGTTGGGGTTCTCCAAGACTCACGTCAAGTCAGCATCTCTGGAGGACACGAAGACCCACTCCTCATCTGGCCGCCCCTCACCGTTGGCCACCACCTCCTGGATGGCTCTGCCCACCAAACCAGTGCCTCCAGTCACCAGGATACGTTTGGGCTTTGCTCCCTGAGCTTCCGTCATGACCAGAGCCCTGTGCTGCTGGAAGAGGGGGGGAATAAGGCAACACCACCTGTGGGGTGGGGGGCACCCATAGAACCCCCCCCAACCCTGGCAGGAGAACCAAACTGATGGGATTACGTTTTCAGGGTTGAAGCTGTTTCTGCAAAAGCAAAGGAAGGGAAAAGGAAAGAGGCGTGCCTGCCAGCGATGGCCCCCAGGCAGTAAAACTCTCCTCCTCTGCAGCTGCTAATTAACGAAACCTGTCTGGTGCTGCCACGTGGCCGGCACAGCCTCCCGGAAATGGCCGCGGAAAATACGTCTGTCCCCTGCACCCCAAAACAGGTACAGCCCTCTGCACCCCGATCCCAAGTCAGCACCTCCACATCCTCCTGTGTACCCCCCCCCCCCACACACACACACTCCCCCCAATGTTATGTCATCACCCTCACACCTCCTCCCTGTGCACCCCGATCCCAGTGCCGCACACCCCAAATCTACCGTCAGCACCCCCAACACCCTCTTGCAACTCCAATCCCGTGGCTGTACCCCGATCCTAGAGCTGCACACCCCAAATCCCACGTCAACGCCCCACATTCCCCTGCAGCCCCAATCCCAGAGCTGCACAACCTCAAATCCCCTGTCGGTACCCCCACACCCTCCTGTATCCCCAACCCTCTTGTTGCCCCCCCCCCCCCCAGTTCCCAAATGCCCGCAGACCCCCAGCAGCTCCCCTGTTCCCTGTCAGAGCGTCCCACCTCGGGCCTCACCCCCACAATGAGGTTTTCCCCTCCCTCCTCTCCGCCCCCATCCCGACCCCTACATCACCCCCGTGGGGACCCCTCTCCCACCTCCCTGCAGGATGGGGGGGGGGGGGTGCTCTCTGCTCCCAGTCAAATCACACTTTGAGAGGGGTACCCCCACTTGTGCTCCCCCCACCCCCACGTGGGGCGGGGGGGGGGGGGTCCCACCTCACCCCTATATCTCCATCCCATGTCGGAGCCCCCCCCCCCATATGGGGTCTCCCTCTGTCCGCACCTTTCGCTTCGGGTTCCGCTGCAGCCGCGCTTCCTGCAGCTTCACTCCCCTCCCCTCCCACCCCCCTCCGCCCCGCACCGTCACCACCGCCGCTCGGATCCTCGGGAAATGCAGTCCGGCACCGAACGTGCACACGTACGCTTGCAGCTGGCTGCAAACACGCCTGGATATGCACAGGCACATGTGCACCCCGAGTTCCCATCCTGCTGCAGGGAAAGGGGTGCGTAGGATCCATCCCCCCTCCTCCCTAACGCTCAGCTCTGCAGAAGGGATTTCGATGGGCGAAGGCTTAACCACCTTTAATGCGCTTACTGAGGAGATTACAGACCAGCAGAGCTCTGTGGTGGGTGGGGAGGAGGTTTCAAAGCCCCTCCAGCTGTGGGATTTCTGCTGAGCAAAGGCGCCGCGCTCCATTAATTAAAATGCTGAAGAATGGGACTAAGGGAAACCCAGCGAAGAATCTCCTCCCAAGGAGATGTGGTCTCATTGTGGAGGGATAATAAGATCTCACGGTTTTTAAGTCCTTTTCTCCCTCTTCCTTTCCAGTGCCTGAGACCTGGAAGAGGAACGTGCTCTTTTCTTGTTGGAAATAACAGAGGAAAAGCAGTTTAACCCCTTCCTGAGGGCTGTTTCGTCCCCAGCACATCAAAGGATGCCACCTTGTGTTGGTTGTCACATGTCCAGCCATGTCACATCCATCCCCTTTTCCCAGCTGGGTGAGTCCCAGCATGCCACAGAGCCATAGAATCATAGGTTGGAAAAGAACTCCAAGGTCACCAACCCCAACCCATCCCCACCAAACCACGACCCACATCTGCGCATGCCCCACAAGCAGGGCTATAGGTTCCTGCATGCTCACTCCATAGGATGAGCCTGCAGGTTGGACCCTCGTGCCCTCCATGGATGGGCATTTTGGGGTGAAGACCTCCAAGATCACCAAGTCCAACCCCAACCCATCCACACCATGCTCACTAATTGTGTCCCCAAGGGCCACACCTCCACGTTTCCTGAACACTTCCAGGGATGGTGACTCCACCACCTCCCTGGACAGCCTGTCCCAATGCCTGATTGCTCTTTCAAAGAGTAAATTTTTCCTAATATCCAACTCGAACCTCCCCTCTTCCCAAGACATATCCCATGGGGGCACCCGTTTCACAGGTGGAGCCTACAAGGAGATGCTGAGGGCTGAAGCTGCCTCTCCATGCAAGAAAATCCTTTGTTTGCCCTGCAGACATCGTCCCATCTTTCATCCTCCACCAGACGCCAAGAAAACAACTCATTTTGGTGTTTCCTGCATGTCCCCTCTACCTGCCTCAGCCCAAGGCGCGGGGATGAATTGCAGCTGCAATCAAATTAGCCAAGCCAGGGAAATGCATAAAAGCTGAGGAAGATTTTTCCAGGGGCCAGTGGGAGGAGAACAGCTTTCTGCTGGGAACGTTGGAGCATAATCCTGGATAATTCATGTTTCTCCTGAGGAATTGCCACACTCAGCTGAAGCCAGAGCCCTGATCACGCCGCCGTCCTGAATAACAGTGGTGCTGGGTTTAAAGATGCTAATTACAGAGCCAATTACCCAAGTAATGTTGGGGCATGAAGGAAAATCACAAGGAGAGTTGTAAATGTGCAGTGACCGCAGAGGATGGGGCAGACTTGTGGCTCTGAAAATTTGTCTTTTTACATAATCTAGCAAGATCTGTCAAGCTAAGAATGAAAGAATGGAGAAGAAGGTCCTTATGTTGAGATGCCTCCTGTGTGGCACAAAACAGATCTTGTATCAGGCAAGGCAGAACCTGGGTGACTTTGTCAAAGCTAGAGAACTGCTGCGTCATCTCTGCAAGGAAGCTTCCTTCTGGGTGACCTATTTCTCTCCAACTGCCTGGTTGTCTCCAGCCCTGGTCTTTCCTCCTGGGAAAGTGGATACAGGCTGCTCAAATGCATCCTGTCCTGGAATGGAAACTAGTTTGCAATGTTGATTCAAGGAACCAGTGTGAAAGCGAGCACAAAATGAGTCAAGGACAACAACTGTGGTTTTTCCTAGAAATTGGAGGATTCTCTGCATAGGAAATAGGAGACAGTTGCAATCCAACTGGAAATTTTCTGGACTTGGGTTGAGAAAGGAATAAACCTGATGCAAACTCATGGGACGGGAAAATTTTGTTATGCAATGTCTTCGTTGTCGTCACTTCACATTTGGTTCTTCAGTCCTCTTGAAGGAGAGAGGCAAGGGAAAAACCATGCTTGCCCACCATGGTCACGCTTGGTCACCATGGCTGCTTTATGACAGTTGTGGAATTCTGGGGTGGCTGAGAGTCACAATGGGATCAGACACTGGGTGTGGGGCCAACCACACCCCAACCTGTAGCTTGGGAGGCTGAAGGTGGACCTCCTCCAGCAGGTCCCTCCTGTTGTGTGCCTGCCGTGGGTTCACCTAAGGATGAGGCATGAAGGAGGCAGACGGGTTGAGCAAGAGGGCAGCCGAAGTGTCATGGTCTCCGGATTCCATGGGGTTGCTGTTTGAGGACGGATGTGAGAGAAGCATGTGGTGGTCCATCCACACTTCCAGGAGCAACGGTGGTCTGGGCGGTGGAGGACAGTGTGGCTTTGAGCTCTTCCCGAGTGCTTTCCAAACTTGTCTGAGCTGAGTGTAACCAAACTGAGAGGCTCTGGAGCAAGTTGAGGCTCAGACATCCTCTGACATCCCGGAGGGCCCAGCTGCTCAGGCACGTCGCAGGGCTGCAGGGAGGTGAGGTCTGCGCCATTCCAGTCCAGGGGCTGATGCTCAGTTGGCTGAACTCCAAAGGCATGCAACCCTCTCTCATAAAAGCAGGTATGATGTAATATTTTTTCTTTTCTTTTCTTACATTGATTAGGGTTTACTATAAAACAAACCTGAAATAAAACCCTCCAGGACAATGGAGCACGTCTCCAGGGCTGATGAGCTGCTTGCATTAAATCATGGGATGAAAAGATCGAACAGATCTGAGCCCATTACAGCATTCCTTGCCTGGCTCCAAGGCAGGTGATGCTTGGTTTTGATTCCAGGAAAGGGCTTTGTTCCCAGGTAAAAGTTTCATCTTTGAAATGAGGCCGACTCCAGCTGTGCATTGGACTCCAGCTGCTCTGGAGAGGTTCTCTTAATTTGCTTTTGATGAATATTTCAGGTCTGCCAATTGCCCTGGAGACTGCAAGCCTCTTGCTTTTCAGCTCACCTGTTTTGCAGGAGCCATCCTGCACAGCAGGAATTAAAGATAGCAAAAGAATATTAAAAGAGAGATGAAAAAGTGAGCGGCATTGGTGATGGGCAAGTTGGGAGGTGTGCTTGCAACTCAGATATCAGAATTTGCTGTCCCAGCTTTGGAGGGTGGCACAGGGGAGGTGCCCTCATCCCTGTATTGCAGCAGGACCAGGGAGGTGAACATCCCCCTGCACTTGACACTGTTGAGGCCGCACCTCACGTACTGTGTTTAATTTTGGGCTCCTCGCTAAAAAGAAAGACACTGAGGCCCTGGAGTGTGTCCAGAGAAGGGCAGTGAAGATGTGAAGAGTCTTGAGGGGGACACTGAGAGAACTGGGATTGTTCAGTCTGGAGAAAAGGAGGTGGAGAGGAAAGGTCTCTGCAACTACCTGAAAGAAGGTTGTGGCGAGGAGGGAGTCAGCCTCTTCTACCGGATAAGAGCAATAAGATGAGGGATAATGGCCTTAAATTGTGCCAGAGGAGGTTCAGGTTGGATATTAGGGAGAACTTCTGCTGTGTAACAGTGGTCAGACATTGAAACGGGCTGCTCAGGGGGGTTGTGGAGTCACCGTACCTGGATGTGTTCAAGAGCTGAGAAGATGCAGCACTGAGGGATGTGGTCAGTGGGCATAGTATGGATGGGCTGGGGTTGAACTTGGTGATCTTGGAGGGCTTTCCAACCTTAATGATTCTGTAACTTGGGGTTCTTGTCATGCACATGCCAGGAACCATTACTTCCTGCTGCCAAGACAAAGCTCAGTGGACTC
This sequence comes from Callipepla californica brunnescens, assembly GCA_023055505.1. Taxonomy (NCBI): domain Eukaryota; kingdom Metazoa; phylum Chordata; class Aves; order Galliformes; family Odontophoridae; genus Callipepla; species Callipepla californica. Next base: position 249,456 of record JALIRH010000002.1, on the reverse strand, counting down.
CACTGAGAAGACTTGAGATATCCTTGGAAGAGATGGAAACTGTGAGGTTAGACAAGAACAGGTTACCCAGATAATTTTTGAAGTTTTAATAGTGGCAGATACTAGAAACCCAAACAGACTTGATCCTGAACAGCCAGCTGTACTGGAATGTGCTTGAATTGGGCGCTTTTAGTACCTGGTTTCTAGAGGGCCCTTAAGAGGTAAAAGATTCTGCATTTTTTCTGATACTGACAGAATCCCGTCCCCACAGGAAAGCAAGTCTAGTGTGTGCTTGAGCATGTGAAGTTGTTTAAGATGATGTGTCCAGAAGAGCCTCCTTGTGCCCACACTTTTACTTGGTGGTTAATCCTGAGTAACAAGTTGAAATCCCAGCCAGTGTCCTCCTGAGTTCTTGTTGGTAACATCCCAGCATGGGAAGGATTTGGGGGTCATTTTCACCCACCCTCATAGGCTCTAGAGCCGTGTGGGTGAAATGGGAAATCTCTGGGCAAAGAAAGGAAGGGGAGGCATCTGAGGCTGGCAGGCATTAGAATTTTATTGATGAATACAAAAGAGAAGGAAGGAGTGCCAAGAGAAAGGGCCGTGGTCTGAAGTGCGTGTGCTGTGACTGTCAGACTCCTTCCAGAATAAGAGAAAGATGTAGAAAAGAGTGTAGAAGAAGATGTAATTTTTCACAGGCCATGATTACATGCAGTGTAATCTCTGGTCTTCACCCCTGTCTGCTTCTTTGCCATCGTCAGTGCAGAGCCATGGTTGACAAGATGCTGAGGCCACACACCATGAGTGGAAAAGAGGTACATCCTCAGTGTGTGAGGCGCCTTGCAGGGTGGTGGTGTTTGGCGTGAGGGTGTGGGTGCAGGCCCTTAGCAGGGGTAGCGGGCTCTCCCACCAGTGAGGCAGCCCAGGCCTCCGAAGCCGAAGCCACCGGAGGAGATGGCCACTCCCTGGGAGCTGAGGGCGCTGCCCACGGCAGCTGAGGAGGAGGATCCGACGGCGGTGTTCTGGGGGAAGGAGCTGAGGATGGGTCCCGGCAGGGTGACCACCACGGTGGAAGGCTGGATGAAGACTTGGGAGTCCTGGCACTGCCTGACACAGGGCTCGTTGCAGCTGTTAGCCAGCGGGGTGGGTCCGCAGGGGCTGCAGCTGTTGTAGCAGGACATGGCTGTGGGATGGAGGGTCTCTGGAAGAGAGGGTGTTGGGTAAGTGGAGGGTGTTGGAGGAATAAGAACAGGTGCAGTGAGAAAGAAAGGTAGCGAGGAGAGGTGGAGGTGTCAGCGGGTTGGCTGTATGGAAGAAGTGCTGCTGAGGATGGGGGAGAAAGGGAGTGTAGAGCTGGGCCAGGTAGGGTGGGTGAAGGAGAGCAACGAGATGCAGGCTCACCTGGATGATCGCAGAGCAGAAGGCGTCAGGAGAAGGGTGTGAGGGAGCGAGGCACAGGACCGGCTTTTATTCTGCTGTGCGAGCGCCCGAGGGCTTGGAGAGTGACTCTGCGCATGGCAGCATTGTGCAGCCAGCTGCTGTCGCATGCCACAGCCTGGTCTGTCATGAGGTGGGGTGTGTTTGCCTTCCCACAACGCTCCCTTTTCATTTCCTTGTGTAGTGCGTGTGTTCCTTTGACCCTGTCGGCACTTTTTAAGTGAGAATGACTATTTTGGTGGATTTCTATGGAATGTAGGTCTTATGAGGGTGGTTGGAAGATACTTCTAAAGCACTTGAGGACAGGTGTGGTCTAAGGCATGAGGCCACAGCGTAGCATTTATGTTGTGTGGTTTGTGACTGCATTGTGTGCTGGGGACTCCATTTCCTGGCATCCTTGTCAGGCTGCTCTGAACTTCCCAGTTGTGTTTGACATGAGACACCATCACTTGCATCACGTTTTCTCCCTGACTGATATCATACAAATTCCCTTTCCATGTCGTTTGTCTGTCTCTTTCCAATGGGGTGTGCTGCACTGACACCTTGGTTCCCTTTGTGCTTAAAGGTTCCATTTGGGAATGGGGTTGCTGCCTGTTGTGTGCAGTTTCAGCTTAGGGCCATCCATGGGGATTATAGCTTATTTAGGCAGAGAGATGATTGTTGCTTTGAGTGCCAGTGGTTGAGGCTATTTCTCTGTGTGGGCTTTGCTTGTTTCAGGGAGGATTTGGGCAGCCCACATAGAAATTGGACGCACACATGCTACATGGGCTTGCAGTCATGAGCTGCTCCAGCCATGTGGTCAGTGACATAACTGATGCGTGCAAGGCATGCCCTCGTTCAGTATGTGTTGTTCTGAGGAAAATGGAGTAAAGTCTTAAGCGAGGCTGCTCAACTGGATGTGCCTGAGTGTGTGAGGCCTGCTGGGTGTCACCAGGAATACTGCAGGAGCTATGAGCAGTGGGTCCGGAGGAGGGCCACAGAGAAGACCAAAGGGCTGGAGATCATCTCTGTTGAAGAAAAGCTGCACATGATGGGCTTATTCGGTGTGGAGAAAGCTATGGGTAGACCTCGCTGTGGCCTTCCAGTACTTGAAGGTAGTTAAGAAGTAGGATTGGAAACCATCTCTTTACATGGTCAGATAGCAGTAGGACACTTAAACGGAAAGAGGAGAAATTTGGTTTAGATGTTAGGAAGAAATCCTTGACTCAGGAGGTTGTGAGGCCCTGGCACACGCTGCTCAGTTGGCTTGTGGGTTCTTCATCCCTAGCGCCGTTCAAGGCCAGGTTGGGCAGGGCCCTGATCCGCATGAGCTGGTGAGGGGATTTAACCAGAGGAGGGGTGATGATAAGGATCCCTTCCAAAGTTCAGCATTGTGTGATTCTATAATTGTATGATTTGAGAAGATCTCACAGGCCACGCTCATCCTGAAGCTGCGCCAATATGGGTTAGACAAGTGGAGATTGAGGTGGACTGAAAGGAGCTGGGTGAAGGCCAGGGTGCAAAGCGTTGAGATGGAGGCCCCAAGTGTATATGCTGGCAATTCCTGCATGCCTACCACAAGTTTGGACTGTAAAGGATCTTCTCTCAGGGCTGTGAGCTGCCCTGTGTAGTGTTGCGCATCATCTGGTGTGTGTTCTCCTTCCAGCAGTTCTGCCTTCTGCATCATGTTCTTGAGGACGTGTCCATTTGGCAATGGAACACCTTTCAAGTTAAAGGATAGGAGGCCAAAGGAGCGATCTTGCACGTTCGTGTCAGGGCACGCAGAGGAAGTGGCCGATGTACAGAAAAGGAGCTGTGTTGACAGTGAGGTCATCGCTTGGCACTTGTGCAATATGGTTTGTGTCTTTGTTGTTCAAAGGAGTTGCCAATTCCAAACATCCGTGGAAGCCTGGACTGGGCATTCTTTGTATCCTGGTTTGTAGATGAAAACACTTCCTTTTTTGAGGCAAGTACCCGCCTTGTTCACCAAGGGAACCTCATAGGCTTACTTTGTAAAGTCTTCACCAAAGTTATTTATATTGTTTTTCTGCATATCCTTCTGGATCAGATATCCACCATATATCTTGAGAAATACAGAAGAAGTTGAGGGAACTGGCGGCTTCCATGTCCAACTCAAAGCCTTTTATTAGATGTGGTTACATCAGGTAGTTGGGTGGTTAGGTGTGGTGTTTCCCAGCAATCTCTTTTTAGGCCTGTAGTCTTCCATGTTTCAATAAATGACCTGTTTTCAGGAATCAGATGCATTCAAAGTAAGAAGTTTGTGTATGACAGTAACTGAGGGGGATCATTATTCTCTGCGTATTTGGGAGGCCTTGCCGAGAGCTCTTGATTGAGCAGAGTGCTGGGCCATTACCAATGGCATGATGTTGAACCGTAGCAAGTGCGGTATTCTGTACCTCACGCAAGGTTACCTTATAGATATCTGCGTGTTCAAGGATGAGAGGAGCGGGGAAACATAAAAACAGCTCAACAGATAGTGATGAAGAGGTCGTGGTTGATGCCAAGTTGAATGTGAGTCAACAGTGTGCCCTGGCAGCCTAACGGGCTGAATCTGCCCTGTTGGTCACTGGGCCCAGCAATGCCAGTGGAAGACCTTAGGGTTGACACACTCTGCTCTGTGCCGCTGAAACATCTCCTTCAGTACTGTGTTCAGCTTTGGTTTCAGCGGGGAGAAGGGCCCTACAGAGCAGTCTAGACAGGCTCTATAGCTGGACTGAGGCCACTGGGATGAAGTTCCAGGAGTCCAAGTGCCGGGCACTTCACTTTGGCCACAACAACCCCAGGCAATGACACAGGCTTGAGGCAATGTGGCTGGAAGACTGTGTAGAGGAAACAGTCCTAGGGGAACTGGGGAAGGATCGGCTGAACATGAGCCAGCAGTGTGCCCATATAGCCAAGAAGGCCAATGGAATCCTGAATTGTGTCAGAACTACTGTGGGCAGCAGTTGAGGAGAAGTGATCATCCCTCTGTACTCAGCCCTGGTGAGGCTGCAACTCAAGGAGTGTGTTCAGTTTTGGGCTGCTCACAAAAAGAAAGACACCGAGGCCCTGGATTGTGTCCTGAGAAGGGTAAGAAATGGGGTGAGGGGTCTGGAACACAGGCCTCATGAGAAGCTGCTGAGGGAGCTGGGATTGTTCATTCTGGAGAAGAAGAGGCTCAGGGCTGTCCCTGTGACTCTCTATGACTACCCGAAGTGAGGTTGCAGTGTGGTTAGGATTGGTCTTTTCTGCTATGGAACTAGCAAGAGGACTGGAGGGAACGGCCTCTATTATCACCAAGGGAGATTCAGGTTGGTCACTAGGAAGTATTTCTTCTCTGAGGGGGTGATCAGGCCCTGGAAATGTCTGTACTGGGAGGTGATGGTGTCACAGTTCCTGGACGTGTTCAGGAAACATTGAGATGTTGTACTGAGGAACAGGGCTTAGTGGGAAATACTGGTGACAGTTGGACGGTGTGACTGGATGTTCTTAGAGGTTTTTTCCAGCCTTGGTGATTCTGTGATTGAAAGTCCTAAGGACCTTCTGGGTTTAACCCACAAGTGGTGAGGGTCCTGTCTGGTGTCTTGAATACGCTCATTGCAATTATCTTAGACAGCTTTTGATAAGGAAGAGAGGTTCCTGAAACCCGGAAGAGACTCATCCCACTCCTTTGTGTAAGAAAAGAAGGAATGTGTGAGGTACCGTGGTCTGGTTGGCCTGACGTGAGTTCCTGGGAAGGAGGTGAAGGAAATCCTCTCTGTAAATATTACCCAGAACATAAAGGATGAGAAGTGTTGGAAATAGAGCACACTCCTATACAAACCGACTTCTCTTTTTGCACAGTGTAGTGACCGCCTGTGTTTTGGAGGGCAAATGTACTCTATGACCGTGTTTGGACAAGAACAGAAAAAATATGATGAAATGAAGGCCATCTGCCAGCCATCAATATTCTTGCTGGTGATATAGATATGAGAGGACATCTTGGGGCACTTACGGACCTGGCTTGTTGTTGTCAAGAGCCATTCTGTGTAGTGGGTAAAGTGTAAAGAACCTTGGGTGAAGAAAGGAAGAAGAGGAAACTGAGGCTGTGATGCATGAAAAGTTTATTGAGAAAAATGCACATAAGGAGAAGATGTACTTGGTGACTTCCAATTACGAAGGCTACAGTTGAGCTGTGAAGACAGAAGAAGGTTACAGTGTTCATGTTTCCAGACACCGTTCCCTGCTTGCTTGTTTTGCACCGTGAGAAGAGAAGTCATGGCTTGTGAGGTCATGTGCCATCAGTGCCACAGATGTGCATCCTCAGTGTGTGAGGCGCCTTGCAGGGTGGTGGTGGTTGGTGTGAGGGTGTGGGTGCAGGCCCTTAGCAGGGGTAGCGGGCTCTCCCACCAGTGAGGCAGCCCAGGCCTCCGAAGCCGAAGCCGCCGGAGGAGATGGCCACTCCCTGGGAGCTGAGGGCGCTGCCCACGGCAGCTGAGGAGGAGGATCCGACGGCGGTGTTCTGGGGGAAGGAGCTGAGGATGGGTCCCGGCAGGGTGACCACCACGGTGGAAGGCTGGATGAAGACATGCGAGTCCTGGCACTGCCTGACACAGGGCTCGTTGCAGCTGTTAGCCAGCGGGGTGGGTCCGCAGGGGCTGCAGCTGTTGTAGCAGGACATGGCTGTGGGGTGGATGGTCTCTGGAAGAGAGGATGGTTGGTTAGCAGAGGGTTTTGGAGGAGTAATAACAGGTGCAGTGAGAAACAAAAGTAGCAAGGAGAGGTGGAGGTGTCGGCAGGTTGGCTGTATGGAAGAAGAAGTGCTGCTGAGGATGGGGGAGAAAGGGAGTGTAGAGCTGAGCCAGGTGGGGTGGGTGAAGGAGGGCGGTCAGGTGCAGGCTCACCCGGATGACCACTGAGCAGAAGGTGTCAGGAGAAGAGTGTGAGGGAGCGAGACAAAGGGCTGGCTTTTATGCTGCTGTGTGAGTGCCCGAGGGCTTGGAGAGAGCCTCTGCGCATGGCAGCATTGTGCAGCTAGCTGCTGTTGCGTGCCACAGCCTGGTCAGTCAGTGTGTGGTGTGTAATTGTCTTCCCACAACTCTTCATTTGAGTTGTGCGTGTGTTCCTTTGACACTGTCGGCACTTTTTAAGTGAGAATGACTATTTTGGTGGATTTGCAGAATGCAGGGCTCATAATGGTGTTTGGAAGATACTTCTAAAGCATTGGAGGAGAGGTGTGGTCTAAAGGATGGGGCCAGAGTGTAGCATTTTTAATGTATGGTTTGTGACTGCATTGTGTGGTGGGGATGCCATTTCCTGGCATCCTTGTCAGGCTGCTCTTGGCTTTCCAGTTGTGTTTGGCATGAAACACCATCATTTGCATCGTGTTTTCTCCCTGACTACCTTCATACAAAATCCCTTTCCACATAGTTTGTCCATCTCTTTCCGATGGGGTGTGCTGCACAGACACGTTCGTTCCCTTTGTGCTTTATGGTTTCATTTGGGAATAGGGTTGCTGCATGCTGTGTGCAGTTTCAGCTTAGGGCCATCCATGGGGATTGTCGCTTATTTAGGCAGGGAAGGGCTGTTTGTAGATAGCAGGATGCAGTAGACCGTCCTGAGTTGGAGACAAGTGCTTCTGTGAGGAAGGCTGAAGCAGAATTTATGGGACCGGTGTTGCACTGAGTGTCAGTGGTTGAGGCTATTTCTCTGTGTGGGCTTTGCTTGTTGCCAGGAGGATTTGGGGAGCCCACATAGAAATTGGAAGCACACATGCTACATGGGCTTGCAGTCATGAGCTGCTCCAGCCCTGCGGTCAGTGACATAACTGATGAGTGCAAGGCATGCCCTCGTTCAGCTGAGGTGAGTGCTTTGTGGCTTGCTGCTGAGGTGAGCAGTACATCTTGTTCTGAGGGAAATGGAGCGAAGTCTGAAGAGGGGCTGTTCAACTGGATGTGCCTGAGTGTGTGAGGAATGCTGCAGGAGCTGTGTGCAGTGGGTCTAGAGGAGGGCCACAGAGAAGACCAAAGGGCTGCAGATCATCTCTGTTGAAGAAAAGCTGCAGGAGTTGGGCTTATTCAGCGTGGAGAGAAGGTGCTGGGGACACCTCACTGTGGCCTTCCAGTACTTGAAGGCAGTTAATAAGCAGGATTGGAAACCAGCTCTTTACATGGTCAGATAGCAGTAGGACACTTAAATGGAATGAGGAGAAATTTGTAGTAGATGTTAGGAAGAAATCCTTGACTCAGGTAGTTGCGAGACCTTAGCACATGCTGCCCAGTCAGCTTGTGGGGTCTTCATCAATTTAAGGCCAGGTTGGACGGGGCCCTGATCAACATGACCTGGTGAGGGGAATTAACCAGAGAAGGGGTGATGATATGGATCCATTCCAATGTTCACTACTGTGCGATTCTATAATGGTATGAATTGTGACTATATCCCATTCCAGAATCTGCACCAGTATGGGTTAGACAAAGTGGAATGTGAGGTGGACTAAATGGAGCTGGCTAAAAGCCTGGATGCGGAACTACGATTTGGGGTCACCATATGTAGATGGAGGCTAGTCCCTGATGCCAACCACTCATTTGGACTGTGAAGGCTCTTCTCTCAGGGCTGCGAGATGCTCTTGCACTGTGTAGTGTTGCTCACCATCATCTGTCGTGTGTTCTCCTTCCAGCAGCTCTGACTTTTTCCATCCTTCTCTTGAGGATGTCCCCATTTGTCACTGGCAGCACCTTCCAAGTGAGAGGATAGGAGGCCAAAGGTGTGATCTATCACGTTCGTGTCGGGGCTTGTGGAAGAAGTTGCCAATGCGCAGAAAAAGAGCAGTGCTGACAGTGAGGTCATTGCTTGACACTTGTGCACTATGGTTTGTGCCTTTGTTGTTCAAAGGAGTTGCCAATTCCAAACATCCGTGGAAGCCTGAACTGGGAATTCTAGGTAACCTGGTTTGTAGATGAAAACACTTCCTTTTTTGAGACTAGTACCCACCTAGTTAAAGGGAACCTCGTTGGCGTAACTTGTATGATCTTCATCGAAGTTATTCATTGTGGTTTTCCCCGTATCCTTCTGGATTATATATCCACCAAATGCCTTGACAAATACAGAATGCATTTTTGAACTGGTGGCTCCCAAGTCCAAATCAATTACTTTTATTAGATGTGGTTACATCAGGCTGGCGGATGGTTAGGTGTGGCATTTCCCAGCATTCTATTGTTGGGCCTGTTGTCTTCCATGTTTTAATAAATGACCCGTTTGCAGGAATCAAATGCGTAGAAAGCAAGAAGTTTGTGGATGACGGTATCTGAGGGGGAGCATTTTTCTCTCAGAATTATGGAGACCTTACCGAGAGCTCTTGATTGAGCAGAGTGCTGGGTCATTACCAATGGCATGAAGTTGAACCAGAGCAAGTACTGTATTCTGTATCTCACACAGGGATACCTTATAGATATCTGCATGTTCAAGGATGAGATAAATAAAAGCAGCCCGATGGAAAGAGATGAGGCGGTTGAGGTCGATGCCAAGTTGAATTGAGTCAGCAGTGTGCCCTGGCAGCCTAAAGGAATGACAGTGCCCTGGGCCCAACACTGCCTGCATGGGATATTACAGTTTTTCCACTCAGGTCTGTGCCACTGCCGCATCATCTCCATTACTGTGTTCAGCTTTGGCTTCAGTGGTAACAGAGAAAGGGAAAGAAGGCAATAAGGAGCAGTGTAGACAGGCTGGATAGCTGGACCAAAGCCAATGGGATGAAGTTCAACATGAGCAAGAGCTGGGATCAGCACTTTGGCCACAACACCCCCAGGCAGTTCTGCATGCTTGAGACAACATTGCTGGAACACTATGTAGAGGAAACAGACCTGGGGGTTTTGATTGATGTTCAGCTGAACATGAGCCAGCAGTGTGCCCATACAGCCAAGAAGGCCAATGGCATCCTGGCTTGTACATAGAAATTATGTGGGCAGCAGGAGAGGGAAGTGATCATCCTTCTTTTTTCATCCCTGGTGTGTCCACACCTCGAGATCTGTCTTCAGTTTTGGTCAGCACAGTTCAAGAAAGACACTGACGCCTTGGAGCATTTTCAGAGGTGGTCAAGTAATTGGGTGCGGGGTCTGGAGCACAGACCTTCTGTGGAGCAGCTGGTAGAGCTGGGATTGTTCTGTCTGTTGAAGAGGAGGCTCAGGGCTGACCTTGTGGCTCTCTACAAGTAGCTGTAGGGACATTGCTGAGATGTGGGGTTCTTCCTCTCCTCCCGTGTAACTGTCATCGCGTCTAGAATGAATGACCTGAAGGTGTTCCAGAAGAGATTCCTACTGGATATGATGAAGTACTTCTTCTCTGATGTTGAAGCCTGGTGCTGTGATGGTCTGAACAGGGAGGTGGTGGTGTCACCAACACTGGTGACAGTCAAGAAATATTGTGATTTTGCACTTAGGGATGTAGTTGAGTGGTAAATGTTGGTGATAGGTGGACACTTGTACCGGATGTTCTTAGAGGTCTTTTCCAACCTTGGTGAATCTGTGATTCGAAGTCCAAAGGGTCTGTTGGGACGAACCCGTGAGTGGTGACGGTCCTGTCTGATGACTTGGCTATGCTGATTAAAATTATCTTAGGAAGGACCAGATAATGAGGAAAGATTCCTGAAACCTGGAAGAGATTCAACCCGCTCCTGTGTGTAAGAAATGAAGAAGGAAGGTGTGACAAACCACAGGCTGGTCGGCATGACATGAGACCCTGGGAAGGAGCTGAAGGAAATGCTCCCAGAATGTGCTGCTGAACACAGGATGGCTAAGAAATGGTGGAAACGAGAGAACAGATAAACAGTATGACCTCAGTTTTTCTGTACTGAAGTGACCAGCTCTGTACATGTGGGTGTGCACGGATTTTAGATACCCCTTCTTGTAGACACACATCCTGTTGTGATGAGACACAGTTGTATAGACCAAGACTCCGAAATGAGAACGATGTTGGTCAGTATGTATAGTAAAACCGGGGGTGATAGGACTGGACCTGCTTCTGGACAGCTGCTATTTGTGAGTGGACTTGAGCACAGCAATTGTATGACTGCATGACTTTGTTTTGACAAGTGAAGATAAGATGTAATGAGAAGAAGCCGATGTGCTAAACACCAGTGCTCTTTTAGGTGACGGGGTTGGGAGAAGAGGTCTTGAAGCCATTTTGAACCTAGCATGGTGATTTCTAGAGCCGTAATGTTGTATTGGGCAATGAAAGGAAGAAGAGGATTCATAGGCTAGTATGCATGAGAACTTTATTAAGAAAGTACACCTAAAGGAGGGAGGTAATTGTTAATTACAAAGTGCAAAGGCTAGAATTTAAGGTGCAAAGAAATAAGAAAGTTTCAGTATTCATCTTTCCATGGAGCATGGTTAGACCCAGAAGGGAATCGTGGCTGGTGAGGCCAAATGCCATCTGTGCCAGAGATGTTCATCCTCAGTGGGTGAGGCGCCTTGCAGGGTGGTGGTGGTTCATGTCAGGTTGTGGGTACAGGCCCTTAGCAGGGGTAGCGGGCTCTCCCGCCATTGAAGCAGCCCAGGCCTCCGAAGCCGAAGCCACCGGAGGAGATGGCCACTCCCTGGGAGCTGAGGGCACTGCCCACGGCAGCTGAGGAGGAGGATCCGACGGCGGTGTTCTGGGGGAAGGAGCTGAGGATGGGTCCCGGCAGGGTGACCACCACGGTGGAAGGCTGGATGAAGACTTGGGAGTCCTGGCACTGCCTGACACAGGGCTCGTTGCAGCTGTTAGCCAGCGGGGTGGGTCCGCAGGGGCTGCAGCTGTTGTAGCAGGACATGGCTGTGGGATGGAGGGTCTCTGGAAGAGAGTATGGTTGGTTAGCAGAGGGTTTTGGAGAAATGAGAACAGGTGGGGAGTGAAACAAATTTCTTGAGCAGAGGTGGTGTTGGGCTGTTTGGAGCATGGCTGAATGGAAGAAGAAGGGATGGTTTGGCTTGTGGAGAAAGGGTGTGTAGAGCAGGGCAAGGTGGGGAGGGTGAAGGAGAGCAGTGGGGTGCAGGCTCACCTGGAGGAGCACAGAGGAGAAGGCGTCAGGAGAAGGGTGTGAGGGAGCGAGGCACAAGGCCGGCTTTTATGCTGCTGTGTGAGCGCCCGAGGGCTTGGAGAGAGCCTCTGCGCATGGCAGCTTTGCGCAGCCAGCTGCTGTTGTGTGCCACAGCTTGGTCAGTCATTACGTGGTGTGTTATTGCCTTCCCACAACTCTTCCTTTTCATTTCCTTGTTTTGTGGATATGTTCCTTTGACTCTGTAGGCATTTTTTGAGTGTGAGTTATGTGGAAGGCGCATCTCATGGAGGTGGTTCAAAGTGTCATCCATAGCATTGGATGATCGATGTATTCTCCTTTCTCATGACATGGTGTGCTACTCATACTGTGTTTCTATGTCCACTTTTTCAGGTGTGGAACCCATTCCTGGCATCCTCAGTGTGCTGTTCTGGTTTTCCCAGCTGTGTTTGACACAAGACGCTCCTACGTGCATAGTATTTACTCCCTGCTTGCCTTCTACTGCATTTGCTTTCCTTGTGCTTAGTTGTTGTTTTGTTCTCTATTGCATTGCATTGTCTTGCACATCATGTGGTTTGTGTTCTCCTTCCAGCAACTGTGCCTTCTCACATTCTCCACTTGAGAGTGTCTCAATTTAGCACCGACGTCACCTTCCAAGCGAGTGGATTGGATTCCACTGGAGTGATCTTGCATGTTTGTGTCAGTGCACGTGGAAAAAGTGGCCAAAGCATGTAAAAAAGGAGCATTGTAGAGTGTGAGGTCATCACCAGGCACTTGTGCAATATCTTTTCTGTCTTTGTTGTTATAGTTCAAAACATCTGTGGAAACTTGGACTGGGCATTTTAGGCATCCTGGTTCGGAGATGATGGCACTTCCTTTTCTGTGAAGATTACCCATGTAATTCATCAAGGGAACCTCATAGGTGTAATTTCTATGATCATCATCCATGTTATTAATAGTTTTTCCTTTCATGTCCAGGAGAAAACTTCCACCATATATCTTGAACAATACATAATACGTGGCAGGAAGTGATGACTCCCAACTATACCTGAAAAGCATCTTTTAGATGTTTCTTAGATCTAGTCAGCTGGTGGCCAGTCAGGTGTGGGATTTCCTTGAGTTTCATGTTTGGGTCGGTTGTCCTCCATGTTTTTCTGAGTGACTTGGACAAAGGACTCAAATGCATACAAAGTAAGAAGTTTGTGGAGGACTGTAACTATGGAGGAGCAGTTGACTCTCTTAGGATTAACGTGGCTTTGTAGAGAGCACTTGAGAGACCCAAGAGTTGGGCCATCATCGATGGCATGAACTTTAATGAGTGCAAGAGCTGGAATCTGCACCTGAGACATGAATAATTTGAAGCTATCTAGGTATCTGGGGAGGAGAGACATAAAAGCAGCCTGACAGAAAGAGATGAGGAGGTTGTGGTAGATGTCAAGTTGAATGTGAGTCACAGGTGTGCCCCTGCAGCCTAGTGGGCTGACTGTGCCCTGGGTTGCACTGGGCCCAGCACCGACAGCAGGAGAGTGTAGTGTTGTTGCACTCTGCTCTGTGCCGCTGCAACATCGTCTCCAGTACAGTGTTCAGCTTTGGATTCAGTGGTACAAGAGGAGGGGAAGGAAGTCCTTACAGAGCAGTCTAGACAGGTTGGATAGCTGCAGTGAGGCCACCGGGATGGAGTTCAACCTCGTGTTCTGTCTTCAGTTTTGGTTTGGAGAAGAGGAGGCTCTGTGCTGACCTCTTGACTCTCCACAATTACCCGAAAGGAGGCTGCGGTGATGTTGGTGTTGGTCTCTTCTTCCGTGGAACTAGACGAGGACTGGAGGGCACAGCCTCAAGTAGCACCAAGGGAGATTCAGGCTGGACGTTATGAACTAGTTTTTCTCGGAGAGAGTGATCAGGAGCTGGAATGGTCTACAGAGTGAAGTGATGGTGTCGCAGTCCCAGGAGATGTTCAAGAAACATTGAGATGTTTCACAGAGGGACGGGATTTAGATGGAAATGTTGGTGATAGGTGGACGGTTGTACCTAATGTTCTTAGAGGACTTTTCCAACCCTGGTGATTCTTTGATTCAAAGACCAAATGGTGAGAGTCCTGTCTACTTTCTTGACTACACTGATTACAATTATCTTAGGAAAATTTTGATAGTGAGGAGAGGTTCCTAAAACTGGGATGAGGCTGATGCCAATCGTATGTGTGAGAAAAGAAGGTAGGTGTGAGGTACTGCAGGCTGGTTGGCCAGATATGAATCCCTGGAAAGAAGGTTAAGGAAATCCTCATAGTAAATATTGTCCAGCACATAATGGTTGAGAAGTGTTGGAAATAAAGAGCACTCATGTACAAACCCAGCTCAGTTTTTTCACGTAGAAGTGACCAGCTTTGTTCTAGAGGGTAAGTGTACTATACGATTGTTTTTGTAGAAGTGCAGAAAACATAATGAGAGGAAGGCCATCTGCTAGCCATCAATGTTCTTGCTCGTGAGGTGGTTTTGGGAGGAGTTATGGAGGCATTTTTGGACCTGTCTTGATGGTTTCCAGAGACATTCTCTGAACAGTGTGGTGAGGAAAGAACATTGAGCAAAGAAAGGATGAAGAGGAATCTGAGGCAAGTTGTGCATGAGAAGTTTATTGAGAAAAACACAGCAAAAGAGAAGATGTACTTGGTGTCTTCCACTTAGGAAGGCTGCAACTTGAGGTGCAAAGACAGAGGAAGGTTACAGTGGTCATGTTTCCAGGTGCTGCTTCCTTCTTTCTTGATTTTCTCCAGGGTGTGGGTGCAGGCCCTTAGCAGGGGTAGCGGGCTCTCCCGCCATTGAAGCAGCCCAGGCCTCCGAAGCCGAAGCCACCGGAGGAGATGGCCACTCCCTGGGAGCTGAGGGCACTGCCCACGGCAGCTGAGGAGGAGGATCCGACGGCGGTGTTCTGGGGGAAGGAGCTGAGGATGGGTCCCGGCAGGGTGACCACCACGGTGGAAGGCTGGATGACGACTTGGGAGTCCTGGCACTGCCTGACACAGGGCTCGTTGCAGCTGTTAGCCAGCGGGGTGGGTCCGCAGGGGCTGCAGCTGTTGTAGCAGGACATGGCTGTGGGATGGAGGATCTCTGGAAGAGAGGGTGTTGGGTAAGCAGAGGGTATTGGAGGAATAAGAACAGGTGGGGAGAGAAAGAAAGGTAGTGAGGAGAGGTGATGTTGGGCTGTACGCAGGTTGCCTGCATGGAAGAAGAAGGGCTGCTGCAGTTGGAGGAGAAGGGTAGTGTAGAGCTCTGACGGGTGGAGAGGGTTAAGGAGGGCAGTGAGGTACAGGCTCACCTGGAGGAGTGCAGAGCAAAAGGCGTCAGGAGAAGGGTGTGAGGGAGTGAGGCACAAGGCCGGCTTTTATGCTGCTATGTGAGTGCCCGAGGGCTTCGGAAGAGCGTCTGCGCATGGCAGCATTGTGCAGCCAGCAGCTGTTGAATGCCACAGCCTGGTCAGTCATGAGGTGGGGTGTGTTTGCCTTGCCACAGCGCTTGCTTTTCTTTTGCTTGTGCTGTGGATGTGTGCCTTTGACACTGTCGGCACTTTTTTAGTGAGAATGACTATTTTGGTGGATTTGCAGAATGCAGGGCTCATAATGGTGTTTAGAGGATACTTCTAAAGCATTGGAGGAGAGGTGTGGTCTAAAGGATGAGGCCACAGTGTAGCATTTTTAAAGTATGGTTTGTGACTGCATTGTGTGGTGGGGACACCATTACCTGGCTTCCTTGTCAGACTACATTGGGCTTCCCAGGTGTGGTTGACATGAGACCTTGTCAATTCCTTTGTGTTTTCTCCATGACTGCTTTCATCCCATTCCCTTTCCATGTGTTTTAGTCTTTGTTTTCCCATAGTATGTACATCACGGACACCTTGATTCCCTTCGTGCTTTATGTTTTCATTTGGGAATAGTGTTGCTGCCTGTTTGGTGCAGTTTTGGCTTCAGGCCATCCATGGGGATTGTAGCTTATTTAGGCAGAGAAGGGCTGTTTGTAGATAGCAGGATGCAGTAGATTGTCCTGAGTTGGAGATGAGTGGTTTTGTCAGGAAGACTGAAGCAGAATTTATGGGACCACTGTTGCTTTGGGTGTCAGTGGTTGAGGCTATTTCTCTGTGTGGGCTTTGCTTGTTGCCAGGAGGATTGGGGGATTCCACATAGAAATTGGAAGCACACATGCTACATGGGCTTGCAGTCATGAGCTGCTCCAGCCCTGTGGTCAGTGACATAACTGATGAGTGCAAGGCATGCCCTCGTTCAGCTGAGGTGAATGCTTTGTGGCTTGCTGCCGAGGTGAGCAGTACGTCTTGTTCTGAGGAAAATGGAGCGAAGTCTGAAGAGGGGCTGTTCAACTGGATGTGCCTGAGTGTGTGAGGAATGCTGCAGGAGCTGTGTGCAGTGGTTCTAGAGGAGGGCCACAGATAAGTTCAAAGGGCTGCAGATCATCTCTGTTGAAGAAAAGCTGCAGGAGTTGGGCTTATTCAGCGTGGAGAGGAGAAGGCTCAAGGTAGACCTCACGGTAGCCTTCCAGTGCTTGTAGGCAGTTAACAAGCAGCAGGGGAAACCAGCTCTTTACATGGTCAGATAGCAGTAGGACACTTAAACAGAAAGAGGAGAAATTTGGTTTAGGTGTTACGAAGAAATCCTTGACTCAGGTAGTTGCGAGACCTTAGCACATGCTGCCCAGTCAGCTTGTGGGTTCTTCATCAGTGGAGCAATTCAGGGCCAGAATGGTCAGGGTCCTGATCAGCATAACCTGGTGAGGGGAATTAATCAGAGAAGGGATGATGATATGGATCCATTCCAACATTCACTGTTGTTTGATTCTATAATGGTATGATTTGAGACTATATCCCATTCCAGAAGCTGCGCCAGTATGGGTTAGAGAAGTGGAGTTTGAAGTGGACTGAATGGAGCTGGCTAAAGGCCACTGTGCAGAGCCTTGCTGTGGGGTCACTGTATGTAGGTGGAGGCTAGTCCCTCATGCCTACCACTCCCTTGGACTGTAAAGGCTATTCTCTCAGGGCTGTGAGGTGCTCTTGCACTGTGTAGTGTTGCGCATCATCATCATCTGGTGTGTGTTCTCCTTCCAGCAACTCTGACTTTTTTTGTCCTTCTCTTGAGGACGTGTCCATTTGTCACTGGCAGCAGCTTTCAAGTGAGAAGATAGGAGGCCAATGGAGCGATCTTGCATGTTTGTGTCAGGACATGTGGAAGGAGTGGCCAACGCACAGAAAAGGAGCAGTGTTGACAATGAGGTCATGGCTTGGCACTTGTGCACTGTGGTTTGTGCCTTTGTTGTTCAAAGGAGTTGCCAATTCCAAGCATCCGTGGAAGCCTACACTGGGCATTCTAGGTAACCTGGTCTGTAGTTGAAAACACTTCCTTTTTTGGGACATGTACCCTCCTGGTCCACCAAAGGAACCTCATTGGTGTAACTTGTACGATCTTCTTCAAAGTTATTCATCGTGATTTTCCCCATATCCTTCTGGATTACATATCCACCACGTATTTTGACAAATACTGAAGACCTTGAGTGAACTGGTGGTTCCTAAATAAAACTCAAAGGCTTTTATTAGATGTCATTCCATCAGGCTGATGAACAGTTAGGTGTGACATTTCCCAGCATTCTATTTTTTGTGTGTAGTCTTCCACGTTTGAATAGATGACCTGTTTTCAGGAATCAAATGCGTACAAAGTAAGAAGTCTGTGGATAACAGTAACTGAGGAGGAGCATTTGTCTCTCAGAATTTGGGAGGCCTTGCTGAGTTCTTAACGGACCAGCGTGCTGGGCCATTACCAATGGAATGGAGTTGAACCAGAACAGGTGCTGTCACTCAGGGATAGGATATAGATATCAGAGTATCTGGGGATAAGAGACATAAAAGCAGCCCTGTGGTAAGAGATGAGGCAGTTGTGATTGATGCCAAGTTGAACTGAGTCAGTAGTGTGCCCTGGCAGCCTAAAGCAATAAGAGTGCCCTGGGGTGCGTTAGGTGTATTCATACTGGATGTTAGGAAGTACTTCTTTTCTGATCCTGCAGCCAGTTGCTGTGATGGTCTGAAGAGGGAGGTGGTGATGTCACCAACAGTGGAGAGAGTAAATAAATATTGTGATTTTGTTCTGATGGATGTGGTTGAGTGGTAAATGTTGGTGATAGGTGGACAGTTGTACTGGATGTTCATAGAGGTCTTTTCCAAACTTGATGATTCTGTGGTTCTAAGTCCAAAGGTTCTACAGGGATGAACCTGTGAGTGGTGACAGTCCTGCCTGATGACTTGGCTTTGCTGATAACCATTGCCTTAGAAAGGACATGATAATGAGGAAAGATTCCTGAAACCTGGAAGAGATTCATCCCCCTGCTGTGTGTAAGAAATGAAGAAGGAAGATGTGAGGAACCAAAGGCTGGTCGGCATGACATGAGTCCCTGGGAAGGAGGAGAAGGAAATGCTTCCAGGATATGCTGCTGAGCACAGAATGGCTAAGAAGTGGTGGGAATAGAGAGCACGGATGTACAATTTCACCTCAGGTTTTGCTGTAGTGAAGCGATCAGCTTTGTACATGAGGGTGTGCGTGGACATTTGATGTCTCTTGTCATACAGCATCCTGTTGTGGTGAGCTCATAGTTGTATAGGTCGTGACTCGGAAATGAGACCAATGTTGGTCAGTATGTACAGTAAAACCCTGGGTGAAGGGACTGGACCTGATTCTGGACAGCTGCTAGTCATGACTGGGTATGAGCACGGCAATTGTATGCCTCTGTGACTTAGTTTCGACCTGCGTAGATAAGATGTAATGAGATGAAGGTTATCTGCAAAGCAGCATTGCTCTTTTAGGTGATGGGGTTGGGAGAGGAGGTCTTGGGGCCTTATTGGACCTTCATGGTGGTTTCTAGAGCCATAACTTTTTATTGGGTGAAGAAAGGAACAAGATGATTCAGAGGCTGGCATGCAAGAGAACTTTATTAAGAAAATACACCTAAAGGAAGGAGGTACTTGTCAATTGTAGGAAAGGCTACAATTTAAGGTGCAAAGAAGAATGAAAGATTCAGTATTCGTCTTTCCGTAGAGCATGGTTGGAGAATCATAGAGCAGAGGGGAATCATGGCTGGTGAGGCCATGTGCTTTGGTGCCAGAGAGTTGCATCCTGAGTGGGTGAGGCACCGTGCAGAGTGGTGGTGGTTGGTGTGAGGGTGTGGGTGCAGGCCCTTAGCAGGGGTAGCGGGCTCTCCCACCAGTGAGGCAGCCCAGGCCTCCGAAGCCGAAGCCGCCGGAGGAGATGGCCACTCCCTGGGAGCTGAGGGCGCTGCCCACGGCAGCTGAGGAGGAGGATCCGACGGCGGTGTTCTGGGGGAAGGAGCTGAGGATGGGTCCCGGCAGGGTGACCAGCACAGCGGGAGGCTGGATGACGACTTGGGAGTCCTGGCACTGCCTGACACAGGGCTCGTTGCAGCTGTTAGCCAGCGGGGTGGGTCCGCAGGGGCTGCAGCTGTTGTAGCAGGACATGGCTGTGGAGTGGAGGGTCTCTGGAAGAGAGGATGGTTGGTTAGCAGAGGGTTTTGGAGGAATAATTACAGGTGGGGAGAGAAAGAAAGGGAGTGAGGAGAGGCAATTTGGGGCTGTGGCGAGCATGGTAGGGTGGAAGAGAAGGGGCTGATGGGGTTGGGGAGAAAGGGAGTGTAGAGCTGGCCAGGTGGGGAGTGTGAAGGAGGGCAACGAGGTGCAGGTTCACCTGGAGGAGCACAGAGCAGAAGGTGTCAGGAGAAGGGTGTGAGGGAGTGAGGTGCAGGGCCGGCTTTTATGCTGCTGTGTGAGAGCCCGAGGGCTTGGAGAGAGCCTCTGCGCATGGCAGCATTGCGCAGCCAGCTGCTGTTGCGTGCCACAGCCTGGTCAGTCAGTATGTGGTGTATGATTGTCTTCCCACAGCTCCTCATTTCCTTGTTTTCTGAATGTGTTCCTTTGGACCTGTCGGCATTTTTCAGTGTGAGTGGAGTTACATGGAAGGCGCATTTCATGGAAGTGGTTGGAAGAGTCATCCAAAACTTTGGAGGAGCGATGTGGTCTCCTCAGTGATGCCATTGTGCTACTCATGGCAACTCATGCAGTTGTGTCTGTGGCCTCTTTGTGTGGTGTGGACCCATTCCTGACATCCTTAGCGGGCTGTTCAGAGTTTCCCAGGTCCGTTTGTCACTAGATGCCAGTACTTGCATTGTATTTACTCCCTGCCTGCCTACTCCTCAATTGGTTTTCCATTTGCTTGGTTGCTGCCTTCTGCACTGGTGTGTTGTGTTGGCATGTTGGAACTCCCTTTGGTTTGAGAACTATGTTTTGGAGATGGGAGGCAGCTTGTTTTTTGCAGTATCAACATTAAGCCATCCCTGGCCATTTTAGTATATGTCGACAGAAGAGGGCTGTTTGTGTAGCTGAGGTTTTGTGGTCCTGTTTTTGGTTTGGGTTTTTATTTTTTCATCGGGCTGTGAGCTGCTTCAGGCCATGTTGTCAAGGGCATGGCTGTTGAGTGCAAGGCATGCCCTCATTCAGCTGAGGTGAGTGCATTGTGTCTTGCTGCTGAGCTCAGCAGTGCTTGTTTTCGTGAGGAAGATAAGGCAAAGCACAAGTAGGGGCTGTTCAACTGGATGTGCCTGAGTGAGTGAGGCCTGCTGGGTGCCATCAGGAATGCCGATGGACTGTGTGCAGTGGGTCCAGAGGAGGTCCGCAAAGATGGTGAAAGGGCTGGAGCTCATTTCTTGTGAAGAAAGACTGCAGGAGTTGGGCTTATTCAGCATGGAGAAGAGGAGGCTCTGGGAAAACTTCATTGTGGCCATCCATTACTTGAAGGCAGCTTACTATCAGGAGAGGAGTCAATTCTTTACATGGTCTGATAGCAACCGGACACTAATGGAAGGCAGAGAAATTTGGTTTAGTTGTTATGTAGAGATTCTTTGCTCGTGGTGAGGCCGAATGAACTTGTGGGTTCTTTGACCCTGGAGCCATTCAAGGTCAGGCTGGACAGGGCCCTGGTCAGCATGACCTGCTGGGACAGACAACACACAGAGTGGATGATTTTTTTTCCAAGCTTAGCCACTCTGTGATTCTCTAACTGTATTGTTTGAGACTGCCTCCCATGCCATTCTCTGCCAGATGATGAGCCAGTATGGATTAGACAAGTGGACTGACTGGATCTGATGTGACAAGTGGACCGACAGGAGCTGGCTGAGAGCCTGGGCGCAGAGCCTTGTGATGGAGGCACCAAGCGTAGTTGGAGGCATGTCCTTCATGCTTAGCACAGATTTGGACTGTTGAGTATCTCCTCCCAGTGCTGCAAGCTACTCCTGTGTCCTGGAGTGTTGTGAGTCACGTGGTATATGTTGTTGCTCCAGAAATTCTGCCTTTTTGCGTCCTTCTCTTGTGGACGTGTCCATTTGGCATTGGAAGCGCCTTTAAGTGAGAGGATTGGAGGTCAAAGGAGCGATCTTGCATGTTTCTGTCAGGGCACGCGGAAGAAGTGTTCAAAGCACAGAAGAGGAGTAGCGTTGACAGTGAGGTCATCGCTTGGCACTTGTGCAATATGGTTTGTGTGTTTGTTGTGAGGGGATGCGCCAATCATAGGCACTCATGGGAGCCTGGACTGGTCATTCTAGGTATCCGTCTTCAGAGATGATGGCACTTCATTTTTTGTGACAAATACCCACCTGTTTCACTCTGTGGACCTCATATGCATAATTTCTATGATCTTCTTCAACGTTATTCAGTGTTTTTTCACCATATCCTTCTGTGGAAAATGCTCACAATACAATATGTTGAGTGAACTGATGGCTCCCAACTCCACCTCCAAGGCATCTGTTAGATATTTCTTAGATCTAGTCAGGGTGGTGGCTGTCAGTTGTCAGATTTCCTAGGGAAATTAGACCCTTGGTAGGAAATGAAGGAAAACCTTCCAGAATGTACTGCCAAGCATGGAATGGATAGGAAGTGATGGATATAGATAGCACGGATGTACAATACTACTTCAATTTTTTCTGTATGAAGTGGCCATGTTTTTCCAAGACGGAGTGCACTGACGTTAGATAACAGTGGAATAAGGAGAGGCTTTGAGACTTCTATCCATAACATGCTTGTACGCGAATTGTCAGTAATCAAACAGAATCACAGAACTGCGGGGGTTGGAAGGAACCTCTAGAGATCACCCAGTCCACCCCCCTGACAAAGCATGATCCCTGGGCCACGTTGCACAGGTGTCCAGTTGGGTCTTGAACTTCTCCAGAGAAGGAGACTCCACCACCTCTCTGGGCAACCTGTTGCAGGGCTCCGTCTCCCTCACTGGGAAGAAGTTCCCACGCGCATTTGTGCAGAACTTCCTATGTGTCAGTTTGTGCTGATGTTCAGTCTCTTCTTTAAAGCCCTGGGTAATCAGACTGGACATAATTGTGCGCATCCTGCTGTTCCTGACAGGTCTTGAGCAGGGCAATTGTACTCTATGATTTGATTTAGACAAGTGTAGATGCCATGTGATGAAGTGAAGGCCATCTACTAGCCACCACTGCTCTTGTTGGTAGCGTGTTTGTGAGAGGTGTGTTTGGGGCCCTTTGAGACCCGGCATGATGGTTACCCGACCACTCTCTGCAGAGGGTGAAGTGAAAAGATCTCTGGATGAAGAATGGAAGAGGAGGAACGTGAGAATGTCATGCAAAAGAATTTTATTGAGGAAGAAAGAAAAAAAAGGAAGGATCTACTTGCTTATCACCAACTGGAAAGGCCCCAGTTTGATGTGCAATGAAGGAAAAAATTAAAGTTGTCATATTTCCAGACAGCGTGGTTGGACGCTATGTCCTTCTTGCTTGTTTTGCACCATGAAAAGAGGAGTCGTGGCTGGTGAGGCCAAGTGCCATCTGTGCCAGAGAGGTGCATCCTGAGTGGGTGAGGCGCCTTGCAGGGTGGTGGTGGTTGGTGTGAGGGTGTGGGTGCAGGCCCTTAGCAGGGGTAGCGGGCTCTCCCACCAGTGAGGCAGCCCAGGCCTCCGAAGCCGAAGCCACCAGAGGAGATGGCCACTCCCTGGGAGCTGAGGGCGCTGCCCACGGCAGCTGAGGAGGAGGATCCGACGGCGGTGTTCTGGGGGAAGGAGCTGAGGATGGGTCCCGGCAGGGTGACCAGCACAGCGGGAGGCTGGATGAAGACTTGGGAGTCCTGGCACTGCCTGACACAGGGCTCGTTGCAGCTGTTAGCCAGCGGGGTGGGTCCGCAGGGGCTGCAGCTGTTGTAGCAGGACATGGCTGTGGGGTGGAGGGTCTCTGGAATAGAAGGTGTTGGGTAAGTGGAGGGTGTTGGAGGAATAAGAATAGGTGCAGAGAGAAAGAAAGGTAGCGAGGAGAGGTGGACATGTCGGTTCTTCCAGACAGGTTGGCTGTCTGGAAGAAGAAGGGCTGCTGAGGATGGGGGAGGAAGGGAGTTTAGAGCTGAGCCAGGTGGGGAGTGTGAAGGAGGGCAGGTGGGTGCAGCCTCACCTGGAGGAACTCAGAGGAGAAGGTGTCAGGAGAAGGTTGTGAGGGAGCGAGGCACAGGGCCGGCTTTTATGCTGCTGTGTGAGCGCCTGAGGGCTTGGAGAGTGACTCTGCGCATGGCAGCATTCTGCAGCCAGCTGCTGTCACATGCCACAGCCTGGTCAGTCAGTATGGGGTGTGTAATTGTCTTCCCACAACTCTTCATTTGAGTTGTGTGTGTGTTCCTTTGACACTGTCGGCACTTTTTAAGTGAGAATGACTATTTTGGTGGATTTGCAGAATGCAGGGCTCATAATGGTGTTTGGAAGATACTTCTAAAGCATTGGAGGAGAGGTGTGGTCTAAAGGATGGGGTCACAGTGTAGCGTTTTTAATGTATGGTTTGTGACTGCATTGTGTGGTGGGGATGCCATTTCCTGGCATCCTTGTCAGGCTGCTCTTGGCTTTCCAGCTGTGTTTGGCATGAGACACCATCATTTCCACCGTGTTTTCTCCCTGACTGCCTTCATACAAAATCCCTTTCCACATAGTTTGTCCATCTCTTTCCGATGGGGTGTGCTGCACAGACGCGTTCGTTCCCTTTGTGCTTTAAGGTTTCATTTGGGAATAGGGTTGCTGCATGCTGTGTGCAGTTTCAGCTTAGGGCCATCCATGGGGATTGTCGCTTATTTAGGCAGGGAAGGGCTGTTTGTAGATAGCAGGATGCAGTAGACCGTCCTGAGTTGGAGATGAGTGCTTCTGTCAGGAAGGCTGAAGCAGAATTTAGGGGACCGTTGTTGCACTGAGTGTCAGTGTTTGAGGCTATTTCACTGTGTGGGCTTTGCTTGTTGCCAGGAGGATTGGGGGATTCCACATAGAAATTGGAAGCACACATGCTACATGGGCTTGCAGTCATGAGCTGCTCCAGCCCTGTGGTCAATGACATAACTGATGAGTGCAAGGCATGCCCTCGTTCAGCTGAGGTGAGTGCTTTGTGGCTTGCTGCTGAGGTGAGCAGTACATCTTGTTCTGAGGGAAATGGAGCGAAGTCTGAAGAGGGGCTGTTCAACTGGATGTGCCTGAGTATGTGAGGAATGCTGCAGGAGCTGTGTGCAGAGGGTCTGGAGGAGGGCCACAGAGAAGATCAAAGGGCTGGAGATCATCTCTGTTGAAGAAAAGCTGCAGGAGTTGGGCTTATTCAGCGTGGAGAGGAGAAGGCGCTGGGGACACCTCACTGTGGCCTTCCAGTACCTGAAGGCAGTTAATAAGCAAGATTGGAAACCATCTCTTTACATGGTCAGATAGCAGTAGGACACTTAAACGGAAAGAGGAGAAATCTGTAGTAGATGTTAGGAAGAAATCCTTGACTCAGGAGGTTGCGAGGCCCTGGCACATGCTGCCCAGTCAGCTTGTGGGTTCTTCATCAATTTAAGGCCAGGTTGGACGGGGCCCTGATCAACATGACCTGGTGAGGGGAATTAACCAGAGAAGGGATGATGATATGGATCTATTCCAATGTTCACTATTGTCTGATTCTATAATGGTATGAATTGAGACTATATCCCATTCCAGAAGCTGCGCCTGTATGGGTTAGACAAAGTGGAGTGTGAGGTGGACTAAATGGAGCTGGCTAAAAGCCTGGATGCAGAACTACGATTTGGGGTCACCATATGTAGATGGAGGCTAGTCCCTGATGCCAACCACTCATTTGGACTGTGAAGGATCTTCTCTCAGGGCTGCGAGATGCTCTTGCACTGTGTAGTGTTGCTCATCATCATCTGACATGTGTTCTCCTTCCAGCAACTCTGACTTTTTCCATCCTTCTCTTGAGGATGTCCCCATTTGTCACTGGCAGCACCTTCCAAGTGAGAGGATAGGAGGCCAAAGGTGCGATCTATCACGTTCGTGTCGGGGCTTGTGGAAGAAGTGGCCAATGCACAGAAAAAGAGCAGTGTTGACAGTGAGGTCATTGCTTGGCACTTGTGCGCTATGGTTTGTGCCTTTGTTGTTCAAAGGAGTTGCCAATTCCAAACATCCGGGGAAGCCTGAACTGGGCATTCTTGGTAACCTGGTTTGTAGATGAAAACACTTCCTTTTTTGAGACTAGTACCCACCTAGTTAAAGGGAACTTGTATGCTCTTGGCGTAACTTGTATGATCTTCATCGAAGTTATTCATTGTGGTTTTCCCCGTATCCTTCTGGATTATATATCCACCAAATGCCTTGACAAATACAGAAGGCATTTTTGAACTGGTGGCTCCCAAGTCCAAATCAATTACTTTTACTAGATGTGGTTACATCAGGCTGGCGGATGGTTAGGTGTGGCATTTCCCAGCATTCTATTCTTGGGCCTGTAGTCTTCCATGTTTTAATAAATGACCTGTTTGCAGGAATCAAGTGCGTACAAAGCAAGAAGCTTGTGGATGACGGTATCTGAGGGGGAGCATTTTTCTCTCAGAATTATGGAGACCTTACCGAGAGCTCTTGATTGAGCAGAGTGCTGGGCCATTACCAATGGCATGAAGTTGAACCAGAGCAAGTACTGTATTCTGTATCTCACACAGGGATACCTTATAGATATCTGCATGTTCAAGAATGAGATAAATAAAAGCAGCCCCATGGAAAGAGATGAGGCGGTTGAGGTCGATGCCAAGTTGAATTGAGTCAGCAGTGTGCCCTGGCAGCCTAAAGGAACAACTGTGCCCTGGACCCAACACTGCCTGCATGGGATATTGCAGTTTTTCCACTCAGGTCTGTGCCACTGCTGCATCATCTCCATTACTGTGTTCAGCTTTGGCTTCAGTGGTAAAAGAGAAAGGGAAAGAAGGCAATAAGGAGCAGTGTAGACAGGCTGGATAGCTGGACCAAAGCCAATGGGATGAAGTTCAACATGAGCAAGAGCTGGGATCAGCACTTTGGCCACAACACCCCCAGGCAGTTCTGCAGGCTTGAGACATTGCTGGAGCACTATGTAGAGGAAACAGACCTGGGGGTTTTGGCTGATGTTCAGCTGAACATGAGCCAGCAGTGTGCCCATACAGCCAAGAAGGCCAATGGCATCCTGGCTTGTACGTAGAAATAGTGTGGGCAGCAGGAGAGGGAAATGATCATCCTTTTCTCATCCCTGGTGTGGCCACACCTCGAGATCTGTCTTCAGTTTTGGTCAGCACAGTTCAAGAAAGACACTGACGCCTTGGAGCATTTTCAGAGAAGGTCAAGTAATTGGGTGTGGGGTCTGGAGCACAGACCTTCTGAGGAGCAGCTGGTGGAGCTGGGATTGTTCTGTCTGTTGAAGAGGAGGCTCCGGGCTGACCTCGTGACTCTCTACAAGTAGCTGTAGGGACATTGCTGAGATGTGGGGTTCTTCCTCTCCTCCCGTGTAACTGTCATCGCGTCTAGAATGAATGACCTGAAGGTGTTCCAGAAGAGATTCCTACTGGATACAATGAAGTACTTCTTCTCTGATGTTGAAGCTTGGTGCTGTGATGGTCTGAACAGGGAGGTGGTGGTGTCACCAACACTGGTGACAGTCAAGAAATATTGTGATTTTGCACTTAGGGATGTAGTTGAGTGGTAAATGTTGGTGATAGGTGGACACTTGTACCAGATGTTCTTAGAGGTCTTTTCCAACCTTGGTGAATCTGTGATTCTAAGTCCGAAGGTTCTGTTGGGACGAACCCGTGAGTGGTGACGGTCCTGCCTGCTGACTTGGCTATGCTGATTAAAATTATCTTCGGAAGGACCAGATAATGAGGAAAGATTCCTGAAACCTGGAAGAGATTCAACCCGCTCCTGTGTGTAAGAAATGAAGAAGGAAGGTGTGACAAACCACAGGCTGGTCGGCATGACATGAGACCCTGGGAAGGAGCTGAAGGACATGCTCCCAGAATGTGCTGCTGAACACAGGATGGCTAAGAAATGGTGGAAACGAGAGAACAGATAAACAGTATGACCTCAGTTTTTCTGTACTGAAGTGACCAGCCTTGTACATGTGGGTGTGCACGGATTTTAGATGCCCCTTGTTGTAGACACACATCCTGTTGTGATGAGACACAGTTGTATCGACCAAGACTCTGAAATGAGAACGATGTTGGTCAGTATGTACAGTAAAACCCCGGGTGATAGGACTGGACCTGATTCTGGACAGCTTCCAGTCATGACTGGGCATGAGAACGGCAATTGTATGACTGTATGACTTTGTTTTGACAAGTGAAGATAAGATGTAATGAGAAGAAGCCGATGTGCTAAACACCAGTGCCCTTGTTGGTGATGGGGTTGGGAGAAGAGGTCTTGAAGCCATTTTGGACCTAGCATGGTGATTTCTAGAGGCACATCATTCTATTGGGCAATGAAAGGAAGAAGAGGATTCAGAGGCTAGCATGCATGAGAACTTTATTGAGAAAGTACACCTAAAGGAGGGAGGTAATTGTTAATTACAAAGTGCAAAGGCTAGAATTTAAGGTGCAGAGGAGTAAGAAAGTTTCAGTAGTCATTTTTCCATGGAGCATAGTTGGACCCAGAAGGGAATCGTGGCTGGTGAGGCCAAGTGCCATCTGTGCCAGAGATGTTCATCCTCAGTGGGTGAGGCGCCTTGCAGGGTGGTGGTGGTTCATGTGAGGTTGTGGGTACAGGCCCTTAACAGGGGTAGCGGGCCCTCCCACCAGTGAGGCAGCCCAGGCCTCCGAAGCCGAAGCCACCGGAGGAGATGGCCACTCCCTGGGAGCTGAGGGCGCTGCCCACGGCAGCTGAGGAGGAGGATCCAACGGCAGTGTTCTGGGGGAAGGAGCTGAGGATGGGTCCCGGCAGGGTGACCACCACGGTGGAAGGCTGGATGACGACTTGGGAGTCCTGGCACTGCCTGACACAGGGCTCGTTGCAGCTGTTAGCCAGCGGGGTGGGTCCACAGGGGCTGCAGCTGTTGTAGCAGGACATGGCTGTGGGGTGGAGGGTCTCTGGAAGAGAGGATGGTTGGTTAGCAGAGGGTTTTGGAGGAATAAGAACAGGTGGGGAGTGAAACAAATTTCTTGAGCAGAGGTGGTGTTGGGCTGTTTGGAGCGTGGCTGAATGGAAGAAGAAGGGATGGTTCGGCTTGTGGAGAAAGGGTTTGTAGAGCAGGGCAAGGTGGGGAGGGTGAAGGAGGGCAGTGGGGTGCAGGCTCACCTGGAGGCGAGTAGAGGAGAAGGCGTCAGGAGAAGGGTGTGAGGGAGCGAGGCACAAGGTTGGCTTTTATGCTGCTGTGTGAGCGCCCGAGGGCTTGGAGAGAGCCTCTGCGCATGGCAGCTTTGCGCAGCCAGCTGCTGTTGCGTGCCAGCGCTTGGTCAGTCATTATGTGGTGTGTTATTGCCTTCCCACAACTCTTCCTTTTCATTTCCTTGTTTTGTGGATGTGTTCCTTTGACTCTGTAGGCATTTTTTGAGTGTGAGTTGAGTTATGTGGAAGGCGTATCTCATGGAGGTGGTTGGTAGAGTCGTCTATAGCATTGGATGATCGATGTATTCTCCTTTCTCATGACATGGTGTGCTACTCATACTGTGTTTCTATGTCCACTTTTTCAGGTGTGGAACCCATTCCTGGCATCCTCAGTGTGCTGTTCTGGTTTTCCCAGCTGTGTTTGACACAAGACGCTCCTACATGCATAGTATATACTCCCTGCTTGCCTTCTACTGCATTTGCTTTCCTTGTGCTTAGTTGTTGTTTTGTTCTCTATTGCACTGCATTGTCTTGCACATCATGTGGTTTGTGTTCTCCTTCCAGCAACTGTGCCTTCTCACATTCTCCACTTGAGAGTGTCTCAATTTAGCACCGACGTCACCTTCCAAGTGAGTGGATTGGATTCCACTGGAGTGATCTTGCATGTTTGTTTCAGTGTACGTGGAAAATTGGCCAAAGCATGTGAAAGAGGAGCATTGTAGAGTGTGAGGTCATCACCAGGCACTTGTGCAATATCTTTTCTGTCTTTGTTGTTATAGTTCAAAACATCTGTGGAAACCTGGACTGGGCATTTTAGGCATCCTGGTTCGGAGATGATGGCACTTCCTTTTCTGTGATGATTACCCATGTAATTCATCAAGGGAACCTCATAGGTGTAATTTCTGTGATCATCATCCATGTTATTAATAGTTTTTCCTTTCATGTCCAGGAGAAAACTTCCACCATATATCTTGAACAACACATAATACGTGTCGGGAAGTGATGACTCCCAACTATACCTCAAAAGCATCTTTTAGATGTTTCTTAGATCTAGTCAGCTGGTGGCCAGTCAGGTGTGGGATTTCCTTGAGTTTCATATTTGGGTCTGTTGTCCTCCATGTTTTTCTGAGTGTGTTGGACAAAGGACTCAAATGCATACAAAGTAAGAAATTTGTGGAGGACTGTAACTATGGAGGAGCAGTTGACTCTCTCAGGATTAACGTGGCTTTGTAGAGAGCACTTGAGAGACCCAAGAGTTGGGCCATCATCGATGGCATGAACTTTAATGAGTGCAAGAGCTGGAATCTGCACCTGAGACATGGACACTTTGACGCTATCTAGGTATTTGGGGAGGAGAGACATAAAAGCAGCCTCACAGAAAGAGATGAGGAGGTTGTGGTAGATGTCAAGTTGAATGTGAGTCACAGGTGTGCCCTGGCAGCCTAGTGGGCTGACTGTGCCCTGGGTTGCATTGGGCCCAGCACCGACAGCAGGAGAGTGTAGTGTTGTTGCACTCTGCTCTGTGCCGCTGCAACATCGTCTCCAGTACAGTGTTCAGCTTTGGATTCAGTGGTACAAGAGGAGGGGAAGGAAGTCCTTACAGAGCAGTCTACACAGGTTGGATAGCTGCAGTGAGGCCACCGGGATGGAGTTCAACCTCGTGTTCTGTCTTCAGTTTTGGTTTGGAGAAGAGGAGGCTCTGTGCTGACCTCTTGACTCTCCACAATTACCCGAAAGGAAGCTGCGGTGAGGTTGGTGTTGGTGTCTTCTTCCGTGCAACTAGAAGAGGACTGGAGGGCACAGCCTCAAGTAGCACCAAGGGAGATTCAGGCTGGACGTTATGAACTAGTTTTTCTCGGAGAGAGTGATCAGGAGCTGGAATGGTCTACAGAGTGAAGTGATGGTGTCGCAGTCCCAGGAGATGTTCAAGAAACATTGAGATGTTTCACTGAGGGCCGGGATTTAGATGGAAATATTGGTGATAGGTGGACGGTTGTACCTAATGTTCTTAGAGGACATTTCCAACCCTGGTGATTCTTTGATTCAAAGACCAAATGGTGAGAGTCCTGTCTACTTTCTTGACTACACTGATTACAATTATCTTAGGAAAATTTTGATAGTGAGGAGAGGTTCCTAAAACTGGGATGAGGCTGATCCCAATCGTATGTGTGAGAAAAGAAGGTAGGTGTGAGGTACTGCAGGCTGGTTGGCCAGATATGAATCCCTGGAAAGAAGGTTAAGGAAATCCTCATAGTAAATATTGTCCAGCACATAATGGTTGAGAAGTGTTGGAAATAAAGAGCACTCATGTACAAACCCAGCTCAGTTTTTTCACGTAGAAGTGACCAGCTTTGTTCTAGAGGGTAACTGTACTATATGATTGTTTTTGTAGAAGTACAGAAAACATGATGAGAGGAAGGCCATCTGCTAGCCATCGATGTTCTTGCTGGTGAGCTGGTTTTGAGAGGAGTTATTGAGGCATTTTTGGACCTGTCTTGATGGTTTCCAGAGACATTCTCTGAACAGTGTGGTGAGGAAAGAACATTGATCAAAGAAAGGATGAAGAGGAATCTGGGTCTGTCGTGCATGAGAAGTTTATTGAGAAAAACACAGCAAAAGAGAAGAAGTACTTGGTGACTTCCACTTAGGAAGGCTGCAACTTGAGGTGCAAAGACAGAGGAAGGTTACAGTGGTCATGTTTCCAGGTGCTGCTTCCTTCTTTCTTGATTTTCTCCAGGGTGTGGGTGCAGGCCCTTAGCAGGGGTAGCGGGCTCTCCCACCAGTGAGGCAGCCCAGGCCTCCGAAGCCGAAGCCACCGGAGGAGATGGCCACTCCCTGGGAGCTGAGGGCGCTGCCCACGGCAGCTGAGGAGGAGGATCCGACGGCGGTGTTCTGGGGGAAGGAGCTGAGGATGGGTCCCGGCAGGGTGACCACCACGGTGGAAGGCTGGATGACGACTTGGGAGTCCTGGCACTGCCTGACACAGGGCTCGTTGCAGCTGTTAGCCAGCGGGGTGGGTCCACAGGGGCTGCAGCTGTTGTAGCAGGACATGGCTGTGGGATGGAGGGTCTCTGGAAGAGAGGATGGTTGGTTAAGCAGAGGATGTTGGAGGAATAAGAACAGGTGCAGAGAGAAAGAAAGGTAGTGAGGAGAGGTGATGGTGGGCTGTTCGCAGGTTGCCTGCATGGAAGAAGAAGTGCTGCTGCAGTTGGAGGAGAAGGGTAGTGTAGAGCTCTGCCGGGTGGAGAGGGTTAAGGAGAGCTGTGAGGTACAGGCTCACCTGGAGGAGTGCAGAGCAAAAGGCGTCAGGAGAAGGGTGTGAGGGAGCGAGGCACAAGGCCGGCTTTTATGCTGCTATGTGAGTGCCCGAGGGCTTGGGGAGAGCGTCTGCGCATGGCAGCATTGTGCAGCCAGCAGCTGTTGAATGCACAGCCTGGTCAGTCATGAGGTGGGGTGTGTTTGCCTTGCCACAGCGCTTGCTTTTCTTTTCCTTGTGCTGTGGATGTGTGCCTTTGACACTGTCGGCACTTTTTAAGTGAGAATGACTATTTTGGTGGATTTGCAGAATGCAGGGCTCATAATGGTGTTTAGAAGATACTTCTAAAGCATTGGAGGAGAGGTGTGGTCTAAAGGATGAGGCCACAGTGTAGCATTTTTAATGTATGGTTTGTGACTGCATTGTGTGGTGGGGACACCATTACCTGGCTTCCTTGTCAGACTACATTGGGCTTCCCAGGTGTGGTTGACATGAGACCTTGTCAATTCCTTTGTGTTTTCTCCATGACTGCTTTCATCCCATTCCCTTTCCATGTGTTTTAGTCTTTGTTTTCCCATAGTATGTACATCACGGACACCTTGGTTCCCTTCGTGCTTTATGTTTTCATTTGGGAATCGTGTTGCTGCCTGTTTGGTGCAGTTTTGGCTTCAGGCCATCCATGGGGATTGTAGCTTATTTAGGCAGAGAAGGTCTGTTTGTAGATAGCAGGATGCAGTAGATTGTCCTGAGTTGGAGATGAGTGGTTTTGTCAGGAAGACTGAAGCAGAATTTATGGGACCACTGTTGCTTTGGGTGTCAGTGGTTGAGGCTATTTCTCTGTGTGGGCTTTGCTTGTTGCCAGGAGGATTGGGGGATTCCACATAGAAATTGGAAGCACACATGCTACATGGGCTTGCCGTCATGAGCTGCTCCAGCCATGTGGTCAGTGACATAACTGATGAGTGCAAGGCATGCCCTCGTTCAGCTGAGGTGAGTGCTTTGTGGCTTGCTGCCGAGGTGAGCAGTACATCTTGTTCTGAGGAAAATGGAGCGAAGTTTGAAGCAGGGCTGTTCAACTGGATGTGCCTGAGTGTGTGAGGAATGCTGCAGGAGCTGTGTGCAGAGGGTCTAGAGGAGGGCCACAGATAAGTTCAAAGGGCTGCAGATCATCTCTGTTGAAGAAAAGCTGCAGGAGTTGGGCTTATTCAGCGTGGAGAGGAGAAGGCCCTAGGTAGACCTCACGGTAGCCTTCCAGTGCTTGTAGGCAGTTAACAGGCAGCAGGGGAAACCAGCTCTTTACATGGTCAGATAGCAGTAGGACACTTAAACAGAAAGAGGAGAAATTTGGTTTAGGTGTTACGAAGAAATCCTTGACTCAGGTAGTTGCGAGACCTTAGCACATGCTGCCCAGTCAGCTTGTGGGTTCTTCATCAGTGGAGCAATTCAGGGCCAGAATGGTCAGGGTCCTGATCAGCATAACCTGGTGAGGGGAATTAATCAGAGAAGGGATGATGATATGGATCCATTCCAACATTCACTGTTGTTTGATTCTATAATGGTATGATTTGAGACTATATCCCATTCCAGAAGCTGCGCCAGTATGGGTTAGAGAAGTGGAGTTTGAAGTGGACTGAATGGAGCTGGCTAAAGGCCACTGTGCAGAGCCTTGCTGTGGGGTCACTGTATGTAGATGGAGGCTAGTCCCTCATGCCTACCACTCCTTTGGACTGTAAAGGCTATTCTCTCAGGGCTGTGAGGTGCTCTTGCACTGTGTAGTGTTGCGCATCATCATCATCTGGTGTGTGTTCTCCTTCCAGCAACTCTGACTTTTTTTGTCCTTCTCTTGAGGACGTGTCCATTTGTGACTGGCAGCAGCTTTCAAGTGAGAAGATAGGAGGCCAATGGAGCGATCTTGCATGTTTGTGTCAGGACATGTGGAAGGAGTGGCCAACGCACAGAAAAGGAGCAGTGTTGACAGTGAGGTCATCGCTTGGCACTTGTGCACTGTGGTTTGTGTCTTTGTTGTTCAAAGGAGTTGCCAATTCCAAGCATCCGTGGAAGCCTACACTGGGCATTCTAGGTAACCTGGTTTGTTGTTGAAAACACTTCCTTTTTTGGGACATGTACCCTCCTGGTCCACCAAAGGAACCTCATTGGCGTAACTTGTACGATCTTCTTCAAAGTTATTCATCGTGATTTTCCCCATATCCTTCTGGATTACATATCCACCACGTATTTTGACAAATACTGAAGACCTTGAGTGAACTGGTGGTTCCTAAATAAAAATCAAAGGCTTTTATTAGATGTCATTCCATCAGGCTGATGAACAGTTAGGTGTGACATTTCCCAGCATTCTATTTTTTGTGTGTAGTCTTCCACGTTTGAATAGATGACCTGTTTTCAGGAATCAAATGCGTACAAAGTAAGAAGTCTGTGGATAACAGTAACTGAGGAGGAGCATTTGTCTCTCAGAATTTGGGAGGCCTTGCTGAGTTCTTAACGGACCAGCGTGCTGGGCCATTACCAATGGAATGGAGTTGAACCAGAACAGGTGCTGTATTCTGTACCTCACTCAGGGATAGGATATAGATATCAGAGTATCTGGGGATAAGAGACATAAAAGCAGCCCTGTGGTAAGAGATGAGGCAGTTGTGATTGATGCCAAGTTGAACTGAGTCAGTAGTGTGCCCTGGCAGCCTAAAGCAATAAGAGTGCCCTGGGGTGCGTTAGGTGTATTCATACTGGATGTTAGGAAGTACTTCTTTTCTGATCCTGCAGCCAGTTGCTGTGATGATCTGAAGAGGGAGGTGGTGATGTCACCAACAGTGGAGAGAGTAAATAAATATTGTGATTTTGTTCTGATGGATGTGGTTGAGTGGTAAATGTTGGTGATAGGTGGACAGTTGTACTGGATGTTCATAGAGGTCTTTTCCAAACTTGATGATTCTGTGGTTCTAAGTCCAAAGGTTCTACAGGGATGAACCTGTGAGTGGTGACAGTCCTGCCTGATGACTTGGCTTTGCTGATAACCATTGCCTTAGAAAGGACATGATAATGAGGAAAGATTCCTGAAACCTGGAAGAGATTCATCCCCCTGCTGTGTGTAAGAAATGAAGAAGGAAGATGTGAGGAACCAAAGGCTGGTCGGCATGACATGAGTCCCTGGGAAGGAGGAGAAGGAAATGCTTCCAGGATATGCTGCTGAGCACAGAATGGCTAAGAAGTGGTGGGAATAGAGAGCACGGATGTACAATTTCACCTCAGGTTTTGCTGTAGTGAAGCGATCAGCTTTGTACATGAGGGTGTGAATGGACATTTGATGTCTCTTGTCATACAGCATCCTGTTGTGGTGAGCTCATAGTTGTATAGGTCGTGACTCGGAAATGAGACCAATGTTGGTCAGTATGTACAGTAAAACCCTGGGTGAAGGGACTGGACCTGATTCTGGACAGCTGCTAGTCATGACTGGGTATGAGCACGGCAATTGTATGCCTCTGTGACTTAGTTTCGACCTGCGTAGATAAGATGTAATGAGATGAAGGTTATCTGCAAAGCAGCATTGCTCTTTTAGGTGATGGGGTTGGGAGAGGAGGTCTTGGGGCCTTATTGGACCTTCATGGTGGTTTCTAGAGCCATAACTTTTTATTGGGTGAAGAAAGGAACAAGATGATTCAGAGGCTGGCATGCAAGAGAACTTTATTAAGAAAATACACCTAAAGGAAGGAGGTACTTGTCAATTGTAGGAAAGGCTACAATTTAAGGTGCAAAGAAGAATGAAAGATTCAGTATTCGTCTTTCCGTAGAGCATGGTTGGAGAATCATAGAGCAGAGGGGAATCATGGCTGGTGAGGCCATGTGCTTTGGTGCCAGAGAGTTGCATCCTGAGTGGGTGAGGCACCGTGCAGAGTGGTGGTGGTTGGTGTGAGGGTGTGGGTGCAGGCCCTTAGCAGGGGTAGCGGGCTCTCCCACCAGTGAGGCAGCCCAGGCCTCCGAAGCCGAAGCCGCCGGAGGAGATGGCCACTCCCTGGGAGCTGAGGGCGCTGCCCACGGCAGCTGAGGAGGAGGATCCGACGGCGGTGTTCTGGGGGAAGGAGCTGAGGATGGGTCCCGGCAGGGTGACCACCACAGCGGGAGGCTGGATGACGACTTGGGAGTCCTGGCACTGCCTGACACAGGGCTCGTTGCAGCTGTTAGCCAGCGGGGTGGGTCCGCAGGGGCTGCAGCTGTTGTAGCAGGACATGGCTGTGGAGTGGAGGGTCTCTGGAAGAGAGGATGGTTGGTTAGCAGAGGGTTTTGGAGGAATAATTGCAGGTGGGGAGAGAAAGAAAGGGAGTGAGGAGAGGCAATTTGGGGCTGTGGCGAGCATGGTAGGGTGGAAGAGAAGGGGCTGATGGGGTTGGGGAGAAAGGGAGTGTAGAGCTGGCCAGGTGGGGTGGGTGAAGGAGGGCAACGAGGTGCAGGTTCACCTGGAGGAGCACAGAGCAGAAGGTGTCAGGAGAAGGGTGTGAGGGAGTGAGGTGCAGGGCCGGCTTTTATGCTGCTGTGTGAGAGCCCGAGGGCTTGGAGAGAGCCTCTGCGCATGGCAGCGTTGCGCAGCCAGCTGCTGTTGCGTGCCACAGCCTGGTCAGTCAGTATGTGGTGTATGATTGTCTTCCCACAGCTCTTCATTTCCCTGTTTTCTGAATGTGTTTTTTTGAACCTGTCGGCATTTTTCAGTGTGAGTGGAGTTACATGGAAGGCGCATTTCATGGAAGTGGTTGGAAGAGTCATCCAAAACTTTGGAGGAGCGATCTGGTCTCCTCAGTGATGCCATTGTGCTACTCATGCCAACTCATGCAGTTGTGTCTGTGGCCTCTTTGTGAGGTGTGGACCCCATTCCTGACATCCTTAGAGGGCAGTTCAGAGTTTCCCAGGTGCGTTTGTCACTAGATGCCAGTACTTGCATTGTATTTACTCCCTGCATGCCTACTCCTCAATTGGTTTTCCATTTGCTTGGTTGCTGCCTTCCGCACTGGTGTGTTGTGTTGGCATGTTGGAACTCCCTTTGGTTTGAGAACTATGTTTTGGAGAAGGGAGGCAGCTTGTTTTTTGCAGTATCAACATTAAGCCATCCCTGGCCATTTTAGTATATGTCGACAGAGGAGGGCTGTTTGTGTAGCTGAGGTTTTGTGGTCCTGTTTTTGGTTTGGGTTTTTATTTTTTCATCGGGCTGTGAGCTGCTTCAGGCCATGTTGTCAAGGGCATGGCTGTTGAGTGCAAGGCATGCCCTCATTCAGCTGAGGTGAGTGCATTGTGTCTTGCTGCTGAGCTCAGCAGTGCTTGTTTTTGTGAGGAAGATGAGGCAAAGCACAAGTAGGGGCTGTTCAACTGGATGTGCCTGAGTGAGTGAGGCCTGCTGGGTGCCATCAGGAATGCCGATGGACTGTGCGCAGTGGGTCCAGAGGAGGTCCGCAAAGATGGTGAAAGGGCTGGAGCTCATTTCTTGTGAAGAAAGGCTGCAGGAGTTGGGCTTATTCAGCATGGAGAAGAGAAGGCTCTGGGAAAACTTCATTGTGGCCATCCATTACTTGAAGGCAGCTTACTGTCAGGAGAGGAGTCAATTCTTTACATGGTCTGATAGCAACCAGACGCTAATGGAAGGCAGAGAAATTTGGTTTAGTTGTTATGTAGAGATTCTTTGCTCGTGGTGAGGCCGAATCAACTTTTGTGGGTTATTTGACCCTGGAGCCATTCAAGGTCAGGTTGGACAGGGCCCTGGTCAGCATGACCTGCTGGGACAGACAACACACAGAGTGGATGATTTTTTTTCCAAGCTTAGCCACTGTGTGATTCTCTAACTGTATGGTTTGAGTCTGCCTCCCATGCCATTCTCTACCAGATGATGAGCCAATATGGATTAGACAAGTGGACTGACTGGATCTGATGTGACAAGTGGACCGACAGGAGCTGGCTGAGAGCCTGGGTGCAGAGCCTTGTGATGGAGGCACCAAGCGTAGTTGGAGGCATGTCCTTCATGCTTAGCACAAATTTGGACTGTTGAGTATCTCCTCCCAGTGCTGCAAGCTACTCCTGTGTCCTGGAGTGTTGTGAGTCACGTGGTATATGTTGTTGCTCCAGAAATTCTGCCTTTTTGCGTCCTTCTCTTGTGGACGTGTCCATTTGGCATTGGAAGCGCCTTTAACTGAGAGGATTGGAGGCCAAAGGAGCGATCTTGCATGTTTCTGTCAGGGCACGCGGAAGAAGTGTTCAAAGCACAGAAGAGGAGTAGCGTTGACAGTGAGGTCATCGCTTGGCACTTGTGCAATATGGTTTGTGTGTTTGTTGTGAGAGGATGCGCCAATCATAGGCACTCATGGGAGCCTGGACTGGACATTCTAGGTATCCGTCTTCAGAGATGATGGCACTTCATTTTTTGTGACAAATACCCACCTATTTCACTCTGTGGACCTCATATGCATAATTTTTATGATCTTCTTCAAAGTTATTCAGTGTTTTTTTTCTTTATCCTTCTGTGGAAAATGTTCACAATACAATATGTTGAGTGTACTTATGGCTCCCAACTCTACCTCCAAGGCATCTGTTGGATATTTCTTAGATCTAGTCAGGGTGGTGGCTGTCAGTTGTCAGATTTCCTAGGGAAATCTGGCAGGAAATGAAGGAAAACCTTCCAGAATGTACTGCCAAGCATGGAATGGATAGGAAGTGATGGATATAGATAGCACGGATGTACAATACTACTTCATTTTTTTCTGTATGAAATGTCTATGTTTTTCCAAGACGGAGTGCACTGACGTTAGATAACAGTGGAATAAGGAGAGGCTTTGAGACTTCTACCCATAACATGCTTGTACGTGAATTGTCAGTAATCAAACAGAATCACAGAACTGCAGGGGTTGAAAGGAACCTCTAGAGATCACCCAGTCCACCCCCTGACAAAGCATGCTCCCTGGGCCACGTTGCACAGGTGTCCAGTTGGGTCTTGAACTTCTCCAGAGAAGGAGACTCCACCACCTCTCTGGGCAACCTGTTGCAGGGCTACGTCTCCCTCACTGGGAAGAAGTTCCCACGCGCATTTGTGCAGAACTTCCTATGTGTCAGTTTGTGCTGATGTTCAGTCTCTTCTTTAAAGCCCTGGGTAATCAGACTGGACATAATTGTGCGCATCCTGCTGTTCCTGACAGGTCTTGAGCAGGGTAATTGTACTCTCTGATTTGATTTGGACAAGTGTAGATGCCATGTGATGAAGTGAAGGCCATCTACTAGCCACCACT
Organism: Callipepla californica brunnescens; assembly: GCA_023055505.1. Classification (NCBI taxonomy): domain Eukaryota; kingdom Metazoa; phylum Chordata; class Aves; order Galliformes; family Odontophoridae; genus Callipepla; species Callipepla californica. Next base: position 210,847 of record JALIRH010000002.1, on the reverse strand, counting down.
GCTCTTGTTGGTAGCGTGTTTGTGAGAGGTGGGTTTGGGGCCCTTTGTGACCCGGCATGATGGTTACCCGACCGCTCTCTGCAGAGGGTGAAGTGAAAAGATCTCTGGATGAAGAATGGAAGAGGAGGAACGTGAGAATGTCATGCAAAAGAATTTTATTGAGGAAGAAAGAAAAAAAAGGAAGGATCTACTTGCTTATCACCAACTGGAAAGGCCCCAGTTTGATGTGCAATGAAAGAAAAAATTAAAGTTGTCATATTTCCAGACAGCGTGGTTGGACGCTATGTCCTTCTTGCTTGTTTTGCACCATGGAAAGAGGAGTCGTGGCTGGTGAGGCCAAGTGCCATCTGTGCCAGAGAGATGCATCCTGAGTGGATGAAGCGCCGTGCAGGCTGGTGGTGGTTCTTGTCAGGTTGTGGGTGCAGGCCCTTAGCAGGGGTAGCGGGCTCTCCCACCAGTGAGGCAGCCCAGGCCTCCGAAGCCGAAGCCGCCAGAGGAGATGGCCACTCCCTGGGAGCTGAGGGCGCTGCCCACGGCAGCTGAGGAGGAGGATCCGATGGCGGTGTTCTGGGGGAAGGAGCTGAGGATGGGTCCCGGCAGGGTGACCAGAACAGCGGGAGGCTGGATGACGACTTGGGAGTCCTGGCACTGCCTGACACAGGGCTCGTTGCAGCTGTTAGCCAGCGGGGTGGGTCCGCAGGGGCTGCAGCTGTTGGAGCAGGACATGGCTGTGGGGTGGAGGGTCTCTGGAAGAGAGGGTGTTGGGTAAGCAGAGGGTTTTGGAGGAATAAGAACAGGTGCAGAGAGAAAGAAAGGTAGAGAGGAGAGGTGGACGTGTCGGCAGGTTGGCTGTCTGGAAGAAGAAGGGCTGCTGAGGATGGGGGAGGAAGGGAGTGTAGAGCTGAGCCATGTGGGGTGGGTGAAGGAGGGCAGGTGGGTGCAGCCTCACCTGGAGGAACTCAGAGGAGAAGGCGTCAGGCAGGAGAAGGTTGTGAGGGAGCGATGCACAGGGCCGGCTTTTATGCTGCTGTGTGAGTGCCCGAGGGCTTTAAGTAGGCCTCTGCGCATGGTAGCATTGTGCATCCAGCTGCTGTTGCGTGCCACAGCCTGGTCAGTCAGTATGGGGTGTGTAATTGTCTTCCCACAACTCTTCATTTGAGTTGTGTGTGTGTTCCTTTGACACTGTCGGCACTTTTTAAGTGAGAATGACTATTTTGGTGGATTTGCAGAATGCAGGGCTCATAATGGTGTTTGGAAGATACTTCTAAAGCATTGGAGGAGAGGTGTGGTCTAAAGGATGGGGCCACAGTGTAGCATTTTTAATGTATGGTTTGTGACTGCATTGTGTGGTGGGGATGCCATTTCGTGGCATCCTTGTCAGGCTGCTCTTGGCTTTCCAGTTGTGTTTGGCATGAGACACCATCATTTCCACCATGTTTTCTCCCTGTCTGCCTTCATACAAAATCCCTTTCCACATAGTTTGTCCATCTCTTTCCGATGGAGTGTGCTGCACAGACACGTTCGTTCCCTTTGTGCTTTACAGTTTCATTTGGGAATAGGGTTGCTGCATGCTGTGTGCAGTTTCAGCTTAGGGCCATCCATGGGGATTGTCGCTTATTTAGGCAGGGAAGGGCTGTTTGTAGATAGCAGGATGCAGTAGACTGTCCTGAGTTGGAGACAAGTGCTTCTGTGAGGAAGGCTGAAGCAGAATTTATGGGACTGTTGTTGCACTGAGTGTCAGTGGTTGAGGCTATTTCACTGTGTGGGCTTTGCTTGTTGCCAGGAGGATTTGGGCAGCCCGCATAGAAATTGGAAGCACACATGCTACATGGGCTTGCAGTCATGAGCTGCTCCAACCCTGTGGTCAATGACGTAACTGATGAGTGCCCTAGTTCAGCTGAGGTGAGTGCTTTGTGGCTTGCTGCTGAGTTGAGCAGTACATCTTGTTCTGAGGAAAATGGAACGAAGTCTGAAGAGGGGCTGTTCAACTGGATGTGCCTGAGTGTGTGAGGAATGCTGCAGGAGCTGTGTGCAGTGGGTCTAGAGGAGGGCCACAGAGAAGACCAAAGGGCTGCAGATCATCGCTGTTGAAGAAAAGCTGCAGGAGTTGGGCTTATTCAGCGTGGAGAGGAGAAGACGCTGGGGACACCTCACTGTGGCCTTCCAGTACTTGAAGGCAGTTAATAAGCAGGATTGGAAACTAGCTCTTTACATGGTCAGATAGCAGTAGGACACTTAAATGGAAAGAGGAGAAATTTGTAGTAGATGTTAGGAAGAAATCCTTGACTCAGGAGGATGTGAGGCCCTGGCACACATGAGCTTGTGATGTGTGCCCAGTCAGCTTGTGGGGTCTTCATCAATTTAAGGCCAGGTTGGACAGGGCCCTGATCAGCATGAGCTGGTGAGGGGAATTAACCAGAGAAGGGATGATGATATGGATCTATTCCAATGTTCACTATTGTGTGATTCTATAATGGTATGAATTAAAGACTATATCCCATTCCAGAAGTTGCGCCACTATGGATTAGAGAAAGTGGAGTGTGAGGTGGACTAAATGGAGCTGGCTAAAGGCCTGGATGCAGAACTATGCTTTGGGGTCACCATATGTAGATGGAGGCTAGTCCCTGATGCCAACCACTCATTTGGACTGTGAAGGATCTTCTCTCAGGGTTGCGTGATGCTCTTGCACTCTATACTGTTGCTCATCATCGTCTGTCGTGTGTTCTCCTTCCAGCAGCTCTGACTTTTTCCATCCTTCTCTTGAGGATGTCCCCATTTGTCACTGGCAGCACCTTTCAAGTGAGAGGACAGGTGCGATCTATCATGTTCGTGTCGGGGCTTGTGGAAGAAGTGGCCAATGCACAGAAAAAGAGCAGTGTTGACAGTGAGGTCATTGCTTGGCACTTGTGCACTATGGTTTGTGCCTTTGTTGTTCAAAGGAGTTGCCAATTCCAAACAGCCATGGAAGCCTGAACTGGGCATTCTAGGTAACCTGGTTTGTAGATGAAAACACTTCCTTTTTTGAGACGAGTACCCACCTAGTTAAAGGGAACCTCATTGGCGTAACTTGTATGATCTTCATCGAAGTTATTCATTGTGGTTTTCCCCGTATCCTTCTGGATTATATATCCACCAAATGCCTTGACAAATACAGAAGGCATTTTTGAACTGGTGGCTCCCAAGTCCAAATCAATTACTTTTACTAGATGTGGTTACATCAGGCTGGCGGATGGTTAGGTGTGGCATTTCCCAGCATTCTATTCTTGGGCCTGTAGTCTTCCATGTTTTAATAAATGACCTGTTTGCAGGAATCAAATGCGTAGAAAGCAAGAAGTTTGTGGATGACGGTATCTGAGGGGGAGCATTTTTCTCTCAGAATTATGGAGACCTTACCGAGAGCTCTTGATTGAGCAGAGTGCTGGGTCATTACCAATGGCATGAAGTTGAACCAGAGCAAGTACTGTATTCTGTACCTCACACAGGAATACCTTATAGATATCTGCGTGTTCAAGGATGAGATAAATAAAAGCAGCCCCATGGAAAGAGATGAGGCATTTGAGGTTGATGCCAAGTTGAACTGAGTCAGCAGTGTGCCCTGGCAGCCTAAAGGAACGACAGTGCCCTGGGCCCAACACTGCCTGCATGAGATATTGCAGTTTTTCCACTCAGGTCTGTGCCACTGCCGCAACATCTCCATTACTGTGTTCAGCTTTGGCTTCAGTGATAAAAGAGAAAGGGAAAGAAGGCAATAAGGAGCAGTGTAGACAGGCTGGATAGCTGGACCAAAGCCAATGGGATGAAGTTCAACATGAGCAAGAGCTGGGATCAGCACTTTGGCCGAAACACCCCCAGGCGGTTCTGCAGGCTTGAGACAACATTGCTGGAGCACTATGTAGAGGAAACAGACCTGGGGGTTTTGGCTGATGTTCAGCTGAACATGAGCCAGCAGTGTGCCCATACAGCCAAGAAGGCCAATGGCATCCTGACTTGTACGTAGAAATAGTGTGGGCAGCAGGAGAGGGAAATGATCATCCTTTTCTCATCCCTGGTGTGGCCACACCTCGAGATCTGTCTTCAGTTTTGGTCAGCACAGTTCAAGAAAGACACTGACGCCTTGGAGCATTTTCAGAGAAGGTCAAGTAATTGGGTGCGGGGTCTGGAGCACAGACCTTCTGAGGAGCAGTTGGTGGAGCTGGGATTGTTCTGTCTGTTGAAGAGGAGGCTCAGGGCTTCCTCTCCTCCCGTGTAACTGTCATCGTGTCTACAATGAATGACCTGAAGGTGTTCCAGAAGAGATTCCTACTGGATATGCTGAAGTACTTCTTCTCTGATGTTGAAGCCTGGTGCTGTGATGGTCTGAACAGGCAGGTGGTGGTGTCACCAACACTGGTGACAGTCAAGAAATATCGTGATTTTGCACTTAGGGATGTAGTTGAGTGGTAAATGTTGGTGATAGGTGGACACTTGTACCGGATGTTCTTAGAGGTCTTTTCCAACCTTGGTGAATCTGTGATTCGAAGTCCAAAGGTTCTGTTGGGACGAACCCGTGAGTGGTGACGGTCCTGTCTGATGACTTGGCTATGCTGATTAAAATTATCTTCGGAAGGACCAGATAATGAGGAAAGATTCCTGAAACCTGGAAGAGATTCAACCCGCTCCTGTGTGTAAGAAATGAAGAAGGAAAGTGTGACAAACCACAGGCTGGTCGGCATGACATGAGACCCTGAGAAGGAGCTGAAGGACATGCTCCCAGAATGTGCTGCTGAACACAGGATGGCTAAGAAATGGTGGAAACGAGAGAACAGATAAACAGTATGACCTCAGTTTTTCTGTACTGAAGTGACCAGCCCTGTACATGTGGGTGTGCACGGATTTTAGATGCCCCTTGTTGTAGACACACATCCTGTTGTGATGAGACACAGTTGTATAGGCCAAGACTCCGAAATGAGAACGATGTTGGTCAGTATGTACAGTAAAACCCTGGGTGATAGGACTGGACCTGATTCTGGACAGCTTCCAGTCATGACTGGGCATGAGCACAGCAATTGTATGACTGTATGACTTTGTTTTGACAAGTGAAAATAAGATGTAATGAGAAGAAGCCGATGTGCTAAACACCAGTGCTCTTTTAGGTGATGGGGTTGGGAGAAGAGGTCTTGAAGCCATTTTGGACCTAGCATGGTGATTTCTAGAGGCACAACATTCTATTGGGCAATGAAAGGAAGAAGTGGATTCAGAGGCTAGCATGCATGAGAACTTTATTAAGAAAATACACCTAAAGGAGGGTGGTAATTGTTAATTACAAAGTGCAAAGGCTAGAATTTAAGGTGCAAAGAAGTAAGAAAGTTTCAGTAGTCATTTTTCCATGGAGCATAGTTGGACCGAGAAGGGAATCGTGGCTCGTGAGGCCAAGTGCCATCTGTGCCAGAGATGTTCATCCTCAGTGGGTGAGGCGCCTTGCAGGGTGGTGGTGGTTCATGTCAGGTTGTGGGTACAGGCCCTTAGCAGGGGTAGCGGGCTCTTCCACCAGTGAGGCAGCCCAGGCCTCCGAAGCCGAAGCCGCCGGAGGAGATGGCCACTCCCTGGGAGCTGAGGGCGCTGCCCACGGCAGCTGAGGAGGAGGATCCGACGGCGGTGTTCTGGGGGAAGGAGCTGAGGATGGGTCCCGGCAGGGTGACCACCACGGTGGAAGGCTGGATGAAGACTTGGGAGTCCTGGCACTGCCTGACACAGGGCTCGTTGCAGCTGTTAGCCAGCGGGGTGGGTCCGCAGGGGCTGCAGCTGTTGTAGCAGGACATGGCTGTGGGATGGAGGGTCTCTGGAAGAGAGGATGGTTGGTTAGCAGAGGGTTTTGGAGAAATGAGAACAGGTGGGGAGTGAAACAAATTTCTTGAGCAGAGGTGGTGTTGGGCTGTTTGGAGCATGGCTGAATGGAAGAAGAAGGGATGGTTTGGCTTGTGGAGAAAGGGTGTGTAGAGCAGGGCAAGGTGGGGAGGGTGAAGGAGAGCAGCGGGGTGCAGGCTCACCTGGAGGAGCACAGAGGAGAAGGCGTCAGGAGAAGGGTGTGCGGGAGCGAGGCACAAGGCCGGCTTTTATGCTGCTGTGTGAGCGCCCGAGGGCTTGGAGAGAGCCTCTGCGCATGGCAGCTTTGCGCAGCCAGCTGCTGTTGCGTGCCACAGCTTGGTCAGTCATTACGTGGTGTGTTATTGCCTTCCCACAACTCTTCCTTTCCATTTCCTTGTTTTGTGGATATGTTCCTTTGACTCTGTAGGCATTTTTTGAGTGTGAGTTATGTGGAAGGCGCATCTCATGGAGGTGGTTCAAAGTGTCATCCATAGCATTGGATGATCGATGTATTCTCCTTTCTCATGACATGGTGTGCTACTCATACTGTGTTTCTATGTCCACTTTTTCAGGTGTGGAACCCATTCCTGGCATCCTCAGTGTGCTGTTCTGGTTTTCCCAGCTGTGTTTGACACAAGACGCTCCTACGTGCATAGTATTTACTCCCTGCTTGCCTTCTACTGCATTTGCTTTCCTTGTGCTTAGTTGTTGTTTTGTTCTCTATTGCATTGCATTGTCTTGCACATCATGTGGTTTGTGTTCTCCTTCCAGCAACTGTGCCTTCTCACATTCTCCACTTGAGAGTGTCTCAATTTAGCACCGACGTCACCTTCCAAGTGAATGGATTGGATTCCACTGGAGTGATCTTGCATGTTTGTGTCAGTGCACGTGGAAAAAGTGGCCAAAGCATGTAAAAAAGGAGCATTGTAGAGTGTGAGGTCATCACCAGGCACTTGTGCAATATCTTTTCTGTCTTTGTTGTTATAGTTCAAAACATCTGTGGAAACTTGGACTGGGCATTTTAGGCATCCTGGTTCGGAGATGATGGCACTTCCTTTTCTGTGAAGATTACCCATGTAATTCATCAAGGGAACCTCATAGGTGTAATTTCTATGATCATCATCCATGTTATTAATAGTTTTTCCTTTCATGTCCAGGAGAAAACTTCCACCATATATCTTGAACAATACATAATACGTGGCAGGAAGTGATGACTACCAACTATACCTGAAAAGCAACTTTTAGATGTTTCTTAGATCTAGTCAGCTGGTGGCCAGTCAGGTGTGGGATTTCCTTGAGTTTCATGTTTGGGTCGGTTGTCCTCCATGTTTTTCTGAGTGACTTGGACAAAGGACTCAAATGCATACAAAGTAAGAAGTTTGTGGAGGACTGTAACTATGGAGGAGCAGTTGACTCTCTCAGGATTAACGTGGCTTTGTAGAGAGCACTTGAGAGACCCAAGAGTTGGGCCATCATCGATGGCATGAACTTTAATGAGTGCAAGAGCTGGAATCTGCACCTGAGACATGAATAATTTGAAGCTATCTAGGAATCTGGGGAGGAGAGACATAAAAGCAGCCTCACAGAAAGAGATGAGGAGGTTGTGGTAGATGTCAAGTTGAATGTGAGTCACAGGTGTGCCCTGGCAGCCTAGTGGGCTGACTGTGCCCTGGGTGGCATTGGGCCCAGCACCGACAGCAGGAGAGTGTAGTGTTGTTGCACTCTGCTCTGTGCCGCTGCAACATCGTCTCCAGTACAGTGTTCAGCTTTGGCCTCAGTGGTACAAGAGGAGGGGAAGGAAGTCCTTACAGAGCAGTCTAGACAGGTTGGATAGCTGCAGTGAGGCCACCGGGATGAAGTTCAACCTCGTGTTCTCTCTTGAGTTTTGGTTTGGAGAAGAGGAGGCTCTGTGTTGACCTCTTGACTCTCCACAATTACCCGTAAGGAGGCTGTGGTGAGGTTGGTGTTGGTCTCTTCTTCCGTGGAACTAGACGAGGACTGGAGGGCACAGCCTCAAGTAGCACCAAGGGAGATTCAGGCTGGACGATATGAACTAGTTTTTCTCGGAGAGAGTGATCAGGAGCTGGAATGGTCTACAAAGTGAAGTGATGGTGTCGCAGTCCCAGGAGATGTTCAAGAAACATTGAGATGTTTCACTGAGGGCCGGGATTTAGATGGAAATATTGGTGATAGGTGGACGGTTGTACCTAATGTTCTTAGAGGACTTTTCCAACCCTGGTGATTCTTTGATTCAAAGACCAAATGTTGAGAATCCTGTCTAATTTCTTGACTACACTGATTACAATTATCTTAGGAAAATTTTGATAGTGAGGAGAGGTTCCTGAAACTGGGAAGAGGCTGATGCCAATCGTATGTGTGAGAAAAGAAGGTAGGTGTGAGGTACTGCAGGCTGGTTGGCCAGATATGAATCCCTGGAAAGAAGGTTAAGGAAATCCTCATAGTAAATATTGCCAAGCACATAGTGGTTGAGAAGTGTTGGAAATAAAGAGCACTCATGTACAAACCCAGCTCAGTTTTTTCACGTAGAAGTGACCAGCTTTGTTCTAGAGGGTAAGTGTACTATACGATTGTTTTTGTAGAAGTGCAGAAAACATGATGAGAGGAAGGCCAACTGCTAGCCATCAATGTTCTTGCTGGTGAGATGGTTTTGAGAGGAGTTATTGAGGCAGTTTTGGACCTGGCTTGATGGTTTCCAGAGACATTCTCTGAACAGTGTGGTGAGGAAAGAACATTGAGCAAAGAAAGGATGAAGAGGAATCTGGGTCTGTCGTGCATGAGAAGTTTATTGAGAAAAACACAGCAAAAGAGAAGAAGTACTTGGTGACTTCCAATTAGGAAGATTGCCATTTGAGGTGCAAAGACAGAGGAAGATTACAGTGGTCATGTTTCCAGGTGCTGCTTCCTTCTTGCTTGATTTGCTCCAGGGTGTGGGTGCAGGCCCTTAGCAGGGGTAGCGGGCTCTCCCACCAGTGAGGCAGCCCAGGCCTCCGAAGCCGCCGGAGGAGATGGCCACTCCCTGGGAGCTGAGGGCGCTGCCCACGGCAGCTGAGGAGGAGGATCCGACGGCGGTGTTCTGGGGGAAGGAGCTGAGGATGGGTCCCGGCAGGGTGACCAGCACAGCGGGAGGCTGGATGACGACTTGGGAGTCCTGGCACTGCCTGACACAGGGCTCGTTGCAGCTGTTAGCCAGCGGGGTGGGTCCGCAGGGGCGGCAGAGGTCGTAGCAGGACATGGCTGTGGGGTGGAGGGTCTCTGGAAGAGAGAATGATTGGTAAGAGCAGGGTTTGGGAGGAATAAGAACAGGTGCAGAGAGAAAGAAAGGTAGTGAGCAGAGGTAGTGGTCAGCTGTATGTAGGTTGGCTGCATGGAAGAAGGGCTGCTGAGGCTGGAGGAGAATTTGAGGGTGGAGCTGAGCCAGGTGGGGTGGGTGAAGGAGGGCAATGAGGTGCAGGCTCACCTGTACGAGCACAGAGCAGAAGGTGTCAGGAGAAGGGTGTGAGGGAGCGAGGTGCAGGGCCGGCTTTTATGCTGCTGTGTGAGCGCCCGAGGGCATGGAGAGAGCCTCTGCGCATGGCAGCATTGTGCAGCCAGCTGCTGTTGCGTGCCACAGCCTGGTCAGTCATGAGGTGGGGTGCGTTTGCCTTACCACAACGCTCCCTTTTCATTTCTTTGATTTGTCACTGTGTTCCTTTGACCCTGTAAGCACTTTTTAAGTGAGAATGACAATTTTGGTGGATATGCAGAATGCATTTCTGTTTATGGTGGTTGGAAGATACTTCTAAAGGACTGGAGGAGAGGTGTGGTCTAAGGCATGAGGCTGCAGTGTAGCATTTTTGTTGAGTGGTTTGTGACTGCAATGTGTGGTGGGGACTCCATTTTGTGGTATCCTTGTCAGGCTGCTCTGGGCTTTCCAGTTGTGTTTGGCATGAGACCCCATCACTTGCTTCGTGTTTTGTCCCTGACTGCTTTCATACAAATTCTCTTTCCACGTGGTTTGTCCATCTACTTCCGATGGGGTGTGCTGCAGAGACATAGAAATTGGAAGCACACATGCTACACGGGCTTCCTGTCATAAGCTACTCCATCCATGTGGTCAATGACATAACTGATGAGTGCAAGGCATGCCCTCATTCAGCTGAGGTGAGTGCTTTGTGGCTTGCTGCTGAGGTGAGCAGTACATCTTGTTCTGAGGAAAATGGAGCAAAGTCTGAAGCGGGGCTGTTCAACTGGATGTGCCTGAGTGCGTGAGGAATGCTGCAGGAGCTGTGTGCAGTGGGTCTAGAGGAGGGCCACAGAGAAGACCAAATGGTCCTGTCTACTTTCTTGACTACACTGATTACAATTATCTTAGGAAAATTTTGATAGTGAGGAGAGGTTCCTAAAACTGGGATGAGGCTGATCCCAATCGTATGTGTGAGAAAAGAACGTAGGTGTGAGGTACTGCAGGCTGGTTGGCCAGATATGAATCCCTGGAAAGAAGGTTAAGGAAATCCTCATAGTAAATATTGTCCAGCACATAATGGTTGAGAAGTGTTGGAAATAAAGAGCACTCATGTACAAACCCAGCTCAGTTTTTTCACGTAGAAGTGACCAGCTTTGTTCTAGAGGGTAACTGTACTATACGATTGTTTTTGTAGAAGTGCAGCAAACATAATGAGAGGAAGGCCATCTGCTAGCCATCAATGTTCTTGCTCATGAGGTGGTTTTGAGAGGAGTTATGGAGGCATTTTTGGACCTGTCTTGATGGTTTCCAGAGACATTCTCTGAACAGTGTGGAGAGGAAAGAACATTGAGCAAAGAAAGGATGAAGAGGAATCTGAGGCAAGTTGTGCATGAGAAGTTTATTGAGAAAAACACAGCAAAAGAGAAGATGTACTTGGTGACTTCCAATTAGGAAGGCTGCAACTTGAGGTGCAAAGACAGAGGAAGGTTACAGTGGTCATGTTTCCAGGTGCTGCTTCCTTCTTTTTTGATTTTCTCCAGGGTGTGGGTGCAGGCCCTTAGCAGGGGTAGCGGGCTCTCCCACCAGTGAGGCAGCCCAGGCCTCCGAAGCCGAAGCCACTGGAGGAGATGGCCACTCCCTGGGAGCTGAGGGTGCTGCCCACGGCAGCTGAGGAGGAGGATCCGACGGCGGTGTTCTGGGGGAAGGAGCTGAGGATGGGTCCCGGCAGGGTGACCACCACAGCGGGAGGCTGGATGACGACTTGGGAGTCCTGGCACTGCCTGACACAGGGCTCGTTGCAGCTGTTAGCCAGCGGGGTGGGTCCGCAGGGGCTGCAGCTGTTGTAGCAGGACATGGCTGTGGGGTGGAGGGTCTCTGGAAGAGAGGATGGTTGGTTAGCAGAGGTTTTGGAGGAATAATTACAGGTGGGGAGAGAAAGAAAGGGAGTGAGGAGAGGCAATTTGGGGCTGTGGTGAGCATGGCGGATTGGAAGAGAAGGGGCTGATGGGGTTGGGGAGAAAGGGAGTGTAGAGCTGGGCCAGGTGGGGAGGGTGAAGGAGAGCAACGAGGTGCAGGTTCACCTGGAGGAGCACAGAGCAGAAGGTGTCAGGAGAAGGGTGTGAGGGAGCAAGGTGCAGGGCCAGCTTTTATGCTGCTATGTGAGAGCCCGAGGGCTTGGAGAGAGCCTCTGCGCATGGCAGCGTTGCGCAGCCAGCTGCTGTTGCGTGCCACAGCCTGGTCAGTCAGTATGTGGTGTGTTACTGTCTTCCCACAGCTCTTCATTTCCTTGTTTTGTGGATGTGTTCCTTTGAACCTGTCGGCACTTTTCAGTGTGAGTGGAGTTACATGGAAGGCGCATTTCATGGAAGTGGTTGGAAGAGTCATCCAAAACTTTGGAGGAGTGATGTGGTCTCCTCAGTGATGCCATTGTGCTACTCATTCCAACTCATGCAGTTGTGTCTGTGGCCTCTTTGTGAGGTGTGGACCCCATTCCTGACATCCTTAGAGGGCTGTTCAGAGTTGCCCAGGTGCGTTTGTCACTGGATGCGGGTACTTGCATTGTATTTACTCCCTGCCTGCCTACTCCTCAGTTGGTTTTCCATTTGCTTGGTTGCTGCCTTCCGCACTGGTGTGTTGTGTTGGCATGTTGGAACTCCCTTTGGTTTGAGAACTATGTTTTGGAGATGGGAGGCAGCTTGTTTTTTGCAGTATCAACATTGGGCTACCCCTGGCCATTCTAGTATATGTCGACAGAGGAGGGCTGTTTGTGTAGCTGAGGTTTTGTAGTCCTTTTTTTTGGTTTGGGTTTTTATTTTTTCATCGGGCTGTGAGCTGCTTCAGGCCATGTTGTCAAGGGCATGTCTGTTGAGTGCAAGGCATGCCCTCATTCAGCTGAGGTGAGTGCGTTGTGTCTTGCTGCTGAGCTCAGCAGTGCTTGTTTTTGTGAGGAAGATGAGGCAAAGCACAAGTAGGGGCTGTTCAACTGGATGTGCCTGAGTGAGTGAGGACTGTTGGGTGTCATCAGGAATGCTGATGGACTGTGTGCAGTGGGTCCAGAGGAGGTCCGCAAAGATGGTGAAAGGGCTGGAGCTCATTTCTTGTGAAGAAAGGCTGCAGGAGTTGGGCTTATTCAGCACGGAGAAGAGAAGGCTCTGGGAAAACTTCATTGTGGCCATCCATTACTTGAAGGCAGCTTACTATCAGGAGAGGAGTCAATTCTTTACATGGTCTGATAGCAACCGGACACTAATGGAAGGGAGAGAAATTTGGTTTAGTTGTTATGTAGAGATTCTTTGCTCGTGGTGAGGCCGAATCAACTTGTGGGTTCTTTGACCCTGGAGCCATTCAAGGTCAGGTTGGACAGGGCCCTGGTCAGCATGACCTGCTGGAACAGACAACACACAGAGTGGATGATTTTTTTTCCAAGCTTAGCCACTGTGTGATTCTCTAACTGTATGGTTTGAGTCTGCCTCCCATGCCATTCTCTACCTGATGATGAGCCAGTATGGATTAGACAAGTGGACTGACTGGATCTGATGAGACAAGTGGACCGACAGGAGCTGGCTGAGAGCCTGGGCGCAGAGCCTTGTGATGGAGGCACCAAGCGTAGTTGGAGGCATGTCCTTCATGCTTAGCACAAATTTGGACTGTTGAGTATCTCCTCGCAGTGCTGCAAGCTACTCCTGTGTCCTGGAGTGTTGTGAGTCACGTGGTATATGTTGTTGCTCCAGAAACTCTGCCTTTTTGCGTCCTTCTCTTGTGGACGTGTCCATTTGGCATTGGAAGCACCTTTAAGTGAGAGGATTGGAGGCCAAAGGAGCGATCTTGCATGTTTCTGTCAGGGCACGCGGAAGAAGTGTTCAAAGCACAGAAGAGGAGTAGCGTTGACAGTGAGGTCATTGCTTGGCACTTGTGCAATATGGTTTGTGTGTTTGTTGTGAGAGGATGCGCCAATCATAGGCACTCATGGGAGCCTGGACTGGTCATTCTAGGTATCCGTCTTCAGAGATGATGGCACTTCATTTTTTGTGACAAATACCCACCTATTTCACTCTGTGGACCTCATATGCATAATTTTTATGATCTTCTTCAAAGTTATTCAGTGTTTTTTCTCGATATCCTTCTGTGGGAAATGTTCATAATACAATATGTTGAGTGAACTGATGGCTCCCAACTCTACCTCCAAGGCATCTGTTGGATATTTCTTAGATCTAGTCAGGGTGGTGGCTGTCAGTTGTCAGATTTCCTAGGGAAATTAGACCCTTGGTAGGAAATGAAGGAAAACCTTCCAGAATGTACTGCCAAGCATGGAATGGATAGGAAGTGATGGATATAGATAGCACGGATGTACAATACTACTTCAATTTTTTCTGTATGAAGTGGCCATGTTTTTCCAAGACGGAGTGCACTGACGTTAGGTAACAGTGGAATAAGGAGAGGCTTTGAGACTTCTACCCATAACATGCTTGTACGCGAATTGTCAGTAATCAAACAGAATCATAGATCTGTGGGGGTTGGAAGGAACCTCTAGAGATCACCCAGTCCACCCCCTGACATAGCATGCTCCCTGGGCCACGTTGCACAGGTGTCCAGTTGGGTCTTGAACTTCTCCAGAGAAGGAGACTCCACCACCTCTCTGGGCAACCTGTTGCAGGGCTCCGTCTCCCTCACTGGGAAGAAGTTCCCACGCGCATTTGTGCAGAACTTCTTATGTGTCAGTTTGTGCTGATGTTCAGTCTCTTCTTTAAAGCCCTGGGTAATCAGACTGGACATAATTGTGCGCATCCTGCTGTTCCTGACAGGTCTTGAGCAGGGTAATTGTACTCTATGATTTGATTTGGACAAGTGTAGATAGCATGTGATGAAGTGAAGGCCATCTACTAGCCACCACTGCTCTTGTTGGTAGCGTGTTTGTGAGAGGTGGGTTTGGGGCCCTTTGAGACCCGGCATGAAGGTTACCCGACCACTCTCTGCAGAGGGTGAATTGAAAAGATCTCTGGATGAAGAATGGAAGAGGAGGAACGTGAGAATGTCATGCAAAAGAATTTTATTGAGGAAGAAAGAAAAAAAAGGAAGGATCTACTTGCTTATCACCAACTGGAAAGGCCCCAGTTTGATGTGCAATGAAAGAAAAAATTAAAGTTGTCATATTTCCAGACAGCGTGGTTGGACGGTATGTCCTTCTTGCTTGTTTTGCACCATGAAAAGAGGAGTCGTGGCTGGTGAGGTCAAGTGCCATCTGTGCCAGAGACACCACTCATCCTGAGTGGGTGAGGTGCCTTGCAGGCTGGTGGTGGTTCTTGTCAGGTTGTGGGTGCAAGCCCTTAGCAGGGGTAGCGGGCTCTCCCACCAGTGAGGCAGCCCAGGCCTCCGAAGCCGAAGCCGCCAGAGGAGATGGCCACTCCCTGGGATCTGAGGGCGCTGCCCACGGCAGCTGAGGAGGAGGATCCGACGGCGGTGTTCTGGGGGAAGGAGCTGAGGATGGGTCCCGGCAGGGTGACCAACACGGTGGGAGGCTGGATGAAGACTTGGGAGTCCTGGCACTGCCTGACACAGGGCTCGTTGCAGCTGTTAGCCAGCGGGGTGGGTCCGCAGGGGCTGCAGCTGTTGTAGCAGGACATGGCTGTGGGATGGAGGGTCTCTGTAATAGAGGGTGTTGGGTAAGCAGAGGGTGTTGGAGGAATAAGAACAGGTGTAGAGAGAAAGAAAGGTAGCGAGGAGAGGTGGACGTGTCGGCAGGTTGGCTGTCTGGAAGAAGAAGGGCTGCTGAGGATGGGGGAGAAAGGGAGTGTAGAGCTGAGCCAGGTGGGGTGGGTGAAGGAGGGCAGGGGGATGCAGGCTCACCTGGAGGAACTCAGAGGAGAAGGCGTCAGGAGAAGGTTGTGAGGGAGCGAGGCACAGGGCCGGCTTTTATGCTGCTGTGTGAGCGCCTGAGGGCTTGGAGTAGGCCTCTGCGCATGGCAGCATTGTGCGTCCGGGTGCTGTTGCGTGCCACAGCCTGGTCAGTCAGTATGGGGTGTGTAATTCTCTTCCCACAACTCTTCATTTGAGTTGTGTGTGTGTTCCTTTGACCCTGTCGGCACTTTTTAAGTGAGAATGACTATTTTGGTGGATTTGCAGAATGCAGGGCTCATAATGGTGTTTGGAAGATACTTCTAAAGCATTGGAGGAGAGGTGTGGTCTAAAGGATGGGGCCACAGTGTAGCATTTTTAATGTATGATTTGTGACTGCATTGTGTGGTTGGGATGCCATTTCGTGGCATCCTTGTCAGGCTGCTCTTGGCTTTCCAGTTGTGTTTGGCATGAGACACCATCATTTCCACCGTGTTTTCTCCCTGTCTGCCTTCATAAAAAATCCCTTTCCACATAGTTTGTCCATCTCTTTCCGATGGGGTGTGCTGCACAGACGCGTTCGTTCCCTTTGTGCTTTAAGGTTTCATTTGGGAATAGGGTTTCTGCATGCTGTGTGCAGTTTCAGCTTAGAGCCATCCATGGGGATGGTAGCTTATTTAGGCAGGGAAGGGCTGTTTGTAGATAGCAGGATGCAGTAGACCGTCCTGAGTTGGAGATGAGTGCTTCTGTCAGGAAGGCTGAAGCAGAATTTATGGGACTGTTGTTGCACTGAGTGTCAGTGTTTGAGGCTATTTCACTGTGTGGGCTTTGCTTGTTGCCAGGAGGATTGGGGGATTCCACATAGAAATTGGAAGCATACATGCTACATGGGCTTGCAGTCATGAGCTGCTCCAGCCCTGTGGTCAATGACATAAGTGATGAGTGCAAGGCATGCCCTCGTTCAGCTGAGGTGAGTGCTTTGTGGCTTGCTGCTGAGGTGAGCAGTACATCTTGTTCTGAGGAAAATGGAGCGAAGTCTGAAGAGGGGCTGTTCAACTGGATGTGCCTGAGTATGTGAGGAATGCTGCAGGAGCTGTGTGCAGAGGGTCTGGAGGAGGGCCACAGAGAAAATCAAAGGGCTGGAGATCATCTCTGTTGAAGAAAAGCTGCAGGAGTTGGGCTTATTCAGCGTGGAGAGGAGAAGGCGCTGGGGACACCTCACTGTGGCCTTCCAGTACCTGAAGGCAGTTAATAAGCAAGATTGGAAACCATCTCTTTACATGGTCAGATAGCAGTAGGACACTTAAACGGAAAGAGGAGAAATCTGTAGTAGATGTTAGGAAGAAATCCTTGACTCAGGAGGTTGCGAGGCCCTGGCACATGCTGCCCAGTCAGCTTGTGGGTTCTTCATCAATTTAAGGCCAGGTTGGACGGGGCCCTGATCAACATGACCTGGTGAGGGGAATTAACCAGAGAAGGGATGATGATATGGATCTATTCCAATGTTCACTATTGTCTGATTCTATAATGGTATGAATTGAGACTATATCCCATTCCAGAAGCTGCGCCTGTATGGGTTAGACAAAGTGGAGTGTGAGGTGGACTAAATGGAGCTGGCTAAAGGCCTGGATGCAGAACTATGCTTTGGGGTCACCATATGTAGATGGAGGCTGGTCCCTGATGCCAACCACTCATTTGGACTGTGAAGGATCTTCTCTCCGGGCTGCGAGATGCTCTTGCACTGTGTAGTGTTGCTCATCATCATCTGACATGTGTTCTCCTTCCAGCAACTCTGACTTTTTCCATCCTTCTCTTGAGGATGTCCCCATTTGTCACTGGCAGCACCTTCCAAGTGAGAGGATAGGAGGCCAAAGGTGCGATCTATCACGTTCGTGTCGGGGCTTGTGGAAGAAGTGGCCAATGCACAGAAAAAGAGCAGTGTTGACAGTGAGGTCATTGCTTGGCACTTGTGCACTATGGTTTGTGCCTTTGTTGTTCAAAGGAGTTGCCAATTCCAAACATCCGGGGAAGCCTGAACTGTGCATTCTTGGTAACCTGGTTTGTAGATGAAAACACTTCCTTTTTTGAGACGAGTACCCACCTAGTTAAAGGGAACTTGTATGCTCTTGGCGTAACTTGTATGATCTTCATCGAAGTTATTCATTGTGGTTTTCCCCGTATCCTTCTGGATTATATATCCACCAAATGCCTTGACAAATACAGAAGGCATTTTTGAACTGGTGGCTCCCAAGTCCAAATCAATTACTTTTACTAGATGTGGTTACATCAGGCTGGCGGATGGTTAGGTGTGGCATTTCCCAGCATTCTATTCTTGGGCCTGTAGTCTTCCATGTTTTAATGAATGACCTGTTTGCAGGAATCAAGTGCGTACAAAGCAAGAAGCTTGTGGATGACGGTATCTGAGGGGGAGCATTTTTCTCTCAGAATTATGGAGACCTTACCGAGAGCTCTTGATTGAGCAGAGTGCTGGGCCATTACCAATGGCATGAAGTTGAACCAGAGCAAGTACTGTATTCTGTATCTCACACAGGGATACCTTATAGATATCTGCATGTTCAAGGATGAGATAAATAAAAGCAGCCCCATGGAAAGAGATGAGGCGGTTGAGGTTGATGCCAAGTTGAATTGAGTCAGCAGTGTGCCCTGGCAGCCTAAAGGAATGACAGTGCCCTGGGCCCAACACTGCCTGCATGGGATATTGCAGTTTTTCCACTCAGGTCTGTGCCACTGCTGCATCATCTCCATTACTGTGTTCAGCTTTGGCTTCAGTGGTAAAAGAGAAAGGGAAAGAAGGCAATAAGGAGCAGTGTAGACAGGCTGGATAGCTGGACCAAAGCCAATGGGATGAAGTTCAACATGAGCAAGAGCTGGGATCAGCACTTTGGCCACAACACCCCCAGGCAGTTCTGCAGGCTTGAGACATGGCTGGAGCACTATGTAGAGGAAACAGACCTGGGGGTTTTGGCTGATGTTCAGCTGAACATGAGCCAGCAGTGTGCCCATACAGCCAAGAAGGCCAATGGCATCCTGGCTTGTACATAGAAATAGTGTGGGCAGCAGGAGAGGGAAATGATCATCCTTTTCTCATCCCTGGTGTGGCCACACCTCGAGATCTGTCTTCAGTTTTGGTCAGCACAGTTCAAGAAAGACACTGACGCCTTGGAGCATTTTCAGAGAAGGTCAAGTAATTGGGTGCGGGGTCTGGAGCACAGACCTTCTGAGGAGCAGCTGGTGGAGCTGGGATTGTTCTGTCTGTTGAAGAGGAGGCTCCGGGCTGACCTCGTGACTCTCTACAAGTAGCTGTAGGGACATTGCTGAGATGTGGGGTTCTTCCTCTCCTCCCGTGTAACTGTCATCGCGTCTAGAATGAATGACCTGAAGGTGTTCCAGAAGAGATTCCTACTGGATACGATGAAGTACTTCTTCTCTGATGTTGAAGCTTGGTGCTGTGATGGTCTGAACAGGGAGGTGGTGGTGTCACCAACACTGGTGACAGTCAAGAAATATTGTGATTTTGCACTTAGGGATGTAGTTGAGTGGTAAATGTTGGTGATAGGTGGACACTTGTACCAGATGTTCTTAGAGGTCTTTTCCAACCTTGGTGAATCTGTGATTCTAAGTCCGAAGGTTCTGTTGGGACGAACCCGTGAGTGGTGACGGTCCTGCCTGCTGACTTGGCTATGCTGATTAAAATTATCTTCGGAAGGACCAGATAATGAGGAAAGATTCCTGAAACCTGGAAGAGATTCAACCCGCTCCTGTGTGTAAGAAATGAAGAAGGAAGGTGTGACAAACCACAGGCTGGTCGGCATGACATGAGACCCTGGGAAGGAGCTGAAGGACATGCTCCCAGAATGTGCTGCTGAACACAGGATGGCTAAGAAATGGTGGAAACGAGAGAACAGATAAACAGTATGACCTCAGTTTTTCTGTACTGAAGTGACCAGCCTTGTACATGTGGGTGTGCACGGATTTTAGATGCCCCTTGTTGTAGACACACATCCTGTTGTGATGAGACACAGTTGTATAGGCCAAGACTCCAAAATGAGAACGATGTTGGTCAGTATGTACAGTAAAACCCCGGGTGATAGGACTGGACCTGATTCTGGACAGCTTCCAGTCATGACTGGGCATGAGAATGGCAATTGTATGACTGTATGACTTTGTTTTGACAAGTGAAGATAAGATGTAATGAGAAGAAGCCGATGTGCTAAACACCAGTGCCCTTGTTGGTGATGGGGTTGGGAGAAGAGGTCTTGAAGCCATTTTGAACCTAGCATGGTGATTTCTAGAGCCACAACATTCTATTGGGCAATGAAAGGAAGAAGAGGATTCAGAGGCTAGCATGCATGAGAACTTTATTGAGAAAGTACACCTAAAGGAGGGAGGTAATTGTTAATTACAAAGTGCAAAGGCTAGAATTTAAGGTGCAGAGGAGTAAGAAAGTTTCAGTAGTCATTTTTCCATGGAGCATAGTTGGACCCAGAAGGGAATCGTGGCCGGTGAGGCCAAGTGCCATCTGTGCCAGAGATGTTCATCCTCAGTGGGTGAGGCGCCTTGCAGGGTGGTGGTGGTTCATGTCAGGTTGTGGGTACAGGCCCTTAGCAGGGGTAGCGGGCCCTCCCACCAGTGAGGCAGCCCAGGCCTCCGAAGCCAAAGCCACCGGAGGAGATGGCCACTCCCTGGGAGCTGAGGGCACTGCCCACGGCAGCTGCGGAGGAGGATCCAACGGCAGTGTTCTGGGGGAAGGAGCTGAGGATGGGTCCCGGCAGGGTGACCACCACGGTGGAAGGCTGGATGACGACTTGGGAGTCCTGGCACTGCCTGACACAGGGCTCGTTGCAGCTGTTAGCCAGCGGGGTGGGTCCACAGGGGCTGCAGCTGTTGTAGCAGGACATGGCTGTGGGGTGGAGGGTCTCTGGAAGAGAGGATGGTTGGTTAGCAGAGGGTTTTGGAGGAATAAGAACAGGTGGGGAGTGAAACAAATTTCTTGAGCAGAGGTGGTGTTGGGCTGTTTGGAGCGTGGCTGAATGGAAGAAGAAGGGATGGTTCGGCTTGTGGAGAAAGGGTTTGTAGAGCAGGGCAAGGTGGGGAGGGTGAAGGAGGGCAGTGGGGTGCAGGCTCACCTGGAGGCGAGTAGAGGAGAAGGCGTCAGGAGAAGGGTGTGAGGGAGCGAGGCACAAGGTTGGCTTTTATGCTGCTGTGTGAGCGCCCGAGGGCTTGGAGAGAGCCTCTGCGCATGGCAGCTTTGCGCAGCCAGCTGCTGTTGCGTGCCACCGCTTCGTCAGTCATTATGTGGTGTGTTATTGCCTTCCCACAACTCTTCCTTTTCATTTCCTTGTTTTGTGGATGTGTTCCTTTGACTCTGTAGGCATTTTTTGAGTGTGAGTTGAGTTATGTGGAAGGCGTATCTCATGGAGGTGGTTGGTAGAGTCGTCTATAGCATTGGATGATCGATGTATTCTCCTTTCTGATGACTTCGTCTGCTTCTCATGCTGTGTTTCTATGTCCACTTTTTCAGGTGTGGAACCCATTCCTGGCATCCTCAGTGTGCTGTTCTGGTTTTCCCAGCTGTGTTTGACACAAGACGCTCCTACATGCATAGTATTTACTCCCTGCTTGCCTTCTACTGCATTTGCTTTCCTTGTGCTTAGTTGTTGTTTTGTTCTCTATTGCACTGCATTGTCTTGCACATCATGTGGTTTGTGTTCTCCTTCCAGCAACTGTGCCTTCTCACATTCTCCACTTGAGAGTGTCTCAATTTAGCACCGACGTCACCTTCCAAGTGAATGGATTGGATTCCACTGGAGTGATCTTGCATGTTTGTTTCAGTGTACGTGGAAAATTGGCCAAAGCATGTGAAAGAGGAGCATTGTAGAGTGTGAGGTCATCACCAGGCACTTGTGCAATATCTTTTCTGTCTTTGTTGTTAGAGTTCAAAACATCTGTGGAAACCTGGACTGGGCATTTTAGGCATCCTGGTTCGGAGATGATGGCACGTCCTTTTCTGTGAAGATTACCCATGTAATTCATCAAGGGAACCTCATAGGTGTAATTTCTATGATCATCATCCATGTTATTAATAGTTTTTCCTTTCATGTCCAGGAGAAAACTTCCACCATATATCTTGAACAATACATAATACGTGTCGGGAAGTGATGACTCCCAACTATACCTGAAAAGCATCTTTTAGATGTTTCTTAGATCTAGTCAGCTGGTGGCCAGTCAGGTGTGGGATTTCCTTGAGTTTCATGTTTGGGTCTGTTGTCCTCCATGTTTTTCTGAGTGACTTGGACAAAGGACTCAAATGCATACAAAGTAAGAAGTTTGTGGAGGACTGTAACTATGGAGGAGCAGTTGACTCTCTTAGGATTAACGTGGCTTTGTAGAGAGCACTTGAGAGACCCAAGAGTTGGGCCATCATCGATGGCATGAGCTTTAATGAGTGCAAGAGCTGGAATCTGCACCTGAGACATGGACACTTTGACGCTATCTAGGTATTTGGGGAGGAGAGACATAAAAGCAGCCTGACAGAAAGAGATGAGGAGGTTGTGGTAGATGTCAAGTTGAATGTGAGTCACAGGTGTGCCCTGGCAGCCTAGTGGGCTGACTGTGCCCTGGGTTGCATTGGGCCCAGCACCGACAGCAGGAGAGTGTAGTGTTGTTGCACTCTGCTCTGTGCCGCTGCAACATCGTCTCCAGTACAGTGTTCAGCTTTGGCCTCAGTGGTACAAGAGGAGGGGAAGGAAGTCCTTACAGAGCAGTCTAGACAGGTTGGATAGCTGCAGTGAGGCCACCGGGATGAAGTTCAACCTCGTGTTCTCTCTTGAGTTTTGGTTTGGAGAAGAGGAGGCTCTGTGTTGACCTCTTGACTCTCCACAATTACCCGTAAGGAGGCTGCGGTGAGGTTGGTGTTGGTCTCTTCTTCCGTGGAACTAGACGAGGACTGGAGGGCACAGCCTCAAGTAGCACCAAGGGAGATTCAGGCTGGACGATATGAACTAGTTTTTCTCGGAGAGAGTGATCAGGAGCTGGAATGGTCTACAAAGTGAAGTCATGGTGTCGCAGTCCCAGGAGATGTTCAAGAAACATTGAGATGTTTCACTGAGGGCCGGGATTTAGATGGAAATATTGGTGATAGGTGGACGGTTGTACCTAATGTTCTTAGAGGACTTTTCCAACCCTGGTGATTCTTTGATTCAAAGACCAAATGTTGAGAATCCTGTCTAATTTCTTGACTACACTGATTACAATTATCTTAGGAAAATTTTGATAGTGAGGAGAGGTTCCTGAAACTGGGAAGAGGCTGATCCCAATCGTATGTGTGAGAAAAGAAGGTAGGTGTGAGGTACTGCAGGCTGGTTGGCCAGATATGAATCCCTGGAAAGAAGGTTAAGGAAATCCTCATAGTAAATATTGCCAAGCACATAGTGGTTGAGAAGTGTTGGAAATAAAGAGCACTCATGTACAAACCCAGCTCAGTTTTTTCACGTAGAAGTGACCAGCTTTGTTCTAGAGGGTAAGTGTACTATACGATTGTTTTTGTAGAAGTGCAGAAAACATGATGAGAGGAAGGCCAACTGCTAGCCATCAATGTTCTTGCTGGTGAGATGGTTTTGAGAGGAGTTATTGAGGCAGTTTTGGACCTGGCTTGATGGTTTCCAGAGACATTCTCTGAACAGTGTGGTGAGGAAAGAACATTGAGCAAAGAAAGGATGAAGAGGAATCTGGGTCTGTCGTGCATGAGAAGTTTATTGAGAAAAACACAGCAAAAGAGAAGAAGTACTTGGTGACTTCCACTTAGGAAGGCTGCAACTTGAGGTGCAAAGACAGAGGAAGGTTACAGTGGTCATGTTTCCAGGTGCTGCTTCCTTCTTGCTTGATTTTCTCCAGGGTGTGGGTGCAGGCCTTTAGCAGGGGTAGCGGGCTCTCCCAGCACTGAGGCAGCCCAGGCCTCCGAAGCCGCCAGAGGAGATGGCCACTCCCTGGGAGCTGAGGGCACTGCCCACGGCAGCTGAGGAGGAGGATCCGACAGCGGTGTTCTGGGGGAAGGAGCTGAGGATGGGTCCCGGCAGGGTGACCACCACAGCGGGAGGCTGGATGACGACTTGGGAGTCCTGGCACTGCCTGACACAGGGCTCGTTGCAGCTGTTAGCCAGCGGGGTGGGTCCGCAGGGGCTGCAGCTGTTGTAGCAGGACATGGCTGTGGGATGGAGGGTCTCTGGAAGAGAGGATGGTTGGTTAGCAGAGGGTTTTGGAGGAATAATTACAGGTGGGGAGAGAAAGAAAGGGAGTGAGGAGAGGCAATTTGGGGCTGTGGCGAGCATGGTAGGATGGAAGAGAAGGGGCTGCTGGGTTTGGGGAGAAAGGGAGTGTAGAGCTGGCCAGGTGGGGAGTGTGAAGGAGGGCAACGAGATGCAGGCTCACCTGGAGGAGCACAGAGGAGAAGGTGTCAGGAGAAGGGTGTGAGGGAGTGAGGCACAGGGCCGGCTTTTATGCTGCTGTGCGAGAGCCCGAGGGCTTGTAGAGAGCCTCTGCGCATGGCAGCGTTGCGCAGCCAGCTGCTGTTGCGTGCCACAGCCTGGTCAGTCAGTATGTGGTGTATGATTGTCTTCCCACAGCTCTTCATTTCCTTGTTTTCTGAATGTGTTCCTTTGAACCTGTCGGCCTTTTTTTAGTGTGAGTGGAGTTACATGGAAGGCGCATTTCATGGGAGTGGTTGGAAGAGTCATCCAAAACTTTGGAGGAGCGATGTGGTCTCCTCAGTGATGCCATTGTGCTACTCATGCCAACTCATGCAGTTGTGTCTGTGGCCTTTTTCTGGGGCCTGGACCCCATTCCTGACATCCTTAGAGGGCTGTTCAGAGTTGCCCAGGTGCGTTTGTCACTGGATGCCGGTACTTGCATTGTATTTACTCCCTGCATGCCTACTCCTCAATTGGTTTTCCATTTGCTTGGTTGCTGCCTTCCGCACTGGTGTGTTGTGTTGGCATGTTGGAACTCCCTTTGGTTTGAGAACTATGTTTTGGAGATGGGAGGCAGCTTGTTTTTTGCAGTATCAACATTAAGCCATCCCTGGCCATTTTAGTATATGTCGACAGAGGAGGGCTGTTTGTGTAGCTGAGGTTTTGTGGTCCTGTTTTTGGTTTGGGTTTTTATTTTTTCATCGGGCTGTGAGCTGCTTCAGGCCATGTTGTCAAGGGCATGGCTGTTGAGTGCAAGGCATGCCCTCATTCAGCTGAGGTGAGTGCATTGTGTCTTGCTGCTGAGCTCAGCAGTGCTTGCTTTTGTGAGGAAGATGAGGCAAAGCACAAGTAGGGGCTGTTCAACTGGATGTGCCTGAGTGAGTGAGGCCTGCTGGGTGCCATCAGGAATGCCAATGGACTGTGCGCAGTGGGTCCAGAGGAGGTCCGCAAAGATGGTGAAAGGGCTGGAGCTCATTTCTTGTGAAGAAAGGCTGCAGGAGTTGGGCTTATTCAGCATGGAGAAGAGAAGGCTCTGGGAAAAATTCATTGTGGCCATCCATTACTTGAAGGCAGCTTACTGTCAGGAGAGGAGTCAATTCTTTACATGGTCTGATAGCAACTGGACACTAATGGAAGGCAGAGAAATTTGGTTTAGTTGTTATGTAGAGATTCTTTGCTCGTGGTGAGGCCGAATCAACTTTTGTGGGTTATTTGACCCTGGAGCCATTCAAGGTCAGGTTGGACAGGGCCCTGGTCAGCATGACCTGCTGGGACAGACAACACACAGAGTGGATGATTTTTTTTCCAAGCTTAGCCACTGTGTGATTCTCTAACTGTATGGTTTGAGTCTGCCTCCCATGCCATTCTCTACCAGATGATGAGCCAGTATGGATTAGACAAGTGGACTGACTGGATCTGATGTGACAAGTGGACCGACAGGAGCTGGCTGAGAGCCTGGGCGCAGAGCCTTGTGATGGAGGCACCAAGCGTAGTTGGAGGCATGTCCTTCATGCTTAGCACAAATTTGGACTGTTGAGTATCTCCTCGCAGTGCTGCAAGCTACTCCTGTGTCCTGGAGTGTTGTGAGTCACGTGGTATATGTTGTTGCTCCAGAAATTCTGCCTTTTTGCGTCCTTCTCTTGTGGACGTGTCCATTTGGCATTGGAAGCGCCTTTAACTGAGAGGATTGGAGGCCAAAGGAGCGATCTTGCATGTTTCTGTCAGGGCACGCGGAAGAAGTGTTCAAAGCACAGAAGAGGAGTAGCGTTGACAGTGAGGTCATCGCTTGGCACTTGTGCAATATGGTTTGTGTCTTTGTTGTGAGAGGATGTGCCAATCATAGGCACTCATGGGAGCCTGGACTGGTCATTCTAGGTATCCGTCTTCAGAGATGATGGCACTTCATTTTTTGTGACAAATACCCACCTATTTCACTCTGTGGACCTCATATGCATAATTTTTATGATCTTCTTCAAAGTTATTCAGTGTTTTTTTTCTTTATCCTTCTGTGGAAAATGTTCACAATACAATATGTTGAGTGAACTGATGGCTCCCAACTCCACCTCCAAGGCATCTGTTAGATATTTCTTAGATCTAGTCAGGGTGGTGGCTGTCAGTTGTCAGATTTCCTAGGGAAATTAGACCCTTGGTAGGAAATGAAGGAAAACCTTTTAGAATATACTGCCAAGCATGGAATGGATAGGAAGTGATGGATATAGATAGCACGGATGTACGATACTACTTCAATTTTTTCTGTATGAAATGGCTATGTTTTTCCAAGACGGAGTGCACTGACGTTAGGTAACAGTGGAATAAGGAGAGGCTTTGAGACTTCTACCCATAACATGCTTGTACGCGAATTGTCAGTAATCAAACAGAATCACAGAACTGCGGGGCTTGGAAGGAACCTCTAGAGATCACCCAGTCCACCCCCCTGACAAAGCATGATCCCTGGGCCACGTTGCACAGGTGTCCAGTTGGGTCTTGAACTTCTCCAGAGAAGGAGACTCCACTACCTCTCTGGGCAACCTGTTGCAGGGCTCCGTCTCCCTCACTGGGAAGAAGTTCCCACGCGCATTTGTGCTGAACTTCCTATGTGTCAGTTTGTGCTGATGTTCAGTCTCTTCTTTAAAGCCCTGGGTAATCAGACTGGACATAATTGTGCGCATCCTGCTGTTCCTGACAGGTCTTGAGCAGGGTAATTGTACTCTCTGATTTGATTTGGACAAGTGTAGATGCCATGTGATGAAGTGAAGGCCATCTACTAGCCACCACTGCTCTTGTTGGTAGCGTTTGTGAGAGGTGTGTTTGGGGCCCTTTGAGACCCGGCATGATGGTTACCTGACAACTCTCTGCAGAGGGTGAAGTGAAAAGATCTCTGGATGAAGAATGGAAGAGGAGGAACATGAGAATGTCATGCAAAAGAATTTTATTGAGGAAGAAAGAAAAAAAAGGAAGGATCTACTTGCTTATCACCAACTGGAAAGGCCCCAGTTTGATGTGCAATGAAAGAAAAAATTAAAGTTGTCATATTTCCAGACAGCGTGGTTGGACGCTATGTCCTTCTTGCTTGTTTTGCACCATGGAAAGAGGAGTCGTGGCTGGTGAGGCCAAGTGCCATCTGTGCCAGAGAGGTGCATCCTGAGTGGGTGAGGCGCCGTGCAGGCTGGTGGTGGTTCTTGTCAGGTTGTGGGTGCAAGCCCTTAGCAGGGGTAGCGGGCTCTCCCACCAGTGAGGCAGCTCAGGCCTCCGAAGCCGAAGCCGCCGGAGGAGATGGCCACTCCCTGGGAGCTGAGGGCGCTGCCCACGGCAGCTGAGGAGGAGGATCCGACGGCGGTGTTCTGGGGGAAGGAGCTGAGGATGGGTCCCGGCAGGGTGACCACCACGGTGGGAGGCTGGATGAAGACTTGGGAGTCCTGGCACTGCCTGACACAGGGCTCGTTGCAGCTGTTAGCCAGCGGGGTGGGTCCGCAGGGGCTGCAGCTGTTGTAGCAGGACATGGCTGTGGGATGGAGGGTCTCTGTAATAGAGGGTGTTGGGTAAGTGGAGGGTGTTGGAGGAATAAGAACAGGTGTAGATAGAAAGAAAGGTAGCGTGGAGAGGTGGACGTGTCGACAGGTTGGCTGTCTGGAAGAAGACGGGCTGTTGAGGATGGGGGAGGAAGGGAGTGTAGAGCTGAGCCAGGTGGGGTGGGTGAAGGAGGGCAGGGGGGTGCAGGCTCACCTGGAGGAACTCAGAGGAGAAGGCGTCAGGAGAAGGTTGTGAGGGAGCGATGCACAGGGCCGGCTTTTATGCTGCTGTGTGAGCGCCTGAGGGCTTGGAGTAGGCCTCTGCGCATGGCAGCATTGTGCATCCGGGTGCTGTTGCGTGCCACAGGCTGATCAGTCAGTATGGGGTGTGTAATTGTCTTCCCACAACTCTTCATTTCATTTGTGTGTGTGTTCCTATGACACTGTCGGCACTTTTTAAGTGAGAATGACTATTTTGGTGGATTTGCAGAATGCAGGGCTCATAATGGTGTTTGGAAGATACTTCTAAAGCATTGGAGGAGAGGTGTGGTCTAAAGGATGGGGTCACAGTGTAGCGTTTTTAATGTATGGTTTGTGACTGCATTGTGTGGTGGGGATGCCATTTCCTGGCATCCTTGTCAGGCTGCTCTTGGCTTTCCAGCTGTGTTTGGCATGAGACACCATCATTTCCACCGTGTTTTCTCCCTGACTGCCTTCATACAAAATCCCTTTCCACATAGTTTGTCCATCTCTTTCCGATGGGGTGTGCTGCACAGACGCGTTCGTTCCCTTTGTGCTTTAAGGTTTCATTTGGGAATAGGGTTGCTGCATGCTGTGTGCAGTTTCAGCTTAGGGCCATCCATGGGGATTTTCGCTTATTTAGGCAGGGAAGGGCTGTTTGTAGATAGCAGGATGCAGTAGACCGTCCTGAGTTGGAGATGAGTGCTTCTGTCAGGAAGGCTGAAGCAGAATTTAGGGGACCATTGTTGCACTGAGTGTCAGTGTTTGAGGCTATTTCACTGTGTGGGCTTTGCTTGTTGCCAGGAGGATTGGGGGATTCCACATAGAAATTGGAAGCACACATGCTACATGGGCTTGCAGTCATGAGCTGCTCCAGCCCTGTGGTCAATGACATAAGTGATGAGTGCAAGGCATGCCCTCGTTCAGCTGAGGTGAGTGCTTTGTGGCTTGCTGCTGAGGTGAGCAGTACATCTTGTTCTGAGGGAAATGGAGCGAAGTCTGAAGAGGGGCTGTTCAACTGGATGTGCCTGAGTATGTGAGGAATGCTGCAGGAGCTGTGTGCAGAGGGTCTGGAGGAGGGCCACAGAGAAGACCAAAGGGCTGCAGATCATCTCTGTTGAAGAAAAGCTGCAGGAGTTGGGCTTATTCAGCGTGGAGAGGAGAAGGCGCTGGGGACACCTCACTGTGGCCTTCCAGTACCTGAAGGCAGTTAATAAGCAATGTTGGAAACCATCTCTTTACATGGTCAGATAGCAGTAGGACACTTAAACGGAAAGAGGAGAAATCTGTAGTAGATGTTAGGAAGAAATCCTTGACTCAGGAGGTTGCGAGGCCCTGGCACATGCTGCCCAGTCAGCTTGTGGGGTCTTCATCAATTTAAGGCCAGGTTGGACGGGGCCCTGATCAACATGACCTGGTGAGGGGAATTAACCAGAGAAGGGATGATGATATGGATCTATTCCAATGTTCACTATTGTCTGATTCTATAATGGTATGAATTGAGACTATATCCCATTCCAGAAGCTGCGCCTGTATGGGTTAGACAAAGTGGAGTGTGAGGTGGACTAAATGGAGCTGGCTAAAGGCCTGGATGCAGAACTATGCTTTGGGGTCACCATATGTAGATGGAGGCTAGTCCCTGATGCCAACCACTCATTTGGACTGTGAAGGATCTTCTCTCCGGGCTGCGAGATGCTCTTGCACTGTGTAGTGTTGCTCATCATCATCTGACATGTGTTCTCCTTCCAGCAACTCTGACTTTTTCCATCCTTCTCTTGAGGATGTCCCCATTTGTCACTGGCAGCACCTTCCAAGTGAGAGGATAGGAGGCCAAAGGTGCGATCTATCACGTTCGTGTCGGGGCTTGTGGAAGAAGTGGCCAATGCACAGAAAAAGAGCAGTGTTGACAGTGAGGACTTTGCTTGGCACTTGTGCACTATGGTTTGTGCCTTTGTTGTTCAAAGGAGTTGCCAATTCCAAACATCCGTGGAAGCCTGAACTGGGAATTCTAGGTAACCTGGTTTGTAGATGAAAACACTTCCTTTTTTGAGACTAGTACCCACCTAGTTAAAGGGAACCTCGTTGGCGTAACTTGTATGATCTTCATCGAAGTTATTCATTGTGGTTTTCCCCGTATCCTTCTGGATTATATATCCACCAAATGCCTTGACAAATACAGAAGGCATTTTTGAACTGGTGGCTCCCAAGTCCAAATCAATTACTTTTACTAGATGTGGTTACATCAGGCTGGCGGATGGTTAGGTGTGGCATTTCCCAGCATTCTATTCTTGGGCCTGTAGTCTTCCATGTTTTAATAAATGACCTGTTTGCAGGAATCAAGTGCGTACAAAGCAAGAAGCTTGTGGATGACGGTATCTGAGGGGGAGCATTTTTCTCTCAGAATTATGGAGACCTTACCGAGAGCTCTTGATTGAGCAGAGTGCTGGGCCATTACCAATGGCATGAAGTTGAACCAGAGCAAGTACTGTATTCTGTATCTCACACAGGGATACCTTATAGATATCTGCATGTTCAAGAATGAGATAAATAAAAGCAGCCCCATGGAAAGAGATGAGGCGGTTGAGGTTGATGCCAAGTTGAATTGAGTCAGCAGTGTGCCCTGGCAGCCTAAAGGAACAACTGTGCCCTGGGCCCAACACTGCCTGCATGGGATATTGCAGTTTTTCCACTCAGGTCTGTGCCACTGCCGCATCATCTCCATTACTGTGTTCAGCTTTGGCTTCAGTGGTAAAAGAGAAAGGGAAAGAAGGCAATAAGGAGCAGTGTAGACAGGCTGGATAGCTGGACCAAAGCCAATGGGATGAAGTTCAACATGAGCAAGAGCTGGGATCAGCACTTTGGCCACAACACCCCCAGGCAGTTCTGCAGGCTTGAGACATTGCTGGAGCACTATGTAGAGGAAACAGACCTGGGGGTTTTGGCTGATGTTCAGCTGAACATGAGCCAGCAGTGTGCCCATACAGCCAAGAAGGCCAATGGCATCCTGGCTTGTACATAGAAATAGTGTGGGCAGCAGGAGAGGGAAATGATCATCCTTTTCTCATCCCTGGTGTGGCCACACCTCGAGATCTGTGTTCAGTTTTGGTCAGCACAGTTCAAGAAAGACACTGACGCCTTGGAGCATTTTCAGAGAAGGTCAAGTAATTGGGTGTGGGGTCTGGAGCACAGACCTTCTGAGGAGCAGCTGGTGGAGCTGGGATTGTTCTGTCTGTTGAAGAGGAGGCTCCGGGCTGACCTCGTGACTCTCTACAAGTAGCTGTAGGGACATTGCTGAGATGTGGGGTTCTTCCTCTCCTCCCGTGTAACTGTCATCGCGTCTAGAATGAATGACCTGAAGGTGTTCCAGAAGAGATTCCTACTGGATACGATGAAGTACTTCTTCTCTGATGTTGAAGCTTGGTGCTGTGATGGTCTGAACAGGGAGGTGGTGGTGTCACCAACACTGGTGACAGTCAAGAAATATTGTGATTTTGCACTTAGGGATGTAGTTGAGTGGTAAATGTTGGTGATAGGTGGACACTTGTACCAGATGTTCTTAGAGGTCTTTTCCAACCTTGGTGAATCTGTGATTCTAAGTCCGAAGGTTCTGTTGGGACGAACCCGTGAGTGGTGACGGTCCTGCCTGCTGACTTGGCTATGCTGATTAAAATTATCTTCGGAAGGACCAGATAATGAGGAAAGATTCCTGAAACCTGGAAGAGATTCAACCCGCTCCTGTGTGTAAGAAATGAAGAAGGAAGGTGTGACAAACCACAGGCTGGTCGGCATGACATGAGACCCTGGGAAGGAGCTGAAGGACATGCTCCCAGAATGTGCTGCTGAACACAGGATGGCTAAGAAATGGTGGAAACGAGAGAACAGATAAACAGTATGACCTCAGTTTTTCTGTACTGAAGTGACCAGCCTTGTACATGTGGGTGTGCACGGATTTTAGATGCCCCTTGTTGTAGACACACATCCTGTTGTGATGAGACACAGTTGTATCGACCAAGACTCTGAAATGAGAACGATGTTGGTCAGTATGTACAGTAAAACCCCGGGTGATAGGACTGGACCTGATTCTGGACAGCTTCCAGTCATGACTGGGCATGAGAACGGCAATTGTATGACTGTATGACTTTGTTTTGACAAGTGAAGATAAGATGTAATGAGAAGAAGCCGATGTGCTAAACACCAGTGCCCTTGTTGGTGATGGGGTTGGGAGAAGAGGTCTTGAAGCCATTTTGGACCTAGCATGGTGATTTCTAGAGCCACAACATTCTATTGGGCAATGAAAGGAAGAAGAGGATTCAGAGGCTAGCATGCATGAGAACTTTATTGAGAAAGTACACCTAAAGGAGGGAGGTAATTGTTAATTACAAAGTGCAAAGGCTAGAATTTAAGGTGCAAAGAAGTAAGAAAGTTTCAGTAGTCATTTTTCCATGGTGCATAGTTGGACCCAGAAGGGAATCGTGGCTGGTGAGGCCAAGTGCCATCTGTGCCAGAGATGTTCATCCTCAGTGGGTGAGGCGCCTTGCAGGGTGGTGGTGGTTCATGTCAGGTTGTGGGTACAGGCCCTTAGCAGGGGTAGCGGGCTCTCCCACCAGTGAGGCAGCCCAGGCCTCCGAAGCCGAAGCCGCCGGAGGAGATGGCCACTCCCTGGGAGCTGAGGGCGCTGCCCACGGCAGCTGAGGAGGAGGATCCGACGGCGGTGTTCTGGGGGAAGGAGCTGAGGATGGGTCCCGGCAGGGTGACCACCACGGTGGAAGGCTGGATGACGACTTGGGAGTCCTGGCACTGCCTGACACAGGGCTCGTTGCAGCTGTTAGCCAGCGGGGTGGGTCCGCAGGGGCTGCAGCTGTTGTAGCAGGACATGGCTGTGGGGTGGAGGGTCTCTGGAAGAGAGGATGGTTGGTTAGCAGGCGGTTTTGGAGGAATAAGAACAGGTGGGGAGTGAAACAAATTTCTTGAGCAGAGGTGGTGTTGGGCTGTTTGGAGCGTGGCTGAATGGAAGAAGAAGGGATGGTTCGGCTTGTGGAGAAAGGGTTTGTAGAGCAGGGCAAGGTGGGGAGGGTGAAGGAGGGCAGTGGGGTGCAGGCTCACCTGGAGGAGCACAGAGGAGAAGGCGTCAGGAGAAGGGTGTGAGGGAGCGAGGCACAAGGTTGGCTTTTATGCTGCTGTGTGAGCGCCCGAGGGCTTGGAGAGAGCCTCTGCGCATGGCAGCTTTGCGCAGCCAGCTGCTGTTGCGTGCCACCGCTTGGTCAGTCATTATGTGGTGTGTTATTGCCTTCCCACAACTCTTCCTTTTCATTTCCTTGTTTTGTGGATGTGTTCCTTTGACTCTGTAGGCATTTTTTGAGTGTGAGTTGAGTTATGTGGAAGGCGTATCTCATGGAGGTGGTTGGTAGAGTCGTCTATAGCATTGGATGATCGATGTATTCTCCTTTCTGATGACATCGTCTGCTTCTCATGCTGTGTTTCTATGTCCACTTTTTCAGGTGTGGAACCCATTCCTGGCATCCTCAGTGTGCTGTTCTGGTTTTCCCAGCTGTGTTTGACACAAGACGCTCCTACATGCATAGTATATACTCCCTGCTTGCCTTCTACTGCATTTGATTTCCTTGTGCTTAGTTGTTGTCTTGTTCTCTATTGCATTGCATTGTCTTGCACATCATGTGGTTTGTGTTCTCCTTCCAGCAACTGTGCCTTCTCACATTCTCCACTTGAGAGCGTCTCAATTTAGCACCGACGTCACCTTCCAAGTGAGTGGATTGGATTCCACTGGAGTGATCTTGCATGTTTGTGTCAGTGCACGTGGAAAAAGTGGCCAAAGCATGTAAAAAAGGAGCATTGTAGAGTGTGAGGTCATCACTTGGCACTTGTGTAGCATATTTTGTGTCTTTGTTGTTATAGTTCAAAACATCTGTGGAAACCTGGACTGGGCATTTTAGGCATCCTGGTTCGGAGATGATGGCACTTCCTTTTCTGTGAAGATTACCCATGTAATTCATCAAGGGAACCTCATAGGTGTAATTTCTGTGATCATCATCCATGTTATTAATAGTTTTTCCTTTCATGTCCAGGAGAAAACTTCCACCGTATATCTTGAACAAGACATAATACGTGTCGAGAAGTGATGACTCCCAACTATACCTGAAAAGCATCTTTTAGATGTTTCTTAGATCTAGTCAGCTGGTGGCCAGTCAGGTGTGGGATTTCCTTGAGTTTCATGTTTGGGTCTGTTGTCCTCCATGTTTTTCTGAGTGACTTGGACAAAGGACTCAAATGCATACAAAGTAAGAAGTTTGTGGAGGACTGTAACTATGGAGGAGCAGTTGACTCTCTTAGGATTAACGTGGCTTTGTAGAGAGCACTTGAGAGACCCAAGAGTTGGGCCATCATCGATGGCATGAACTTTAATGAGTGCAAGAGCTGGAATCTGCACCTGAGACATGAATAATTTGAAGCTATCTAGGTATTTGGGGAGGAGAGACTTAAAAGCAGCCTCACAGAAAGAGATGAGGAGGTTGTGGTAGATGTCAAGTTGAATGTGAGTCACAGGTGTGCCCTGGCAGCCTAGTGGGCTGACTGTGCCCTGGGTTGCATTGGGCCCAGCACCGACAGCAGGAGAGTGTAGTGTTGTTGCACTCTGCTCTGTGCCGCTGCAACATCGTCTCCAGTACAGTGTTCAGCTTTGGATTCAGTGGTACAAGAGGAGGGGAAGGAAGTCCTTACAGAGCAGTCTACACAGGTTGGATAGCTGCAGTGAGGCCACCGGGATGAAGTTCAACCTCGTGTTCTCTCTTGAGTTTTGGTTTGGAGAAGAGGAGGCTCTGTGTTGACCTCTTGACTCTCCACAATTACCCGTAAGGAGGCTGCGGTGATGTTGGTGTTGGTCTCTTCTTCCGTGGAACTAGACGAGGACTGGAGGGCACAGCCTCAAGTAGCACCAAGGGAGATTCAGGCTGGACGATATGAACTAGTTTTTCTCGGAGAGAGTGATCAGGAGCTGGAATGGTCTACAGAGTGAAGTGATGGTGTCGCAGTCCCAGGAGATGTTCAAGAAACATTGAGATGTTTCACTGAGGGCCGGGATTTAGATGGAAATATTGGTGATAGGTGGACGGTTGTACCTAATGTTCTTAGAGGACTTTTCCAACCCTGGTGATTCTTTGATTCAAAGACCAAATGTTGAGAATCCTGTCTAATTTCTTGACTACACTGATTACAATTATCTTAGGAAAATTTTGATAGTGAGGAGAGGTTCCTAAAACTGGGATGAGGCTGATGCCAATCGTATGTGTGAGAAAAGAAGGTAGGTGTGAGGTACTGCAGGCTGGTTGGCCAGATATGAATCCCTGGAAAGAAGGTTAAGGAAATCCTCATAGTAAATATTGTCCAGCACATAATGGTTGAGAAGTGTTGGAAATAAAGAGCACTCATGTACAAACCCAGCTCAGTTTTTTCACGTAGAAGTGACCAGCTTTGTTCTAGAGGGTAAGTGTACTATACGATTGTTTTTGTAGAAGTACAGAAAATATAATGAGAGGAAGGCCATCTGCTAGCCATCGATGTTCTTGCTGGTGAGGTGGTTTTGAGAGGAGTTATTGAGGCATTTTTGGACCTGTCTTGATGGTTTCCAGAGACATTCTCTGAACAGTGTGGTGAGGAAAGAACATTGAGCAAAGAAAGGATGAAGAGGAATCTGGGGCTGTCGTGCATGAGAAGTTTATTGAGAAAAACACAGCAAAAGAGAAGAAGTACTTGGTGACTTCCACTTAGGAAGGCTGCAACTTGAGGTGCAAAGACAGAGGAAGGTTACAGTGGTCATGTTTCCAGGTGCTGCTTCCTTCTTTCTTGATTTTCTCCAGGGTGTGGGTGCAGGCCTTTAGCAGGGGTAGCGGGCTCTCCCACCAGTGAGGCAGCCCAGGCCTCCGAAGCCGAAGCCACCAGAGGAGATGGCCACTCCCTGGGAGCTGAGGGCGCTGCCCACGGCAGCTGAGGAGGAGGATCCGACAGCGGTGTTCTGGGGGAAGGAGCTGAGGATGGGTCCCGGCAGGGTGACCACCACGGTGGAAGGCTGGATGACGACTTGGGAGTCCTGGCACTGCCTGACACAGGGCTCGTTGCAGCTGTTAGCCAGCGGGGTGGGTCCGCAGGGGCTGCAGCTGTTGGAGCAGGACATGGCTGTGGAGTGGAGGGTCTCTGGAAGAGAGGATGGTTGGTTAAGCAGAGGGTTTTGGAGGAATAAGAACAGGTGGGGAGAGAAAGAAAGGGAGTGAGGAGAGGTGATGGTGGGCTGTTCGCAGGTTGCCTGCATGGAAGAAGAAGTGCTGCTGCAGTTGGAGGAGAAGGGTAGTGTAGAGCTCTGCCGGGTGGAGAGGGTTAAGGAGGGCAGTGAGGTACAGGCTCACCTGGAGGAGTGCAGAGCAAAAGGCGTCAGGAGAAGGGTGTGAGGGAGTGAGGCACAAGGCCGGCTTTTATGCTGCTATGTGAGTGCCCGAGGGCTTGGGGAGAGCGTCTGCGCATGGCAGCATTGTGCAGCCAGCAGCTGTTGAATGCCACAGCCTGGTCAGTCATGAGGTGGGGTGTGTTTGCCTTGCCACAGCGCTTGCTTTTCTTTTGCTTGTGCTGTGGATGTGTGCCTTTGACACTGTCGGCACTTTTTAAGTGAGAATGACTATTTTGGTGGATTTGCAGAATGCAGGGCTCATAATGGTGTTTAGAAGATACTTCTAAAGCATTGGAGGAGAGGTGTGGTCTAAAGGATGTGGCCACAGTGTAGCATTTTTAATGTGTGGTTTGTGACTGCATTGTGTGGTGGGGACACCATTACCTGGCTTCCTTGTCAGACTACATTGGGCTTCCCAGGTGTGGTTGACATGAGACCTTGTCAATTCCTTTGTGTTTTCGCCATGACTGCTTTCATCCCATTCCCTTTCCATGTGTTTTAGTCTTTGTTTTCCCATAGTATGTACATCACGGACACCTTGGTTCCCTTCGTGCTTTATGTTTTCATTTGGGAATTGTGTTGCTGCCTGTTTGGTGCAGTTTTGGCTTCAGGCCATCCATGGGGATTGTAGCTTATTTAGGCAGAGAAGGGCTGTTTGTAGATAGCAGGATGCAGTAGATTGTCCTGAGTTGGAGATGAGTGGTTTTGTCAGGAAGACTGAAGCAGAATTTATGGGACCACTGTTGCTTTGGGTGTCAGTGGTTGAGGCTATTTCTCTGTGTGGGCTTTGCTTGTTGCAAGGAGGATTGGGGGATTCCACATAGAAATTGGAAGCACACATGCTACATGGGCTTGCAGTCATGAGCTGCTCCAGCCATGTGGTCTGTGACATAACTGATGAGTGCAAGGCATGCCCTCGTTCAGCTGAGGTGAGTGCTTTGTGGCTTGCTGCCGAGGTGAGCAGTACATCTTGTTCTGAGGAAAATGGAGCGAAGTTTGAAGCGGGGCTGTTCAACTGGATGTGCCTGAGTGTGTGAGGAATGCTGCAGGAGCTGTGTGCAGAGGGTCTAGAGGAGGGCCACAGATAAGTTCAAAGGGCTGCAGATCATCTCTGTTGAAGAAAAGCTGCAGGAGCTGGGCTTATTCAGCGTGGAGAGGAGAAGGCTCTAGGTAGACCTCACGGTAGCCTTCCAGTGCTTGTAGGCAGTTAACAGGCAGCAGGGGAAACCAGCTCTTTACATGGTCAGATAGCAGTAGGACACTTAAACAGAAAGAGGAGAAATTTGGTTTAGGTGTTACGAAGAAATCCTTGACTCAGGTAGTTGCGAGACCTTAGCACATGCTGCCCAGTCAGCTTGTGGGTTCTTCATCAGTGGAGCAATTCAGGGCCAGAATGGTCAGGGTCCTGATCAGCATAACCTGGTGAGGGGAATTAATCAGAGAAGGGATGATGATATGGATCCATTCCAACATTCACTGTTGTTTGATTCTATAATGGTATGATTTGAGACTATATCCCATTCCAGAAGCTGCGCCAGTATGGGTTAGAGAAGTGGAGTTTGAAGTGGACTGAATGGAGCTGGCTAAAGGCCACTGTGCAGAGCCTTGCTGTGGGGTCACTGTATGTAGATGGAGGCTAGTCCCTCATGCCTACCACTCCTTTGGACTGTAAAGGCTATTCTCTCAGGGCTGTGAGGTGCTCTTGCACTGTGTAGTGTTGCGCATCATCATCATCTGGTGTGTGTTCTCCTTCCAGCAACTCTGACTTTTTTTGTCCTTCTCTTGAGGACGTGTCCATTTGTCACTGGCAGCAGCTTTCAAGTGAGAAGATAGGAGGCCAATGGAGCGATCTTGCATGTTTGTGTCAGGACATGTGGAAGGAGTGGCCAACGCACAGAAAAGGAGCAGTGTTGACAGTGAGGTCATCGCTTGGCACTTGTGCACTGTGGTTTGTGTCTTTGTTGTTCAAAGGAGTTGCCAATTCCAAGCATCCGTGGAAGCCTACACTGGGCATTCTAGGTAACCTGGTTTGTAGTTGAAAACACTTCCTTTTTTGGGACATGTACCCTCCTGGTCCACCAAAGGAACCTCATTGGCGTAACTTGTACGATCTTCTTCAAAGTTATTCATCGTGATTTTCCCCATATCCTTCTGGATTACATATCCACCACGTATTTTGACAAATACTGAAGACCTTGAGTGAACTGGTGGTTCCTAAATAAAAATCAAAGGCTTTTATTAGATGTCATTCCATCAGGCTGATGAACAGTTAGGTGTGACATTTCCCAGCATTCTATTTTTTGTGTGTAGTCTTCCACGTTTGAATAGATGACCTGTTTTCAGGAATCAAATGCGTACAAAGTAAGAAGTCTGTGGATAACAGTAACTGAGGAGGAGCATTTGTCTCTCAGAATTAGGGAGGCCTTGCTGAGTTCTTAACGGACCAGCGTGCTGGGCCATTACCAATGGAATGGAGTTGAACCAGAACAGGTGCTGTATTCTGTACCTCACTCAGGGATAGGATATAGATATCAGAGTATCTGGGGATAAGAGACATAAAAGCAGCCCTGTGGTAAGAGATGAGGCAGTTGTGATTGATGCCAAGTTGAACTGAGTCAGTAGTGTGCCCTGGCAGCCTAAAGCAATAAGAGTGCCCTGGGGTGCGTTAGGTGTATTCATACTGGATGTTAGGAAGTACTTCTTTTCTGATCCTGCAGCCAGTTGCTGTGATGGTCTGAAGAGGGAGGTGGTGATGTCACCAACAGTGGAGAGAGTAAATAAATATTGTGATTTTGTTCTGATGGATGTGGTTGAGTGGTAAATGTTGGTGATAGGTGGACAGTTGTACTGGATGTTCATAGAGGTCTTTTCCAAACTTGATGATTCTGTGGTTCTAAGTCCAAAGGTTCTACAGGGATGAACCTGTGAGTGGTGACAGTCCTGCCTGATGACTTGGCTTTGCTGATAACCATTGTCTTAGAAAGGACATGATAATGAGGAAAGATTCCTGAAACCTGGAAGAGATTCATCCCCCTGCTGTGTGTAAGAAATGAAGAAGGAAGATGTGAGGAACCAAAGGCTGGTCGGCATGACATGAGTCCCTGGGAAGGAGGAGAAGGAAATGCTTCCAGGATATGCTGCTGAGCACAGAATGGCTAAGAAGTGGTGGGAATAGAGAGCACGGATGTACAATTTCACCTCAGGTTTTGCTGTAGTGAAGCGATCAGCTTTGTACATGAGGGTGTGCATGGACATTTGATGTCTCTTGTCATACAGCATCCTGTTGTGGTGAGCTCATAGTTGTATAGGTCGTGACTCGGAAATGAGACCAATGTTGGTCAGTATGTACAGTAAAACCCTGGGTGAAGGGACTGGACCTGATTCTGGACAGCTGCTAGTCATGACTGGGTATGAGCACGGCAATTGTATGCCTCTGTGACTTAGTTTCGACCTGCGTAGATAAGATGTAATGAGATGAAGGTTATCTGCAAAGCAGCATTGCTCTTTTAGGTGATGGGGTTGGGAGAGGAGGTCTTGGGGCCTTATTGGACCTTCATGGTGGTTTCTAGAGCCATAACTTTTTATTGGGTGAAGAAAGGAACAAGATGATTCAGAGGCTGGTATGCAAGAGAACTTTATTAAGAAAATACACCTAAAGGAAGGAGGTACTTGTCAATTGTAGGAAAGGCTACAATTTAAGGTGCAAAGAAGAATGAAAGATTCAGTATTTGTCTTTCCGTAGAGCATGGTTGGAGAATCATAGAGCAGAGGGGAATCATGGCTGGTGAGGCCATGTGCTTTGGTGCCAGAGAGTTGCATCCTCAGTGGGTGAGGCACCGTGCAGAGTGGTGGTGGTTGGTGTGAGGGTGTGGGTGCAGG
The DNA here is from genome assembly GCA_023055505.1 of Callipepla californica brunnescens. Taxonomy (NCBI): domain Eukaryota; kingdom Metazoa; phylum Chordata; class Aves; order Galliformes; family Odontophoridae; genus Callipepla; species Callipepla californica. The sequence continues at coordinate 171,142 of JALIRH010000002.1, read as the reverse complement.
CCTTTAGCAGGGGTAGCGGGCTCTGCCGCCGTTGAAGCAGCCCAGGCCTCCGAAGCCGAAGCCGCCGGAGGAGATGGCCACTCCCTGGGAGCTGAGGGCGCTGCCCACGGCAGCTGAGGAGGAGGATCCGACGGCGGTGTTCTGGGGGAAGGAGCTGAGGATGGGTCCCGGCAGGGTGACCAGCACAGCGGGAGGCTGGATGACGACTTGGGAGTCCTGGCACTGCCTGACACAGGGCTCGTTGCAGCTGTTAGCCAGCGGGGTGGGTCCGCAGGGGCTGCAGCTGTTGTAGCAGGACATGGCTGTGGAGTGGAGGGTCTCTGGAAGAGAGGATGGTTGGTTAGCAGAGGGTTTTGGAGGAATAATTACAGGTGGGGAGAGAAAGAAAGGGAGTGAGGAGAGGCAATTTGGGGCTGTGGCGAGCATGGTAGGGTGGAAGAGAAGGGGCTGATGGGGTTGGGGAGAAAGGGAGTGTAGAGCTGGCCAGGTGGGGAGTGTGAAGGAGGGCAACGAGGTGCAGGTTCACCTGGAGGAGCACAGAGCAGAAGGTGTCAGGAGAAGGGTGTGAGGGAGTGAGGTGCTGGGCCAGCTTTTATGCTGCTGTGTGAGAGCCCGAGGGCTTGGAGAGAGCCTCTGCGCATGGCAGCGTTGCGCAGCCAGCTGCTGTTGCGTGCCACAGCCTGGTCAGTCAGTATGTGGTGTATGATTGTCTTCCCACAGCTCTTCATTTCCTTGTTTTCTGAATGTGTTCCTTTGAACCTGTCGGCATTTTTCAGTGTGAGTGGAGTTACATGGAAGGTGCATTTCATGGAAGTGGTTGGAAGAGTCATCCAAAACTTTGGAGGAGCGATGTGGTCTCGTCAGTGATGCCATTGTGCTACTCATGCCAACTCATGCATTTGTGTCTGTGGCCTGTTTCTGGGGCCTGGACCCCATTCCTGACATCCTTAGAGGGCAGTTCAGAGTTTCCCAGGTGCGTTTGTCACTAGATGCCAGTACTTGCATTGTATTTACTCCCTGCCTGCCTACTCCTCAATTGGTTTTCCATTTGCTTGGTTGCTGCCTTCCGCACTGGTGTGTTGTGTTGGCATGTTGGAACTCCCTTTGGTTTGAGAACTATGTTTTGGAGATGGGAGGCAGCTTGTTTTTTGCAGTATCAACATTAAGCCATCCCTGGCCATTTTAGTATATGTCGACAGAGGAGGGCTGTTTGTGTAGCTGAGGTTTTGTGGTCCTGTTTTTGGTTTGGGTTTTTATTTTTTCATCGGGCTGTGAGCTGCTTCAGGCCATGTTGTCAAGGGCATGGCTGTTGAGTGCAAGGCATGCCCTCATTCAGCTGAGGTGAGTGCATTGTGTCTTGCTGCTGAGCTCAGCAGTGCTTGCTTTTGTGAGGAAGATGAGGCAAAGCACAAGTAGGGGCTGTTAACTGGATGTGCCTGAGTGAGTGAGGCCTGCTGGGTGCCATCAGGAATGCTGATGGACTGTGTGCAGTGGGTCCAGATGGGGTCCGCAAAGATGGTGAAAGGGCTGGAGCTCATTTCTTGTGAAGAAAGGCTGCAGGAGTTGGGCTTATTCAGCACGGAGAAGAGGAGGCTCTGGGAAAACTTCATTGTGGCCATCCATTACTTGAAGGCAGCTTACTGTCAGGAGAGGAGTCAATTCTTTACATGGTCTGATAGCAACCGGACACTAATGGAAGGCAGAGAAATTTGGTTTAGTTGTTATGTAGAGATTCTTTGCTCGTGGTGAGGCCGAATCAACTTGTGGGTTCTTTGACCCTGGAGCCATTCAAGGTCAGGCTGGACAGGGCCCTGGTCTGCATGACCTGCTGGGACAGACAACACACAGAATGGATGTTGTTTTTTCCAAGCTTAGCCACTGTGTGATTCTCTAACTGTATGGTTTGAGTCTGCCTCCCATGCCATTCTCTACCAGATGATGAGCCAGTATGGATTAGACAAGTGGACTGACTGGATCTGATGTGACAAGTTGGACCGACAGGAGCTGGCTGAGAGCCTGGGCACAGAGCCTTGTGATGGAGGCACCAAGCGTAGTTGGAGGCATGTCCTTCATGCTTAGCACAAATTTGGACTGTTGAGTATCTCCTCGCAGTGCTGCAAGCTACTCCTGTGTCCTGGAGTGTTGTGAGTCACGTGGTATATGTTGTTGCTCCAGAAATTCTGCCTTTTTGCGTCCTTCTCTTGTGGAGGTGTCCATTTGGCATTGGAAGCACCTTTAAGTGAGAGGATTGGAGGCCAAAGGAGCGATCTTGCATGTTTCTGTCAGGGCACGCGGAAGAAGTGTTCAAAGCACAGAAGAGGAGTAGCGTTGACAGTGAGGTCATCGCTTGGCACTTGTGCAATATGGTTTGTGTGTTTGTTGTGAGAGGATGCGCCAATCATAGGCACTCATGGGAGCCTGGACTGGTCATTCTAGGTATCCGTCTTCAGAGATGATGGCACTTCATTTTTTGTGACAAATACCCACCTATTTCACTCTGTGGACCTCATATGCATAATTTCTATGATCTTCTTCAAAGTTATTTAGTGGTTTTTTTTCTTTATCCTTCTGTGGGAAATGCTCACAATACAATATGTTGAGTGAACTGATGGCTCCCAACTCCACCTCCAAGGCATCTGTTAGATATTTCTTAGATCTAGTCAGGGTGGTGGCTGTCAGTTGTCAGATTTCCTAGGGAAATCTGGCGGGAAATGAAGGAAAACCTTCCAGAATGTACTGCCAAGCATGGAATGGATAGGAAGTGATGGATATAGATAGCACGGATGTACAATACTACTTCAATTTTTTCTGTATGAAGTGGCCATGTTTTTCCAAGACGGAGCGCACTGACGTTAGATAACAGTGGAATAAGGAGAGGCTTTGAGACTTCTATCCATAACATGCTTGTACGCGAATTGTCAGTAATCAAACAGAATCACAGAACTGCGGGGGTTGGAAGGAACCTCTAGAGATCACCCAGTCCACCCCCTGACAAAGCATGATCCCTGGGCCACATTGCACAGGTGTCCAGTTGGGTCTTGAACTTCTCCAGAGAAGGAGACTCCACCACCTCTCTGGGCAACCTGTTGCAGGGCTCCGTCTCCCTCACTGGGAAGAAGTTCCTACGCGCATTTGTGCAGAACTTCCTATGTGTCAGTTTCTGCTGATGTTCAGTCTCTTCTTTAAAGCCCTGGGTAATCAGACTGGACATAATTGTGCGCATCCTGCTGTTCCTGACAGGTCTTGAGCAGGGTAATTGTACTCTCTGATTTGATTTGGACAAGTGTATATGCCATGTGATGAAGTGAAGGCCATCTACTAGCCACCACTGCTCTTGTTGGTAGCGTGTTTGTGAGAGGTGTGTTTGGGGCCCTTTGAGACCCGGCATGATGGTTACCCGACCGCTCTCTGCAGAGGGTGAAGTGAAAAGATCTCTGGATGAAGAATGGAAGAGGAGGAACGTGAGAATGTCATGCAAAAGAATTTTATTGAGGAAGAAAGAAAAAAAAGGAAGGATCTACTTGCTTATCACCAACTGGAAAGGCCCCAGTTTGAAGTGCAATGAAGGAAAAAATTAAAATTGTCATATTTCCAGACAGCGTGGTTGGACGCTATGTCCTTCTTGCTTGTTTTGCACCATGGAAAGAGGAGTCGTGGCTGGTGAGGCCAAGTGCCATCTGTGCCAGAGAGATGCATCCTGAGTGGGTGAAGCGCCGTGCAGGCTGGTGGTGGTTCTTGTCAGGTTGTGGGTGCAGGCCCTTAGCAGGGGTAGCGGGCTCTCCCACCAGTGAGGCAGCCCAGGCCTCCGAAGCCGAAGCCACCAGAGGAGATGGCCACTCCCTGGGAGCTGAGGGCGCTGCCCACGGCAGCTGAGGAGGAGGATCCGACAGCGGTGTTCTGGGGGAAGGAGCTGAGGATGGGTCCCGGCAGGGTGACCACCACGGTGGGAGGCTGTATGAAGACTTGGGAGTCCTGGCACTGCCTGACACAGGGCTCGTTGCAGCTGTTAGCCAGCGGGGTGGGACCACAGGGGCTGCAGCTATTGGAGCAGGACATGGCTGTGGGATGGAGGGTCTCTGGAAGAGAGGGTGTTGGGTAAGCAGAGGGTTTTGGAGGAATAAGAACCGGTGCAGAGAGAAAGAAAGGTAGAGAGAAGAGGTGGACGTGTCGGCAGGTTGGCTGTCTGGAAGAAGAAGGGCTGCTGAGGATGGGGGAGGAAGGGAGTGTAGAGCTGAGCCAGGTGGGGTGGGTGAAGGAGGGCAGGGGGATGCAGGCTCACCTGGAGGAACTCAGAGGAGAAGGCGTCAGGCAGGAGAAGGTTGTGAGGGAGCGATGCACAGGGCCGGCTTTTATGCTGCTGTGTGAGTGCCCGAGGGCTTTAAGTAGGCCTCTGCGCATGGTAGCATTGTGCGTCCAGCTGCTGTTGCGTGCCACAGCCTGGTCAGTCAGTATGGGGTGTGTAATTGTCTTCTCACAACTCTTCATTTGAGTTGTGTGTGTGTTCCTTTGACCCTGTCGGCACTTTTTAAGTGAGAATGACTATTTTGGTGGATTTGCAGAATGCAGGGCTCATAATGGTGTTTGGAAGATACTTCTAAAGCATTGGAGGAGAGGTGTGGTCTAAAGGATGGGGCCACAGTGTAGCATTTTTAATGTATGGTTTGTGACTGCATTGTGTGGTGGGGATGCCATTTCGTAGCATCCTTGTCAGGCTGCTCTTGGCTTTCCAGTTGTGTTTGGCATGAGACACCATCATTTCCACCGTGTTTTCTCCCTGTCTGCCTTCATACAAAATCCCTTTCCACATAGTTTGTCCATCTCTTTCCGATGGGGTGTGCTGCACAGACACGTTCGTTCCCTTTCTGCTTTACGGTTTCATTTGGGAATAGGGTTGCTGCATGCTGTGTGCAGTTTCAGCTTAGGGCCATCCATGGGGATTGTCGCTTATTTAGGCAGGGAAGGCCTGTTTGTAGATAGCAGGATGCAGTAGACTGTCCTGAGTTGGAGACAAGTGCTTCTGCGAGGAAGGCTGAAGCAGAATTTATGGGACTGTTGTTGCACTGAGTGTCAGTGTTTGAGGCTATTTCACTGTGTGGGCTTTGCTTGTTGCCAGGAGGATTTGGGCAGCCCACATAGAAATTGGAAGCACACATGCTACATGGGCTTGCAGTCATGAGCTGCTCCAGCCCTGTGGTCAATGACATAACTGATGAGTGCCCTCGTTCAGCTGAGGTGAGTGCTTTGTGGCTTGCTGCTGAGGTGAGCAGTACATCTTGTTCTGAGGAAAATGGAGCGAAGTCTGAAGCGGGGCTGTTCAACTGGATGTGCCTGAGTGTGTGAGGAATGCTGCAGGAGCTGTGTGAAGAGGGTCTAGAGGAGGGCCACAGATAAGTTCAAAGGGCTGCAGATCATCTCTGTTGAAGAAAAGCTGCAGGAGATGGGCTTATTCAGCGTGGAGAGGAGAAGGCCCTAGGTAGACCTCACGGTAGCCTTCCAGTGCTTGTAGGAAGTTAATAGGCAGCTGGGGAAACCAGCTCTTTACATGGTCAGATAGCAGTAGGACACTTAAACAGAAAGAGGAGAAATTTGTAGTAGATGTTAGGAAGAAATTCTTGACTCAGGAGGATGTGAGGCCCTGGCACACATGAGCTTGTGATGTGTGCCCAGTCAGCTTGTGGGTTCTTCATCAATTTAAGGCCAGGTTGGACAGGGCCCTGATCAGCATGACCTGGTGAGGGGAATTAACCAGAGAAGGGATGATGATATGGATCTATTCCAATGTTCACTATTGTGTGATTCTATAATGGTATGAATTAAAGACTATATCCCATTCCAGAAGTTGCGCCACTATGGATTAGAGAAAGTGGAGTGTGAGGTGGACTAAATGGAGCTGGCTAAAGGCCTGGATGCAGAACTATGCTTTGGGGTCACCATATGTAGATGGAGGCTGGTCCCTGATGCCAACCACTCATTTGGACTGTGAAGGATCTTCTCTCAGGGCTGCGTGATGCTCTTGCACTGTGTAGTGTTGCTCATCATCGTCTGTCATGTGTTCTCCTTCCAGCAGCTCTGACTTTTTCCATCCTTCTCTTGAGGATGTCCCCATTTGTCACTGGCAGCACCTTTCCAGTGAGAGGACAGGTGCGATCTATCACGTTCGTGTCGGGGCTTGTGGAAGAAGTGGCCAATGCACAGAAAAAGAGCAGTGTTGACAGTGAGGTCATTGCTTGGCACTTGTGCACTATGGTTTGTGCCTTTGTTGTTCAAAGGAGTTGCCAATTCCAAACATCCGTGGAAGCCTGATCTGGGCATTCTTGGTAACCTGGTTTGTAGATGAAAACACTTCCTTTTTTGAGACGAGTACCCACCTAGTTAAAGGGAACTTGTATGCTCTTGGCGTAACTTGTATGATCTTCATCGAAGTTATTCATTGTGGTTTTCCCCGTATCCTTCTGGATTATATATCCACCAAATGCCTTGACAAATACAGAAGGCATTTTTGAACTGGTGGCTCCCAAGTCCAAATCAATTACTTTTACTAGATGTGGTTACATCAGGCTGGCGGATGGTTAGGTGTGGCATTTCCCAGCATTCTATTCTTGGGCCTGTAGTCTTCCATGATTTAATAAATGACCTGTTTGCAGGAATCAAGTGCGTACAAAGCAAGAAGCTTGTGGATGACGGTATCTGAGGGGGAGCATTTTTCTCTCAGAATTATGGAGACCTTACCGAGAGCTCTTGATTGAGCAGAGTGCTGGGCCATTACCAATGGCATGAAGTTGAACCAGAGCAAGTACTGTATTCTGTACCTCACACAGGAATACCTTATAGATATCTGCATGTTCAAGGATGAGATAAATAAAAGCAGCCCCATGGAAAGAGATGAGGCAGTTGAGGTTGATGCCAAGTTGAACTGAGTCAGCAGTGTGCCCTGGCAGCCTAAAGGAACAACTGTGCCCTGGGCCCAACACTGCCTGCATGGGATATTGCTGTTTTTCCACTCAGGTCTGTGCCACTGCCGCATCATCTCCATTACTGTGTTCAGCTTTGGCTTCAGTGGTAAAAGAGAAAGGGAAAGAAGGCAATAAGGAGCAGTGTAGACAGGCTGGATAGCTGGACCAAAGCCAATGGGATGAAGTTCAACATGAGCAAGAGCTGGGATCAGCACTTTGTCCAAAACACCCCCAGGCGGTTCTGCAGGCTTGAGACAACATTGCTGGAACACTATGTAGAGGAAACAGACCTGGGGGTTTTGGCTGATGTTCAGCTGAACATGAGCCAGCAGTGTGCCCATACAGCCAAGAAGGCCAATGGCATCCTGACTTGTACGTAGAAATAGTGTGGGCAGCAGGAGAGGGAAATGATCATCCTTCTTTTCTCATCCCTGGTGTGGCCACACCTCGAGATCTGTGTTCAGTTTTGGTCAGCACAGTTCAAGAAAGACACTGATGCCTTGGTGCATTTTCAGAGAAGGTCAAGTAATTGGGTGCGGGGTCTGGAGCACAGACCTTCTGAGGAGCAGCTGGTGGAGCTGGGATTGTTCTGTCTGTTGAAGAGGAGGCTCAGGGCTTCCTCTCCTCCCGTGTAACTGTCATCACGTCTAGAATGAATGACCTGAAGGTATTCCAGAAGAGATTCCTACTGGATATGATGAAGTACTTCTTCTCTGATGTTGAAGCCTGGTGCTGTGATGGTCTGAACAGGGAGGTGATGGTGTCACCAACACTGGTGACAGTCAAGAAATATCGTGATTTTGCACTTAGGGATGTAGTTGAGTGGTAAATGTTGGTGATAGGTGGACACTTGTACCAGATGTTCTTAGAGGTCTTTTCCAACTTTGGTGAATCTGTGATTCGAAGTCCGAAGGTTCTGTTGGGACGAACCCGTGAGTGGTGACGGTCCTGCCTGCTGACTTGGCTATGCTGATTATAATTATCTTAGGAAGCACCAGATAATGAGGAAAGATTCCTGAAACCTGGAAGAGATTCAACCCGCTCCTGTGTGTAAGAAATGAAGAAGGAAGGTGTGACAAACCACAGGCTGGTTGGCATGACATGAGACCCTGGGAAGGAGCTGAAGGAAATGCTTCCAGAATGTGCTGCTGGACACAGAACGGCTGAGAAGTGATGGAAACGAGAAAAGAGATGTACAATATCACCTCAGTTTTTCTGTACTGAAGTGACCAGCTTTATACATGTGGGTGTGCACAGATTTTAGATGCCCCTTCTTGTAGACACGCATCCTGTTTTGATGAGACACAGTTGTATAGGCCAAGACTCAGAAATGAGAACGAATTTGGTCAGTATGTACAGTAAAACCCTGAGTGATGGGACTGGACCTGATTCTGGACAGCTTCCAGTCATGACTGGGCATGAGAACGGCAATTGTATGACTGTATGACTTTGTTTTGACAAGTGAAGATAAGATGTAATGAGAAGAAGCCGATGTGCTAAACACCAGTGCTCTTGTTGGTGATGGGGTTGGGAGAAGAGGTCTTGAAGCCATTTTGGACCTAGCATGGTGATTTCTAGAGCCACAACATTCTATTGGGCAAAGAAAGGAAGAAGAGGATTCAGAGGCTAGCATGCATGAGAACTTTATTAAGAAAATACACCTAAAGGAGGGAGATAATTGTTAATTACAAAGTGCAAAGGCTAGAATTTAAGGTGCAAAGAAGTAAGAAAGTTTCAGTAGTCATTTTTCCATGGTGCATAGTTGGACCCAGAATGGAATTGTGGCTGGTAAGGCCAAGTGCTATCTGTGCCAGAGATGTTCATCCTGAGTGGGTGAGGCGCCTTGCAGGGTGGTGGTGGTTCATGTGAGGTTGTGGGTGCAGGCCCTTAGCAGGGGTAGCGGGCTCTGCCGCCGTTGAAGCAGCCCAGGCCTCCGAAGCCGAAGCCGCCGGAGGAGATGGCCACTCCCTGGGAGCTGAGGGCGCTGCCCACGGCAGCTGAGGAGGAGGATCCGACGGCGGTGTTCTGGGGGAAGGAGCTGAGGATGGGTCCCGGCAGGGTGACCACCACGGTGGAAGGCTGGATGACGACTTGGGAGTCCTGGCACTGCCTGACACAGGGCTCGTTGCAGCTGTTAGCCAGCGGGGTGGGTCCGCAGGGGCTGCAGCTGTTGTAGCAGGACATGGCTGTGGGGTGGAGGGTCTCTGGAAGAGAGGATGGTTGGTTAGCAGAGGGTTTTGGAGGAATAAGAACAGGTGGGGAGGGAAACAAATTTCTTGAGCAGAGGTGGTGTTGGGCTGTTTGGAGCATGGCTGAATGGGAGAAGAAGGGATGGTTCGGCTTGTGGAGAAAGGGTGTGTAGAGCAGGGCAAGGTGGGGAGGGTGAAGGAGGGCAGTGGGGAGCAGGCTCACCTGGAGGAGCACAGAGGAGAAGGCGTCAGGAGAAGGGTGTGAGGGAGCGAGGCACAAGGTTGGCTTTTATGCTGCTGTGTGAGCGCCCGAGGGCTTGGAGAGAGCCTCTGCACATGGCAGCTTTGCGCAGCCTGCTGCTGTTGCGTGCCACCGCTTGGTCAGTCATTATGTGGTGTGTTATTGCCTTCCCACAACTCTTCCTTTTCATTTCCTTGTTTTGGGGATGTGTTCCTTTGACTCTGTAGGCATTTTTTGTGTGTGAGTTGAGTTATGTGGAAGGCATATCTCATGGAGGTGGTTGGTAGAGTCGTCTATAGCATTGGATGATCGATGTATTCTCCTTTCTGATGACATCGTCTGCTTCTCATGCTGTGTTTCTGTGTCCACTTTTTCAGGTGTGGACCCCATTCCTTGCATCCTCAGTGTGCTGTTCTGGTTTTCCCAGCTGTGTTTGACACAAGACGCTCCTACATGCATAGTATATACTCCCTGCTTGCCTTCTACTGCATTTGATTTCCTTGTGCTTAGTTGTTGTCTTGTTCTCTATTGCATTGCATTGTCTTGCACATCATGTGGTTTGTGTTCTCCTTCCAGCAACTGTGCCTTCTCACATTCTCCACTTGAGAGTGTCTCAATTTAGCACCGACGTCACCTTCCAAGTGAGTGGATTGGATTCCACTGCAGTGATCTTGCATGTTTGTGTCAGTGCACGTGGAAAAAGTGGCCAAAGCATGTAAAAAAGGAGCATTGTAGAGTGTGAGGTCATCACTTGGCACTTGTGTAGCATATTTTGTGTCTTTGTTGTTATAGTTCAAAACATCTGTGGAAACCTGGACTGGGCATTTTAGGCATCCTGGTTCGGAGATGATGGCACTTCCTTTTCTGTGAAGATTACCCATGTAATTCATCAAGGGAACCTCATAGGTGTAATTTCTGTGATCATCATCCATGTTATTAATAGTTTTTCCTTTCATGTCCAGGAGAAAACTTCCACCGTATATCTTGAACAAGACATAATACGTGTCGAGAAGTGATGACTCCCAACTATACCTCAAAAGCATCTATTAGGTGTTTCTTAGATTAAGTCATCTGGTGGCCAGTCAGGTGTGGGATTTCCTTGAGTTTCATGTTTGGGTCTGTTGTCCTCCATGTTTTTCTGAGTGACTTGGACAAAGGACTCAGATGCATACAAAGTAAGAAGTTTGTGGAGGACTGTAACTATGGAGGAGCAGTTGACTCTCTTAGGATTAACATGGCTTTGTAGAGAGCACTTGAGAGACCCAAGAGTTGGGCCATCATCGATGGCATGAACTTTAATGAGTGCAAGAGCTGGAATCTGCACCTGAGACATGAATAATTTGAAGCTATCTAGGTATCTGGGGAGGAGAGACATAAAAGCAGCCTCATAGAAAGAGATGAGGAGGTTGTGGTAGATGTCAAGTTGAATGTGAGTCACAGGTGTGCCCTGGCCGCCTAGTGGGCTGACTGTGCCCTGGGCTGCATTGGGCCCAGCACCGACAGCAGGAGAGTGTAGTGTTGTTGCACTCTGCTCTGTGCCGCTGCAACATCGTCTCCAGTACAGTGTTCAGCTTTGGCGTCAGTGGTACAAGAGGAGGGGAAGGAAGGCCCCATAGAACAGTCTATACAGCTTGAATAGCTGCAGTGAGGCCAGCGAGATGAAGTTCAACCTCGTGTTCTCTCTTCAGTTTTGGTTTGGAGAAGAGGAGGCTCTGTGCTGACCTCTTGACGCTCCACAATTACCCGTAAGGAGGCTGCGGTGAGGTTGGTGTTGGTCTCTTCTTCCGTGGAACTAGACGAGGACTGGAGGGCACAGCCTCAAGTAGCACCAAGGGAGATTCAGGCTGGACGTTATGAACTAGTTTTTCTCGGAGAGAGTGATCAGGAGCTGGAATGGTCTACAGAGTGAAGTGATGGTGTCGCAGTCCCAGGAGATGTTCAAGAAACATTGAGATGTTTCACTGAGGGCCGGGATTTAGATGGAAATATTGGTGATAGGTGGACGGTTGTACCTAACGTTCTTAGAGGACTTTTCCAACCCTGGTGATTCTTTGATTCAAAGACCAAATGTTGAGAATCCTGTCTAATTTCTTGACTACACTGATTACAATTATCTTAGGAAAATTTTGATAGTGAGGAGAGGTTCCTAAAACTGGGATGAGGCTGATGCCAATCGTATGTGTGAGAAAAGAAGGTAGGTGTGAGGTACTGCAGGCTGGTTGGCCAGATATGAATCCCTGGAAAGAAGGTTAAGGAAATCCTCATAGTAAATATTGTCCAGCACATAATGGTTGAGAAGTGTTGGAAATAAAGAGCACTCATGTACAAACCCAGCTCAGTTTTTTCACGTAGAAGTGACCAGCTTTGTTCTAGAGGGTAAGTGTACTATACGATTGTTTTTGTAGAAGTGCAGAAAACATGATGAGAGGAAGGCCATCTGCTAGCCATCAATGTTCTTGCTGGTGAGATGGTTTTGAGAGGAGTTATTGAGGCAGTTTTGGACCTGGCTTGATGGTCTCCAGAGACATTCTCTGAACAGTGTGGTGAGGAAAGAACATTGATCAAAGAAAGGATGAAGAGGAATCTGGGTCTGTCGTGCATGAGAAGTTTATTGAGAAAAACACAGCAAAAGAGAAGAAGTACTTGGTGACTTCCAATTAGGAAGATTGCCATTTGAGGTGCAAAGACAGAGGAAGATTACAGTGGTCATGTTTCCAGGTGCTGCTTCCTTCTTGCTTGATTTGCTCCAGGGTGTGGGTGCAGGCCCTTAGCAGGGGTAGCGGGCTCTCCCACCAGTGAGGCAGCCCAGGCCTCCGAAGCCGAAGCCGCCAGAGGAGATGGCCACTCCCTGGGAGCTGAGGGCGCTGCCCACGGCAGCTGAGGAGGAGGATCCGACGGCGGTGTTCTGGGGGAAGGAGCTGAGGATGGGTCCCGGCAGGGTGACCAGCACAGCGGGAGGCTGGATGACGACTTGGGAGTCCTGGCACTGCCTGACACAGGGCTCGTTGCAGCTGTTAGCCAGCGGGGTGGGTCCGCAGGGGCGGCAGAGGTCGTAGCAGGACATGGCTGTGGGGTGGAGGGTCTCTGGAAGAGAGAATGATTGGTAAGAGCAGGGTTTGGGAGGAATAAGAACAGGTGCAGAGAGAAAGAAAGGTAGTGAGCAGAGGTAGTGGTCAGCTGTATGTAGGTTGGCTGCATGGAAGAAGGGCTGCTGAGGCTGGAGGAGAATTTGAGGGTGGAGCTGAGCCAGGTGGGGTGGGTGAAGGAGGGCAATGAGGTGCAGGCTCACCTGTACGAGCACAGAGCAGAAGGTGTCAGGAGAAGGGTGTGAGGGAGCGAGGTGCAGGGCTGGCTTTTATGCTGCTGTGTGAGCGCCCGAGGGCATGGAGAGAGCCTCTGCGCATGGCAGCATTGTGCAGCCAGCTGCTGTTGCGTGCCACAGCCTGGTCAGTCATGAGGTGGGGTGCGTTAGCCTTACCACAACGCTCCCTTTTCATTTCTTTGATTTGTCACTGTGTTCCTTTGACCCTGTAAGCACTTTTTAAGTGAGAATGACAATTTTGGTGGATATGCAGAATGCATTTCTGTTTATGGTGGTTGGAAGATACTTCTAAAGGACTGGAGGAGAGGTGTGGTCTAAGGCATGAGGCTGCAGTGTAGCATTTTTGTTGAGTGGTTTGTGACTGCAATGTGTGGTGGGGACTCCATTTTGTGGTATCCTTGTCAGGCTGCTCTGGGCTTTCCAGTTGTGTTTGGCATGAGACCCCATCACTTGCTTCGTGTTTTGTCCCTGACTGCTTTCATACAAATTCTCTTTCCACGTGGTTTGTCCATCTACTTCCGATGGGGTGTGCTGCAGAGACATAGAAATTGGAAGCACACATGCTACACGGGCTTCCTGTCATAAGCTACTCCATCCATGTGGTCAATGACATAACTGATGAGTGCAAGGCATGCCCTCATTCAGCTGAGGTGAGTGCTTTGTGGCTTGCTGCTGAGGTGAGCAGTACGTCTTGTTCTGAGGAAAATGGAGCAAAGTCTGAAGTGGGGCTGTTCAACTGGATGTGCCTGAGTGCGTGAGGAATGCTGCAGGAGCTGTGTGCAGTGGGTCTAGAGGAGGGCCACAGAGAAGATCAAAGGGCTGGAGATCATCTCTGTTGAAGAAAAGCTGCAGGAGTTGGGCTTATTCAGCGTGGAGAGGAGAAGGCTCTGGGTAGACCTCGCTGTAGCCTTCCAGTACTTGAAGGCAGTTAACAAGCGGGAGGGGGACCAGCTCTTTACATGGTCAGATAGCAGTAGGACACTTAAACAGAAAGAGGAGAAATTTGGTTTAGGTGTTAGGAAGAAATCCTTGACTCAGGAGGTTGTGAGGCCCTGGCACACGCTGCACAGTTGGCTTGTGGGTTCTTCATCCCTGGAGCCATTCAAGGCCAGGATGGGCAGAGCCCAGATCAGCATGAGCTGGTGAGGGGAATTAACCAGAGAAGGGGTGATGATAGGGATCCCTTCCAAACTTCAGTGTTGTGTGATTCTGCAATTGTATGATTTGAGAAGATCTCACAGGCCATGCTCATCCTGAAGCTGTGCCAGTATGCGTTAGACAAGTGGAGATTGAGGTGGACTGAAAGGAGCTGGCTAAAGGCCAGGGTGCAAAGCGTTGAGATGGAGGCCCCAAGTGTATACGGCGGCAATTCCCTCATGCCTACCACACATTTGGACTGTAAAAGTTCTTCTGTCAGGGCTGTGAGCTGCTCTTGCACTGTGTAGCGTTGCTCATCATCATCTGGTGTGTGTTCTCCTTCCAGCAGTTCTGCCTTCTGCATCCTGTTCTTGAGGACGTGTCCATTTGGCACTGGCAGCATCTTTCAAGTGAGAGGATAGGAGGCCAACGGAGCAATCTTACATGTTTGTGTCAGGGCATGTGGAAGAAGTGGCCAATGCTCAGAGAAGGAGCAGTGTTGACAGTGAGGTCATCACTTGGCACTTGTGCAATATGTCTTTGTTGTTCAAAAGAGTTGCCAATTCCAAACATCCGTGGAAGCCTGTACTGGGCATTCTAGGTAACCTGGTTTGTAGATGAAAACCCTTCCTTTTTTGGGACATGTACCCTCCTGGTTCACCAAGGGAACCTCATTGGTGTAACTTGTATGATCTTCATCAAAGTTTTTCATAGTGGTTTTCCCCATATCCTTCAGGATTACATATCCACCATGTATTTTGACAAATACTGAAGACCTTGAGTGAACTGGTGGTTCCCAAGTTCAACTCAAAGGCTTTTATTAGATGTCATTCCATCAGGCTGATGAACAGTTAGGTGTGACATTTCCCAGCATTCTATTTTCTGTGTGTAGGCTTCCACATTTGAATAGGTGACCTGTTTTCAGGAATCAAATGCGTACTGAGTAAGAAATCTGTGGATAACAGTAACTGAGGAGGAGCATTTGTCTCTCAGAATTAGGGAGGCCTTGCTGAGTTCTTAACAGACCAGAGTGCTGGGCCATTACCAATGGCATGAAGTTGAAGCAGAGCAAGTGCTGTATTCTGTACCTCACACAAGGATACCTTCTAGATATCTGGGAATCTGTGGATAAGAGACATAAAAGCAGCCCCATGGAAAGAGATGAGGCGGTTGTGGTTGATGCCAAGTTGAACTGAGTCAGCAGTGTGCCCTGGCAGCCTAAAGGAACGACAGTGCCCTGGGGTGCATTGGGCCCAGCACTGCCAGCAGGGGAGCTTACAGTTTTTCTACTCTGATATTGCCACTGCAACACCATCTGCAGTACTGTGTTCAGCTTTGGCTTCAGTGATACAAGAGTCACCTCAGTTTTTCTGTTCTGAAGTGACCAGCTTTGCACGTGTGGGGGTGCATGGACTTTAGATGCCCCTTGTCATACAGAGTCCTGTTGTGATGAGACACAGTTGTATAGCCCGAGACTGGAAAATGAGGCCAGTGTTGGTCAATATGTTCAGTAAAACCCTGGGTGGTGTGGCTGGATGTGATTCTGAACAGCTGCTCTTAGTGACTCAGCTTGAGAATGGCAATTGTACTCTATTATTTGTTTCGATCAGTGTAGACAACTGATGTGATGAGATGAAGGCCATCTGCTAAGCACCAGTGCTCTTTTTGGTGATGGGGTTGATAGAGGAGTTCTTGGGGGCAGTTTGGACCTGGCATAATGGTTTCTAGAGCCACAGCTTTGTACTGGGTGAAGAAAGGTAGAAGCGGATTCAGACGCTAGCATGCATGAGAACTTTATTAAGAAAATACACCTGAAGGAGGGAGGTACTTGTCAATTACAAAGTGCAAAGGCTAGAATTCAAGGTGCAAAGAAATAATAAAGTTTCAGTAGTCATCTTTCCAGAGAGCATGTTCTGACCCTGAGGGGAGTCATGACTGGTGAGGCCATGTGCCATATGTCCCACAGTGGTGCATTCTGAGTGTGTGGAGCCTTGCAGGGTGGTGGTGGTTGGTGTGAGGGTGTGGGTGCAGGCCCTTAGCAGGGGTAGCGGGCTCTCCCACCAGTGAGGCAGCCCAGGCCTCCGAAGCTGAAGCCGCCGGAGGAGATGGCCACTCCCTGGGAGCTGAGGGCGCTGCCCACGGCAGCTGAGGAGGAGGATCCGACGGCGGTGTTCTGGGGGAAGGAGCTGAGGATGGGTCCCGGCAGGGTGACCACCACGGTGGAAGGCTGGATGACGACTTGGGAGTCCTGGCACTGCCTGACACAGGGCTCGTTGCAGCTGTTAGCCAGTGGGGTGGGTCCACAGGGGCTGCAGATGTCGTAGCAAGACATGGCTGTGGGGTGGAGGGTCTCTGGAAGAGAGTGTGTTTGGTAAGCGAAGGTTGTTGGAGGAATAAGAACATGTGCAGAGAGAAAGAAATGTAGCATGGAGAGGTGTTGTTGGGCTGTGGGGAGCATGGCAGGGTGGAAGAGAAGGGGCTGCTGGGTTTGGGGAAAAAGGGAGTGTAGAGCTTGGCCAGGTGGGGAGGGTGAAGGAGGGCAGCGAGGTGCAGGCTCACCTGGAGGAGCACAGAGCAGAAGGTGTCAGGAGAAGGGTGTGAGGGAGCAAGGTGCAATGCCGGCTTTTATGCTGCTGTGCGAGCACTCGAGGGCATGGAGAGAGCCTCTGCACATGGCAGCATTGTGCAGCCAGCTGCTGTTGCATGCCGCAGCCTGGTCTGTTATTATGTGGAGTGTTATCATCTTGCCACAACTCTTCACTTCCTGGAGTTGTGAATGTGTTCCTTTGACCCTGTCGGCATTTTTCAGTGAGAGTGGAGTTACGTGGTAGTCGCATCTCATGGAGGTGGTTGGAAGAGCCATCCAAAGCATTGGCTGAGCGATGTGGTCTCCTTAGTGATGCCATCGTGCGCTACTCATGCAGTGGTTTCTGTGGCCTGTTTTTGAGGCGTGGACCCCATTCCTGGCATCCTCTGAGGGCTGTTCTGGGTTTCTCAGCTGTGTTTGGCATGAGATGCTGATACTTGCATTGTATTTACTCCCTGCCTGCCCACTACTTAATTTGCTTTACTTGGTTGCTGTCTTCCATACTCTTGTGTTGTCATGGCATCTTGGAATCCGCTTTTATTGGGGAACTGTGCTTTGGAGAAGGGAGGCAGCTCGTCTTGTGCAGTATAACTTTGGGCCATCCCAGTCTTTTTTAGTGTATGTAGACAGAGGAGGGCTGTTTGTAGCTGAGGTTTTGTGGTCCTTTTTTGGTTTGAGTTTTTATTGGTTAATCTGGCTGTGAGCTGCTGCAGGATATGTTGTCAAGGGCATGGCATGCCCTCATTCATCTGGGGTGAGTGCTCTGTGGCTTGCTGCTGAGCTCAGCAGTGCTTGTTTTTGTGAGGAAGATGAGGCAAAGCACAAGTAGGGGCTGTTCAACTGGATGTGCCTGAGTGTGTGAGGCCTGCTGGGTGTCATCAGGAGTGCTGTGGGAGCAGTATGCAGTGGGTCCAGAGGATGTCCACAAAGAAGATGAAAGGGCTGGAGCTCATCTCCAGTGAAGAAAGACTGTGGGAGTTGGTCTTATTCAGCGTGGAGAAGAGAAGGCTCTGGGAAGACCTCACTGTGGCCTTCCAGTCCTTGAAGGCAGCTTACAAGCAGGAGGGGAACCAACTCTTTACACATCTGACAGAGATGGGACACTAATGAAAAGCGGAATAATTTGATTTAGATGTTAGGAACAAATTCTTTTCGTGGACTGTAGTGAGTCTGAGCCAGCTTGTGAGTTCTGCATTACTGGAGTCATCTAAGTCCCTGTTGGTCAGGGCCCTGGTCAGCATGACCTGCTGGGACAGACAGCCCACAGGAGGGATGATGTTTGAAGTCTCTTGCAAGCCAAAGGAGCGATCTTGCACGTTTGTGTCAGGGTACGTGGAAGATGTGGTCAAAGTACAGAGTAGGAGTGGTGTTGTCAGTGAGGTCATTGGTTAACACTTGTGCAATATGGTTTGTGTCTCTGTTGTTAGAGGAGGTGTCACTTGCAAACATCCATGGAAGCCTGGTCTGGGCATTCTAGGTATCCCGCTGCAGTGATGATGGCACTTCCTTTCTTGTGACAAATACCCACCTACTTCACTTTGGGAACCTCAGTAGACCTAATTTCTATGGTCTTCACCAAAGCTATTCAACATTTTTTCTCCATATTCTTCTGGAGGAAATGTCCACCATATGTTTTCACAAATGTATAATCTGCTGAGTGAACTGCTGGCTCCCAGCTCCACTTCAAGTGCAGCTATTAGATGTTTCTTAGATGTAGTTATGGTGGTGGCCAGTCAGGAGTAGTATTTCCTAGTATTTCATTTTTGGATCTGTCTAATGCATGTTTTACAGAGTGACCTGGATGCAGGACTCAAAATCATTCAAAGTAAGAATTGTGTGGATGACAGTAACTATGTAGGAGCAGTTGACTTTCTCAGAATTAATGTCACCTCAAAGAGAGCACTTGAGAGACTCAAGGGTTGGGCCTTCATCGATGGCATGAACTTTAATGATTGCAAGAGCTGGAATCTGCCCCTGTGACATGGACACTTAGATGATATCTAGGTATCTGGGGAAGAGAGACATAAAAGCAGCCCCACAGAATGAGACAAGGAGGTTGTGGTTGATGTCAAGTTGAATGTGAGTCACAGGTGTGCCTGGGCAGGCAAAAGGGCTATGCACAGACAGGTATTGGGCCCAGCACTGAAAACAGGAGAGTGTAGAGTTGTTGCACTCTGCTCTGTGCCGCTGCAACGTCATCTCCAGTACAGTGTTCAGCTTTGGACTCAGTGGTACAAGAGGAGGGGAAGGAAGGCCCTACAGAGCAATACAGACAGGCTGGATAGCTGCACGGAGGGCAAAGGGATGAAGCTCAACTTCGAGTTTTGGTTTGGAGAAGAGGAGGCTCTGTGTTGACCTCTTGACTCTGTACAAGTACCTGAAGGGAGGCTGCGGTGAAGTTGGGGTTGTTCTTTTCTCCCATGGAACATGCAGGAGGACTGGAGGGAACGGCCTGAAACAGCACCAAGGGAGATTCAGGCTGGATGACAGGAAGTCCTTTTTCTAAGTGACAGTGATCGTGTGCTGGAATGGTCTACAGTGTGAAGTGATGGTGTCAGAGTCCCTGGCTGTGTTCAGTGAACTTTGAGGCGTTTCTCTGGAGACATGGTTTAGAGTGAAATATTGGTGATAGGTAGATGGTTGTACCTAATGTTCTAAGTGGACGTTTCCAACCCTGGTGATTCTGTGATTCAAATGCCAATAGGTGAGATTCCTGTCTAATTTCATGACTACACTGATTACAGCTATCTTAGAAAGCTTTTGATAATTCAGAGGTGTTCCTGAAACCTGGAAGAGACTCATCCCACTCCTATGTGTAAGAAAAGAAGAAGGAATGTGTGTGGTGCCACAGGCTGGTTAGCCAACATGAGATCCTGGAAAGAAGTTGAAGGAAATCCTCATAGTAAATTTTGTCCAGCACATAAGTGACGAGAACTGTTGGAAATAAATAGCACTTATGTACAAAACCAGATCACTTTTTTCACTTAAAATTGATCAGCTTTGTTCTAGAGGGCAAATGTACTATAGGACTATTTTCAGAGAAGTGCAGCAAACATGATGAGAGGAAGGCCAACTGCTAGCCATCAATGTTCTTGCTGGTGAGATGGTTTTGAGAGGAGTTATTGAGGCAGTCTTGGACCCAGACTGATGGTTTCTGGAGACATTCTCTGTAGAGGGTGAAGTGAAAAGAACACTGATAAAAGAAATGATGAAGAGGAATCTGAGGCTGTCGTGCATGAGAAGTTTATTGAGAAAAGCACAGCAAAAGAGAAGATGTACTTGGTGACTTCAAATTAGGAAGGCTTCAACTTGAGGTGCAAAGGAAGGAGAAAGATACAGTAGTCATGTTTCCCGACTCTGTTCCCTGCTTGCCTGATTTGTGCCATGAAAAGAGGAGTCATGGCTGGTGAGGCCATGTGCCATCAGTGCCACAGATGCGCAACCACAGTGTGTGAGGCGCCTTACAGGGTGGTGGTGGTTGGTGTGAGGGTGTGGGTGCAGGCCCTTAGCAGGGGTAGCGGGCTCTCCCACCATTGAGGCAGCCCAGGCCTCCGAAGCCGAAGCCGCCGGAGGAGATGGCCACTCCCTGGGAGCTGAGGGCACTGCCCACGGCAGCTGAGGAGGAGGATCCGACGGCGGTGTTCTGGGGGAAGGAGCTGAGGATGGGTCCCGGCAGGGTGACCACCACGGTGGAAGGCTGGATGACGACTTGGGAGTCCTGGCACTGCCTGACACAGGGCTCGTTGCAGCTGTTAGCCAGCGGGGTGGGTCCACAGGGGCTGCAGCTGTTGTAGCAGGACATGGCTGTGGGGTGGAGGGTCTCTGGAAGAGAGGATGGTTGGTTAGCAGACGGTTTTGAAGGAATAAGAACAGGTGGGGTGAGGAACAAAGTTTATTGAGCAGAGATGGTGTTGGGCTGTTTGGAGCATGGCTGAATGGAAGAAGAAGGGATGGTTCGGCTTGTGGAGAAAGGGTGAGTAGAGCAGGGCAAGGCGGGGAGGGTGAAGGACGGCAGTGGGGTGCAGGGTCACCTGGAGGAGCGCAGAGGAGAAGGCGTCAGGAGAAGGGTGTGAGGGAGCGAGGCGCAGGGCCGGCTTTTATGCTGCTGTGTGAGCGCCCGAGGGCTTGGAGAGAGCCTCTGCGCATGGCAGCTTTGCGCAGCCAGCTGCTGTTGCGTGCCACCGCTTGGTCAGTCATTATGTGGTGTGTTATTGCCTTCCCACAACTCTTCCTTTTCATTTCCTTGTTTTGTGGATGTGTTCCTTTGACTCTGTAGGCATTTTTTGAGTGTGAGTTAAGTTATGTGGAAGGCGTATCTCATGGAGGTGCTTGGTTGAGTCGTCTATAGCATTGGATGATCGATGTATTCTCCTTTCTGATGACATCGTCTGCTTCTCATGCTGTGTTTCTATGTCCACTTTTTCAGGTGTGGAACCCATTCCTGGCATCCTCAGTGTGCCGTTCTGGATTTCCCAGCTGTGTTTGACACAAGACGCTCCTACATGCATAGTATTTACTCCCTGCTTGCCTTCTACTGCATTTGCTTTCCTTTGTGCTTAGTTGTTGTCTTGTTCTCTGTTGCATTGCATTGTCTTGCACATCATGTGGTTTGTGTTCTCCTTCCAGCAACTGTGCCTTCTCACATTCTCCACTTGAGAGTGTCTCAATTTAGCACCGACGTCACCTTCAAGTGAATGGATTGGATTCCACTGGAGTGATCTTGCATGTTTGTGTCAGTGCACGTGGAAAAAGTGGCCAAAGCATGTAAAAGAGGAGCATTGTAGAGTGTGAGGTCATCTCCAGGCACTTGTGCAATATATTTTCTGTCTTTGTTGTTAGAGTTCAAAACATCTGTGGAAACCTGGACTGGGCAATTTAGGCGTCCTGGTTCGGAGATGATGGCACTTCCTTTTCTGTGATGATTACTGTCACGGTGTTATCCGTGACAGTAACCCAAGGGGGAACCGAGAAGGGAAAAAGAAAGGGAGAGGAAAAAAAAAAAACTGCCGCGCGCTCCAGGGGGAGGGGAAACAGAGGGAATAGAGGGTCTGTAAAGAAAAACACAACGGCACGATCTGAGAAGGAACGGTAACTTTACTAAATCTAATAAAATTGAACAATTGAGAGAGAGAGACAAAATTTCCTAACCAGAAAACTGGGAGCTTACTTTACACGTGCTGAACTCCTCACGGCAGCCCCGACCGCGCGCCACAAAAAGCGCGGGCCTCGCGTCCGGTGCGGAGCTCCGCCCCTCCCCTGCTCCCACAGCATTAACTCCTTAACGGCCTGCATGATGTTCTGATGTGGAATACCGGCATCAAAACCACAAAACCACAACATTCCACCCCTTATTCCACATCATCACATCATGCTTAACATGTATCTATATAGAACCAAGAACAGCAATAACACAGATTACATACAAACATATCTATACATATACATATACACATGGAATCACAGACTGCACTCCCCCAGCATCAGATTCCCTTGTGGTACACACTGGACATCCCCATTTTTATCCATTACCCACCAGGTGCACCCAGGTCCCTGTGCAAAAACTGTTCCACGGAGGGGTCTGGCCTATCCAGAGGCTGGAAGGACCCACACTGCTTTTCCCAACATGCTCTTCACATGTACTACAGGGACCTTATCTCCCTCTATGGTCTGTAGGGAGCTGGATTGTGTAGGACCATCTCGGTTTACTGATCCCCTAGTGTTGACCAACCAGGTGGCTTCTGACAGATTTTTCTCCCAGTGCTTAAATGTCCCGCCACCCAGTGCTTTCAGTGTGGTTTTTAACAACCCGTTATAGCGCTCGATCTTACCAGCAGCTGGTGCATGGTAGGGAATATGATAGACCCATTCAATGCCATGTTCCTTGGCCCAAGTATCCACAAGTGAATTTTTGAAATGAGTCCCATTATCGGACTCAATTCTTTCTGGGGTTCCATGTCGCCATAGGATTTGCTTCTCTAAGCCTAAGATGGTGTTACGGGCAGTAGCATGGGGTACTGCATATGTTTCAAGCCACCCAGTGGTCGCCTCCACCATGGTGAGCACATAACGCTTACCATTGCAAGATCGCGGCAAGGTGATGTAATCAACCTGCCACGCCTCCCCATATTTATACTTCTGCCATCGCCCTTCCTGCCAGAGAGGCTTCATCCTCTTGGCCTGTTTAATTATGGCACATGTATCACAGTCATGGATCACCTGTGCGATGGCATCCATAGTTAAGTCCACCCCTCGGTCTCTAGCCCACTTATAGGTTGCATCCCTTCCTTGATGGCCTGAGGTCTCATGGGCCCACCGAGCTAAGAATAACTCTCCTTTGTTCTGCCAATCCAAGTCTATTTGAGACACCTCAATTTTGGCAGCTTGATCTACCTGATGGTTATTTTTCTGTTCCTCAGTAGCTCGATTCTTGGGCACATGAGCATCTACGTGACGCACCTTTACACCCAACCTTTTTGTTCGGACAGCAATGTCTTTCCACAGTTCCGCAGCCCAGATAGGTTTACCCTTTCTTTGCCAGTTGTTTTGTTCCCACTGCTGCAACCACCCCCATAAAGCGTTTGCCACCATCCAAGAGTCAGTATAGAGATACAGCATTGGCCACCTCTCCCGTTCAGCCACATCTAAGGCCAGCTGGACAGCCTTTACCTCTGCAAATTGGCTTGACTCTCCTTCTCCTTCGGTGGCCTCTGCTACTCGTCGTGTGGGGCTCCACACAGCAGCCTTCCATCTGCGATGTTTCCCAACAATACGACACGATCCATCAGTGAAGAGGGCATATGTCTTTTCATTTTCTGATAGTTCATTATATGGTGGGGCCTCTTTTGCGCGTGGTACCTCCTCTGCTGGTGTTGTTCCAAATTTCTTGCCTTCAGGCCAGTCCATGATCACCTCTAACATCCCTGGACGGCTGAGGTTCCCCATCCGAGCTCGCTGTGTAATCAGTGCAATCCACTTACTCCAGGTGGCATCGGTAGCATGATGGGTGGAGGGAACCTTTCCTCTGAACATCCAGTTCAGCACTGGCAATCGAGGTGCCAGGAGCAGCTGCGTCTCAGTGCCAATTACTTCAGAGGCAGCCCGAACTCCCTCGTATGCGGCTAAGATCTCCTTCTCAGTTGGAGTGTAGCACTCCTCCGAACCCCTGTACGCTCTGCTCCAAAATCCCAGAGGTCGGCCTCGGGTCTCCCCAGGGGCTCTTTGCCACAGACTCCAAGTGGGACCTTTCTCTCCAGCAGCAGTGTATAGGATGTTCTTTACGTTCCGTCCCATCCGTACTGGCCCCAGGGCAACAGCACGGGCTATCTCCTGTTTAATCTGCTCAAAGGCCTGTTGCTGCTCAGGACCCCATGCAAAATTATTCTTCTTTCGGGTCACCTGATAGAGGGGGCTTACTATGAGACTGTAATTTGGAACATGCATCCTCCAAAAGCCTACTACACCGAGAAAAGACTGTGTCTCCTTTTTGCTAGTGGGTGGTGACATGCTGGTGATTTTGTCAACCACATCTCCTGGGATGTGACGACGCCCATCTTGCCATTTTACTCCTAGAAACTGAATTTCTTGGGCAGGTCCCTTCACTTTGTTTCGTTTGATAGCAAAACCAGCACTCAGAAGAATTTGGATTATTCGCTCTCCTTTTTTAAAAACTTCTTCTGCTACCGATGATACAGCTGCAATGGAAACGTGTGATGGTGGAAGTTGTTGTTCAAAGTTTTGAAGTGTAGTAACCACTTCATGAAATGGGAGTCTTCTGTTTCGGCCCTCGAGTATATTGAATGTTGCTACCAGTGTACTTGCGTACCTTTCTGGTGCTGTTTTTGAGAGCTTCCGATATACATCAGCTTTACACCATGCTTTCTCAGGATCACGGTCCTGGTGTGGATTGTTAGGGACGAAAGTAGGATCGTACAGCATCTCTACTACAGCCATTTCTCTCAGAAATTGGACGCCCTTCTCCACAGTATTCCATCTTTCCACCTTAGGCTCCAGATCGTCTTTGTAAGGAAATCTCTCCTTTACAGCTACTAGTACTCGTTCCCAGAGGGTAGCAACTCCACTCAGACATCTACTAATCCCTCTGTCAATAGCTGAGTCTCGAGCAATGCTTCCCAGTTGGCGGGCTTCGTTGCCATCAAGGGACACGCTGCTGGCACCGTTGTCCCAACACCGCAGCAACCAGGTGACAATAGGTTCATCTGAGCGCCGTACAAACTCCTTTCTTGAACCCTGGATTTCAGTCATCTTTAGGGGCCGACGAATAGTAGTAATGGTGATTTCTTCATTATCACTGTCCTCTCCATGCCTCACACTTTTCTTAGTGGCCTTTCTAGGTGGTGGTGGTGGTGGTGGTGCTGAGGAGGGCCCCTCACCTGGATCTTCCTCTTCTTTCTCATCTCTGTCATCTCCACGTTTCTCACCTTCCTTAGTGGCCTTTTTAGGTGGTGGTGGTGGTGTTGGTGCTGAAGAGGGCCCCTCACCTGGATCTTCCTTTTTTTCCTCTGCTTCTTCTTTCCGTTCTAGCCGAGAGGACACAAGTTTCCATTTCTGGCCTTCCACAGGGGCAACCGACACGGGTGCCGGTGCTTCCTGTGACTGGTCAGGTTTAACCTCAAGGTTTTCATTTTTGTTCTGAACCTCGGTTTGGAAACCATTTCTCTCAAGAATATCAATTATAGCTCGATAAGCACAAGCCAAGCCCCAAACAATCCGTTCCTTCTCAGATCTTCCTGAGTCACATGACTCCTGACCTAAACACTCACTGAATTTCTCAGGATCCCGCAGGTGCTCAAGATCAAAATCACATTGCACCGGGGGTCCCCACGCTTCTAATTTCTTTCCTAATTTTTCCCACCTTCCCTGCCATTCAACACTCTCTGGAGTGTTCTCAGCTTTCTCTGAGGAAAGCTTCCTACACAGGATGTAAATTACTGTTGCAAAGAGTACATTCAGAAAAACAGATAACACAATTGCCAGGCTGACATCTTGAACATAGGTAAAAACCTGAAGAGAGTACCTGGAAACCAATCCAAATGCCGTATAATCTGTCATATTAACCAGGCTGTTTAGGCAGGAGGGGGGTAACCCCATCAGCACACTAAAGCAGCTGTATGCATATATGACTCCGGTGCTGAACATGAGGAGCTTAAAAAGACGCCAACATGCTCCAAGGTACATGAAAACACTTAGTCCACTTAGCACCAGTTTTACAGTGGAGTACAAATACTGCATTGCCCGCATTCTCCACCAATAATGTGTCACGGTGTTATCCGTGACAGTAACCCAAGGGGGAACCGAGAAGGGAAAAAGAAAGGGAGAGGAAAAAAAAAAAAACTGCCACGCGGCCGCCTCAGCAGAGCCCCGCGCTCCAGGGGGAGGGGAAACAGAGGGAATAGAGGGTCTGTAAAGAAAAACACAACGGCACGATCTGAGAAGGAACGGTAACTTTACTAAATCTAATAAAATTGAACAATTGAGAGAGAGAGACAAAATTTCCAAACCAGAAAACTGGGAGCTTACATTACACGTGCTGAACTCCTCACGGCAGCCCCGACCGCGTGCCACAAAAAGCGCGGGCCTCGCGTCCGGTGCGGAGCTCCACCCCTCCCCTGCTCCCACAGCATTAACTCCTTAACGGCCTGCATGATGTTCTGATGTGGAATACCGGCATCAAAACCACAAAACCACAACAATTACCCATGTAATTCATCAAGGGAACCTCATAGGTGTAATTTCTATGATCATCATCCATGTTATTAATGGTTTTTCCTTTCATGTCCAGGAGAAAGCTTCCACCATATATCTTGAACAATACATAATACGTGTCGGGAAGTGATGACTCCCAACTATACCTCAAAAGCATCTATTAGGTGTTTCTTAGATTAAGTCATCTGGTGGCGTCAGGTGTGGGATTTCCTTGAGTTTCATGTTTGGGTCTGTTGTCCTCCATGTTTTTCTGAGTGACTTGGACAAAGGACTCAGATGCATACAAAGTAAGAAGTTTGTGGAGGACTGTAACTATGGAGGAGCAGTTGACTCTCTTAGGATTAACATGGCTTTGTAGAGAGCACTTGAGAGACCCAAGAGTTGGGCCATCATCGATGGCATGAACTTTAATGAGTGCAAGAGCTGGAATCTGCACCTGAGACATGAATAATTTGAAGCTATCTAGGTATCTGGGGAGGAGAGACATAAAAGCAGCCTCATAGAAACAGATGAGGAGGTTGTGGTAGATGTCAAGTTGAATGTGAGTCACAGGTGTGCCCTGGCCGCCTAGTGGGCTGACTGTGCCCTGGGCTGCATTGGGCCCAGCACCGACAGCAGGAGAGTGTAGTGTTGTTGCACTCTGCTCTGTGCCGCTGCAACATCGTCTCCAGTACAGTGTTCAGCTTTGGCGTCAGTGGTACAAGAGAAGGGGAAGGAAGGCCCCATAGAACAGTCTATACAGCTTGAATAGCTGCAGTGAGGCCAGCGAGATGAAGTTCAACCTCGTGTTCTCTCTTCAGTTTTGGTTTGGAGAAGAGGAGGCTCTGTGCTGACCTCTTGACTCTCCACAATTACCTGGAAGGAGGCTGCGGTGAGGTTGGTGTTGGTCTCTTCTTCCGTGGAACTAGACGAGGACTGGAGGGCACAGCCTCAAGTAGCACCAAGGGAGATTCAGGCTGGACGTTATGAACTAGTTTTTCTTGGAGAGAGTGATCAGGAGCTGGAATGGTCTACAAAGTGAAGTGATGGTGTCGCAGTCCCAGGAGATGTTCAAGAAACATTGAGATGTTTCACTGAGGGACGGGATTTAGATGGAAATGTTGGTGATAGGTGGACGGTTGTACCTAATGTTCTTAGAGGACTTTTCCAACCCTGGTGATTCTGTGATTCAAAGACCAAATGGTGAGAGTCCTGTCTACTTTCTTGACTACACTGATTACAATTATCTTAGGAAATTTTTGATAGTGAGGAGAGGTTCCTAAAACTGGGATGAGGCTGATCCCAATCGTATGTGTGAGAAAAGAAGGTAGGTGTGAGGTACTGCAGGCTGGTTGGCCAGATATGAATCCCTGGAAAGAAGGTTAAGGAAATCCTCATAGTAAATATTGTCCAGCACATAATCGTTGAGAAGTGTTGGAAATAAAGAGCACTCATGTACAAACCCAGCTCAGTTTTTTCACGTAGAAGTGACCAGCTTTGTTCTAGAGGGTAAGTGTACTATACGATTGTTTTTGTAGAAGTGCAGAAAACATGATGAGAGGAAGGCCATCTGCTAGCCATCGATGTTCTTGCTGGTGAGATGGTTTTGAGAGGAGTTATGGAGGCAGTTTTGGACCTGGCTTGATGGTTTCCGGAGACATTCTCTGAACAGTGTGGTGAGGGAAGAACATTGAGCAAAGAAAGGATGAAGAGGAATCTGAGGCAAGTTGTGCATGAGAAGTTTATTGAGAAAAACACAGCAAAAGAGAAGATGTACTTGGTGACTTCCAATTAGGAAGATTGCCATTTGAGGTGCAAAGACAGAGGAAGATTACAGTGGTCATGTTTCCAGGTGCTGCTTCCTTCTTGCTTGATTTGCTCCAGGGTGTGGGTGCAGGCCCTTAGCAGGGGTAGCGGGCTCTCCCACCAGTGAGGCAGCCCAGGCCTCCGAAGCCGCCAGAGGAGATGGCCACTCCCTGGGAGCTGAGGGCGCTGCCCACGGCAGCTGAGGAGGAGGATCCGACGGCGGTGTTCTGGGGGAAGGAGCTGAGGATGGGTCCCGGCAGGGTGACCAGCACAGCGGGAGGCTGGATGACGACTTGGGAGTCCTGGCACTGCCTGACACAGGGCTCGTTGCAGCTGTTAGCCAGCGGGGTGGGTCCGCAGGGGCTGCAGCTGTTGTAGCAGGACATGGCTGTGGAGTGGAGGGTCTCTGGAAGAGAGGATGGTTGGTTAGCAGAGGGTTTTGGAGGAATAATCACAGGTGGGGAGAGAAAGAAAGGGAGTGAGGAGAGGCAGTTTGGGGCTGTGGCAAGCATGGTAGGGTGGAAGAGAAGGGGCTGCTGGGGT
Organism: Callipepla californica brunnescens; assembly: GCA_023055505.1. Classification (NCBI taxonomy): domain Eukaryota; kingdom Metazoa; phylum Chordata; class Aves; order Galliformes; family Odontophoridae; genus Callipepla; species Callipepla californica. Next base: position 142,662 of record JALIRH010000002.1, on the reverse strand, counting down.
TGGGGAGAAAGGGAGTGTAGAGCTTGGCCAGGTGGGGAGTGTGAAGGAGGGCAACGAGGTGCAGGCTCACCTGGAGGAGCACAGAGCAGAAGGTGTCAGGAGAAGGGTGTGAGGGAGTGAGGTGCAGGGCCAGCTTTTATGCTGCTGTGTGAGAGCCCGAGGGCTTGGAGAGAGCCTCTGCGCATGGCAGCGTTGCGCAGCCAGCTGCTGTTGCGTGCCACAGCCTGGTCAGTCAGAATGTGCTGTGTTATTGTCTTCCCACAGCTCTTCATTTCTTTGTTTTCTGAATGTGTTCCTTTGAACCTGTCGGCATTTTTCAGTGTGAGTGGAGTTACATGGAAGGCGCATTTCATGGAAGTGGTTGGAAGAGTCATCCAAAGCTTTGGAGGAGTGATGTGGTCTCCTTAGTGATGCCATTGTGCTACTCATTCCAACTCATGCAGTTGTGTCTCTGGCCTCTTTGTGAGGTGTGGACCCCATTCCTGACATCCTTTGCGGGCTGTTCAGAGTTTCCCAGGTGCGTTTGTCACTAGATGCCAGTACTTGCATTGTATTTACTCCCTGCCTGCCTACTCCTCAATTGGTTTTCCATTTGCTTGTTTGCTGCCTTCTGTATTGGTGTGTTGTGTTGGCATCTTGGAACTCCCTTTGGTTTGAGAACTATGTTTTGGAGAAGGAGGCAGCTTGTTTTTTGCAGTATCAACATTAAGCCATCCCTGGCCATTTTAGTATATGTTGACAGAGGAGGACTATTTGTGTAGCTGAGGTTTTGTGGTCCTGTTTTTGGTTTGGGTTTTTATTTTTTCATCGGGCTGTGAGCTGCTTCAGGCCATGTTGTCAAGGGCATGGCTGTTGAGTGCAAGGCATGCCCTCATTCAGCTGAGGTGAGTGCATTGTGTCTTGCTGCTGAGCTCAGCAGTGCTTGTTTTTGTGAGGAAGATGAGGCAAAACACAAGTAGGGGCTGTTCAACTGGATGTGCCTGAGTGAGTGAGGCCTGCTGAGTGTCATCAGGAATGCTGATGGACTGTGAGCAGTGGGTCCAGAGGAGGTCTGCAAAGATGGTGAAAGGATCTCATTTCTTGTGAAGAAAGGCTGCAGGAGTTGGGCTTATTCAGCATGGAGAAGAGGAGGCTCTGGGAAAACTTCATTGTGGCCATCCATTACTTGAAGGCAGCTTACTGTCAGGAGAGGAATCAATTCTTTACATGGTCTGATAGCAACCGGACACTAATGGAAGGCAGAGAAATTTGGTTTAGTTGTTATGTAGAGATTCTTTGCTCGTGGTGAGGCCGAATCAACTTTTGTGGGTTCTTTGACCCTGGAGCCATTCAATGTCAGGTTGGACAGGGCCCTGGTCAGCATGACCTGCTGGGACAGACAACACACAGAGTGGATGATTTTTTTTCCAAGCTTAGCCACTCTGTGATTCTCTAACTGTATGGTTTGAGTCTGCCTCCCATGCCATTCTCTACCAGATGATGAGCCAGTATGGATTAGACAAGTGGACTGACAGGATCTGATGTGACAAGTAGACTGACAGAAGTTGGAGGCATGTCCTTCATGCTTAGCACAAATTTGGACTGTTGAGTATCTCCTCGCAGTGCTGCAAGCTACTCCTGTGTCCTGGAGTGTTGTGAGTCACGTGGTATATGTTGTTGCTCCAGAAATTCTGCCTTTTTGCGTCCTTCTCTTGTGGACGTGTCCATTTGGCATTGGAAGCGCCTTTAACTGAGAGGATTGGAGGCTAAATGAGCAATCTTGCATGTTTCTGTCAGGGCACGCGGAAGAAGTGTTCAAAGCACAGAAGAGGAGTAGTGTTGACAGTGAGGTCATCGCTTGGCACTTGTGCAATACGGTTTGTGTCTCTGTTGTGAGAGAAGGTGCCAAATCCAAACATTACTGGAAACACCGGACTGGGCATTCTAGGTGTCCGTCTTCAGAGATGATGGTGCTTCCTTTTTTGAGACAAATACCCGCCTGTTTCACTCTGGGAACCTCATATCTGTTATTTCTATGATCTTCTTCAAAATTATTCAACCTTATTTCTCCATATCCTTCTGTGGATAATGTTCCCCATATAATATGTTGAGTGAACTGATGGCTCCCAACTCCACATCAAAGACATCTATTAAATATTTCTTAGATCCAGTCAGGGTGGTACCCTGTCAGGCATGGGATTTCCTGGAGTTCCATTTTTGGATCTGTCCTCCTGCATGTTTTACTGAGTGACCTGGATGCAGGACTTAGAGGCATACAAAGCAAGGAGTTTCTGGATTTCAGGAAGAACGACGGAGCATTTTTCTGTCTCAGGATTAAGGTGACCTTGCTGAGAGCTCTTGACAGACCCAAGGGCTGGGTCATTAGCAATGGCATGAAGTTGAACAAGAGGATCTGCTCTATTCTTCACTTGGAACAGGGATACTATGGATATATGTGGGCATCTGGGGTTGGAGACATACAAGCAGCCGCAAAGAAAGAGATGAGGAGGTTGTGGTTGATGTCAAGTTGAATGTGAGTCAGCAGTGTGCCCAGGCTGCCTAAAGGGCTGACTGTGCCCTAGGATGCAATAGGCCCAGCACTGCCAGTGGACGAACGTAAGGTTGTCCCACTCAGCTCTCACTCTGTGCTGCTGCAGCCTCACCTTAAGTACAGTTTTCAGCTCTGGCTTCAGCAGTACAAGAAAAGGGGAGGGACGGCCCTACAGGGCGGTCTTCACAGTCTGGACTGTTTGACTAAGTCTAATGGGATGAAGTTCATGAAGACCAAGTGCCGGGTCCTGCACGTTGGCCACAGCAACCTCACTTATGCTACAGACTTGAGGCAGCATGTCTGGAAGAACGTGAAGAGGAAATGGTCATGGGGGTGTTGGTTGAACTTGGATGAACATGAGCACTGGTGTGGCTGCACCTCGAGTGCTGTGTTCGGTTTTGGGCTGCTCACTACAAGAAAGACACCGAGGCCCTGGATTGTGTCCTGAGAAGGGCAAGAAATCAGGTGAGGGGTCTGGAACACTGGCCTTATGAGAAGTAGTTGAGTGAGCTGGGATTGTTCATTCTGGAGAAGAGGAGGCTCAGGGCTGTCCTCGTGACTCTCTACAACTACCTGAACAGAGATGGCGGTGTGGTTGGGATTGGCCTCTTCTCCCATGTAACTAGCATGTGGACTGGAGGGAATGGATTCAAGGAGCATCAAGGGAAATTCAGGTTGGATACAAGGAAGTATTTCTTCCCTGAGAGAGCAATCCGGCGCTGGAGCGAGCTACACAGGGAGGTGATGGTATCACAGTCCCTGGACATGTTCAGGAAACACTGAGATGTTGTACCGAGGAACATGGTTTAGTGGGAGATACTGGTGACAGTTGGACAGTGTGACTGGATGTTCTAGGAGGTTTTTCCAGCCATGGTGATTCTGTGATTGAAAGTCCAAAGGGCCTTCTGGGTTTAACCCGTGAAAGGTGAGGGTCCTGTCTGGTGGCTTGACTACGCTCATTGCAATTATCTTAGAAAGCTTTTGATAAGGAAGAGAGATTCCTGAAACCTGGAAGAGACTCATCCCACTCCTATGTGTAAATAAAGAAGGAATGTGTGAGGTGCCGTGGTCTGGTTGGCCTGACATGAGTTCCTTGGAAGGAGGTGAAGGAAATCCTTTCAGTAAATATTGCCCAGAACGTAAAGGATGAGAAGTGGTAGAAATAGAGAGCACTCATGTACTTCTTGCACATTGCAGTGACCAGCTTTGTTCTGGGGGTCAAATGTTCTCTATGATTCTGTTTGGATACGTGCAGAAAATGTGAGGAGATGAAGGCCATCTGCTAGCCATCAAAGTTCTTGTTTTTGATATTGCTTGAGAGAAGTTACTGAGGCAGTTCTGGACCCAACTTGATGGAATCAAGGCCTATTCTTTATAGTGGGTGAAGTAGAAAGACCATTGGTTGAAGAAAGGAAGAAGAGGAATCTGAGGCTGTCATCCATGAGAAGTTTATTGAGAAAAAAACATTGAAGAGAAGATACACTTGGTGACTGCCAAGTAGGAAGGCTACAATTTAAGGTGCAAAGGAAGAAGAAAGTTACAGTGGTCATGTTTCCAGACACTGTTCCCTGCTTGCTTGTTTTGAGCCATGAAAAGAGGAGTCATGGTTCATGAAGCCATTTGCCATTGGTGCCAGAGGGGTGCATCCTCAATAGGTGAGGTGCCTTGCAGGGTGGTGGTGGTTGGTGTGAGGGTGTGGGTGCAGGCCCTTAGCAGGGGTAGCGGGCTCTCCCGCCGTTGAAGCAGCCCAGGCCTCCGAAGCCGAAGCCGCCGGAGGAGATGGCCACTCCCTGGGAGCTGAGGGCGCTGCCCACGGCAGCTGAGGAGGAGGATCCGACAGCGGTGTTCTGGGGGAAGGAGCTGAGGATGGGTCCCGGCAGGGTGACCACCACGGTGGAAGGCTGGATGACGACTTGGGAGTCCTGGCACTGCCTGACACAGGGCTCGTTGCAGCTGTTAGCCAGCGGGGTGGGTCCGCAGGGGCGGCAGAGGTCGTAGCAGGACATGGCTGTGGGGTGGAGGGTGTCTGGAAGAAAGGGTGTTCGGTAAGCAGAGTGTGTTTGAGGAATTATAACAGGTGTCAAGAGAAAGAAAGGTAGTGAGGAGAGGCAATTTTGGGCTGTGGCGAGCATGGCTATCTGGTTGAACAAGGGCTGCCAGGGCTGGGTAAGGGTGGGCAGTGGGGTGCAGGCTCACCTGGAGGAGCGCAGAGCAAAAGGCGTCAGGAGAATGGTGTGAGGGAGCGAGGCGCAGGGCCGGCTTTTATGCTGCTGTGCGAATGCCCAAGGGCTTGGAGAGAGCCTCTGCGCATGGCAGCATTTTGCAGCCAGCTGCTTTTGCATGTCATGGCCTGGTCAGTCATGAGGTGGGGCATTTTTGCCTTGCCACAATGCTCCCTTTTCATTTCTTTGATTTGTCAGTGTTTTCCTTTGACCCTGTCAGCACTTTTTAAGTGGGAACGACAATTTTGGTGGATATACAGAATGCAATTCAGTTTATAGTGATTGGAAGATTCTTCTAAAACATTGGAGGAGAGGTGTGGTCTAAGGCATGAGGCCACAGCGTAGCATTTTTGTTGTGTGGTTTGTGACTGCATTGTGTGGTGGGGACACCATTTCCTGGTATCCTTGTCAGTCTGCTCTTGGCTTCCCAGGTGTGGTTGCCATGAGACCTTGTCAATTCCTTTGTGTTTTCTTTGTGACTGTATTCATCCCATTCCCTTCTCATGTATTTCCATGTCTTTGTTTTCCCAGCATTTTTGCTGCATTGACACCTTGGTTCCCTTTGTCCTTTAAGGTTTAATTTGGGAATCGTGTTGCTGCATGTTGTGTGCAGTTTTGGCTTCAGACCATCCATGGGGATTGTAGTTTCTTTAGGCAGAGAAGGGCTGTTTGTAGACAGCAGGATGCAGTAGCATGTCCTGAGTTGATGAGGAGATGAGTGGATTTGTCAGCTAGGCTGAAGCAGAGTTTATGGGACCATTGTTGCTTTGAGTGTCAGTGATTGAGGCTATTTCTCTGTGTGGGCTTTGCTTGTTGCCAGGAGAACTGGGGGATTCCACATAGAAATTGGAAGCACACATGCTAATTGGGCTTGCTGTCATGAGCTGCTCCAGCCACGTGGTCAATGACATAACTGATGAGTGCAAGGCATGCCCTCGTTCAGCTGAGGTGAGTGCTTTGTGTCTTGCTGCTGAGGTGAGCAGTACGTCTTGTTCTGAGGGAAATGGAGCAAAGTCTGAAGAGAAGCTGTTCATCTGGATGTGCCTGAGTGTGTGAGGAATGCTGCAAGAGCTGTGTGCAGAGGGTCTAGACGAGGGCCACAGAGAAGATCAAAGGGCTGGAGATCATCTCTGTTGAAGAAAAGCTGCACGAGATGAGCTTATTCAGCGTGGAGTGGAGAAGGCTCTAGGTAGACCTCACTGTGGCCTTCCAGTGCTTGAAGGCAGTTAACAAGCAGGAGGAGAAAAAAGCTTGACCTGGTTGGGCAGGGTCCTGATCAGCATGATCTTCTGAGGAGAATTAACCAGAGAAGGGATGATGATATGGATCCATTCCAACGTTCACTATTGTGTGATTCTATAATGGTATGAATTGAGACTATATCCCATGCCAGAAGCTGCACCAGTATGAGTTAGACAAGTGGGGATTGAGGCAGACTGAAAGGAGCTGACAGAAAGGCCAGGGTGCCGAGCCTTGCTGTGGGGTCGCCATGTTTAGGTAGAGGCTAGTCCCTCATGCCTACCACTCATTTGGACGGTAAAGTATCTTCTTTCAGAGCTCTGAGCTGCTCTTGCACTGCGTAGCATTGCACATCATCATCTGGTGTGTGTTCTCCTTCCAGCAACTCTGCCTTCTGCATCCTGTTCTTGAGGACGTGTCCATTTGGCACTGGCAGCACCTTTCAAGTGAGAGGATAGGAGGCCAAAGGAGCGATCTTGCATATTCATGTCAGGATATGTGGAAGTAGTTGCCAATGCACGAGAAGGAGCAGTGTTGACAGTGAGGTCATCACTTGGCACTTGTGCACTATGGTTTGTGTCTTTGTTGTAAAAAGGAGTTGCCAATTCCAAACATCCATGGAAGCCTGCACTGGGCATTCTTTGTATCCTGGTTTGTAGATGAAAACATTCCCTTTTTTGAGACAAGTACCCACCTTGTTCAACAAGGGAAACACATAGGCATAATTTGTACGATCTTCTTCAAAGTTATTCATAGTGGTTTTCCCCATATCCTTCAGGATTACATATTCACCATGTATTTTGACAAATACTGAAGACCTTGAGTGAACTGGTGTATCCCAAGTTCAACTCAAAGGCTTTTATTAGATGTCATTCCATCAGGCTGATGAACAGTTAGGTGTGACATTTCCCAGCATTCTATTTTTTTGTGTGTAGTCTTCCATGTTTGAATAGGTGACCTGTTTTCAGGAATCAAATGCGTACTGAGTAAGAAATCTGTGGATAACAGTAACTGAGGAAGAGCATTTGTCTCTCAGAATTAGGGAGGCCTTGCTGAGTTCTTAACAGACCAGAGTGCTGGGCCATTACCAATGGCATGAAGTTGAAGCAGAGCAAGTGCTGTATTCTGTACCTCTCTTAGGGATGCCTTATAGATATCTGGGTGTTCAAGGATGAGAGACATAAAAGCAGCCCCATGGAAAGAGATGAGGCGGTTGCGGTTGATGCCAAGTTGAACTGAGTCAGCAGTGTGCCCTGGCAGCCTAAAGGAACAACAGTGCCCTGGGGTGCATTGGGCCCAGCACTGCCAGCAGGGGAGGTTACAGTTTTTCCACTCTGATGTTGCCGCTGCAACACCATCTGCAGTACTGTGTTCAGCTTTGGCTTCAGTGGTACAAGAATCACCTCATTTTTTTTTGTTCTGAAGTGACCAGCTTTGTACATGTGGGGGTGCATGGACTTTAGATGCCCCTTGTCATACAGAGTCCTGTTGTGATGAGACACAGTTGTCTAGCCCGAGATTGGAAAATGAGGCCAGTGTTGGTCAATATGTTCAGTAAAACCCTGGGTGGTGTGGCTGGATGTGATTCTGAACAGCTGCTCTTTGTGACTAGGCGTGAGAATGGCAATTATACTCTATTTTTGTTTCGACCTGTGTAGACAAGATGTAATGAGATGAAGGCCATCTGCTAAGCACCAGTGCTCTTTTTGGTGACAGGGTTGATAGAAGAGTTCTTGGGGACGGTTTGGACCTGGCATAATGGTTTCTTGAGCCATACCTTTGTATTCATCAAAGAAAGGTAGAAGAGGATTCAGAGGCTAGCATGCATGAGAACTTTATTAAGAAAATACACCTAAAGGAGGGAGGTACTTGTCAATTACAAAGTGCAAAGGCTAGAATTTAAGATGCGAAGAGATAGTAAAGTTTCAGTAGTCATCTTTCCAGAGAGCATGTTCTGACCCTGAGGGGAGTCATGACTGGTGAGGCCATGTGCCATCTGTGCCAGAGATGTTCATCCTGAGTGTGTGAGGCGCCTTACAGGGTGGTGGTGTTTGGCATGAGGGTGTGGGTGCAGGCCCTTAGCAGGGGTAGCGGGCTCTCCCGCCGTTGAAGCAGCCCAGGCCTCCGAAGCCGAAGCCGCCGGAGGAGATGGCCACTCCCTGGGAGCTGAGGGCGCTGCCCACGGCAGCTGAGGAGGAGGATCCGACAGCAGTGTTCTGAGGGAAGGAGCTGAGGATGGGTCCCGGCAGGGTGACCACCACGGTGGAAGGCTGGATGACGACTTGGGAGTCCTGGCACTGCCTGACACAGGGCTCGTTGCAGCTGTTAGCCAGCGGGGTGGGTCCGCAGGGGCTGCAGAGGTTGTAGCAGGACATGGCTGTGGGATGGAGGGTCTCTGGAAGAGAGGGTGTTGGGTAAGGGGAGGTTGTTAGAGGAATAAGAACAGATGCAGAGAGAAGGAAAGGTAGTTAGGAGAGGTGGTGTTGGGCTGTGGGGAGCATGGTTAGATGAAAGAAGGGCTGCCGGGGTTGGGTGGGGAGGGCAGTGGGGTGCAGGCTCACCTGGTGGAGCACAGAGGAGAAGGTGTCAGGAGAATGGTGTGAGGGAGCAAGGCGCAAGGCTGGCTTTTATGCTGCTGTGTGAGTGCCCGAGGGCTTGGAGAGAGCCTCTGCGCATGGCAGCACTGTGCAGCCAGCTAATGTTCTTGCATTGCATAGTGCAGCACGTCATTTGGTGTGTGCTCTCCATCCAGCAATTCAGAATTGTTGTGTTCTTCTGTTGAGGACGTGTCCATTTGGCACTGGCACAATCTCTCAAGTGGGAGGTTTGGAGGACAACAGACTGATCATGCACATTTGTGTCTGGGCACGCGGAAGAAGTGGTCAAAGTACAGAAAAGGAGCAGTGTTGTCAGTGAGGTCATCGCTTGGCACTTGTGCAATATGGTTTGTGTCTTTCTTCTTAGAGGAATTGCCAATTCCAAAAGTGTGGAGGCCTGCACTGGGCATTCTAGGTATCCTTGTTTTGAGATGATGACACTTGCTATATTAGATGAGTACACACCTCTTTCACCAAAGAATCTTAGTAGACATAATTTCTATGAACTTCATCAAAGTTATTCATAGTGTTTTTCTCCATGGACTTCTGGAATAGGTATTCATCATATATCTTGACAAATTCCGAAGGCTTTAGTGCACTTAGTTGGCTTCCAAGTCCACCTGAGAAGCTTTCATTAGATGTGGTTCCATCAGGCTGGTGGGGAGTCAGGTGTGGCTTTTCATGGCGTTCTATTATTTTTGGGTCTGCCGGTTTGCACGTTGTAATAAACAACCTGTTTGCGAGACACAGATTCATACAAAATAAGAAGTTTGTGATGACGTTAACTATGGTGGAACAATTGTCTCTAAAACTTCGGGAGACCTTGCAGAGAGCTTTTGATTGAGCAGGGTTCTGGACCATTACCAATGGCATGAGTTTTCACGAGGACATGCTTTATTCTGTACCTGGAACAGGGATACCTTATCGATATCTGGGTATTAGGGGATGAGAGATACAAAGGCAGTCCCACAGGAAGAGCTGGTAAGATTCTGATTACTGTCAGATTGAACATGAGTCAGCAGTGCGCCCTGGCAGCCAAAGGCACTGACAGTACCCTGGGATGCATAGTTCCTAGCACTGCCAGGAGAGGTTACGGTTGTCCCATTTCTCTGTGCTGCTACAGCCTCTCCTCAAATACTGTCTTCAGCTTTGGCTTCAGTAGTACCAGAAGAGGGGAAGGAAGGCCCTACAGAACAGTCGAGACAGGCTCCATAGCTGGACTGAGAGCAATGGGATGAAGTTCCAGAAGACCACATGCTGGGTGCTGCACTTTGGCCACAACAACCCCAGGCAATGCTATAGGCTTGAGGTAATGAGGCTGGAAGACTGTGTAGAGGAAGCAATCCTGGGGGCATTGGTTGAAGCTTGGCTAAACATGAGCCAGCAGTGTGCCCATACAGCCAAGAAGGCCAGTGGCATCCTGAATTGTGTCAGAGCTAGTGTGTGCAGCAGGGAAGGGGAAGTGATCATCCTTCTCTAGTCAGCCCTGGTGATGCTGCAACACAAGGAGTGTGTTCAGTTTTCTGCTCCTCCTTACGAGAAAGACACTGAGGCCCTGGAGTGTTTGCAGGGATGGGCAAGAAATTGGGTGAGGGGTTTGGAGCACAGACATTGTGCGAACGGCTGAGGGAGCTGGGGTTGTTCAGTCTGGAGAAAAGGAGGCTTAGGGCTGACCCTGTGGATTTTTACAACTACCTGAATGAAGGTTACAGTGTAGTTGGGGTTGGTCTCTTCTCCCATTGAACTTGCAAGTGGACTGGAGGGAACGAACACAAGTAGCATCAAGTGTTGTACCTAGGAACATGGTTTAGTGGGAAATACTGGTGACAGTTGGACTGTTGGACTGGATGGTCTCAGAGATTCTTCCAAGTCTTCCTGATTCAGTGATTCAAAGTCCAAAGGACCTTCTGGGTTTAACCCATGAATGCTGAGGGTCCTGTCTGGTGTCTTGACTATCTGATTACAATTATCTTAGACAGCTTTTGATAATGAGGAGAGGTTCCTGAAACCTCGAAGAGACTCATCCTACTCAAATGTTCAAGAAAAGAAGAAGGAATGTGTGAGGCACCGCAAGCTGGTCGACCTGATGTGAGTCCCTGGAAAGAAGGTGAAGCAAATCCTCATAGTAAATATTGCCCAGCACGTAATAGTGGAGAAGTATTGGAAATAAAGAGCACTCAAGTACAAACCCAGCTCACTTTTTTCACATTGCAGTGACCAGCTTTGTTCTAGAGGACAAATATACTATATGACTCTTGTTGGAGAAGTGAGGAAATGTGATGAGATGAAGGCCATCTGCTAGCCATCGATGTTCTTGCTGTTGAGATGGTTTTGAGAGGAGTAATTGAGGCAGTTTTGGACCTGTCTTGATGGTTTTCGGATACATTTTTTGTAGACGGTGAAGTGTAAAGAACACAGAGTAAGGAAAGGATGAAGAGGAATCTGGGGCTGTTGTGCATGAGAAGTTTATTGAGAAAAACACAGCAAAAGAGAAGATGTACTTGGTGACTTCGAATTAGGAGGTCTCCAGTTTGAGGTGAGAAGACAGACGAAAGTAACAGTGGTCATGTTTCCAGATGCTGTTCCCTGCTTGTTTGTTTTGTGCCATGAAAAGAGGAGTCATGGCTGGTGAGGCCATGTGCCTTTGGTACCACAGAGGTTCATCCTCAGTAGGTGAGGTGCCCTGCAGGGTGGTGGTGGCTGGTGTGAGGGTGTGGGTGCAGGCCCTTAGCAGGGGTAGCGGGCTCTCCCGCCGTTGAAGCAGCCCAGGCCTCCGAAGCCGAAGCCGCCGGAGGAGATGGCCACTCCCTGGGAGCTGAGGGCACTGCCCACGGCAGCTGAGGAGGAGGATCCGACGGCGGTGTTCTGGGGGAAGGAGCTGAGGATGGGTCCCGGCAGGGTGACCAGCACAGCGGGAGGCTGGATGACGACTTGGGAGTCCTGGCACTGCCTGACACAGGGCTCGTTGCAGCTGTTAGCCAGTGGGGTGGGTCCGCAGGGGCTGCAGCTGTTGTAGCAGGACATGGCTGTGGGGTGGAGGGTCTCTGGAAGAGAGGGTGTTGGGTAAGCGGAGGTGTTGGAGGAATAATAACAGCTGGCAAGAGAAGCAAAGGTAGTCAGGAAAGGTAGTGTTTGTCTGTGGGGAGCATGGCGTGGTAGAATAGGAATTGCTGTTGAGGCTTGGAAAGAATTGTTGTGTAGAGCTGGAGGAGGAGTGGAGGGTGAAGGAGAGCAGCGGGTTGCAGGCTCACCTGGAGGATTGCAGAGGAGAAGGTGTCAGGAGAAGGGTGTGAGGGAGCGAGGTGCAGCACCGGCTTTTATGCTGCTGTGCGAGTGCCTGAGGGCTTGGAGAGAGCCTCTGCGCATGGCAGCATTGTGCAGCCAGCTGCTGTTACGTGCTGCAGCCTGGTCTGTCATGAGGTGGTGTGTTATTGCCTTGCTGCAAATGTTTATTTACTTGTGTTGTGAATGTGTTCCTTTGACCCTGTCGGCATTTTTCAGTGTGAGTGGAGTTACGTGGACGGCACCTGTCATGGAGGTTGTTTCAAGACTTGTCCACTGCGTTGGTGGAGCTGTGTGGTCTCCTTAGGGATGCCATAATCTGCTACTCATGCAGACGTATCTCTGTCCACTTTGTGAGTTGTGGACCTCATTCCTGACATCCTCAAAGGGCTGTTCTGATTTTCCCAGGTCAGGATCCTTGTCACAATGAAATCTGGGGAAAGACAGCCCACAGAAGGGATGATGTTCAAAGTCTCTTCCAAGCTTAGTCACTCTGTGATTGTATGAGTGTATGATTTGAGATGGTCTCCCATGCTATATTCTAGCAGAAGCAGAGCCTGTATGGGTAGAAAGGTGTACTAAGAGGAGCTGGCTGAGGTCCAGGGCACAGAGTCTTGTGATGCGATCACCGCATGTAGTTGGAGGTAAGTCTTTCACGCTTCCCTGAATTTGGACTGTGAAGGATCTAAACTCAGTGTTGTGAGCTTCTACTGCATCATTTAGTGTTGTGAGTCACGTGGTATGTGTCGTTCTTCCAGAAACTCTGCCTTTTTGTGTCCTTCTCTTGAGGACGTGTCCATTTGGCACCGGCATCACCCCTCAAGTGCGAGGATTGGAGGCCTAAGGAGTGATCTTGCACATTCATGTCAGGGTGCAAAGAAGAAGTGGCCAAAGCACGGAGCAGGAGCAGTACTGACAGTGAGGTCATCGCTTGGCACTTGTGTGGAAAGGTTTGTGTCTTTGTTGTTAGAGTAGTTGCCAATTCCAACCATCAGTGTAAGCCTGGACTGGGCATTCTAGGTATCCTTTTTTTGAGATGATGACGCTTCCTTTTATTAGATGAATACCCACCTCATTCAATAAAGGTAACGAACAGGCAAAATTTCTAAGAACATCATCAAAGTTATTCATAGTGTTTTTTTCTATATCCTTCCAGATTAATTACCCACCATCTATCTTGACAAATTCAGGAGCCATCCAGTAAACTGATGGCTCTCAAGTCCAACTCAAATACTTTTGTTAGATGTGGTTACGTTAGGCTGGTGGGCAGTCAGTTGTGGCATTTCAAAGCGTTCTGTTGTTTTAGGGTCTGTAGTCTTCCCAGTTTTAATAAATGACGTGTTTGCAGAAGTCAAATGCATATAAAGCAAGAAGTTTGTGGATGTCAGTAACTGTGGAGGAACATTTGTCTCTCAGAATTAGAGAAGTCCTTGCAGAGTTCTTAGCACACCAAAAGTCTGGGCCATTACCAGTGACATGGTATCACATGAGGATGTGCTTTATTCTGTACCTCACACAGGGATACCTTTTAGATATCTGGGTATTTAGGCATAAGAAATGTAAAAGCAGCCCCAAAGAAAGAGACGAGGAGTTTGTGGTAGATGTCAAGTTGAACTGAGTCAGCAGTGTGCCATGGCAGTCAAAAAGACTGACTGTAACCTGGGGTGCATTGGGCCCAGCACTGCCAGCGGGGGTGGGGGGGTTACGGTTGTCCCACTGCTCAGTGCTGTTGCAGCCTCATCTCAAGTACTGTATTTAGCTTTGTCCTCAGTGGTACAAGGAAAGGGGAAGGAAGGCCCTACAGAGCAGTCTGGACAGGCTGGATAGCTGTACTGAAGCCAATGGGACAAAGTTCAACTTGTAGAAGTGCTGGATCCCACTCTTTAGCCAAAACAACCCTGGGCAACGCTGCAGGCTTGAGGCAACATGTCTGGAAGACTTTGTAGATGAAACAGACTTGGTGGTATTGGTTGAAAAGAAGAAGGAAGGTATGAGAAACTGCAGGCTGGTTGGCCTGACATGAGTCTCTGGGCAGGAGATAAGTACTTGCTCTCAGTAAGTACTGCCCAGCTCATAATGGATGAGAAGTGTTGAAAATAGAGTGCTCTTGTATACAAACCCACTCCACTTTTTGCACATTGAAGTGACCATCTCAGCTCCAGAGGCAGATGTACTCTATGACTCTACTTGGACAAGGCTAGAAAATGCGATGAGATGAGGGCCATCTGCTAGCCACCGATGTTCTTGCCGGTGAGATGGTTATTATGGGCAGTCTTGAAGCACTTTTGGACCCAGCTTGATGGTTTCTAGAGACAATTTCTGCAGCGTCTGAAGTGTACAGAACATTGAGCAAAGAAAGGAAGAAGAGGAATCTGAAGCTGTCATGCATTAGATGTTTATTTAGAAAAACACAGCAAAAGAGAAGATGTATTTGGTGTCTTCGAATTAGGAGGTCTCCAGTTTGAGGTGAGAAGACAGACGAAAGTAACAGTGGTCATGTTTCCGGATGCTGTTCCCTGCTTGCTTGTTTTGAGCCATGAAAAGAGGAGTTATGCCTGGTGAGGCCATGTGCCTTTGGTACCACAGAGGTTCATCCTCAGTAGGTGAGGTGCCTTGCAGGGTGGTGGTGGTTGGTGTGAGGGTGTGGGTGCAGGCCCTTAGCAGGGGTAGCGGGCTCTCCCGCCGTTGAAGCAGCCCAGGCCTCCGAAGCCGAAGCCGCCGGAGGAGATGGCCACTCCCTGGGAGCTGAGGGTGCTGCCCACGGCAGCTGAGGAGGAGGATCCGACGGCGGTGTTCTGGGGGAAGGAGCTGAGGATGGGTCCCGGCAGGGTGACCACCACGGTGGAAGGCTGGATGACGACTTGGGAGTCCTGGCACTGCATGACACAGGGCTCGTTGCAGCTGTTAGCCAGCGGGGTGGGTCCGCAGGGGCGGCAGAGGTCGTAGCAGGACATGGCTGTGGGATGGAGGGTCTCTGGAAGAGAGGGTGTTCGGTAAGCGAAGGTGTTCGAGGAATAAGAACAGGTGCAGGGAGAAACAAAGGGAGCAAGGAGTGGTGGTGGTGTAGGCAGGTTGTTTGTATGGAAGAAGAAGGGCTGCTGAGGCTGGGGTAGAAAAGGAGTGTAGAGCTGGTCCAGGTGGGGAGGGTGAAGGAGGGCAGTGGTGCGCAGTCTCACCTGGAGGAGCACAGAGGAGAAGGTGTCAGGAGAAGGATGTGAGGGAGCAAGGCACAGGGCCGGCTTTTATGCTGCTGTGCGAGCGCCCGAGGGCATGGAGAGAGCCTCTGCGCATGGCAGGATTGTGCAGCCAGCTGCTGTTGCATGCCACAGCCTGATCAGTCATGAGGTGGGGTGCGTTTGCCTTGCCACAACACTCCCTTTTCATTTCCTTGCGTGTGTTTTTTTGGACCCTGATGTTAATTTTAAGTGAGAATGACTATTTTGCCTGAGATGCAGAATGGAAGTCTCATAGCAGAGTTGCCATTTCAAATCATCCATGGGTGCCTGGTATGAGCATTCTATGTATCTTGCTTCAGAGATGATGGCAATTCGTTTTTTGAGACAAATACCCACCTAGTTTACCAAGAGAACCCCACAGGTGTAATTTCTAAGGTGTTCATCAAAGTTATTCAACATAATTTTTCCATATCCTTCCAGAAATAATAGCCACCTTTTTTCTAGAACAGTTGGTAGTACTCTGAGTAAAGTGTTGGCTCCCAGCTTCACCTCAAAGATGTTCATTATATGTTTTGTAGATGTTTTTTTGATCTGGTCAGGCTGTTGGCCAGTGAGGTGAGGGATTTCCTGAATTTCCATTTTTGTGTCTTTTCTCCTCCGTGCTTTTCTGAGTGACTTGCATGCAGGATGAAATTGCATAGACAGTAAGAAGTTTGTGGATGACATTAAATACAGCAGAGCATTTGTCTCTCTCAGAGCTGAAGGCAGACTTGCAGAGTGCTCTTGATGGGCCCAAGGGCTTTGCAATTACTGATGGCATGAATTATATGTAGAGCACATGCCGGATTCTGCACCTGTAACAGAGATGTTTTGGATAAATCTGAGTATTTAGGGATGAGAGACTAAAAGCTGACCCAGAGAAAGAGATGAGGAGGTTGTGGTTGATGTCAAGTTGAATGTGAGTCAGCAGTGTGCCCTGGCAGCCTAAAGGGCTGAGGTCCATCAGGCCCAGCACTGCCAGCAAGGGAAACTGTTGCATTGTCTCACTCTTGCTGTGCTCCCGCTACTGAATAGCTGCACTGATGCCAATGGGATGAAGTTCAACATGACCAAGAGCTGGGATCAGCACTTCGGCCGCAACAAAACCAGGCAGTGCTACAGGTTTGAGGCGACGCAGACTGAGGACTGTGTAGACGAAACGGACTTGGCAGTATTGGTCACTGCTCAGCTGTACATGAGCCAGCATATTGCCAAGATGGCCAACGTCATCCTGTCTGGTACAAAGACAAAGTGTGGGCAGCAGGAGAGGAGAAATGATAATCCCTCTGTACTTAGCCATGGTGAGGGCGCACTTCGAGTTCTGTATTCAGTTTTATCCGCTCACTAGAATTAAAACACTGAGGCCCTGGAGCTTGTCCAGACAATGCAATGCATTGGGTGAGGGGTCTGGAGCACAGACCTTCTGAGGAGCAGCTGGGAGAGCTGGGATTGTTCAGTCTGGAGAAGAGGAGGCTCAGGGCTGACCTTGTGGCTCTCTACAAGTAGCTGTAGGGACATTGCTGAGATGTGGGGTTCTTCCTCTCCTCCCAAATAACTATCAACTTGACTAGAGTGAACAATCTCAAGATGTTCCAGAAGAAATTCACATGGGATGTTAGGAACGACTTCTTCTCTGATGTTCCATCCAGGTGCTGTGACGGGCTGTACAGGGAGGTGGTGGAGTTACCGACCCTGGAGGCGTTCAAGAAATATTGTGAATTTGTACTGAGGGATGTGATTGAGTGGTAAATGTTGGTGATAGGTGGACAGATCTACTGGATGTTCTTAGAGGTTTTTCCAACCTTGATGATTCTGTGATTCTATATCTAACGGTTCTGCTGGGATGAACCCATGAATGGTGAGGGTCCGGTCTGATGACTTGGCTATGCTGATTACAATTATCTTAGAAAGGACGTGATAATGAGGAAAGATTCCTGAAACCTGGAAGAGATTCATCCTACTCCTGTGTGTAAGAAATGAAGAAGGAAGGTGTGAGGAACCACAGGGTGTTTGGCATGATATAAGACCCTGGGAAGGAGGAGAAGGAAATGCTCCCAGAATGTGCTGCTGAACACAGAATGGCTAAGAAGTGGTGGGAAATGAAAAAATGGTTTTACAATATCACCTCAGTTTTTCTGTACTGAAGTGACCAGCTTTGTACATGTGGGTGTGCACGGATTTTAGATGCCTCTTGTCATACAGTCTTTTTCTGGTCAGCTCATAGTGGTACAGCCCAGGACTCAGAAATGAGACCAATGCTGTTAAGTACGTACAGTAAAACCCTGGGTGATGGGACTTGACCTGATTCAGGACAGCTGCTATTCGTGTGGGCATGAACTTGGCAATTGTATGACTCTATGACTTTGTTTTGACCAGTGTACATATCATGTAACGAGAAGAAGGCCATATTCTAAGCAGCAATGCCCTTTTTCATGAAAGGGTTGGGAGATGAGGTCTTGGGGCCTTTTTGGACCAAGCATGGTGGTTTCTAGAGCCATAACTTTGTACTGGGCAAAGAAAGGAAGATGAGGATTCAGAGGCTAGCATGCATGAGAACTTTATTAAGAAAACACACCTAAAAGAGGAATGTACTTGTCAATTACAAAGTGCAAAGGCTAGAATTTAAGGTGCAAAGAAAGAAAAAAGGTTCAATAGTCATCTTTCCAGAGTGCATGTTTTAACCCTGAGGTGGGTCGTGGCTGGTGAGGCCATGTGCCATCAGTGCCACAGAGGTGCATTCTGACTGTGTGAGGCGCCTTGCAGGGTGGAGGTGGTTGGTGTGAGGGTGTGGGTGCAGGCCCTTAGCAGGGGTAGCAGGCTCTCCCGCCGTTGAAGCAGCCCAGGCCTCCGAAGCCGAAGCCGCCGGAGGAGATGGCCACTCCCTGGGAGCTGAGGGCGCTGCCCACGGCAGCTGAGGAGGAGGATCCGACGGCGGTGTTCTGGGGGAAGGAGCTGAGGATGGGTCCCGGCAGGGTGACCACCACGGTGGAAGGCTGGATGACGACTTGGGAGTCCTGGCACTGCCTGACACAGGGCTCGTTGCAGCTGTTAGCCAGCGGGGTGGGTCCGCAGGGGTGGCAGAGGTTGTAGCAGGACATGGCTGTGGGGTGGAGGGTCTCTGGAAGAGAGGGTGTTGGGTAAGCTGACAGTGTTGGAGGAGTAAGAACAGGTGCAGAGAGAAACAAAGGTAGTGAGGAGAGAAGGTGTTGGGCTGTGGGGAGTCTGGTGAGGTGGATGGAGAAGGGATGCTGGGGCTGGGTGAAGGAGGGCAGTGAGGTGCAGGCTCACCTGGAGGAGCGCAGAGGAGAGGGTGTCAGGAGAATGGTGTGAGGGAGCGATGTGCAGGGACGGCTTTTATGCTGCTGTGTGAGAGCCCGAGGGCTTGGACAGAGCCTCTGCACATGGCAGCATGGTGCGGATAGCTGCTGTTACGTGCCACAGCCTTGTCTGTCATTATGTGGTGTGTTATTGCGTTCCCACAACTGTTCCTTTCCTTGAGTTGTCAATGTGTTCCTTTGACCTAGTTGTCATTTTTCAGTGAGAGTGGAATTACGGGGTAGTCACATCTCATGGAGGTGATTGGAAGACTCATCCAAAGCATTGGCTGAGCAATGTGGTCTCCTTAGTGATGTCATCGTGTGCTACTCTGACTCTGGTCAGAGCGACTGTGGCCTCTTTGTGAGGTGTGGACCACATTCCTGACATCCTCAGAGTGCTGTTCTGGTTTTCCCAGGTGTGTTTGGCACTAGATGCCGGTACTTGCATTGTATTTACTCCCTGCATGTCTTCTACTTAATTTGTTTTCCTTTTACTTGGTTGCTGAATTCCAGATTTGTGTGTTTTGTTTTGGCATCTTGGAACCCTCTTTGGTTTGAGAACTGTGCTTTGGAGAAGGGAGGCAGCTTGTCTTGTGCAGTGTAACTTTGGGCCACCCACTGTTGTTTTAGAATATGTCAACAGATTAGGGTTGTTTTTCTACTTGAGATTTTGTGGTCCTCTTTTTGGTTTGAGTTTTTATTGGTTAATTTGGCTGTGAGCTCCTTCAGGACATGTTATCAAGGACATGGCTGCTAAGTGCAAGACATGCCCTCGTTCAGCTGAGGTGAGTGCATTGTGTCTTGCTGCTGAGCTCAGCAGTGCTTGTTTTTGTGAGGAAGATGAGGCAAAGCACAAGTAGGGGCTGTTCAACTGGATGTGCCTGAGTGAGTGAGGCCTGCTGGGTGCCGTCAGGAATGCTGATGGACTGTGTGCAGTGGGTCCAGAGGAGGTCCGCAAAGATGGTGAAAGGGCTGGAGCTCATTTCTTGAGAAGAAAGTCTGCAGGTGTTGGGCTTATTCAGCACGGAGAAGAGAAGGCTCTGGGAAAACTTCATTGTGGCCATCCATTACTTGAAGGCAGCTTACTATCAGGAGAGGAGTCAATTCTTTACATGGTCTGATAGCAACTGGACACTAATGGAAGGCAGAGAAATTTGGTTTAGTTGTTATGTAGAGATTCTTTGCTCGTGGTGAGGCTGAATCAACTTTTGTGGGTTCTTTGACCCTGGAGCCATTCAAGGTCAGGTTGGACAGGGCCCTGGTCAGCATGACCTGCTGGGACAGACAACACACAGAGTGGATGATGTTTTTTCCAAGCTTAGCCACTCTGTGATTCTCTAACTGTATGGTTTGAGACTGCCTCCCATGACATTCTCTACCAGATGATGAGCCAGTATGGATTAGACAAGTGGACTGACCGGATCTGATGTGACAAGTGGACCGACAGGAGTTGGAGGCATGTCCTTCATGCTTAGCACAAATTTGGACTGTTGAGTATCTCCTCGCAGTGCTGCAAGCTACTCCTGTGTCCTGGAGTGTTGTGAGTCATGTGGTATATGTTGTTGCTCCAGAAATTCTGCCTTTTTGCGTCCTTCTCTTGTGGACGTGTCCATTTGGCATTGGAAGCACCTTTAAGTGAGAGGATTGGAGGCCAAAGGAGCGATCTTGCATGTTTCTGTCAGGGCACGCGGAAGAAGTGTTCAAAGCAAGGAAGAGGAGTAGCGTTGACAGTGAGGTCATCGCTTGGCACTTGTGCAATATGGTTTGTGTCTTTGTTGTGAGAGAAGGTGCCAATTCCAAACATTACTGAAAACACCGGACTGGGCATTCTAAGTATCCATCTTCAGAGATGATTGCACTTCATTTTTTTTGCAAATACCCACCTATTTCACTTTGTGGACTTCATATGCATAATTTCTATGATCTTCTTCAAAATTATTCAACCTTATTTCTCCATATCCTTCTGTGGAATATGCTCACAATACAATATGTTGAGTGAACTTATGGCTCCCAACTTCACCTCCAAGGTATCTATTGGATATTTCTTAGATCTAGTCAGGGTGGTGGCTGTCAGTTGTCAGATTTCCTAGGGAAATTAGACCATTGGCAGGAAATGAAGGAAAACCTTCCAGAATGTACTGCCAAGCATGGAATGGATAGGAAGTGATGGATATAGATAGCACAGAAGTACAATAATACCTCAATTTTTTCTGTATGAAGTGGCTATGTTTTTTGCAAGACAGGGTGCACTGACGTTAGATAACAGTGGAATAAGGAGAGGCTTTGAGACTTCTACCCATAACATGCTTGTACGTGAATTGTCAGTAATCAAACAGAATCAATCACAGAACTGCGGGGGTTGAAAGGAACCTCTAGAGATCACCCAGTCCACCCCCTGACAAAGCACGCTCCCTAGGCCACGTTGCACAGGTGTCCAGTTGGGTCTTGAACTTCTCCAGAGAAGGAGACTCCACCACCTCTCTGGGCAACCTGTTGCAGGGCTCCGTCTCCCTCACTGGGAAGAAGTTCCCATGCGCATTTGTGCAGAACTTCTTATGTGTCAGTTTGTGCTGATGTTCAGTCTCCTCTTTAAAGCCCTGGGTAATCAGACTGGACATAATTGTGTGCATCCTGCTGTTCCTGACAGGTCTTGAGCAGGGCAATTGTACTCTATGACTTGGTTTGGACAAGTGTAGGTACCATGTGATAAGATGAAGGCCATCAACTTGCCACCAATGCTCCTGTTGGTAGCGTGATTCTCAAAGGAAATCTTGGGGCCCTTTGAGACTTGGCCTGATGGTTTCCACAGCATTCCCTGTAGTGTGTGAAGTGAAAAGATCTCTGGATGAAGAAAGGAAGGGGAGGAACGTGAGGATGTCATGCAAAAGAATTTTATTGAGGAAAAAAGAAACAAAAGGAAGGATCCACTTGCAAATGAGCAAGTAGAAAGGCTCAAGTTTGATTTGCAATGAAAGAAAAAAATTACACTTGTCATATTTCCAGACAGCATGGTGGGATGCTGCTTCCTGCTTCCTTGTTTTGAGCCATGAAAAGAGGAGTCATGGCTGGTGAGGCCATGTGCCTTCAGTGCCACAGAGGTGCATCCTCAGTGTGTGAGGCGCCTTGCAGGGTGGTGGTGGTTGGTGTGAGGGTGTGGGTGCAGGCCCTTAGCAGGGGTAGCGGGCTCTCCCGCCGTTGAAGCAGCCCAGGCCTCCGAAGCCGAAGCCGCCGGAGGAGATGGCCACTCCCTGGGAGCTGAGGGCGCTGCCCACGGCAGCTGAGGAGGAGGATCCGACGGCGGTGTTCTGGGGGAAGGAGCTGAGGATGGGTCCCGGCAGGGTGACCACCACGGTGGAAGGCTGGATGACGACTTGGGAGTCCTGGCACTGCCTGACACAGGGCTCGTTGCAGCTGTTAGCCAGCGGGGTGGGTCCGCAGGGGCAGCAGAGGTCGTAGCAGGACATGGCTGTGGGGTGGAGGGTCTCTGGAAGAGAGGGTGTTGGGTAAGCAGAGGGTGTTGTAGGAATAAGAACAGGTGCAGAGAGAAACAAAAGTAGCAAGTAGAGGTGGTGTTGGGCTTTGGGGAGCCTGGTAGGGTGGAACGGGAATTGCTGTTGAGGCTTGGCAAGAAAGGGTGTGTAGAAGTGGAGCAAGTTGGGAGAGTGAAGGAGGGTAGAAGGGTGCAGGCTCACTGGAGGAGCGCAGAGGAGAAGGTGTCAGGAGAAGGGTGTAAGGGAGCTAGGCACAGGGCTGGCTTTTATGCTGCTGTTGCGTGCCACAGCCTGGTTGGTCATATGGTGGGGCGTTTTTGCCTAGCCGCAATGCACCCTTTTCATTTCTTTGTGTTGTGGATGTGTTCCTCTGACCCTGTCGGCACTTTTTAAGTGAGAATGACAATTATGGCGGAGATGCGGAATGCAAGACTCTTAGAGGAGATGGCAATTTAAAACATCCATGGAAGTCTGGTATGGTCATTCTATGTATCCTGCTTCAGAGATTATGACAATTCATTTTTTGAGACAAATACCCACCTAGTTTACCAAAGGAACCTCACAGGAGTAATTTGTATGGTGTTCGTCAATTTTATTCAACGTAATTTCTCCATATCCTTCCAGAAATAATATTCCCATATATCTAGAAAAATATCTAGTACACTAGCTCCCAACTCCACCTCAAGGATGTTCATTAGACCTTTAGTAGATGTTTCTTCGATCTGGTCAGGCTCGTGGCCACTGAGGTGAGGGATTTCCTGAATTTCCACTTTTGTGTCTTTTCTCATCCATGTTATTCTGAGTGACTTGCATGCAGGAGGAAAATGCATAGACTGTAAGAAGTTTGTGGATGAAATTAACTGTGGCTATTGTGGATATACTAAATGGAAGGATCAGGAGTTTTTAAAAGATATATGTTGGATATGTTTTCCGAAAGGATATGGAGATAGGTAATATTGATAACATTGAAGTTCTTAGAAATTATGCCTGCTTGGTTCCTTTGGTGAACGAGTTGGGTATTCTACTAAAAAAATAGTGTGTCATCATCTTGAAACAAGAATTCCGAGTATGCCCAGCCCAGGCTTCGTTGGGAGTTTGGAAATGGCAACTCCTCTAACAAGAAAGACAAAACCATATTGCACAAGTCCCAAGCGATGATATCACTGTCAACACTGCTCTTTTTCTGTCCTCTGAACACTTCTTCCACATGCCCTGAGAGGAATGTGCAAGAGCATTCCATTGTACGCTCACTTGAAAGATGCCACCAGTGCCAATTGGACACGTCCTAAACAAAAGAAGAGGAGAAGTCAGAATTGCTGGAAGGAGAACACACACCAGATGACGTGCCACACTACAGGATGCAAGAACAGCAGCTGGCTGCACAATGCTGCCATATGCAGAGTCTCTCTCCAAGCCCTCGGGCTCTCGCACAGCAGCATAAAAGCCGGTCCTGTGCATCGCTCCCTCACACCCTTCTCCTGACACCTTCTCCTCTGTGCTCCTCCAGGTGAGCCTGCACCTCGCTGCCCTCCTTCACCCTCCCCACCTGGACCAGCTATACTCTCCGTTACTTCCACCTCTTCTACCATACAGCCAACCTGCCTACACCACCACCTCTCCTTGCTCCCTTTGTTTCTCCCTGCACCTTTCCTTATTCCTCCAACATCTCTGCTTACCCAACACCCTCTCTTCCAGAGATCCTCCACCCCACAGCCATGTCCTGCTACGACCTCTGCCGCCCCTGCGGACCCACCCCACTGGCTAACAGCTGCAACGAGCCCTGTGTCAGGCAGTGCCAGGACTCCCAAGTCGTCATCCAGCCTCCCGCTGTGGTGGTCACCCTGCCGGGACCCATCCTCAGCTCCTTCCCCCAGAACACCGCCGTCGGATCCTCCTCCTCAGCTGCCGTGGGCAGTGCCCTCAGCTCCCAGGGAGTGGCCATCTCCTCCGGCGGCTTCGGCTTCAGTGGCCTGGGCTGCTTCAACGGCGGGAGAGTCCGCTACCCCTGCTAAGGGCCTGCACCCACACCCTCACACCAACCACCACCACCCTGCAAGGCGCCTCACACACTGAGGATACACCTCTGTGGTACCAAAGGCACATGGCCTCACCAGCCATGACTCCTCTTTTCATGGCTCAAAACAAGCAAGCAGGGAACAGCATCTGGAAACATGACCACTGTTACTTTCTTCTGTCTTCTCACCTCAAATTGTAGCTTTCCTAATAGGAAGTCACCAAGTACATCTTCTCTTTTGCTGTGTTTTTCTAAATAAACTTCTAATGCATGACAGCCTCAGATTCCTCTTCTTCCTTTCTTTGCTCAATGTTCTGTACACTTCAGCCACTACAGAAATTGTCTCTAGAAACCATCAAGACAGGTCCAAAACTGCCTCAATTACTCCTCTCAAAACCATCTCACCAGCAAGAACATCGGTGGCTAGCAGATGGCCCTCATCTCATCACATTTTCTACCCTTGTCCAAGTAGAGTCATAGAGTACATCTGCCTCTGGAGCTGAGATGGTCACTTCAATGTGCAAAAAGTGGAGTGGGTTTGTATACAAGAGCACTCTATTTTCAACACTTCTCATCCATTATGAGCTGGGCAGTACTTACTGAGAGCAAGTACTTATCTCCTACCCAGAGACTCATGTCAGGCCAACCAGCCTGCAGTTTCTCATACCTTCCTTCTTCTTTTCAACCAATGCCACCATGTCTGTTTCATCTACAAAGTCTTCCATACACGTTGCCTCAAGCCTGCAGCGTTGCCCAGGATTGTTTTGGCTAAAGAGTGGGATCCAGCACTTCTACAAGTTGAACTTTGTCCCATTGGCTTCAGTACAGCTATCCAGCCTGTCCAGACTGCTCTGTAGGGCCTTCCTTCCCCTTTCCTTGTACCACTGAGGACAAAGCTAAATACAGTACTTGAGATGAGGCTGCAACAGCACTGAGCAGTGGGACAACCGTAACCCCCCCACCCTGCTGGCAGTGCTGGGCCCAATGCACCCCAGGTTACAGTCAGCCTTTTTGACTGCCACGGCACACTGCTGACTCAGTTCAACTTGACATCAACCACAAACTCCTTGTCTCTTTCTTTGGGGCTGCTTTTACATTTCTTATGCCCAAATACCCAGATATCTAAAAGGTATCCCTGTGTGAGGTACAGAATAAAGCACATCCTCTTGTGAAACTTCATGTCACTGGTAATGGCCCAGACTTTTGGTGTGCTAAGAACTCTGCAAGGACTCTCTAATTCTGAGAGACAAATGTTCCTCCACAGTTACTGACATCCACAAACTTCTTGCTTTATATGCATTTGACTTCTGCAAACACGTCATTTATTAAAACTGGGAAGACTACAGACCCTAAAACAATAGAATGCTTTGAAATGCCACAACTGACTGCCCACCAGCATAATGTAACCAAATTGAACAAAAGTGTTTGAGCTGGGCTTGAGAGCCATCAGTTTACTGGATGGCTCCTGAATTTGTCAATAAAGACGGTGGGTAACTAATCTGGAAGGATATAGAAAAAAACACCATGAATAACTTTGATGATGTTCTTAGAAATTTTGCCTGTTCGTTACCTTTATTGAATGAGGTGGGTATTCATCTAATAAAAGGAAGCGTCATCATCTCAAAAAAAGGATACCTAGAATGCCCAGTCCAGGCTTACACTGATGGTTGGAATTGGCAACTACTCTAACAACAAAGACACAAACCTTTCCACACAAGTGCCAAGCGATGACCTCACTGTCAGTACTGCTCCTGCTCCGTGCTTTGGCCACTTCTTCTTTGCACCCTGACATGAATGTGCAAGATCACTCCTTAGGCCTCCAATCCTCGCACTTGAGGGGTGATGCCGGTGCCAAATGGACACGTCCTCAAGAGAAGGACACAAAAAGGCAGAGTTTCTGGAAGAACGACACATACCACGTGACTCACAACACTAAATGATGCAGTAGAAGCTCACAACACTGAGTTTAGATCCTTCACAGTCCAAATTCAGGGAAGCGTGAAAGACTTACCTCCAACTACATGCGGTGATCGCATCACAAGACTCTGTGCCCTGGACCTCAGCCAGCTCCTCTTAGTACACCTTTCTACCCATACAGGCTCTGCTTCTGCTAGAATATAGCATGGGAGACCATCTCAAATCATACACTCATACAATCACAGAGTGACTAAGCTTGGAAGAGACTTTGAACATCATCCCTTCTGTGGGCTGTCTTTCCCCAGATTTCATTGTGACAAGGATCCTGACCTGGGAAAATCAGAACAGCCCTTTGAGGATGTCAGGAATGAGGTCCACAACTCACAAAGTGGACAGAGATACGTCTGCATGAGTAGCAGATTATGGCATCCCTAAGGAGACCACACAGCTCCACCAACGCAGTGGACAAGTCTTGAAACAACCTCCATGACAGGTGCCGTCCACGTAACTCCACTCACACTGAAAAATGCCGACAGGGTCAAAGGAGCACATTCACAACACAAGTAAATAAACATTTGCAGCAAGGCAATAACACACCACCTCATGACAGACCAGGCTGCAGCACGTAACAGCAGCTGGCTGCACAATGCTGCCATGCGCAGAGGCTCTCTCCAAGCCCTCAGGCACTCGCACAGCAGCATAAAAGCCGGTGCTGCACCTCGCTCCCTCACACCCTTCTCCTGACACCTTCTCCTCTGCAATCCTCCAGGTGAGCCTGCAACCCGCTGCTCTCCTTCACCCTCCACTCCTCCTCCAGCTCTACACAACAATTCTTTCCAAGCCTCAACAGCAATTCCTATTCTACCACGCCATGCTCCCCACAGACAAACACTACCTTTCCTGACTACCTTTGCTTCTCTTGCCAGCTGTTATTATTCCTCCAACACCTCCGCTTACCCAACACCCTCTCTTCCAGAGACCCTCCACCCCACAGCCATGTCCTGCTACAACAGCTGCAGCCCCTGCGGACCCACCCCACTGGCTAACAGCTGCAACGAGCCCTGTGTCAGGCAGTGCCAGGACTCCCAAGTCGTCATCCAGCCTCCCGCTGTGCTGGTCACCCTGCCGGGACCCATCCTCAGCTCCTTCCCCCAGAACACCGCCGTCGGATCCTCCTCCTCAGCTGCCGTGGGCAGTGCCCTCAGCTCCCAGGGAGTGGCCATCTCCTCCGGCGGCTTCGGCTTCGGAGGCCTGGGCTGCTTCAACGGCGGGAGAGCCCGCTACCCTTGCTAAGGGCCTGCACCCACACCCTCACACCAACCACCACCACCCTGCAAGGCTCCTCATACACTCAGGATGAACCTCTGTGGCACTGATGGCACATGGCCTCACCAGCCATGACTCCTCTTTTCATGGCACAAAACAAACAAGCAGGGAACAGCATCTGGAAACATGACCACTGTTACTTTCGTCTGTCTTCTCACCTCAAACTGGAGACCTCCTAATTCGAAGTCACCAAGTACATCTTCTCTTTTGCTGTGTTTTTCTCAATAAACTTCTCATGCACAACAGCCCCAGATTCCTCTTCATCCTTTCCTTACTCTGTGTTCTTTACACTTCACCGTCTACAAAAAATGTATCCGAAAACCATCAAGACAGGTCCAAAACTGCCTCAATTACTCCTCTCAAAACCATCTCAACAGCAAGAACATCGATGGCTAGCAGATGGCCTTCATCTCATCACATTTCCTCACTTCTCCAACAAGAGTCATATAGTATATTTGTCCTCTAGAACAAAGCTGGTCACTTCTATGTGAAAAAAGTGAGCTGGGTTTGTACTTGAGTGCTCTTTATTTCCAATACTTCTCCACTATTACGTGCTGGGCAATATTTACTATGAGGATTTGCTTCACCTTCTTTCCAGGGACTCATATCAGGCCGACCAGCTTGCGGTGCCTCACACATTCCTTCTTCTTTTCTTGAACATTTGAGTAGGATGATTCTCTCCCAGGTTTCAGGAACCTCTCCTCATTATCAAAAGCTGTCTAAGATAATTGTAATCAGATAGTCAAGACACCAGACAGGACCCTCAGCATTCATGGGTTAAACCCAGAAGGTCCTTTGGACTTTGAATCACTGAATCAGGAAGACTTGGAAGAATCTCTGAGACCATCCAGTCCAACAGTCCAACTGTCACCAGTATTTCCCACTAAACCATGTTCCTAGGTACAACATCTCCCTTGATGCTACTTGTGTTCATTCCCTCCAGTCCACTTGCAAGTTCCATGGGAGAAGAGACCAACCCCAACGACACTGTAACCTTCGTTCAGGTAGTTGTAAAAATCCACAGGGTCAGCCCTGTGCCTCCTCTTCTCCAGACTGAACAACCCCAGCTCCCTCAGCCGTTCCGCACAATGTCTGTGCTCCAAACCCCTCACCCAATTTCTTGCCCATCCCTGCAAACACTCCAGGGCCTCAGTGTCTTTCTCGTAAGGAGGAGCACAAAACTGAACACACTCCTTGTGCTGCAGCCTCACCAGGACTGAGTACAGAGGGATGATCACTTCCCCTCGCATGCTGCCCACACTAGTTCTGACACAATTCAGGATGCCATTGGCCTTCTTGGCTGTATGGGCACACTGCTGGCTCATGTTCAGCCGAGCTTCAACCAACGCCCCCAGGATTGCTTCCTCTACAGAGTCTTCCAGCCACATTGCCTCAAAGCTGTAGCATTGCCGGGGGTTGTTGTGGCCAAAGTGCAGCACCCGGCACGTGGTCTTCTGGAACTTCATCCCATTGGCCTCAGTCCAGCTACAGAGCCTGTCTCGACTGTTCTGTAGGGCCTTCTTCTGGTACTACTGTTCAGTAGTACCTCTTCTGGTACTACTGAAGCCAAAGCTGAAGACAGTATTTGAGGAGAGGCTGTAGCAGCACAGAGAAATGGGACAAACGTAACCTCCCCTGGCAGTGCTAGGAACTATGCACCCCAGGTTACAGTCAGTGCCTTTGGCTGCCAGGGCGCACTGCTGACTCGTGTTCAACCTGACAGTAATCAGAATCTTACCAGCTCTTCCTGTGGGACTGCCTTTGTATCTCTCATCCCCTAATACCCAGATATCGATAAGGTATCCCTGTTCCAGGTACAGAACAAAGCATGTCCTCGTGAAAACTCATGCCATTGGTAATGGTCCAGAACCCTGCTCAATCAAAAGCTCTCTGCAAGGTCTCCCGAAGTTTTAGAGACAATTGTTCCACCATAGTTATCGTCATCACAAACTTCTTATTTTGTATGAATCTGTGTCTCACAAAAAGGTCGTTTATTACAACGTGCAAACCGGCAGACCCAAAAATAATAGAACGCCATGAAATGCCACACCTGACTCCCCACCAGCCTGATGGAACCACATCTAATGAAAGCTTCTCAGGTGGACTTGGAAGCCAACAGTCCACTAAAGCCTTCGGAATTTGTCAAGATATATGATGAATACCTATTCCAGAAGTCCATGGAGAAAAACAGTATGAAAAACTTTGATGGAGTTCATAGAAATTATGTCTAATAGGATTCTTTGGTGAAAGAGGTGCGTACTCATCTAATATAGCAAGTGTCATCATCTTAAAAACAAGGATACCCAGAATGCCCAGTCCAGGCTTCCACACTTTTGGAATTGGCAATTCCTCTAAGAAGAAAGACACAAACCATATTGCACAAGTGCCAAGCGATGACCTCACTGACAACACTGCTCCTTTTCTGTACTTTGACCACTTCTTCCACGTGCCCAGACACGAATGTGCATGATCAGTCTGTTGTCCTCCAAACCTCCCACTTGAGAGATTGTGCCAGTGCCAAATGGACACGTCCTCAACAGAAGAACACAACAATCCTGAATTGCTGGATGGAGAACACACACCAAATGACGTGCCGCACTATGCAATGCAAGAACATTAGCTGGCTGCACAGTGCTGCCATGCGCAGAGGCTCTCTCCAAGCCCTCGGGCACTCACACAGCAGCATAAAAGACAGCCTTGCGCCTTGCTCCCTCACACCATTCTCCTGACACCTTCTCCTCTGTGCTCCACCAGGTGAGCCTGCACCCCACTGCCCTCCTTCACCCAAATCCAGCAGCCCTTCTTCCACCTCCCCATGCTCCCCAATGCTTAACACCACCTCTCCTAACTACCTTTGTTTCTCCCTGCACCTTTTCTTATTCCTACAACAGCCTCCACTTACCCAACACCCTCTCTTCCAGAGACCCTCCACTCCACAGCCATGTCCTGCTACAATAGCTGCAGCCCCTGCGGACCCACCCCGCTGGCTAACAGCTGCAACGAGCCCTGTGTCAGGCAGTGCCAGGACTCCCAAGTCGTCATCCAGCCTCCCGCTGTGCTGGTCACCCTGCCGGGACCCATCCTCAGCTCCTTCCCCCAGAACACCGCCGTCGGATCCTCCTCCTCAGCTGCCGTGGGCAGTGCCCTCAGCTCCCAGGGAGTGGCCATCTCCTCCGGCGGCTTCGGCTTCGGAGGCCTGGGCTGCTTCAACGGCGGGAGAGCCCGCTACCCTTGCTAAGGGCCTGCACCCACACCCTCACACCAACCACCACCACCCTGCAAGGCTCCTCATACACTCAGGATGAAGCTCTGTGGTACCAAAGGCACATGGCCTCACCAGCCATAACTCCTCTTTTCACGGCTCAAAACGAGCAAGCAGGGAACAGCATCTGGAAACATGACCACTGTAACTTTCTTCTGTCTTCGCAGCTCAAACCGGAGACTTCCTAATTGGAAGTCACCAAGTACATCTTCTCTTTTGCTGTGTTTATCTCAATAAAATTCTAATGCATGACAGCCTCAGATTCCTCTTCATTCTTTCTTTACTCTGTGTTCTTTACACTTCACCCTCTACAGAGAATGTCTCCGGAAACCATCAGGCCGGGTCCAAAAATGCCTCCATAACTCCTCTCAAAACCATCTCACCAGCAAGAACATTGATTGTTAGAAAATGGCCTTCATCTCATCACATTTTCTCACTACTACAGAAACAGTTGGTTAGTACATTTGCCCTCTAGAACAAGGTTGGTCACTTCTAGGTGAAAAAAGTGAGCTGGGTTTGTATATGACTGCTCTCTATTTCCAACACTTCTCCACTATTATGTGCTGGGTAATATTTACTAAGAGGATTTGCTTCACCTTCTTTCCAGGGACTCATATCAGGCCTACCAGTCTGCGATCTCTCACACATTCCTTCTTCTTTCCTTACATATAGGAGTGGGATGAGTCTGTTCCAGGTTTCAGGAACCACTCCTCATAATCAAATACCTTCTAAGATAATTGTAATCAGCATAGCCAAGATACCACACAGGACCCTTACCATTTGTGGGTCTAACCCAGAAGGTTCTTTATTCTTCAAATCATAGAATCACCAAGGCTGTAAAAAACCTCTAAGAACATCCAGTCACGCTGTCCAACTGTCACCAGGATTTCCCACTAAACCGTGTTCCTCAGCACAACATCTCAATGTTTCCTGAACACGTCCAGGGACTGTGACACCATCACCTCCCAGTGCAGACCTATCCAGGGCCTGATCACTCCCTCAGAGAAGATACATTTCCTTGTATCCAACCTGAATCTCCCTTGGTGATAATTGGAGCCATTCCCTTCAGTCCTCTTGCTAGTTCCATGGAAGAAGAGACCAATCCCAACCACACTGCAAACTCTCTTCAGGTAGTTGTAGAGAGTCACAAGGTCAGCCCTGAGCCTCATCTTCTCCAGAATGAACAATCCCTGCTCCCTCAGCCACTTCTCATGAGGCCTGTGTTCCAGACCCCCTCACCCAGTTTCTTGCTCTTCTCAGGACACAATCCAGGGCCTTGGTGTCTTTCTTCTTGTGAGCAGCCCAAAACCGAACACACTACTTGTTTTGCAGTCTCCTCAGGGCTGAGTACAGTGGGATGACCACTTCCCCTCTCCTGCTGCCCACACTAGTTCTGACACAATTCAGGAACTCAATAGCATAATTGGCAAAATGGGCACACTGCTGGTTCATGTTCAGCCGAGCCTTCCCAAATACCCCTAGGATATTTTCCTCCACACAGTCTTCCAGCTACATTGCCTCAAGCCTATAGCATTGCCGGGGGTTGTTGTGGCCAAAGTGCAGCACCTAGCACTTAGTCTTCTGGAACTTCATCCCATTGGCCTCAGTCCAGCTACAGAGCCTGTCTAGACTGTACTGTAGGGCCCTCCCAACCTGCTGAAGCCAAAGCTGAAGACAGTACTTGAGGAGAGGCTGTAGCAGTACAGAGAAGTGGGACAACCGTAACCTCTCCTGGCAGTGCTGGGAACTATGCACCCCAGGGTACAGTCAGCACCTTTGGCTGCCAGGGAGTACTGCTGACTCACATTCAACCTGAAATCAACCAGAGCCTTATCGCCTCTTCCTGAGGGGCTGCTTTTATATCTCTCATCCCCAAATAACCTGATATCTATAAGGTATCCCTGTTCCAGGTAACAGAATAAAGCGTGTCCTCTTCTGAAACTTCATGCCATCGGTAATGGCCCAGACTTCTGCTGTGTTAAGAGCTCTGCAACGCCTCCCAAATTCCAAGAGAGAACTGTTCCTCCATAGTTACTCTCATCCACAAACTTCTTACTTTGTACGCATTTGATTCCTGCAGACTGGTCATTTATTACAACACGGAACACTGCCGACCCAAAAATATTGGAATGCTTTGAAATGCCACAACTGACTGCAAATCAGCCTGACCGAACCACATCTAATATATGATTTTGAGTTGGACTTAGAAGCCAGAAGTCCACTTAGTGCCTTTGGAATCTGTCAAGATGTATGGTGGATATATAATCCAAAAGTATATGGAGAAAAATACTATGAATAACTTTGCTAAAGCACATAGAAATTATGTTTACTAGGATTCTTTGGTGATCGAGGTAGGTAATCATCTAATAAAAGCAAGAGTCATCATCTCAAAACATGGATACCTAGAATGCCCAGTCCAGGCTTCCATGGATGTTTGGAATTGGCACCTTCTCTCACAACAAAGACACAAACAATATTGCACAAGCGCTAAGCGATGACCTCACTGTCAATCCTGCTCCTTTTTTGTACTTTGAACACTTCTTTCACGTGCCCTGACAAGAACGTGCAGGATCAGTTCATTGTCCTCCAATCCTCTCACTAGAAAGATGCCGCCAGTGCCAAATGGACACGTCCTCAAAAAAAGGACATGACAAATCAGAATTGCTGGAAAGAGAAGACACACTAGATGACGTGCAGCACTATGTGATGCAATAAGAGCAGCTGGCTGCAGTGCTGCCATGCGCAGAGGCTCTCTCCAAGCCCTCGGGCGCTTGCACAGCAGCATAAAAGCCGGCCCTGAGCCGCGCTCCCTCACACAATTCTACTGACACCTTCTGCTCTGTGCTCCTCCAGGTGAGCCCGCACACCCCTGCCCTCCTTCACCAACCCCACCACGCTCAGCTCTACACTCCATTTCTCTCCCAGCCTCTGCAGCCCTTCTTCTTCCCCACAGCCAACATGCCCACACATTCACCTCTCCATGCTACCTTAGTTGCTCTCCCCACCTGTAATTATTCCTCCAACACCCTTCACTTACCAATCATTCTCTCTTCCAGAGACCCTCCACCCCACAGCCATGTCCTGCTACAACAGCTGCAGCCCCTGCGGACCCACCCCGCTGGCTAACAGCTGCAACGAGCCCTGTGTCAGGCAGTGCCAGGACTCCCAAGTCGTCATCCAGCCTTCCACCATGGTGGTCACCCTGCCGGGACCCATCCTCAGCTCCTTCCCCCAGAACACCGCCGTCGGATCCTCCTCCTCAGCTGCCGTGGGCAGCACCCTCAGCTCCCAGGGAGTGGCCATCTCCTCCGGCGGCTTCGGCTTCGGAGGCCTGGGCTGCCTCACTGGTGGGAGAGCCCGCTACCCCTGCTAAGGGCCTGCACCCAGACCCTCACACCAACCACCACCACTCTGCACAGTGCCTCACCCACTCAGGATGCACCTCTCTGGCACCAAAGGCACATGGCCTCACCAGCCCTGACTCCTCCTTTTATGGATCAAAACAAGCAAGCAGGGAACAGTGTCTGGAAACATGACCACTGTAACTTTCTTCTTCCTTTGCACCTTAAATTGTAGCCTTCCTACTTGGCAGTCACCAAGTGTATCTTCTCTTCAATGTTTTTTTCTCAATAAACTTCTCATGGATGACAGCCTCAGATTCCTCTTCTTCCTTTCTTCAACCAATGGTCTTTCTACTTCACCCACTACAGAGAATAGGCCTAGATTCCATCAAGCTGGGTCCAGAACTGCCTCAGTAACTTTCTCAAGCAATATCAAAAACAAGAACTTTGATGGCTAGCAGATGGCCTTCATCTCCTCACATTTTCTGCACGTATCCAAACAGAATCATAGAGAACATTTGACCCCCAGAACAAAGCTGGTCATTGCAATGTGCAAAAAGTACATGAGTGCTCTCTATTTCTACCACTTCTCATCCTTTACGTTCTGGGCAATATTTACTGAAAGGATTTCCTTCACCTCCTTCCAAGGAACTCATGTCAGGCCAACCAGACCACGGCACCTCACACATTCCTTCTTTATTTACACATAGGAGTGGGATTAAACTGTTCCAGGTTTCAGGAACCTCTCTTCCTTATCAAAAGCTTTCTAAGATAATTGCAATGAGCGTAGTCAGGACACCAGACAGGACCCTCACCTTTCACGGGTTAAACCCAGAAGGCCCTTTGGACTTTCAATCACAGAATCACCATGGCTGGAAAAACCTCCTAGAACATCCAGTCACACTGTCCAACTGTCACCAGTATCTCCCACTAAACCATGTTCCTCGGTACAACATCTCAGTGTTTCCTGAACATGTCCAGGGACTGTGATACCATCACCTCCCAGTGCAGACCTATCCAGGGCCTGATCACTCCCTCAGAGAAGATACATTTCCTTGTATCCAACCTGAATTTCCCTTGATGCTCCTTGAATCCAATCCCTCCAGTCCACATGCTAGTTACATGGGAGAAGAGGCCAATCCCAACCACACCGCCATCTCTGTTCAGGTAGTTGTAGAGAGTCACGAGGACAGCCCTGAGCCTCCTCTTCTCCAGAATGAACAATCCCAGCTCACTCAACTACTTCTCATAAGGCCTGAGTTCCAGACCCCTCACCTGATTTCTTGCCCTTCTCAGGACACAAGCCAGGGCCTCGGTGTCTTTCTTGTAGTGAGCAGCCCAAAACCGAACACAGCACTCGAGGTGCAGCCACACCAGTGCTCATGTTCATCCAAGTTCAACCAATACCCCCATGACCATTTCCTCTTCACGTTCTTCCAGACATGCTGCCTCAAGTCTGTAGCATAAGTGAGGTTGCTATGGCCAACGTGCAGGACCCGGCACTTGGTCTTCATGAACTTCATCCCATTAGACTTAGTCAAACAGTCCAGACTGTGTAGACGGCCCTGTAGGGCCGTCCCTCCCCTTTTCTTGTACTGCTGAAGCCAGAGCTGAAAACTGTACTTAAGGTGAGGCTGCAGCAGCACAGAGTGAGAGCTGAGTGGGACAACCTTACGTTCGTCCACTGGCAGTGCTGGGCCTATTGCATCCTAGGGCACAGTCAGCCCTTTAGGCAGCCTGGGCACACTGCTGACTCACATTCAACTTGACATCAACCACAACCTCCTCATCTCTTTCTTTGCGGCTGCTTGTATGTCTCCAACCCCAGATGCCCACATATATCCATAGTATCCCTGTTCCAAGTGAAGAATAGAGCAGATCCTCTTGTTCAACTTCATGCCATTGCTAATGACCCAGCCCTTGGGTCTGTCAAGAGCTCTCAGCAAGGTCACCTTAATCCTGAGACAGAAAAATGCTCCGTCGTTCTTCCTGAAATCCAGAAACTCCTTGCTTTGTATGCATCTAAGTCCTGCATCCAGGTCACTCAGTAAAACATGCAGGAGGACAGATCCAAAAATGGAACTCCAGGAAATCCCATGCCTGACAGGGTACCACCCTGACAGGATCTAAGAAATATTTAATAGATGTCTTTGATGTGGAGTTGGGAGCCATCAGTTCACTCAACATATTATATGGGGAACATTTTCCACAGAAGGATATGGAGAAATAAGGTTGAATAATTTTGAAGAAGATCATAGAAATAACAGATATGAGGTTCCCAGAGTGAAACAGGCGGGTATTAGTCTCAAAAAAGGAAGCACCATCATCTCTGAAGACAGATACCTAGACTGCCCAGTCCAGGCTTCCAGTAATGTTTGGAATTGGCACCTTCTCTCACAACAATGACACAAACCATATTGCACAAGTGCCAAGCGATGACCTCACTGTCAACACTACTCCTCTTCTGTGCTTTGAACACTTCTTCCGCGTGCCCTGACAGAAACATGCAAGATCGCTCCTTTGGCCTCCAATCCTCTCAGTTAAAGGTGCTTCCAATGCCAAATGGACACATCTACAAGAGAAGGACGCAAAAAGGCAGAATTTCTGGAGCAACAACATATACCACGTGACTCACAACACTCCAGGACACAGGAGTAGCTTGCAGCACTGCGAGGAGATACTCAACAGTCCAAATTTGTGCTAAGCATGAAGGACATGCCTCCAACTCCTGTCAGTCTACTTGTCACATCGGATCCTGTCAGTTCACTTGTCTAATCCATACTGGCTCATCATCTGGTAGAGAATGGTATGGGTGGCAGTCTCAAACCATACAGTTAGAGAATCACAGAGTGGCTAAGCTTGGAAAAAAAATCATCCACTCTGTGTGTTGTCTGTCCCAGCAGGTCATGCTGACCAGGGCCCTGTCCAACCTGACCTTGAATGGCTCCAGGGTCAAAGAACCCACAAGTTGATTCGGCCTCACCACGAGCAAAGAATCTCTTTATAACAACTAAACCAAATTTCTCCTCCTTCCATTAGTGTCCGGTTGCTATCAGACCATGTAAAGAATTGATTCCTCTCCTGACAGTAAGCTGCCTTCAAGTAATGGATGGCCACAATGAAGTTTTCCCAGAGCCTTCTCTTCTCCATGCTGAATAAGCCCAACTCCTGCAGCCTTTCTTCACAAGAAATGAGATCCAACCCTTTCACCATCTTTGCAGACCTCCTCTGGACCCACTGCACACAGTCCATCGGCATTCCTGATGGCACCCAGCAGGCCTCACTCACTCAGGCACATCCAGTTGAACAGCCCCTACTTGTGCTTTGCCTCATCTTCCTCACAAAAACAAGCACTGCTGAGCTCAGCAGCAAGACACAATGCACTCACCTCAGCTGAATGAGGGCATGCCTTGCACTCAACAGCCATGCCCTTGACAACATGGCCTGAAGCAGCTCACAGCCCGATATAAAAATAAAAACCCAAACCAAAAACAGGACCACAAAACCTCAGCTACACAAACAGTCCTCCTCTGTCGACATATACTAAAATGGCCAGGGATGGCTTAATGTTGATACTGCAAAAAACAAGCTGCCTCCTTCTCCAAAACATAGTTCTCAAACCAAAGGGAGTTCCAACATGCCAACACAACACACCAATACAGAAGGCAGCAAACAAGCAAACGGAAAACCAGTTCAGGAGTAGGCATGCAGGGAGTAAATACAATGCAAGTACCGGCATCTAGTGACAAACGCACCTGGGAAACTCTGAACTGCCCTCTAAGGATGTCAGGAATGGGGTCCACACCTCACAAAGAGGCCACAGACACAACTGCATGAGTTGGCATGAGTAGCACAATGGCATCACTAAGGAGACCACATCACTCCTCCAAAGCTTTGGATGACTCTTCCAACCACTTCCATGAAATGCGCCTTCCATGTAACTCCACACACACTGAAAAATGACGACAGGGTCAAAGGAACACATTCAGAAAACAAGGAAATGAAGAGCTGTAGGAAGACAATAACACACCACATACTGACTGACCAGGCTGTGGCATGCAACAGCAGCTGGCTGCGCAACGCTGCCATGCGCAGAGGCTCTCTCCAAGCCCTGCAAGGCTCTGCACCATGGCCTTTAGCCAGCTCCTTTCAGTCCACTTCAATCTCCACTTGTCTAACCCATACTGGCGCAGCTTCTGGCATGGGATATAGTCTCAAATCATACCATTATAGAATCACATGATAGTGAATGTTGTAATAGATCCATATCATCATCCCTTCTCTGATTAATTCCCCTCACCAGGTCATGCTGATCAGGACCCTGACCATCCTGGCCTTGAATTGCTCCATTGATGAAGAACCCACAAGAAGACTGGGCAGCATGCGCCAAGGCCTCACAACCACCTGAGTTAAGGATTTCTTCGTAACACCTAAACCAAATTTCACCTCTTTCTGTTTAAGTGTCCTACTGCTATCTGACCATGTAAAGAGCTGGTTTCCAATCCTGCTTATTAACTGCCTACAAGCAATGGTAGGCTACCGTGAGGTCTACCTAGAGCCTTCTCCTCTCCACGCTCAGTATGACCATCTCGTGCAGCTTTTCTTCAACAGAGATGATCTCCAGCCCTTTGACCTTCACTGTGGTCCTCCTCTAGACCCACTGCACACAGCTCCTGCAGCATTCCTCACACACTCAGGCACATCCAGTTGAACAGCCCCGCTTCAGACTTTGCTCCATTTCCCTCAGAACAAGATGTACTGCTCACCTCAGCAGCAAGCCACAAAGCACTCACCTCAGCTGAATGAGGGCATGACTTGCACTCATCAGTTATGTCATTGACCACATGGCTGGAGCAGCTCATGACTGCAAGCCCATGTAGCATGTGTGCTTCCAATTTCTATGTGGAATCCCCCAGTTCTCCTGGCAACAAGCAAAGCCCACACAGAGAAATAGCCTCAACCACTGACACCCAAAGCAACAGTGGTCCTATAAATTCTGCTTCAGTCTACCTGAAAAAAGCGCTCATCTCCAACTCAGGACGATCTACTGCATCCTGCTACCTACAAACAGCCCTTCTCTGCCTAAATAAGCTACAATACCCATGGATGGCCCTAAGCTGAAACTGCACACAACATGCAGCAGCACTATTCCCAAATGGAACCTTAAAGCAAAAGGGAACCAAGGTGTCCGTGATGTACATACTATGGGAAAACAAAGACTAAAACACATGGAAAGGGAATGGGATGAAAGCAGTCATGGAGAAAAATCGAAGGAATTGACAAGGTCTCATGCCAGCCACACCTGGGAAGCCCAGAGCAGTCTGACAAGGATGACAGGAAATAGGGTCCCCACCACACAATGCAGACACAAACCATACATTAAAAATGCTACGCTGTGGCCTCATGCCTTAGACCACATCCCTCCTCCAATGCCTTAGAAGTATCTTCCAACAACCCTTAGGAGACCTGCATTCCATATAAATCCACCAAAATTGTCATTCTCACTTAAAACGTGCCGACAGGGTCAAAGGAACACAGTGACAACTCAAGGAAATGAAAAGGAAGAGTTGTGGGAGGACAATTACACACCACCTCATGACTGACCAGGCTGTGGCACGTAACAGCAGCTGGCTGCACAATGCTGCCATGTGCAGAGGCTCTCTCCAAGCCCTCGGGCGCTCGCACAGCAGCATAAAAGCCGGCCCAGCACCTTGCTCCTTCACACCCTTCTCCTGACACCTTCTGCTCTGTGCTCCTCCAGGTGAGCCTGCACCCCACTGCCCTCCTTCACCATCCCCACCTGGCCCAGCTCTACACTCCCTTTCTCCCCAAACCTAGCAGCACCTTCTCTTCCACCCTGCCGTGCTCCAAACAGCCCAAAACTGCCTCTCCGCACTACCTTTCTTTCTCTCTGCACCTGTTCTTATTCCTCCAAAACCTTCTACTGATGAACCATCCTCTCTTGCAGAGACCCTCCACCCCACAGCCATGTCCTGCTACAACAGCTGCAGCCCCTGCGGACCCACCCCGCTGGCTAACAGCTGCAACGAGCCCTGTGTCAGGCAGTGCCAGGACTCCCAAGTCGTCATCCAGCCTTCCACAGTGGTGGTCACCCTGCCGGGACCCATCCTCAGCTCCTTCCCCCAGAACACCGCCGTCGGATCCTCCTCCTCAGCTGCCGTGGGCAGTGCCCTCAGCTCCCAGGGAGTGGCCATCTCCTCCGGTGGCTTCGGCTTCGGAGGCCTGGGCTGCTTCAATGGCGGGAGAGCCCGCTACCCCTGCTAAGGGCCTGCACCCACACCCTGGAGCAAATCAAGCAAGAAGGAAGCAGCACCTGGAAACATGACCACTGTAACCTTCCTCTGTCTTTGCACCTGAAATTGCAATCTTCATAGTTGGAAGTCACCAAGTACATCTTCTCTTTTGCTGTGCTTTTCTCAATAAACTTCTCATGCACGACAGCCCCAGATTCCTCTTCATCCTTTCTTTGCTTAATGTTAATTCCTCACCACACTGTTCAGAGAATGTCTCTGGAAACCATCAGTCCGGGTCCAAAACTGCCTCAATAACTTCTCTCAAAACCATCTCACCAGCAAGAACATCGATGGCTAGCAGATGGCCTTCCTCTCATCATGTTTTCTGCACACCTACAAAAACAATCGTATAGTACACTTACCCTCTAGAACAAAGCTGGTCACTTCTACGTGAAAAAAACCGAACTGGGTTTGTACATGAGTGCTCTCTGTGCTCTCTATTTTCAACACTTCTCATCCATTATGAGCTGGACAATTTTTACTATGAGGATTTCCTTAACCTTCTTTCCAGGGATTCATATCTGGCTAACCAGCCTGCAGTACCTCACACCTACCTTCTTTTCTCACACATAGGATTGGTTTGAGCCTCTTCCAGATTTCAGGAACCTCTCCTCACTATCAAAAATTTCCTAAGATAATTGTAATCAGTGTAGTCAAGAAATTAGACAGGACTCTCAACATTTGGTCTTTGAATCAAAGAATCACAAGGATTGGAAAAGTCCTCTAAGAACATTAGGTCCAACTGTCCACCTATCACCAACATTTCCATCTAAATCCCGTCCCTCAGTGAAACATCTCAATGTTTCTTGAACATCTCCTGGGACTGCGACACCATCACTTCACTCTGTAGACCATTCCAGCTCCTGATCACTCTCTCCGAGAAAAACTAGTTCATATCGCCCAGCCTGATTCTCCCTTAGTGCTACTTGAGGCTGTGCCCTCCAGTCCTCGTCTAGTTCCACGGAAGAAGAGACCAACACCAACCTCACCGCAGCCTCCTTCCAGGTAATTGTGGAGAGTCAAGAGGTCAACACAGAGCCTCCTCTTCTCCAAACCAAAACTCCAGGTTGAACTTCATCCCACTGCCCTCCATGCAGCTATCCAGTCTGTATAGACTGCTCTATAGGGCCTTCCTTCCCCTCCTCTTGTACCACTGAGGCCAAAGCTGAACACTGTACTGGAGACGATGTTGCAGCGGCACAGAGCAGAGTGCAACAACACTACACTCTCCTGCTGTCGGTGCTGGGCCCAATGCAACCCAGGGCACAGTCAGCCCACTAGGCTGCCAGGGCACACCTGTGACTCACATTCAACTTGACATCTACCACAACCTCCTCATCTCTTTCTGTAAGGCTGCTTTTATGTCTCTCCTCCCCAGATTCCTAGATATCTTCAAGTATTCGTGTCCCAGGTGCAGATTCCAGCTCTTGCACTCATTAAAGCTCATGCCATCGATGATGGCCCAACTCTTGGGTCTCTCAAATGCGCTCCACAAGGCCACAGTAATCCTGAGAGAGTCAACTGCTCCTCCATAGTTACAGTCCTCCACAAACTTCTTACTTTGTATGCATTTGAGTCCTTTGTCCAAGTCACTCAGAAAAACATGGAGGACAACAGACCCAAACATGAAACTCAAGGAAATCCCACACCTGACTGGCCACCAGATGATCAGATCTAAGAAACATCTAAAAGATGCTTTTGAGGTATAGTTGGGAGTCATCACTTCCCGACACGTATTATGTGTTGTTCAAGATATATGGTGGAAGTTTTCTCCTGGACATGAAAGGAAAAACTATTAATAACATGGATGATGATCACAGAAATTACACCTTTGAGGTTCCCTTGATGAATTACATGGGTAATCTTCACAGAAAAGGAAGTGACATCATCTCCGAACCAGGATGCCTAAAATGC
Source organism: Callipepla californica brunnescens (assembly GCA_023055505.1). Lineage (NCBI taxonomy): Eukaryota > Metazoa > Chordata > Aves > Galliformes > Odontophoridae > Callipepla > Callipepla californica. Next base: position 100,681 of record JALIRH010000002.1, on the reverse strand, counting down.
CCAGTCCAAGTTTCCACAGATGTTTTGAACTCTAACAACAAAGACACAATGTATATTGCACAAGTGCCTGGTGAAGACCTCACACTCTACAATGCTCCTTTTTTACATGCTTTGGCCACTTCATCTACGTGCTCTGACACGTGGAATATCACTCCAGTGGAATCCAATCCATTCACTTGGAAGGTGACGTCAGAGCTAAATTGAGACACTCTCAAGTGGAGAATGTGAGAAGGCACAGTTGCTGGAAGGAGAACACAAACCACATGATGTGCAAGACAATGCAATGCAATAGAGAACAAGACAACAACTAAGCACAAGGAAAGCAAATGCAGTAGAAGGCAAGCAGGGAGTAAATACTATGCATGTAGGAGCGTCTTGTGTCAAACACAGCTGGGAAAACCAGAACAGCACACTGAGGATGCCAGGAATGGGTTCCACACGTGAAAAAGTGGACATAGAAACACAGCATGAGAAGCAGACGATGTCATCAGAAAGGAGAATACATCGATCATCCAATGCTATAGACGACTCAACCAAGCACCTCCATGAGATACGCCTTCCACATAACTCACACTCAAAAAATGCCTACAGAGTCAAAGGGACACATCCACAAAACAAGGAAATGAAAAGGAAGAGTTGTGGGAAGGCAATGACACACCACATAATGACTGACCAAGCGGTGGCACGCAACAGCAGCTGGCTGCGCAAAGCTGCCATGCGCAGAGGCTCTCTCCAAGCCCTCGGGCGCTCACACAGCAGCATAAAAGCCAGCCCTGCGCCTCGCTCCCTCACACCCTTCTCCTGACGCCTTCTCCTCTGCGCTCCTCCAGGTGAGCCTGCACCCCACTGCCGTCCTTCACCCTCCCCGCCTTGCCCTGCTCTACTCACCCTTTCTCCACAAGCCGAACCATCCCTTCTTCTTCCATTCAGCCATGCTCCAAACAGCCCAACACCATCTCTGCTCAATAAACTTTGTTCCTTACCCCACCTGTTCTTATTCCTTCAAAACCGTCTGCTAACCAACCATCCTCTCTTCCAGAGACCCTCCATCCCACAGCCATGTCCTGCTACAACAGCTGCAGCCCCTGCGGACCCACCCCGCTGGCTAACAGCTGCAACGAGCCCTGTGTCAGGCAGTGCCAGGACTCCCAAGTCGTCATCCAGCCTTCCACCGTGGTGGTCACCCTGCCGGGACCCATCCTCAGCTCCTTCCCCCAGAACACCGCCGTCGGATCCTCCTCCTCAGCTGCCGTGGGCAGTGCCCTCAGCTCCCAGGGAGTGGCCATCTCCTCCGGCGGCTTCGGCTTCGGAGGCCTGGGCTGCTTCAACGGCGGCAGAGCCCGCTACCCCTGCTAAGGGCCTGCACCCACACCCTCACACCAACCACCACCACCCTGCAAGGCGCCTCTCACACTGAGGTTGCGCATCTGTGGCACTGATGGCACATGGCCTCACCAGCCATGACTCCTCTTTTCATGACGCAAATCAGGCAAGCAGGGAACAGAGTCGGGAAACATGACTACTGTATCTTTCTCCTTCCTTTGCACCTCAAGTTGAAGCCTTCCTAATTTGAAGTCACCAAGTACATCTTCTCTTTTGCTGTGCTTTTCTCAATAAACTTCTCATGCACGACAGCCTCAGATTCCTCTTCATCATTTCTTTTATCAGTGTTCTTTTCACTTCACCCTCTACAGAGAATGTCTCCAGAAACCATCAGTCTGGGTCCAAAACTGCCTCAATAACTCCTCTCAAAACCATCTCACCAGCAAGAACATCGATGGCTAGCAGTTGGCCTTCCTCTCATCACGTTTGCTGCACTTCTCCGAAAACAGTCATATAGTACATTTGTCCTCTAGAACAAAGCTGGTCACATCTATGTGAAAAAAGGAACTGGGTTTCTACATGAGTGCTCTTTATTTCCAATACTTCTCATCCATTACGTGCTGGACAATATTTACTATGAGGATTTCCTTCAACTTCTTTCCAGGATCTCATGTTGGCTAACCAGCCTGTGGCACCACACACATTCCTTCTTCTTTTCTTACACATAGGAGTGGGATGAGTCTCTTCCAGGTTTCAGGAACACCTCTGAATTATCAAAAGCTTTCTAAGATAGCTGTAATCAGTGTAGTCATGAAATCAGACAGGAATCTCACCTATTGGCATTTGAATCACAGAATCACCAGGGTTGGAAACGTCCACTTAGAACATTAGGTACAACCATCTACCTATCACCAATATTTCACTCTAAACCACGTCTCCAGAGAAACGCCTCAAAGTTCACTGAACACAGCCAGGGACTCTGACACCATCACTTCACACTGTAGACCATTCCAGCACACGATCACTGTCACTTAGAAAAAGGACTTCCTGTCATCCAGCCTGAATCTCCCTTGGTGCTGTTTCAGGCCGTTCCCTCCAGTCCTCCTGCATGTTCCATGGGAGAAAAGAACAACCCCAACTTCACCGCAGCCTCCCTTCAGGTACTTGTACAGAGTCAAGAGGTCAACACAGAGCCTCCTCTTCTCCAAACCAAAACTCGAAGTTGAGCTTCATCCCTTTGCCCTCCATGCAGCTATCCAGCCTGTCTGTATTGCTCTGTAGGGCCTTCCTTCCCCTCCTCTTGTACCACTGAGTCCAAAGCTGAACACTGTACTGGAGATGACGTTGCAGCGGCACAGAGCAGAGTGCAACAACTCTACACTCTCCTGTTTTCAGTGCTGGGCCCAATACCTGTCTGTGCATAGCCCTTTTGCCTGCCCAGGCACACCTGTGACTCACATTCAACTTGACATCAACCACAACCTCCTTGTCTCTTTCTGAGGGGCTGCTTTTATGTCTCTCTTCCCCAGATACCTAGATATCATCTAAGTGTCCATGTCACAGGGGCAGATTCCAGCTCTTGCAATCATTAAAGTTCATGCCATCGATGAAGGCCCAACCCTTGAGTCTCTCAAGTGCTCTCTTTGAGGTGACATTAATTCTGAGAAAGTCAACTGCTCCTACATAGTTACTGTCATCCACAAAATTCTTACTTTGAATGATTTTGAGTCCTGCATCCAGGTCACTCAGTAAAACACGCATTAGACAGATCCAAAAATGAAATACTAGGAAATACTACTCCTGACTGGCCACCACCATAACTACATCTAAGAAACATCTAATAGCTGCACTTGAACTGGAGCTGGGAGCCAGCAGTTCACTCAGCAGATTATACATTTGTGAAAACATATGATGGACATTTCCTCCAGAAGAATATGGAGAAAAAATGTTGAATAGCTTTGGTGAAGACCATAGAAATTAGGTCTATTGAGGTTCCCAAAGTGAAGTAGGTGGGTATTTGTCACAAGAAAGGAAGTGCCATCATCACTGCAGCGGGATACCTAGAATGCCCAGACCAGGCTTCCATGGATGTTTGCAAGTGGCACCTCCTCTAACAACAGAGACACAAACCATATTGCACAAGTTTTAACCAATGACCTCACTGACAACACCACTCCTACTCTGTACTTTGACCACTTCTTCCGCGTACCCTGACACAAACGTGCAAGATTGCTCCTTTGGCCTCCAATCCTCTCACTTGAAAGGTGCTGCCAGTGCCAAATGTCCTCAAGAGAAGGACACAAAAAGGCAGAGTTGCTGGTAGAACAACACATGCTACAGGACTCACAACATTAAATGATGCAATAGCGGCTCGCAGCACTGAGATGGGATCCCTTACTGTGCAAATCTGGGCTAAGCGTGAGAGACTTGATTCCAGCTACACTTGATGTCCCATCACAAGGCTCTGCACCCTGGCCCTCAGCCAGCTCCTGTCAGTCCACCTGTCTACCCGTACTGGCTCTGCATCTGCTAGACTATAGCATGGGAGACCATCTCACATCATACAATTGTACAATCACAGAGTGGCTAAGCTTGCAAGAGACTTCAAACATCATCCCTTCTGGGAGCTGTCTGTCTCAACAGGTCATGCTGACCAGGTTCTTGAGCAGCGGGGACTTAAATGACTCCAGTGATGCAGAACACAGAAGATGGGTCAGCCTCACTACAGTCCAAGACAAGAATTTGTTCCTAACATCTAAATCTAATTATTCCTCATTCCATCAGTGTTCCATCGCTGTCAGACGTGTAAAGAGTTGGTTCCCCTCCTGCTTGTAAGCTGCCTTCAAATACTGGAAGGTAACAGTGACGTCTTCCCAGAGCCTTCTCTTCTCCACGCTGAATAAGACCAACTCCCACAGTCTTTCTTCGGTGGAGATGAGCTCCAGCCCTTTCATCTTCTTTGTGGACATCCTCTGGACCCACTCCATGCTGCTCACACAGCACTCCTGATGGCACCCAGCAGGCCTCACTCACTCAGGCACATCCAGTTGAACAGCCCCTACTTGTGCTTTGCCTCATCTTCCTCACAAAAACAAGCACTGCTGAGCTCAGCAGCAAGACACAACGCACTCACCTCAGCTGAATGAGGGCATGCCTTGCACTCATCAGCCATGCCCTTGACAACATGGCCTGAAGCAGCTCACAGCCCGATATAAAAATAAAAACCCAAACCAAAAACAGGACCACAAAACCTCAGCTACACAAACAGTCCTCCTCTGTCAACATATACTAAAATGGCCAGGGATGGCTTAATGTTGATACTGCAAAAAACAAGCTGCCTCCTTCTCCAAAACATAGTTCTCAAACCAAAGGGAGTTCCAAGACGCCAACACAACACACCAGTGTGGAAGACAGCAAAAAAGCACAAGGAAAGCAAATTAAGTAGTGGGCAGGCAAGGAGTAAATACAATGCAAGTATCAGCATCTCATGCCAAACACAGCTGGGAAACCCAGAACAGCCCTCAGAGGATGCCAGGAATGGAGTCTACGCCTCAAAAACAGGCCACAGAAACCACTGCATGAGTAGTGCACGATGGCATCACTAAGGAGACCACATTGCTCAGCCAATGCTTTGGATGACTCTTCCAACCACCTCCATGAGATGCGTCTACCACATAACTCCACTCTCACTGAAAAATACCGACAGGGTCAAAGGAACACAGTGACAACTCAAGGAAATGAGGAGTTGTGGGGAGACAATAACACTCCACATAATAACAGACCAGGCTGCGGCACTCAACAGCAGCTGGCTGCACAATGCTGCCATGCGCAGAAGCCCTCTCCAAACCCTCAGGTGCTTGCACAGGAGCATAAAAGCCGGCCCTGCACCTCGCTCCCTCACACCCTTCTCCTGACACCTTCTGCTCTGTGCTCGTCCAGGTGAGCCTGCAACTCGTTGCCCTCCTTTACCCTCCCCACCTGGCCAAGCTTTACACTCCCTTTCTCCCCAAACCCAGCAGCCCTTTCTCTTCCACTCCAGCATGCTTGCCACAGCCCAACAACACCCCTCCATGCTACCTTTCTTTCTCTCTGTACCTGTTCTTATTCCTCTAACACCCTCCCCTTACCCAACATGCTCTCTTCCAGAGACATTCTACCCCACAGCCATGTCCTGCTACGACCTCTGCCGCCCCTGTGGACCCACCCCGCTGGCTAACAGCTGCAACGAGCCCTGTGTCAGGCAGTGCCAGGACTCCCAAGTCGTCATCCAGCCTCCCGCTGTGCTGGTCACCCTGCCGGGACCCATCCTCAGCTCCTTCCCCCAGAACACCGCTGTCGGATCCTCCTCCTCAGCTGCCGTGGGCAGTGCCCTCAGCTCCCAGGGAGTGGCCATCTCCTCCGGCGGCTTCGGCTTCGGAGGCCTGGGCTGCTTCAACAGCGGTAGAGCCCGCTACCCCTGCTAAGGGCCTGCACCCACACCCTCACACCAACCACCACCACCCTGCAAGGTGCCTCACCCACTGAGGATGCACCTCTCGGACACCAAAGGCACATGGCCTCACCAGCCATGGCTCCCCTCAGGGTCAGAACATGCTCTCTGGAACGATGACTACTGAAAATTTTCTTATTTCTTTGCACCTTAAATTCTAGCCTTTGCACTTTGTAATTGACAAGTACCTCCCTCCTTCAGGTGTATTTTCTTAATAAAGTTCTCATGCATGCTAGCGTCTGAATCCGCTTCTTCCTTTCTTCACTCAGTAAAAAGTCATGGCTCTAGAAACTGTCCTGCCAGGGCCAAAAGGGCTCCAAGACCTCCTCTCCCAACCGCATCACCAAAAAGAGCATTGGTGCTTAGCTGATGGCCTTCATCTCATGACATCAGTTATTATATCAGTACAAAATCACAATGTTTCTTGACTGTCTCCACTGTTGGTGACACCATCGCCTCCCTGTTCAGCCTGTCACAGCACCTGGCTGCAATATCAGAGAAGTACTTCCTCACATCCAGTATAACTCTCTTTTGGAACACCTTCACGTCATTCATTCCAGACATGGTGACAGTTACATGGGAAAAGAGGAAGAATGCCACAACTCTATAATGTCTCTACAGATAGTTGTACACTGCCACGAGGTCAGCCCTGAGCCTCCTCCAGACTGAACAATCCCAGCTCCACCAGCTGCTCCTCAGAAGGTCTGTGTTCCAGACCCGCCACCCAATTACTTGCCCTTCTCTGAAAACGTTCCATGGCATCAGTGTCTTTCTTGAACTGAGCAGACCAAAAGCGAAGACAGATCTCGAGGTGTGGCCACACCAGGGCTGATTACAGAGGGATGACCACTTCCCCTCTCCTGCTGCCCACACTACGTCTGACACAAGACAGGATGCCATTGAACTTCTTGGCTAAATGGGCACACTGATGGCTCATATTCATCTAAGTGTCGACAGATACCACCAAGTCAGTTTCCTCTACACAGTCATCCAGCAATGTTTCCTCAAGCCTGTAGAACAGCCTGGGGTGTTTTGGCTAAAGTGCAGGACCCAGCACTTGGTCAGGTTGAAATTCACCCCAATGGCCTCAGTCTAGCTATCCAGCCTGTCTAGACTGCTCCTTACAGCCTTCTCTTGTACCATTGAAGCCAAAGCTGAACACAGTGCTGGAGTTGAGGCCGCAGCAACACAGAGCTGAGTGCGACAACTGTAACCTCCCCTGCTGTGAGTTCCGGACCCAATGCACCCCAGGGCACTGTCATTCCTTTAGGCTGCCAGGGCACACTGCTGACTCACATTCAACTTGGCATCAACCACGACCTCCTCATCTCCTCTGTGGGGCTGCTTTTATGTCTCTCATCCTTGAACACCCAGATATCTACAAGGTGTCCCAGTTCTGGGCACAAAATACAGCACTTGCTCTGGTTCAACTTCAAGCCATTGGTAATGGCCCAGAACTCCACTCAATCAAGACCTCTCGGCAAGGCCTCCCTAATGCTGAGAGAATAATGCTCCCCTTCAGTTACTGTCATCCACAAACTTCTTACTTTGTATGCATTTGAGTCCTGCATCCAGGTCATTTATTAAATCATGGAAGACCACAGGCCCAAGAAGAGAATGCTGGCAAATGCCACACCTAACCATCCGCCAGCGTGATGTAACCACATCTAATAAAAGCCTTTGAATTGGACTTGGGAGCCACCAGTTCAAAAATGCCTTCTGAATTTGTCAGGATATATGGTCAATATGTGATCCAGAAGGATATGGAGAAAAACACTATGAATAACTTTGATGAAGACCAGACAAATTACGCCTAAGAGTTTCCCTTGGTTAACCAGGTGGGTACTCATCATAAAAAAGGAAGTGTTTTCATCAATAAACCAGGATACAAAGAATGCCCAGACCAGGCTTCCATGGGTGTTTGGAATAGGCAACTCCTCAAACAACAAAGACACAAACCATAGTGCACAAGTGCCAAGCGATGACCTCACTGTCAACACTGCTCCTTCTCTGAGCATTGGCCACTTCTTCCACATGCCCTGACAGAAACGTCACCTGTGGCCTGCACCCACAACCTGACAAGAACCACCACCACCCTGCAAGGTGCCTCACACACTGAGGATGCACCTCTCTGGCACCAAAGGCACATGGCCTCACCAGCCATGACTCCCCTCAGGGTCAGAACATGCTCTCTGGAAAGATGACTACTGAAAACTTTCTTATTTCTTTGCACCTTGAATTCTAGCCTTTGCACTTTGTAATTGACAAGTACCTCCCTCCTTTAGGCGTATTTTCTTAATAAAGTTCTCATGCATGCTAGCGTCTGAATCCTCTTCTATCTTTCTTCACCCAGTACAAAGCTGTGGCTCTAGAAACCATTATGCCAGGTCCAAACTGCCCCCAAGAACTCCTCTATCAACCCCGTCACCAAAAAGAGCACTGGTGCTTAGCAGATGGCCTTCATCTCATCACATCAGTTGTCTACACTGATCGAAACAAATAATAGAGTACAATTGCCATTCTCAAGCTGAGTCACTAAGAGCAGCTGTTCAGAATCACATCCAGCCACACCACCCAGGGTTTTACTGAACATATTGACCAACACTGGCCTCATTTTCCAGTCTCGGGCTATACAACTGTGTCTCATCACAACAGGACTCTGTATGACAAGGGGCATCTAAAGTCCATGCACCCCCACACGTGCAAAGCTGGTCACTTCAGAACAGAAAAACTGAGGTGACTCTTGTACCACTGAAGCCAAAGCTGAACACAGTACTGCAGATGGTGTTGCAGTGGCAATATCAGAGTGGAAAAACTGTAAGCTCCCGTGCTGGCAGTGCTGGGCCCAATGCACCCCAGGGCACTGTCATTCCTTTAGGCTGCCAGGGCACACTGCTGACTCAGTTCAACTTGGCATCAACCGCAACCGCCTCATCTCTTTCCATGGGGCTGCTTTTATGTCTCTTATCCACAGATTCCCAGATATCTAGAAGGTATCCTTGTGTGAGGTACAGAATACAGCACTTGCTCTGCTTCAACTTCATGCCATTGGTAATGACCCAGCACGCTGGTCTGTTAAGAACTCAGCAAGGCCTCCCTAATTCTGAGAGACAAATGCTCCTCCTCAGTTACTGTTATCCACAGATTTCTTACTCAGTACGCATTTCATTCCTGAAAACAGGTCATCTATTCAAATGTGGAAGCCTACACACAGAAAATAGAATGCTGGGAAATGTCACGCCTAAATGTTCATCAGCCTGATGGAATGACATCTAATAAAAGCTTCAGAGTTGAACTTGGAAACCACCAGTTCACTCAAGGTCTTCAGTATTTGTCAAAATACGTGGTGGATATGTAATCCAGAAGGATATGGGGAAAACCACTATGAAAAACTTTGATGAAGATCATACAAGTTACACCAATGAGGTTCCCTTGGTGAACCAGGAGGGTACATGTCCCAAAAAAGGAAGGGTTTTCATCTACAAACCAGGTTACCTAGAATGCCCAGTTCAGGCTTCCACAGATGTTTGGAATTGGCAACTCCTTTGAACAACAAAGACATATTTCACAAGTGCCAAGTGATGACCTCACTGTCAACACTGCTCCTTCTCTGAGCATTGGCCACTTCTTCCACATGCCCTGACACAAACGTGCAAGATCGCACCTTTGGCCTCCTATCCTCTCACTTGAAAGGTGCTGCCAGTGCCAAATGAACACGTCCTCAAGAACAGGATGCAGAAGGCAGAACTGCTGGAAGGAGAACACACACCAGATGATGATGAGCAACGCTGCACATGGCATGAGCAGTTCACAGCCCTGAGAGAAAATCCTTTACAGTCCAAATATGTGGTAGGCATGAGGGAATTGCCGCCGTATACACTTGGGGCCTCCATCTCAACGCTTTGCACCCTGGCCTTTAGCCAGCTCCTTTCAGTCCACCTCAATCTCCACTTGTCTAACGCATACTGGCACAGCTTCAGGATGAGCATGGCCTGTGAGATCTTCTCAAATCATACAATTGCAGAATCACACAATACTGAAGTTTGGAAGGGATCCCTATCATCACCCCTTCTCTGGTTAATTCCCCTCACCAGCTCATGCTGATCTGGGCCCTGCCCATCCTGGCCTTGAATGGCTCCAGGGATGAAGAACCCACAAGCCAACTGGGCAGCATGTGCCAGGGCCTCACAACCTCCAGAGTCAAGGATTTCTTCCTAACACCTAAACCAAATTTCTCCTCTTTCTGTTTAAGTGTCCTACTGCTATCTGACCATGTAAAGAGCTGGTCCCCCTCCCGCTTGTTAACTGCCTTCAAGTACTGGAAGGCTACAGCGAGGTCTACCCAGAGCCTTCTCCTCTCCACGCTGAATAAGCCCAACTCCTGCAGCTTTTCTTCAACAGAGATGATCTGCAGCCCTTTGGTCTTCTCTGTGGCCCTCCTCTAGACCCACTGCACACAGCTCCTGCAGCATTCCTCACACACTCAGGCACATCCAGTTGAACAGCCCCGCTTCAGACTTTGCTCCATTTTCCTCAGAACAAGACGTACTGCTCACCTCAGCAGCAAGCTACAAAGCACTCACCTCAGCTGAACGAGGGCATGCCTTGCACTCATCAGTTATGTCATTGACCACATGGATGGAGTAGCTTATGACAGGAAGCCCATGTAGCATGTGTGCTTCCAATTTCTATGTCTCTGCAGCACACCCCATCGGAAGTAGATGGACAAACCACGTGGAAAGAGAATTTGTATGAAAGCAGTCAGGGACAAAACACGAAGCAAGTGATGGGGTCTCATGCCAAACACAACTGGAAAGCCCAGAGCAGCCTGACAAGGATACCACAAAATGGAGTCCCCACCACACATTGCAGTCACAAACCACTCAACAAAAATGCTACACTGCAGCCTCATGCCTTAGACCACACCTCTCCTCTAGTCCTTTAGAAGTATCTTCCAACCACCATAAACAGAAATGCATTCTGCATATCCACCAAAATTGTCATTCTCACTTAAAAAGTGCTTACAGGGTCAAAGGAACACAGTGACAAATCAAAGAAATGAAAAGGGAGCATTGTGGTAAGGCAAACGCACCCCACCTCATGACTGACCAGGCTGTGGCACGCAACAGCAGCTGGCTGCACAATGCTGCCATGCGCAGAGGCTCTCTCCAAGCCCTCGGGCGCTCACACAGCAGCATAAAAGCCAGCCCTGTGCCTCGCTCCCTCACACCCTTCTCCTGACACCTTCTGCTCTGTGCTCCTCCAGGTGAGCCTGCACCCCCCTGCCCTCCTTCACCCTCCCCACCTGGCCCAGCTCTACACTCCCTTTCTCCCCAGCCACAGCAGCACTTTCTCTTCCACACTGCCATGCCCCCTACATCCCAACATCACCTCTCCATGCGACCTTTCTTTCTCTCTGCACCTGTTCTTATTCCTCTAACAACCTCCCCTTACCCAACATGCTCTCTTCCAGAGACCCTCCACCCCACAGCCATGTCCTGCTACAACCTCTGCAGCCCCTGTGGTGAGCCTGCACCTCATTGCTCTCCTTCACCCACCCCACCTGGCTCAGCTCCACCCTCAAATTCTCCTCCAGCCTCAGCAGCCCTTCTTCTTCCATGCAGCCAACCTACATACAGCTGACCACTACCTCTCCTCACTACCTTTCTTTCTCTCTGCACCTGTTCTTATTCCTCCCAAACCCTGCACTTACCAATCATTCTCTCTTCCAGAGACCCTCCACCCCACAGCCATGTCCTGCTACAACAGCTGCAGCCCCTGCGGACCCACCCCGCTGGCTAACAGCTGCAACGAGCCCTGTGTCAGGCAGTGCCAGGACTCCCAAGTCGTCATCCAGCCTCCCGCTGTGCTGGTCACCCTGCCGGGACCCATCCTCAGCTCCTTCCCCCAGAACACCGCCGTCGGATCCTCCTCCTCAGCTGCCGTGGGCAGTGCCCTCAGCTCCCAGGGAGTGGCCATCTCCTCCGGCGGCTTCGGCTTCGGAGGCCTGGGCTGCTTCAACGGCGGGAGAGCCCGCTACCCCTGCTAAGGGCCTGCACCCACACCCTCACACCAACCACCACCACGCTGCACGGTGCCTCACACACTGAGGTCACCTCTCTGTACTCTTTTTCTGTCATCGGTTCTCTAGCTCCTCAAGCGCAGCTCTCCTCAAGGTACCAGACAATCTAGCAGGGAACGTTGCCTGAGCACGCTGTATCTCCTTCTGCTCTGCCACTGCATTCTTTGCATCGCAGCATTTGCTGTTACCAGAACTCTCTCTGCAGTGACTTTCTCCCAGACAAAAGCCCACTGAGGACTCCCTTGGATGATGTTCCCATCACAAAGGAAGATCTTACAGCTCCTGAAAAGTTCACCCCTCATACTGAGGACAAGGGCTGATCTGACCCATCCACTCGGTGCTCCTTTTTGTTTTTTGCCTTTCACTGAATAAAAGTTCTGCTGTGAACCACACTGATGTTCTGTCTTCCTCATTTCTACTCCCAGCTCTTCCTACTTAAGCTAACCCAGAGCCAGAGCTCACGTGTCCAGGATGGCACTCAAACTTCTCCTCACTCTTCCATATGGGCACCTGCTGGGTTTCTTCCAGCACGTGACAAGCTCTGCCCTTTAATAGTCTGAATACTCACAAAAATAACCAATTCCTCTTTTCTGACGGTATCTTCTCAGTTCACACTCTTGCCCCTTGGCTCTTGCTCTGCCGTGGAATACTGAGTGAAACTGTGGATAACCTTCACTTCATTCCCCCCATCCATTTATGCACATTGATAACGCCCTGCGAATCCTTGTCTGGTGAGGAAATGCTTGCCTGCTCACTCACCTCCCAGCACAATCCATGCTGCAGCTCCAGCAGCAGCTTGGTGTCCACACACTCCTCTAAGTTCATGAATTTCTTCCACTCCAGAGTCCACAGCTGGACACAGAGCTCCACGTGGGGCTTCAGCAGCTCTCAGGAGAGAAGAAGGAGCACCTCCTTCAGTCTGCTGCCATCTCTCCTCCTCATTGTGCCCCACATTTTTTTTGCTCCCAAAAATGACCCCGATGTCCTCTCAGTTTAGCTGCTTTCTGTCCCTCCTGCCTCCAACAAGTCCTGCTGCCTGCCTGACATCAGGCTTCCCCAGATGCAGGAGGTTGTATTGGCCCTCCTCCAACCCCACCAGATTCCTCTCTGCTCACCACGTTCCCCCATTCCTCTCCAACTCCCACCGAGTCACAGAACCACTGCCGTCACCTCCAGAACACTGAGAGGAGATCCTTAACAGTTTAAACTTGGGGTAATCATGAGGGACTTGCCTCCAACTACGCTTGGTGCCCCCATCCCAAGCCTCTGTGCCCAGACCCTCAGCTAAATGCTTTCTGTCCACCTAGCTCTCTACTTGTCTAATCCATACTGGCTCAGCTTCTGCACGAGCATGGCATGAGAGACGGTCTCAAATCATATCATTACAGAATCACAGAGTGGCTAAGCTTGGAAGAGACTTTCAACATCCTCCTTTCTGTGGGCTGTCCGTCCCAACAGGTCGTGCTGATCAGGGCCATGACCAACAGGGCCCTGTTATGAAGAACCCACAAGTTGACTCAGCCTCACCATGGCCCGAGTCAAAGAATTTCTTCCTAACATCTGAACCAAATTACAACTCTTTCCATTAAAGTGTCCTATTACTATCAGACTGTGTAATGAGTTGGTTCTACTCCTGCTTGTAAGCTGCCTTCGAGTTCTGGAAGGTGACAGCGAGGTCTCCTTGTAGCCTTCCCTTCTCCAGGCTGAACAAGACCGACTCCCGCAGTCTTTCTTCACTGGAGATGAGCTCCAGCCCCTTGATTTTCTTTGTGGACCTCCTCTGGACCCATTGCACACAGCTCCCACTCATCTCTGATCTCCATAGAGACAAAGAACCATCGACCACCACTCTCTGGACTCGATCCTTCATCCACTTCTTCGTCCATTCAACAGCCCACCCATCAAATCCATATCTTTTCAGTTTGGAGAGAAGGATACTGTGGGGTTATGTTTCAAAGGCCTTTCTGAACTTGAGATAGATGGCATCAGTGGCTCTTCTCCTGTCCATTGCTGCAGTGACACCACTATTCCAACCATTCCTCCGCATGGAAAAGGCCTTCAAGATCATCAGGTCCACAGATGTGGCACTGGGAGACATGGTTAGTGGGGATGGGTTGAGATTGGACTTGATGATCTTGGAGGTCTTCTCCAACCATGATGATTCTCTCCTCATTTGATTTTGACAAGATGTGGATTCAACTGGGCTGGAGCGGGAGTTTGGTGAGAGGGGGGGGTTGATGCTGCTGTGACTTTTGCAAATGTGCCTTGATGGAAGGGCGCGTTTAGTTTGTCACTGCTTCCCTTGTTTAATCACCGTGGCTTTGGGAACCGTTTCAAGCCTTTGTATAGCTTAAAAATATTAAAACACAATAGTCTTCTGTTTCCATGGCAACGGAGACAACGGGTATTCATGGGGCTGGGTGGCTGGCACCTTGTGTTTGTCACAAGGTTTAAAAGACGGAGCACTTTGCTTCAAGGTTCCCAGAAATTGCTGTGAGGAGCGAAGGGAGCCCCAGGCACGTCGCAGCTGTGGGGCTCACTGTCGGGAAACGCAGAGATGTGGCACTCAGAGACATGGTTTAGTGAGCGTGGAGGTGGGCTGAGTTTAGTATTGGGGTTCTTGGAGGTCTTTTCCAACTGTAATGATTCTGTGAGCAGGCACGGTGGGGGTGGGTTGATGGTTGGACTTGATGATCTTGGAGGTCTTCTCCAACCATAGTGATTTAATGATCTCTCAGGATGTGGCCCAATTTCTACCACATGGGCACACCCTCGCATCTTTCCCTCACTGCCCACAACACCTGAGGTGACGAGCCCTTCCTGAGCTATGTCCCCATGTCACCAGCACACCTATCTGATATTGAATTTCAGTGTTCCCTTGTGCTGCCCAGAGCTTTGCCTGCAGAATGACCTCGGTCCTGTTAAACATCTGCGTTAACAGTGTGAATGATGGGGCAGAGTGAACTCGGCAAGTTTGCCGGTGAGGCAACAGTGGGAGAAGCAGATGATGGGTCATGGGCTCGTGCTGCCACCCAGAGGCACCAGGACAGGATGGAGAAATGAGCTCCCGAGTTTGCACCAAAACCTCAACCATCCCACGATCCATGTTCCTTCCAAAGATCCCATGACCCAGGGAGGTTCCTTCCAACCTTAAAAGCTCACAATCCTGTGAGGCTCCCTCCAACCCCAACCATCCCATGATCCCATGAGATTCCTTCCAGTCTCAAAACCTCACAATCCTGTGAGTTTCCTTCCAACCCCAGCCATCCCATGATCCTATGAGATTCCTTCCATCCCCAACCATCCCGTGATCCTATGAGATTCCTTCCAACCATGCCATGACCCTGTGAAGCTCCTTCCAACCCCAATTATCCCATGATCCTGTGAGGTTCCTTCCAACCCCAACCATCCCATGATCCCATGAGTTTCCTTCCAGCCCCAACCATCCCATGATCCTATGAGATTCCTTCCAGCCCCAACCATTCCACGATCCCATGAGATTCCTTCCAGCCCCAACCATTCCACGATCCCATGAGATTCCTTCCAACTCCAACCATCCCATGATCCTATGAGATTCCTTCCATCCCCATCCATCTCATGATCCTGTGAGATTCCTTCCAACCCCAACCATCCCACGATCCCATGAGATTCCTTCCAACCATGCCATGACCCTATGAAGCTCCTTCCAACCCCGACCATCCCATGATCCTATGAGATTCCTTCCAACCCCAGCCATCTCATGATCCTGTGAGGTTCATTCCAACCTCAAAACCTCACGATCCTGTGAGATTCCTTCCATGCCCAACCATCCCATGATCCTATGAGGTTCCTTCCAACCCCAACCATCCCATGATCCTATGACATTCCCTCCAACTCCAACCATCCCATGATCCCATGAGATTCCTTCCAACCCCAACCATCTCATGATCCTATGAGATTCCTTCCAACCATGCCGTGACCCTGTGAAGCTCCTTCCAACCCCAACCATCCCATGATCCTGTGAGGTTCCTTCCATCCCCAGCCATCTCATGATCCTGTGAGATTCCTTCCAACCCCAACCATCCCATGGTCCTATGAGATTCCTTCCAACCATGCCATGACCCTGTGAAGCTCCTTCCATCCCCAACCATCCCATGATCCCATGAGTTTCCTTCCAACCCCAACCATCCCATGATCCCATGAGATTCTTTCCATCCCCAACCATCCCATGATCCCACGAGTCGCCACCAGATGGCTGCTGCCCCACAGCATTTCCCACCACATCCACTCCAGTCCCTCTTAGCGACGCAGATCCCCACCTTTGGGGTACAACCCCCAGTTCCCCCACAACACCGCGATGCCGGCGTCACCCTACAACGGGGACACAGTGCCACGTGAGCCGGGGACACGTGGCCGCGCGCCCAATCAATGCAGTTGTCCCGGGGCTGTTCACACACCGCATCTGCTGCCCTGTGCTCCGTCTGCAATGTGTGTGCAGTCCTGAGGATGCGTGTTAACACGTATGCGTGCGCGTGCACGCCTGTGTGCACACGTGTGCGCTGTGTGCCGTGTGCTTGGAGTCCCATGGGTGTGCGTGCACGCGTATGGGCAGTGCGTGAGCGCGTGTGCGTGGCATGTGATGCCTATATCCTCCTATGGAGGTGTGTGTGCACATGTATGTGCAGTGCGTGCCCGCGTGCACGCGTGTGCATGGCGTGTGATGCGCTCAGACCCTCCTGTGATGGACGTGTGCGCCCTCGCGTGCGTTGAATTCGCAGCACCCACTCGTATCCACGCACGGCGGAGGGGCGGGCACGCGTGCCGTGAGCTCGAAGCCAGGAGAAGCGTAAATTTAGCGTCGGCCTTAGCGAAAAATCCAACGGGAAAATCTCAGCCGCCCGCTCAGAACTACAGCTCCCATCATCCACCGCGCCCGCGGGCGGCGCGGGACGTGACGGGGGGCGGGGCTTAGAGCTGGCCCCGCCCCCCTCCCCTCTCCCCATTGGCTGCGCCCCCGTTGTCGCTGGTGACGGCGGGACGCGGCGGGGCCGCCGCGCTCAGTCAGCGGCGGGCGGTGGGGGGGAGCGGACGTGGGGGGGGGGGGGGTTTCGCGCTGCGGCGCTTTTTAATTCTTTCTTTTCTTAATTGTGTCTTTTTATTCCTTTTTCTACGGTTTTTTTTTTTTTTTTTCGTTATTGTTTTTTTTTTGTGGGGGGGGGGGGGGGCGGGGGAGGCTCGGCTCGATGGGGGTCGGGAGAGGAAAAAGCCCCCCCGGGGCCACCGTGGAGCGGTAGGGCCGGCGGGAAGATGGCGGAGAGGTGAGCGGCGCCTCCGCGGTGCGTGGGGGGGGGGGGCGGCTTTTTTTTTGGGGTGGGGGGAGGGGTATATCACCCCCACCCCCCCCCCCATCCGCAGGTGTGGGTTGGTCTCCCCTCCCCCCCCCCCCCCTTCGGGTGTACAGATCGCGGTCTGAGCCCCTCCTCCTGTCCCCTAAGATCCCCCCCCCCCCCCCCCCCTAGTTTTGAATTTTGGGCCACCCCCCCCCCCCCCCCTTCGCCCCCTTAAAAATTGGAGCCCATCCCCCCCCCCCCCCTTCCCCCTTTTCAGAATGCAAATCTCCCTCACCCCCCCCCCTCCCCCTTTTTTTTTTTTAATTATTATTCTAAATAATATTTCAATGAATTATTCCTTGGGGGTGGGGGGGGGGATCTGCATCTCTCTTCGTTTCTTAATTAATCTGAATTAAATGGGGGGGGGGGAGGGGGGGGCTGTTATTTAGCACCTGCTGTGTGCTAACCCCACCCTGTGCTTTCCCCCCCCCCCCCCCCCATACCCCCCATATTGAATGCGGAGGTGGGGGCGGATCCCAACCCCACCCTGTTGCTTGGGGGAAGGTGGTTGGATCCCCCCCCCCCCCCAATCCCCCCTTTTTTTGCTTATAGGAGGACGATGGACCCCCCCCCAATCCACCCCCCCCTCCCTTTTCTCTCTCCCCCCCCATCTTTTTTTACATGGGGGAGTTGGACCACCCCCTTTACTCTCTATGGGGGGGGGGGGGTTGTATCCCATTTTTAAGGGTTTTTTTGGGAGGTGTCTTTCCTCTCCCTCCTCCCCCCCCCCCATCTGTGATGTTTTGGGGTGGGGGGGTTTGTGAATGCTCCCTCCCTCTGGACGATATGGGGAGGGTTGGATCCCATTTCTAGGGGTTGGACCCCACCTTTAGGGCTGTTGGATTCTCTCCCCCCCATTTTGTTCCCTATGGGGGTTATTAGGGTTTTTTTGGGGGGGGGGGGTTGGTGCATCTTTCCCCTATTACTCCTTAATGAGGGTTCTGGGGCTGGATTCCCTCCCCTTCCCCTTTCCTCCAAAACCCCGTAGGGAGTTGGGGGGAGATGTTGCATCCAACCCCCTCATAATCCCACCTCGTAAAGGTGTTGCATCCACCCCCCCCCCCCCCCCATGGAGCATTTCTCTATAGGAGTTATAGGGGGAGGGTTGGATCCCCCCCATAGCGCTTTTGGGGGCGCTCCCTATGGGGTTAATGGGGGCTGGACCCTCCCCTCCTTACTCCTTATGGGGACTGGATTGCCACCTCCCACCCCCAATCTCCCTACAGGGGCTGTTATATCCCATTATCTCTTGGGGTTTTGGTGGGGGGGGGGGGGGGGGTGGATTCCTTCTCCCTATAATGTTTGGGGGAGGCTGGGTCTTCCTCACTTCCCTAGTGAGATTTGGAAAGGGGAAGGGGGGGGGGGGGGTGCTGATGCCCTCTCCCTGTTGGGGCTGTGGGGTGTGCTGCCCCATCCCCTTACCCTTATGGGGTCTGGAACCCTCCCCCCCCTCCATGGTGAATATTCTGGGGGGTTGGGGGGGGGCACATCCCTTCCCTATGTGTGTTTTAGGGTTCCCCTTCCAGCCCAGCTCTCCGCGCTCCGCTGCAAGGTGTGGCTATGGGGTGGAGGAGGGGGGGGCACAGCAGGGAAGGGGCTTCATCGGGTGGGGTATCTCAGAGCTGGGGGGGGGGGGGTTATATGGCTGTTTTTGGGGGGCAGGGGGTGGTCTGGGTGGGGGGCTGGGGTTGGGGGGGAGCGATCCTTCACTCATCACATGCGGCAAACCGCGCTGCTTCGCTCCTTCTCCCTCTGCCTTCCCGAGCTGCGAAGGTTTTCGATCGCTCTTCATTATTAATTTTTTTTTAATTAAGGCGTTTCTAATGGGGGTTGAAACGTTTTTTTTTTTATTTATTTATTATTATTATTATTTTTTTTAATTCTCTCCCTTCCCGACTGCAGTTTTACCCAACCCTCGGGTGACCTCTACGGATTATAAGGAAAAAAAAAAAAAACCCAAAACCCCGCAGCTGCTCGCACGCTGCCACACCTGGCACATGCAGCTGGGGAGGGGGGGGGGGATCAGTAAAACAAAAATCCTTATTAAGGAAAAAAAAGGGGAAAAAAAAATGATGAAAATGGTGAAATTTGGGAGGCTGGGGGGGGCACCCGAGAGCAGCGGGGGAACTCGGGTAGGGTGCGATGTAGGCAGCACCGCCGCTTTCTTTTGCTCATCTTCCTCGTCTTGGTCCTTCTTTTTGCTCACGTTTTCGCCCTCTCAGGTCTCTCTTTTTGCTCATTTTTTTGCCTATTTTCACTTTTTTTTTTTTTTTTTGGCCTATTTTCATCCTTCTTTATGCCCGTTTTTGTCCTCTCTATCCCCTGTTTTTCCCTCCCCTTTTTCCCCCCATTTTTGTCCCCTCAGTCGCATTTTCATCTTCTCAGTCCCTCTTTTTGCCAATTTTTGTCTTCTATATCCTTTTCTTTCGCCATTTACATCTCACTCCCTTTTTCCCACCCATTTTCTTCTTCACCGTGCCTCTTTTTTTACCCATTTTCACTTTTTTTGGCCTATTTTCATCCTTCTTTATGCCCACTTTTGTCCTCTGTATCCTGTTTTTCCCCCCCACTTTCATCCCCTTCTTCCCACCCATTTTCATCCCCTCAATCCCTTTTTCCCACCCATTTTCATCCTCAGTCTCTCTTTATGCCCATTTTCTTTTTTTTTGGCCTATTTTTGTCCTCTCCATCCCTTTTTCCCCCCATTTACATCCCTGTTTTCCCCCATTTTCATCTCAATCCCTTTTTCCCCCGTTTTCATTTTCTCAGTCCCTTTTTTTGCCTCTTTATCCCTTTTCCCCCTATTTTCATCCTCTTAGTCCCTCTTTTTGCCCATTTTTGCCTCTGTCCTTTTTTCCCCCATTTTCCTCCGTCCCTTTTTTTCCCCCTCATTTTCCATCCTCTCAGTCCCTCTTTTTGCCCATTTTTGTTTGGCCCATTTTCATCCTTTTTTTCCCCTCATTTTCATCCCTTCAATCCCTTTTTTCCCCACATCTTCATTCTCTCAGTCCCTCTTTTTTGCCCGTTCTCGTCCCCTTCATCACTTTTTTTGCCTGTTTTCACCCCTTACACCACATTTTTCACTGTTTTATCTCCATTTTTTTTTTTTTGCCCATTTCTTCCCTCCCATTTCTTTCACTGCCCATTTCCCCCCTTCTTTTACTTTGCCAGTTGCCATCCCATCTCTTCTTTTCTGCCCATTTTCTGTCTCTTTTTTTGGGGGGGGGGGTCCAATTTTCATCCCTCCTGCATCGTTCAGGTGGTGCCCAGCACTGTTTCCCCCCTCTGACCTGATGCATTTTTGGGATTCATAATTCCCCATCCATTGACACCAGCACTGATTTCTCAGCCCCGTGCTTCCTTTATGCCATTTCCTGCCCGGTATCATTGTGTGACTCTGATTCCTCGATGGGTTTGGGGTCATTTTGGGGGGGAATTGTATCCATTTTTTCCTGCTGTGCTGTTGGCCAACAGGCTCTTCCTGTGCTATCGGTGACGTTGGGTGGTACTGCATGTTGTGGAGGTGCGACTGTAGGGCTGTCGGGTGTAGGTTGTGGCGGTGCATGGGAAAGGATCTACACCCTTTTGGCTGTGTGTTGTTCCAAAACCATTTGGATTGGCTTTGGGCGCCTGGTGGGATGGATCCCTGTCCGTGTAAGGGTTGGGTGAGTTGTCAGGTCTCTCCCTCAGCCCAACTCTCTCTGGTTGTACTAAGTACAACCGCTCCACGCACAGCTGGGGAGAGCAGTGTAGTGCATGTGGTTGGCTTGAGTTCCTACAAAGCTGCTCTTCTGCCTCTTTGATATGAAGAAGGGGGATGATGTGGGACAGCCCCAAGAGCTTGTCTGTGCACAGCTCTGTCTTCGCAGCCTTTGGCTTGATGGGATGCCTGGGGTTGTGGGGTCGACAAGCCTTGGTTGCAGCTCTGGGTCTCCAAATCCAGGCAGCATAAGGGAAATCCATTCTAGACACTCCTGATGGACTGAGGTTTGCTGTGAAACCCCGGAGGAACTGGCAGAGCTTTGGTTGCTAAAATATTTCAGCTTAGAGTGGATGAAGCGTTCATGGGCAAAGCGTCCCAGTGGCTGAGTGCCCCACGGAGGTGACTTGGAGCTCTGACAACAAGGGGGTGTTCTGAAATGCTACTGGGAATCAGGCAGAGGGATTCAGGCAAGGGGTTGTCTCAGCCTTGTGAAGAGTGATCCTGGAGCCCAGTCCATGGATCTGGAGCCAGAGGTGAACTGGTTGGGTCCCAGACAGGTCCCAGTGTCCTCAGAAGCTAACCACTCAGTGCCCTCAACCAGGCTCCACTCAACTGTTTTAAAGACAACACCCCATCTTGGCATGTCCCCTGTCACCTGAGCTGTCCATTCCCATCCCAGGTCTATCTCTGCGTAGGCTGGGGAATTTCCAGGGCAGGTTTTCATAAAGGGATCTGTAGGTAAGCTATAATCTAGAGGACAGACACTGTGTCTGGGAGCTGGGTTTGGCCTAGCTCCCTGTGCTCCATCCATCCCAGCGTTCTCCCTCTTGGTGGGACAAACGCTGAAGAGTCGCTCTGTT
Organism: Callipepla californica brunnescens; assembly: GCA_023055505.1. NCBI lineage: Eukaryota > Metazoa > Chordata > Aves > Galliformes > Odontophoridae > Callipepla > Callipepla californica. The sequence continues at coordinate 78,855 of JALIRH010000002.1, read as the reverse complement.
TTGCTTCACATCTTGAGAGATGAGAGCTTTAGAAGTTCACCTCTGGTAACTCATGAACACACGTGGTGTAATAGAGATGAACAAGAACCCATCAAACGGTGTCAAAATGAATCCCCCACGATCCGAAGCGAAACCATAGAATATATCAGGAGTCTCAAGGCTGAATGGAGCTGAGCAGTGGGGCTGTGAACTCCTTGGGGTTGGGTCTGCACAGTGAGGGTAAACCAGGACTGTGGGGCTTTTAAGCAGGAGTATAAACCCATTTACCCCATACAATAATTATCCATGACAACTTTGTTTTGGCTGCTGGTTCAGATCATTGTGAGCGCCGTGCTTTCCTTGCAGCGCATTTAAGAAGAAATTTCTTGCCCCCGTCTCCAGCAGCCGTGTTCTCCCTCTTGCATTTTTGCTTCAGTGATCATTCCCTTACATGCTCTAGATAACGCATTGAGCCTGGACCTTCCCTCTTCTTCCTCTGTGTCCTCAGAAACGTTTCTGCTGTCATTCTCCTCCTTCTTCCACTCTCCACTGAATCCAGGCCACCTGTTTTTAATTCCAGTTACCAATAAGCAAATGGAGGATACGTACTCTCTGGGTGTCCAGGAGGAGAAGTAGAGCCAAGGCCGTGCTCTTGGGGTTGGTTCTTCATTCCTCCCAGCCCTACGCTGTCCCTTTGGAGGTGGCTGCATTCCTTCCAGGAACCCCTGGAGCTGAATTTCTCTCTTTCCCACCTCCTGGAGGGAGCGGTGCTAGAGGTGTTGTGCTGCTCAAAATGGGTTCAGTAACAGTGCCACATCGTAACCCAGCGGTGTAACGTTGAGAGTGCAGTTCCTGCAGTGAAGGATGTAGTGGTTTGGTGTTGGTTTTGGTTTTTTTTTTGGTTTTTTGATGACAGTCTCATAAAACTCACAGCAAACGAGGCCTGAAATGGGCTGTCAGAACGAGGAGGGTTGGATCCTTTGTATCTTCTGAATACCGACTCTGAGAAGCTCTGTTCCCGAGTTGAACGTTGGTTGGGAGCCGCTTTGATTGGGAGCTGTCCAAATTGGATCCCCAATCTGAACCCATCGCATAGGGTGGAGGACCCATTTTTGAGGGAAGGGGTAGAGGGGTGCACAGGGAACGAGGGACTCACAGACATGAGAGTCGCTCAGAAGGAAGGATGCTGGGAGCTCGCTGCAGCCCCCACGGATTGCGAACCCATCGCATCCATTTGTGCCGTGTGCTCTCCCAGCAGATGCACTCAGCTCCCGGCCTTCCTCTTCCCGAGGTGCTGACATTTCTCTGTCTGCCTCGTTGCATTTTTATTGATCTCCCTTCCCTGCACCACGCTCTGCTCGAATGTAAATGACTTCCACGGGCGACGTGTTTGGAAACCCAAGCTTCGTCGCCAACGAGAAATGTTACTTACTCTGCGAATCGGAGCCGAGTAGGATTATGATTGTATTGATCTTCCCGCAGCCTCCAAGCACTTTGAGCACAGTTAGGAGAGATCATGGCAAGAGGCAGGGAAGTGCAATTGCTTATCGACCGTGGTTTCCATGATAGAGGACAGATGGACAGTGGGGTGCACTGGGGTGAGTGGTGGGATTTAGGTTAACAGAGCCAACCCACCCCATGTCTGGGATGTTTAGACACACAGCCTCTCTTCCTCTGAAGTGTAAATCCTTTAGAGGTTACAAATGATCTCCATAACAGCTCAGACCTGTGGTAGACCTGTAAAATGGGTCAGGTTTGAAGTGACCTTAGAGCCCATCTGTTTGGGAACTGTTGAATAACAGCCTGAACCACTGATGGATCACCTGAGGCGAGCGCTGAGTGAGCCGTGGGGGCACAGGTGAAGGCAGTTCACCTGTGTGACCAGAAGGGGTGGGGCCTGGCTCCTTTTAGACCACCACTGGGGAAGGATCTCTTTCTGTAGATTGCTCCTGGAGTTTTTCCACCACAAGCCAGGGTCATGGGTGAGCATTTCATTTATTTCCTTATTGTCTCTTTCCACCACGATAATCTTTCCCAGCTATACAATCTGTAAAATACCATCCTGACTACAACACTATTTGGAATTGTTTATTCTGTTAACTGTGCACCATTCCAATGCTGTGGGCTGGCCATCTCCCATTGGCCACGTTGCTCGTGGGCCCCCTCCACCCTGGCTGTGAGCACCTCCAGGGATGGGTCGTCCTCTGTTTGTCTGTTCCAATGCCTCACTGTCCTCTGAGTGCGGTTTCCTCCCCCAAATCCAACCTGAATATCTCCTCTTTTAGTTCAAAAATCCAGCCCGGCAGCCACTAAGCACGTGCGCATGCGGCGTTGCAGGATCCGAGGTTGTATCATCAGTTTTATTAGTAATTAAGCCGCCTCCTAAGCACTTGCTGAACCCTGTTGTCAAGGTGGTTTTCTGAATGCTGGTGGGTTCCACTTCCTAAGCTGCTTTGCCTTTAATCTGATGCGTGCATCTGTGAATCCCCGTCCTCTCTCAAAGGTGGGGGCAGCGGAATTTCAGCGGTGCTCGGTGCTCAATGGGAAAAGGAGAACAAAAAGAAAAGCGAACTCTCATCCTGGCAGCACTTAATGGGGCCGGGAACATTTGGGAAGATTGAGGAAAAGCACTGAGGCTCTGCATGCGGAGGAGCAGCTGAGAGGGTCTGCATGCACCCTCAGCCTTTTGGTGAAGTGTTTTTCTCCCATTCTCCCCCCAACAAAGAAAAAACAGCAGGATTTGGGCAGAGTCAGTGTAGAGGAGGCTGCGTGCTGGGCGCTGATTCCCTGCTTTGCATCTGCTTGGCTGAGCACGACCTCTGTTGCAGCGTGACCTCTGTCTGCTACTTGCTGCTCAGCTTTGTGAGTCGGGATCACATTTCAGCTCCGGCTTCCCATGGCAGTCCGCGTCGCTCTGGGGACGGCAAGCTTTTTCCTTTTCAAGACCGAGGTCTGGGTGAGCGCATCTCAGTGCTCACTCTTCAGGCAGTGCTTCCTCGTCCTCACCATTTCCCCAAAGCCCTTCCTTAAAATTCTCTCCCCTTGCTCTCTGGGGGATGGTCATGGAATCCTGGGCCGCATCCAGAATTGATATTACAGCACTGGGATCAATGGAGCGTAGGGCTATGGGATGCAGGATCTGTGTTGCAGAGCTCCGGTTTGGGATTGTTGCGTGGTTGGGATGCTCCCAGTTTGGTGGGTGTCTCCCAGTTTGGGGTTGGCTACAAGTCAGTCAAGCTCTCATTTGGGGGGTGGCTCCCAGTTGGGGATTGTTGTGTGGTGGGAGACTCCCACTTTGGGTTCTTTGGTTGGGAGGCTCCCAGTTTGGGGGTTGTAGTGTGGTGGGGACCCTCCCAGTTGGGGTTCATTGTGTGTCAGTTAAGCTCTCATTTGGTGGGATGTTCCCAGTTGTGGCTTCTTGAGTGGTGGGGAGCTCCCATTTTTGGTTCCTTAGAGGGAACGCTCCCAGTTTGAATTCGTTGTGTGCTGGTCAAGCTCCCAGTAGGGGCTCGTTGCATGATGGGAACGCTCCCAGTTGGTGGGAGGCTCCCAGTTTGGCCTCGTTGCATGGTGGGAAGCTCCCATTTTCAGTTCCCTGTCCAGTCTGGGGCTTGTTGCGTGATGGGGATACTCCCAGTTGGTTGGAGGCTCCCAGTTTGGGTTCTTTACGTGGCAGGAAAGCTCCCCATTGGTGAGTAGCTCCCAGTTTGGCCTCGTTGCATGGTGGGAAGCTCCCATTTTCGATTCCCTGGTAGGGATGCTCCCAGTTTGGGGCTGATTGCTTGGTGGGATTGCTCCCAGTTGGTGGGGTGCTCCCAGCTGGGACTCACTGTGTGGTAGGGAGCTCCCATTTGATGTTCCTTGGTGGACATACTCCCAGTCTGAGTTTGTTGTGTGGTGGTCAAGCTCCCAGTTTGGGGCTTGTTGCGTGGTAGGGATTCTCCCAGTTGGTGGGATGTTCCCATTTTTGATTCCCTGGCCAGGATGCTCCCGGTTTGGGGCTCATTGCTTGGTGGGGAGCTCCCATTTGAGCTCCCTGGTGGTGTTTGGGGGTGTGACACCAACGTGGGGTCTCCTGGCTGGGTGATTTGAGGAGCCATGGTGCTCGCATCAAGCGCTCCTACTGGAGCGTGGCTTGGTAAAATTGGCAATCAGTTTCCAAAAGCAGAAAGGAAACAAAAGAGCTTCCCCTGCATTTCAGTCAAAATAATTTCCATCGCTCCCCAGCACTGCGGAGCGTTCCGATCTGCGCCTTCACCTTCTGTGCTGTTTTGGAGAGATGCTGTTGAAGCTGTCAGAGCTCCCGGCAGCGCTGCTGTAAAGCTGTAAGGAGAAATTGCAAATGAACACATCAACGCGCGGCTCCCGTTTCTTTTCCCCCCTCCTCTCTGTGCATCTCTCACGTCTCCGTTGTGTCACCTTGAGTCATCTGCATGGTGCAGTGGGTCAGGGGCGAGAAAGGTGGAGCGTGAGTTCCAGAATACCCCCCATACAAAATAAAAAAGTGATTTACAACTTAATTTATGATTATGATTATTTTACTTTATCAGGGAGCTGTCTAGGGTTTTTTTTGTTCGAGGTAAGAAACGTGCCTGGGACTTCAAAGAAAGGCCTCTGCAGTCATTATTTTTTCTGTCAGAGCGGAGCTTGCCAAAGCAACACGCCTTCCTCCTGCAGCTGGAGGAGCAGGAACCGGTCCTGCAAGAGCATGCACGGAGCACAGTGATTAAACCACGGGACTGAGACAGCACTCAGTGCCTGTCCTCATCAAAATCTGAGCCTTCCAGGGGTCTGACAGCTCGGTGGCTGGAGCTTGTTTTCCAAGGAGCAAATGAGCTCTTGGCAGATCCCGACACCTGTACGTCGGTTCTACTCCATGCCGTCACTGTGGGTTGTCTTCCAAGTTGAGGCAAGGTGATCAGTGATACAGGACATGAGAGTGATGGCCTCAAGTTGTGCCAAGGGAGGTTCAGGTTGGATGCTGGGAAACATTTATTCTCTGAATGAGTGGTCGGGCATGGTAGGGTCACTGTCCCCTGTGGAGTTTCAAGAAATATGAAGATATGGCACTGAGGGACGCGGTTGGTGGGCATGGTGGGATGGGTTGGGATTAGACTTGGTGATCTTGTGGTCTTCTCCTAGCTTAATAGTTCTATGGTTTTATTTAGTGGTGTGGTGAGATGGGTTGGGGTTGCACTTGGATATCTCAGGGGTCTTCTTCAAGCTTAATGACATTGTGGTTCTATCTAGAAGTGTGGTGGGATGGGTTGGGGTTGCACTTGGGGATCATGGAGGTCTTCTCCAACCTTAATGATTCTTTGATTCAAAGGTTCCCACCTAAAGCAGCTCTCCAGCCATCTTGAATTCAACAAGAGGCTCATCCCCATGCCCCCACATTGTCAGCTGTAGAGGTGTTGCTCCAACCTGGAGCCTCATTCCAGCCCTTGGTGGAAACCAAGCTCGGCGTGCAGGAGGAACAGGTCGGGCAGCACGACCCGCTGTTGTCTGATGCTTCAGATCTGATCCAGATCTTTGTGAGCCACAAGTTAGATGAATTTCATGTGGCTGTAACCATTCGAATCCTGAGGTGCCTGCTTAGCAGTGGAACAGATATATGGGTCTGCAGATAGGCTTTTTGGATGCTCTTGGCATGTGTCTCTCCATCTGCACTTAGAAACACGGGGATGATGCAACTAAAAACATGTTTGCAGATAACGTCACGTAAATTTTCCCCACTGCACAGTGCAAATATCTGAAAGACTTTGAACTAAGGGAGCAAGCAGCCTTCCCGGGGTGTGATTTTTGTATGATTTCCTCCATCTCAGCGAGTCTGCTCCGCACCTCTCTCAGTGGTCCCTCCTTGAGCAGAGGTTGGTCCAGACGGACCCAGAGGAGCCTCCAACCTCCACCGTGATGGCTGAGCGTAGACCTTTGGCTTTGCATCCCCGTGGCAGGAGCACAGCTGTCACATCGCTGCTTTCATCTCAGCTCTGCTCATTCATCCCAATGTTACGTGGCTGCTGGGATCCTGCCTAGCAGCAGAAGCTTTTTTTAACAAAATGCTGTCGTAGCTCTTGAGTATTTTTTTTCCCTGCAATTCTTTCAGCGTATTGACATCTCAAAGTGCTGACCTGCAGCTCTCTGTCAAGGCCCAAGACTTCTCCCAATGTGTCTCCTTGGGTGCCTTCAGCTCATGGATTTTGCCTTGAAATGTAGGATGTTTGGGGAAGCCTTTGTAGAATATTTGCTCTGGCTCAGACTGCGGCGGTTGTTTTACAAATAGGGATCTAATAGCTTTTAGCCCGAGGGGTGTAAGGTTAGAAGTTGTCTGGCAATCCGTGGGTTGAAATTACTGAGAGAGGTATCGGTAGCTCATTAAGATAGCTGGTAGGTCCTGGTGCTCTCCAGTGAGAGCTGGCTCTGGTTGCAGGGAGTTCATAGAATCCTTGGGATTGGTAAAGACCTCCACAGTCATCAAGTCCAACAGTTGACCCATCCCCACCGTGCCCACTAAACCATTGTAATACTGTGGTACTGTTGCTAAAACCCTAAAAAATACAGATCTACAGGAGACCTCGTCCTGAGATCTGTCGCTCAGGTGCAAGTTGTGAAGGTCAAGGAGCAGAATTAGGGTCCTCTGTCCTTAAGTGAAGCGATGGGTTCCTAGATTGCCATGTGTGAGGTTAACAGAAGGAATAATACCGAATGATATTATAGCCAAGGTATTTTATAGATGGTAAACTGAGATTATTGTGATGGAAAAGAGACAATTGAAATAAAGGGAAAAAATGTTCACCCGTGTCCTGGACTTGTGATAGGAAACTCCAAAGGAGTAATCTCCAAAAAGAGATCCTTCCCCAGTGGTGGTCGGCCCTTAAATGGGTTCTAGGAGAGGTGGAGCCATTCTCCACCCCTTCTAGTCACACAGGTGAATTGCCTTCACCTCAGTGCTCACCTCAGGTCATCAATCAGAGGTTCAGGCTGTGATTCAACAGCTCCCATACACCGTGCTTCTTGGCTGTGTTAAGAGCACGTGAGCTGAAATGACTTTGAGGCAACTATCTTCCTAATGGTTTCAGTGACTTAAACATAAATCACTAAGCATCCTTTATTTTCCTGTTCCCTAAGTGATGCTTCTTAGTCCTGCACTTTGCTGGAATCACATTGCGTTGGTCTTCAATCAGAGGATCTTTGGCCTGGAGCTACCAGAGCATGGCTGCCTTCTGTCTCCTGAAGGTTGTCCTTATGGGAGCAAGGGATGGATCCAGGAGGCCGTGGGTCTGCGACGGGACACCAGTTAGCAGCTGTAACGCAGTTGTGGACAAGATAAGGTAGTCTATAGCTTTCAAAAGTGAATTTGTACTGTTAAATACCCCACACATCACAGTGGGAACCTTCTTGCTGTAGAGGTGAGCAGTTGAGTGCTTCAAGGCAGGACCCAATTAACTACAGATCAATGGCAATCAATTAAAAGCAGGGCTCTGGGAGTGGGTTGCAGGACTCTAAGGCTGTCTTTCTGGGTTTTTTTTTTGAGCTCATTTTTTTGCTGCTGCCTCCATAGCTTATGGCTATGCAAAACCTCAAGGCTGTTTTGACTTGAGCTACCTCCTCTCTGAGTGACTCGTCTACTTCAGGGTCACGTCGTCATCTTTCCCTTCTGACATGTCTCGGGGGGGGAGTTTAGATGGGGAACAGAAAGGCACGATCACCCACAAGAGCTATGAAAAGAGCAGGAGTCAGTGAGCGTGGAATCATTAAGCTTGGAAGAGGCCTCCAAGATCCCCAAGTCCAAACCCCAACCCATCCCTCACCACATTCCTAAATAGAGCCATAGCATCACTAAGGTTGGAGAAGACCTCAGCACCATCAAGTCCATCCCCAACCCATCCCTACCGTGTCCCTAATCCGTGTCCCTGAGTACCACACCTCCACAAGCCATGACCACCCTCAGGGACTGTGACTCTGCCACCTCCATGGGCAGCCTGTTCCAGTGCCTGACTTCTCACTTTGGGTAGATTTTCCCCGATATCCAACCTGGCACAATGTGAGGCTGTTCCTTAGGGTGAGGAATAAATAGCAGAATCCCTATAACAAATACATGGGCCCTAAGTTGCAGGGAGGAGGCGTGGTGTCATGAAGGCACACCACGCAGGAACACGAGGGAAGAGACAGCACGGCTGTGGTGTTAGTAGAGCGAGATGTGAACTAGCAAGAAGGAAAATGGATGTGAAGGGGGGAGAGAATGCTCCAGGCTACACGTCGAGTCAGTGCATGGGGAGAGGGCCGTGGAAAGGTGTTGATAGTGATGAGGAGAGAAGGCTCACATTCTCAGGGAGCACAGCGGAGTTCAGAGGGGTCACATTTGTGTTTTTGTGCAAAGGGAATTTTCTTTTTTTGGAAGGTTAAGTTTTACTGTTGCTTTAGAAAAGTCATCAGACTGTTGCCAAAGTGAGGTGGATCAAACCTGAATGGATAGAGTCTGTGGTGGGCTCTGCTCGGTGCCTTGCTGTAGGTTCTGATCAATGTCAGCAGGTAAAACAAAGCTCCCAATGTCTCTCTATGCCGCTTTCTCCTTTATTCTGTTCTCCTGAAAGCGGCGCAGTGCTTTTCAAACAGAGCTGTGGTGATGCTCGAGGTATTTTTTGGCTGAGGAGGATAACGTGGTCTTAACGCAGTGATCCGTTGGTACAGGGAATGAGAAGATAGGAAGAGCTGAAGTTGAAAATCCAAGCGTGGCAGTGTGCAGGAGCAGGAATGCCGATGTGGAGGCTCTAAAGTGAAAGAAAATCCCATACTTCGATGCTTTGAAGCATGTTTGTATGCTTTCTAGAGCCCAGAGCTTACAATATAAGATTTCCAATTAGAAATATGTGCTCAGGAGTGTTCAGGCAGCTGCGCCAACCATTCGTCTCCTATAGATAGATAGATGTGAAGTGCATTCTCCTTCATCTTGGCCTCCCATTTTTTTGTGATTCCATTGGTGCCCCCGCTCCGAGGTTCGCCTGTTGTTCCCAAACCTCCATTTAGAAAAAGGACAAGCTTCCAACTGCTCCATTTGGAGTGGGTTTTGATGCCCAACTCCGGAACTATATTTCCATTCAAGAACTGAAATTACTGAACACTTCTTAAGCCCACAGCTTGGGAAAGATTTCTGATGCAACAGTAATAAGGTTTGGGTTTTGAGAGCTTGCTGTTGATTTGTCATCAAAAGCTGTCACGCTCTGTGTCCGTTGCATAAGGAGGGGAGAAAGTAAATGCTCTATAAATAAGTTTCTGAGCACGCTTGGAATAATGACTGGACCACGGCAGCATCCTGCTTTGACTGTTAACGGTGTGTGAGTTCTGTTTCTACCTCAAGTCACTTTTAAGGCTTATTTTTTTCGTATTTTGAGCGCAATGGGACAAACAGGGGAGTGCTGGGACCTCTTCTGGGCCTGTGGGAGGCAACTGAATGGTGCCTGACTTGCACCCCACTTGGGAGCCCAGCCTTGTTTATAGGGCAGTGAGCAAGGTTTAGTCACTGCCTTTCAGAGGGACAGCAGCTCCTTCCAGCTGTCAGCAGTTTGTGTCTGGGGAGGTTGATGGAGCCGAGTGGGCGCGTTGGGCAAAGCCATCGCCGATACCGCCTGCGGTGGAGGTGTTGTTTAGGGCACGCTTGAGTTGCGATCAACATTTGTGGTGTTTTGAGCTCCTCTCTTGATGTTTGTTGCCTCGGCCGGCTCTGCAACAGCTGTTTCTCGAGTTCAGAGGTGGAGCCATTAAGGTTGGCAAAGACCTCAAGGATCGTTGAGTCCATCCGTCAAGCCGCGGTTGGGCTGCTGGGGGATTCGCCTCCGGGCTTTTTGATGCGCTGCGCAGTCCAACAAGCTCAGCCTGAGCTTCTCCTCTGGTTTCCTAGAGTCACTGAATCGTATTTGAATAATGATTGGCAACCAGCCTGCGGCAATGGGGCTGGAACTGGATCATCTCCAAGGTCCCTTCCAACCCAAGCCGCTCTTTGATTCTGTGCTTTGCACACTGGCTTCAGCTCGAGTGTTTGGGGCTTATGTGTGATGGTGCTGAGGATTTGTGCTGGGATAAGAGGTAACGGCCTCAAGTTGAGCCAGGGGTGGATATTAGGAAATAAATTTGTATCCAAAATTGTGGTGAGGCATTGGCACGGCCTGCCCAGGGCGTTGGTGGAGTCACCGTCCCTGGAGGCATTCAGGAGATGTGGCACTGGGGGTTAGTGGGCACAGAGAGGGCGGGTTGGATTTGGACTTGGGGATCTTGGGGGTCTTTTTCCAACTTGAATGGGATCACAGATGAAATGCTGTTTTCCTCTTTCTGGGCACTTATGCAGGCCCCCAGGGCAGTGAGCACAGCCCCCGAGCTCAAGGAGCGTTCGGATGCTGCTCTCAGACATTGGGTTTGGGTTTTGAGTGGTTCTGATTGGAGCCAGGAGCTGGACTCCATGGTCCTCATTGGGTCTCTTCCAACTTGACTGCATCAACAGCCACGCTTCGTGGATTTCCTTTCCCAAAAGGAAAGTCTTTCACACAGCAGTCCCCAAAGCCACAGCGACTCCTCATCGATTCAGATCGATTTTGGGCAGCACTGAAGCCTGGCTCTTCTCCCTCCAGATGTCACTGCTCCCGTTGCCTGGCTCCTCACCAAATTTAGGCTCTTCGGGCACGTAACCCCACAGCCGAGCTCTCCCCATCCTGCAGATGCTCATCTCCTGCTGCTGGCACTGAGAACGAGTTGTGCTTAGCATCTGATCGGGCCGCGGCTGCTGCTCGGCGGAGGGCAGATAACGAGATTTGCTGCAAACTGAGCGCTCGGTTTAACTCATAGTCCTATTTGCGGTGATCTGCTCATCCAGGTGTCTTAAAATAAGTCGGTGAAGGGGCAGAGGATCGCATCTGCAGGTGGAACGAGGCTTGAATACAAACAGCGCAGCGCTGGGGCTTGGCGACTGTATCATAACTTCAAAGGGCTTCTGCTGGATTTTTTTTTCCTTCAGATCTGCAGAGTTATTCCCTTTTTCCCTTTGATTGTTGGCTGACAGCGCCGATTTTTCATTGTGTTGTTTTTCTGAGCAGCTCGCTCTTTGCTTGCCACCATGTTAGATCAACTTCCTCAACTTGCAGGATCTCAGAACCCAAACCTTGGCATAGCCATGCGTGGGCTGACTGCTGGGTTTCTCTGGGTGCTCTCCCATAAACCTGCCTTTCTCTGTGGTATATCCGGAGCTCGGATTGCAAGTGCTGTGCTGCTGCTGGTGGATGTTTCCTCTTTCTGCTGCACTGCGTTCAGAGAGCACCTGGGTATCGAGTTGCAAGCGTTGAGACAGGCCCAGCAAGTTCTGAAGGCAGCGTCTCATTAATTCCCACACAGCTGTGCTTCCTCCAGCTCCAGAAAGCAACCCGGTCCGGTCCCATGTCCTGCAAAGCAATGAGCATTCCATCAGATGCCTCTAAGTGGTGTCTCGGTGCTGATTTGGGTAACTTTCCTTCACGATGCTTTTACTCAGGGGCTGCGATTAGTGAGCACGTTGCAGCTCTGCGGTCTGCAGGCCGTGCTGCCTTGCTCGGGTTCGCCTCGGCTTTGTAAATGAAAATCCCTTCATTTCCCCTGCTCCATTTTCCCCAGCATTGCAGGGAGGACACGGATAGAAGAGGAAAATCTCTCTCCCACGGGGACTGAAGTCTGATTTGCTCACGTCAAGCATCTCTCTATAATCAAACCTTCCTGGCTCTTTGTTCTACCGCTTATTACGGGAAGGGGATGCTGCTGGGAACCGCCGAGGAATCGTACAAAGAGCAGGGAAGGTCTGAATGGAGAGGCAGCAGGGTTCGGTAGCGGCTTGTTCTTTCTCCCCATGCATAACGTGGGAGTGGAGACGTGGGTCACCTGTCAGTCCTACGTAGCAAAAACGGAGCCTAATTGCCAGCCGTCGTTGGCCGTGTTCTACCAAAATTGCCGTAGCAGGTATCAATTTTCTATACTTTCATTGCAGGATGACAGCGTAGAAAGTGAATCATTCTTGTCATGCTAATTTCCCAGCTTTTGTAGTCCGCGTGACTGCTTCTCCCCAGCTTTGTTCTCCTTTGGAGCGGCGGAGCTTGGCTGTCTGCATCTTCCAGCCTTTGTTTCAGGGCAACAGCGTTTGGGAATGCCTGGGAAATTGGGGCAGGAATGACTGCACCATAGTGTCAACCTGTTGGCTTCAGGGAGGAACTTGTAAAGTGGAGTGGGGGTGGAGGAAATGGGTTGTAGAGCAGGAACCTGGTCGTTGGCTTTGCTGTGGAGGAGCTCACCGCTGCCCAGAGTGCTGAAAATCTTTAATATCTAAAGCCTTTTAGGTAATATCTAAAATCTTTAATATCTCTGTCCTTCTGTAATGGATATTTATGAGACCAGAGGCACTCCATATCAACCCCGTCCTCTCCAAGGAATCAACGCTGTTGGTGCTGCCTTCCGCTTCCGATCTGTTGGTCCAACTTTGTTGGCTGTGATAAGCTTAAAATAGTGCCGTAGCCTAGCTTAAAAAATTTGCTTTCAGTCCTCCAGGCTCCATCTATTTAAATACTCCTCTTGCAAAACGCAGCTCCTGACCGGACTGGTGCTGCAGGTATGCCAATGACTGTTGGCTGCCCCACAGCACCCTCCTGGCCGTCTCTAGCTAACCACAAATCCCAAGGCTTTGAGTCAGCTCCTCCTCTCTGCTGGCTCCAAGTCCTCTCCCTCCTTCCCCCCTCCCATAGCTCCTCTTGGCTTGGCTTCCCCACTTGCCAGCACAGCAATCATTACCTGCTCTGGCACCGAAGAAATAGCGATTAATCATAGCGACAGCTATGCAGTGTCTTTCCAGGGCACCTGTTATTAAGTGGTATAAGGCTGCCTTGCTGCAACAGCAGACCCAGAGCTGTGTTTGCAGCATAAAACTCCCTTTCTTTTCGTCCTTGCACTCTATTAACCCCAGCTTTGCTGTCTTCATGCCGAGCTGTAGCCCTTGTGTGTGAAATTAATCCTGGCCATCGTGGGGTAGACCTGGATGCATCTGTTGGGGTGCCTTCATTTTACGACCAAAGGCCCAGAGAGGGGTGCAGTAACAACACAAGGGGAATGGCAGTGAACTAAAAGAGGGGGAATATGGGTTAGACGTAAGAAAGGAATTTGTCACACGCTGAGGTTGGTGAGACCCTGACACAGAGCTGTGCTGACCCCATCCCTGGACTTGCTCCAGGCCCAGTTGGATGGGGCTCTGAGCAGTGTCAATGGGAGATACCTCTGCCCATGGGGCTGGGACTGGGTGGGCTTGAAGGTCCCTTCCTCACCTTCCTGTGATTCTGTGACAGCTCTCAAAAGGTTCATCAAGACAGGCCCACATCCTCCTGTGGTGCCAAGAGCTCAGCAGATTGCTAACGCCAAGCATTCTCCATTGGTATCCTCCTTCCTTGGAAGGTTTGCGTGTAGTTCTCCCCCTCTGCTACGTCCCACCAGGTCCACTGCTGACGTTGGCTTGCTGCCTGTGGTGCTGTGGACCTTTCTCTTGAACGTCAGCAGTCCCCAAACAAACCAGCCACCCTCTACGCTCGTGGGTATATTTATTTCCCTAGAAAGTTGGCTCAGCCATTAAGGAGCCTCATCAGTGATGCTGTTTTCTTAACTCGCTCCTGTTGCTGAGCTGCACTCTGCTATGCTCCCTTCTCTCCTCTTCTTGCCCTTCCTACATTGAAAACGTGACATTTCCCTCAACTCACGCTAAGCCGTCTTATAAAATCAAGATTTGCTGCAGCTGCAATGGCCACGGGAGGCCCAAGAAACGTCATGGGCATCCTGGTGGGATTTGCAGAACTCCCACTGCCTCTTTGTGCCTCTGTTTCTCACTTCTGTTCCATTTCTGCTCTCTCGCTTTTTAGCACCTTTGGCTTCTTCCTTCTCAGCTCAAGCAAAAACTGCTCAGCTGCCTCCTTCCCTGGGAGGAGAGGCTCGGGGCGCTGGCAGAAACAAACAAACTAACAAAAAAAAAAGAGAGAAGCAAACACAGACAGCAAACCAACCAACCACCCAAGAAAAAGAAAAGAAAAATCCCTCCTGGCTGCTTTTCTGCAGCTCTTCCTTGATGCTCTTGAATGGCTTCTCGCCTTGTTCCCAGGTTGCTTTTCCTCCTCTTCTCTGTTTTTTATTTCGAGTTTGTTTCTTCTTTCAGCGCTGAGCTCCTGCTACGTGCACACATTTTGCTGGTGGTTGGTTTTTGGTTTTGTTTTGGGTTGGTTTTTTTTCCTCTTCTTCGTCCCACCCCCGTTGTTCTCTCTGCTTCTGTTCTTTCTGTATCCTGTAGGGAAAAAGATGTTTTCGTGCTTCAGAACCTCGTGGAGCCTTTGATATGGGGCATGCACGGGCTTCTTTCCGTCTTCTTCATGCTGCTGGTGCCCCGTTGTGTCTTTCAGGTGAGAGATCACTGCTAGCAGCTGGTCCCTGGGAAAAGCAATGCTAATTTCTGCCAGTTTTAGGGCAAGCTGTTCGACTCGCTTGAGCTGAAAGGAGGGTCCTGGGTGGGGGAGTTGGAAAAACAGAGTGAAATTGCAAGAATGTCCTCAGATCTTCATTGGAGCCTCAGCTAAATGGTCCTTGGTTGTGTTCAGTGACATGAAATCCTGATAGAAACCTGGAGAGATGTAATGTCAGCACGGTGCGGAGCCTTCAGTGGGGATGTGTTGGGGGGTCCCTGTGGTTGTACATCCTGATGGCTTCCAAATCTCTTAAAACCTAAACTTTTCCATGTGTTTCTCTGCTGTTGCATCCACGGTTTCATGTTGTCAACCCTGCATTCAGAGTTTGTTGCTGAATACTCAGTAGGCTGTTGCGGGCAACTCCTATCCCTGACCATCCACTGCATTTGTCTCAAGGCAAAGTACTGCTTGCATCCCTCCCAGGAGGAATTTGCCCTTGGAGAGGTGTTTTGAGGAGCAGGTTGGAGCAGACTTGTGTAACTCAGCTCCCCATAATAGTGGGATCTGAGGTTTTATTATGGGGAAAGGATGGCTCCGTGCAATGACACGGGAATGGCGTGGCAGCCGACGGTCTGGGAACTGAACTAAGCACAATGGGGTAGGAGGAGGTATTTTGATGTGGTAGGAAACAAATAGTGGTTGGTGTGGAGATGCTTGCAGATCTGGAGATAGGAAGAACTTAAACCAGGCTCTTGCACCATGTTTGAGATGAATTGTTGGTTTGGTATGCTGATGGACAGCGTTCTTTTGTCCTGCTGATGATCCCTGTGTCATTTTTTGGAGAGTCTTCAGTGCAATTGCAAGCTGGGAGGAATTGTGGAATCATGAAACCATGGAATGGGTTGGGTTGGGAGGGACCTTAAAGATCATGAAAGTATGGAATGGATGGGTTGGGTTGGGAGGACCTTGAAGGTCATGGTGTCATGGAATGGTTGGATTGGGATGGACCTTAAAGATCATGGTGTCATGGAATGGTTGGGTTGGGATGGACCTTAAAGGTCATGGGATCATAAAATGGTTGGGTTGGGATGGACCTTAAAGGTTATGGTGTCATGGAATGGTGGGTTGGAAGAGACCTTAAGGAGTGTAGAACCATGGATGGTTGGGTTGGGAGGGACCTTGAAGCCTATCCAATTCCGACTCTATGGGCAGGAACGGCTCCCATTGACCAAGTGCCTGAACCCCATCCAGCTTGGCCTTGAGCACCTCCAGGGGTGAAGCCCTCCCAGCTTCTCTAGTCAGCCTATTCTAGTGCCTCACCACCCTCATGGTGAAGAATTTCCTCCTAACACCTGAACTGAATTTCCCCTTTTAGCTTTAAGCCATTCCCCATGTCCTGTTGCTATCAGAAGGTACAAAAAATCAAGCTCCATCTTTTTGCCTAAGCCCAATCCTCGTGACCCAGTGCAGGAGGTAACCTTAGGCATTGCCGAGGGCCACACGTGGGGAAGTGACATCCCTCAATGACAGCTGCAGCAGAGCTTGGAGCAAAGCCTGCTCTGCAATCCCGGTGTGCAGGTACGTTAGAAAGTTAATAATGGATGCAAAGGAGCGTGCTGGCTACTGACAATTAAGCGCTGCTAACGATGACATTCCTCATTGCCTCCCTCGTGATTGCGGAGGGACGCACCCGGTGCAGCCCCCTCGTGCTGCAGCCATTTCACGAGTGTCTTCCAACACAGTTATGCAGCAATAAAAAAAATAAAGAATTAAATGCATATCTTAAGGAGACAGATTGCTGCCTTCATCTGTCTCCTTGATTAGCTGCCAGGGCTGCATGTGTTACAGTGACTCCATTCTTTCTCTTTTCACTGCGTTCCTCCAGTATATCCCTATCTGTTATTGAGTTCCTGTTGTGCTGAGGGATTTTTGGGCATCTAAAAAGCAACATTGGCTCAACCTGTGAGAGCATGGGAGCGCTCAGACCCAAAGGTGACCCACAAAGCAAGCTTATCCACAATGCCCCTCGCCAAAATCGGAATTTTCGGTGTCTTTTTTTTTTTTTTTTTCAGAGGTTTCTAAGCAACTCCCTGCGATTTTGTTTGTTTGGGCTTGGCACAGCCCCAGCATCCTGTCTCCTTGGGATGCCACCAGCTTCAGGAAGCTGCCTGCCGCCTTGGCGTGGAGGGAGGTGTCTTCACAGTGCAAGTTTTTGAGTGCTTGCAGTGAACGTGGTCATTTGGCACGCTGCTTGCCCTTCCTTCCTTCTAGCCTGATGCAGATCGGAAACATTTCTTCTCTGAAAGCACAGTCAGGCGTTGGCACAGGCTGCCCTGGGACGTGGTGGAGTCACCGTCCCTGGAGGCACTCAGGAAACGTGGAGATGTGGCACTTGGGGACACGAGTAGTGGACGTGGTGGGGTGGGTTGGGGTTGGACATAGGGGTCTTGAATGTCTTTTCCACCCATCGTGACTCTATGAGTGAGGTTGGACTTGATCTTGGAGGTCTGTTCTGGCCTTGATGGTTTTGTAATTCTAAGGTAGAAGGGCAAAACTCATAGACTGGATGGTGTTGTTTTCTTGTTTGTTTGTTTGTCTGCTTCTTTGGGGATTAATTTCCTTCTATAAGTGATGTTGTTTCACTGGCTTTCCTACTATTACACAGAGACTGAATGCATCTCAGAGTGCATGTAATAATAATATCCTAATTGACGTGTGCATGGCTGCTTGGAAGGGTGACCCAGTCTGCCCGTGAAGTTGGGCAATGTTGGTTTTCCACCTGCAGGCAGGAACCGTAGGAATTCACCTGCTGTTCAGAAAGACCTCTTGTGTCATACTGAAAATGAAACAAAAAGAGAATTTATGCTATTGAGAGCACATACTGAAGTCTTCTGCTGGTGCTTGGCTCTGTTTCTTGAGCAGTCTTTGCAAGTCCCCACGTTCGAGCTCTGCCACAAATCGAGCGTGCCCAGCGAAGTGGAAGAACCCCATTGGACATCTGAGATCTTGATGATATCAAACTGTTTCTATCAACTGTCCTCGTCCCGGTGTGTGAGCTAACTCACTGTGTAGCTCTCCTGGCCACTGCTGAGGGCAGCACACTTTCTAACTAACATTGAAGGTGGGTAGGTAGTGTTTTCTTGGCTTAGACAAACAAGTGTCCGCTTGGTTGGAAGCTTGGGGCAAGAGGTCTCGGTGGTCTGAGCCTTTCTTGAACCAGTAAAGTTGGTCCTGGATGAAAGGGAGGTTGCTGAGCTCTCCTAATACAACACCATTACGTTACTGGAGGTCATTAAAATTGCTCTTCAGCAACCTGTAATCATCCATCGCGTTCATTTGCTGCGGTGCTGTAAGCCACAGGGGTCTGGTGGAGCAAGGACCTGCGGGGCTGGTTCAGATCCGTCCTGCTGGGAACGGGGTAGGAAGGGTGGTGGTAGCATACAGGAGCAGTCCTCTTCCTTCCCCCATTTATTGACCGAGGGAACTGGGTCTTAGGATGGAGCAAAGTCTCTTGTAATGCTACTGAATCACAGGATATCCCAAATCTGAAAGGGATCCTTTTGAACCTACACCAATGGGAAGAATCGTCTTTGTGCCCTCTTTGTCAGGTGCGGAGCCAAATCTATCATCTATTTTTATTAACTAGAATTAGCAGGCTAATGCCCTAATTAAGCAGGGTTTACGATAATCTCTGCTCTCAGTCGGTGGAGCCACGTCCCTCCTGCTGGACTGATCCCTTCTCCCCTCCCTTTTTCGGGATGTTTTGTAATAGGGCTTTTGCAATGCCGCTTTGTAGAGAGCTTCTGTCTCCTTCTGACTAAGAGTTCGCTCCCAGCCCATCCCTCCCGGGGTTTGTGAAGGGGAGGGAGGGAGACAAGGAAAAGAGCCGGTGCAATCTGGTGCCGTCATTTTCTGTTGATTTCTACATTAGTGTATCTTAAGGATTCTGTTTTGGCTTTTCTGGGACACGAAATTCATGAATGCAAACTTTGAACATTTCAACCACCCTCCTACGCTTTCCCGGCACGGACCACGCGAGTGGGTTTGCTGCCCTCGCCAACCTTTGGGGATGAATGTCGCCTTTATGGTGCTGCCTTTCATCCCTGTGACGTATGTCCCTTGGCTTAACCATTGCAGGACAACAAACCGAGGGCCAGAACGAGGGTGGGTGGCTCAATGGGAGGACCCAACGCCCAACTCTTTGGTGCTGAGCTTCAGCAGGAGCCTGGCCTGTACAAAATGAAGTCAAGAACAGTAGCTTTGGAGGCAATAGGAATACAAGACTGCTCTTGTAATGCAACTGTAGTTCTTCATGAGAATCTCATTTTTCAGAGTCTCAGTCTTGCATTAAGGCATTCGTTTCTCCAGAATCGTGATAGTAACAGAAATAGTCCGACGTATCTTGGACAGAAGGCCGAGCGCTGCGGGAGGAGCTGAGCAATGAGACGGCGGCGAACACGTCGTCCCAAGGCATGTGAAGGAAGGAAGGAGACTCGAGCTAAAACGATGAGCGTGAATCACTTTGAAGCTCTGTCCTTTGTGAGTAACGCTGTGCGGCTCTTGCCGGAACGCTCTCCCAGCCCACCCGTGCCATGCTGAGCGGCTGCAGAGCCGCATCTCTGAGCTGTGCCTCCAGTTGGGTGAGCTGAAGTGTTTGACGTTCTCGGGCGCTCGCTAAAAATATGGGCATGCTTCCCCATGTGCCATATTAGCACAGTTCAGCTCTGGCACTGCAGCACTGTGAGGAGCCAAGCGGCCACACATGTTTGAGAAAAGGATTTGTCATCCGCAAGCTGTCGTGGCTCCACGACCCTCTGTGCCAGGGGAAAGCTCTGCAGGTTGCAGATTTCCTCTGTGGTCACCGACATCGGTGGGGGTGAGAATGAGTATTGTTTTTATCACGCTGTGCGGACAACCCAATGGAAGAAAGCTATTGGGACTACGGGGAAAAGGAGTTACGAGCCATAATCCTGCAGGTTCACCTTTTCTGAAGGACACCTTAAACCCTAATCATTATTTTGGTTGCTCCCCTTGTGCAAGCAGGACATGTGAAGCTGACACTGGGGACTCTGGGCTGAGCTGGCACAGCTCTGTGTGCACCTACAGCCAGCTCGGCCGAAAAGTTCTCCTCTCTGCTCGGTGGTTGGCATGCGAGTGGCTTTTCCTTCTGACTTTCACGTATGGCAGCGTTGGGCTGAAGGGATGGTGCAGCGCCGAAAGATGTGGGTGTCTAGCAGGGCTGGTGATGGAGGGATGGGCTTTGGGTGCAACCCAGTTGGGTTTGGGTTCCAGTGTTGTAGTGGGAGGGAAGGAGACGAAAGGCATTCCTGGGATGTTTGACTCCTTGTGTTCCTACTGTTAGATGCAGAAGGTTAAGTAGAGATCAGAAGCAAAATAAGAGTCTTTGGCGGAGGCAGCCGTGCTCCTCGAGAGCCTTTTGACACTCCAGGAGGCACTGAAGGAAGGCTGAAATTTGCAGCTCAAATGTTAGCTGCGATCTCGCTTGATTGAGCATTTACAATGCATCTCAAGCGAAATGAAAGCTTCAAAATCTCCCGGAGGAGAGACACGGGAGGCAGCAGGGCTGGAGGGCGCGGAAACAGCAACTTGTGAGCCCCCGAGGCATTGCCTCACCCCATCAGAATGGTTCCACGGCGGAACAAGAGGGCCATTGTGGGACGGGTGCTCAGCCAGATGTTTGCAGCGACCTCGACAATGGCCCTTTTCATTTCCTGTGCCTGAAATCAGATTGGTATCACTCCGAACCCGAGGGAGGCGGGCGGTGGTGGCTGCAGCCCTGGGTGAGGAGCCTGTTTGTTGCAGTGAATGTCCTATGAGAGCAGGGGTGGCATTGGAGGCTGTGTTGAACCGGGAGGAGGGAATAAATACCTCAAATCTGTGCGAAGTGCGTGGCAGGGGCTAGCAGGAGGGCCAGCTAGCTCTAACTTCACTTACATTTGCCATCCTTGGGGAAAACGCGACGTGGGTTTGGATTCCCAAAATGCCAGGATTTGTCTCAAATGTTTGGTATGTACCAAGTCTAGCCTTGCATGAGCGTAGCACAACTCAGCAAGTTTGCTCCAGCTGTTGGCTTTTTGTAGCCTCATCCATTTCTTAATTTTTACCTGAATTTTCTTGTTTTCTGCCTGTTTCAAGACGGTGCAGGGGAATGATTGAGTGGGAGAAGAGGCCCTGAAAGGGCCGCAGCTCTTCCACTTAAGGAGAAGTGGAACAGCTGGGGGTGTGGGGCGAGGATTCTGATGCTGGAGGATATAATTTGGATGTGCCATGCCGGTCCAGCACACAACCACGTGCTCAGATCGCTGCCTTCCACTTCTCAGTCTTGTTTCTTGTTTCCATTCCTATGGAGTAACTGAGTTAATGGCTTCCAGAAGAGTTTGCAAGCCAGAAGGATGCTTGGGTTGGCTTGGGTTGGGTTGAGTTGGAAAGCACTCAGTGCTACAACAGCTACGGGTGTACCTGAGGGCTGTGCTACTGCTTCTCTATGCAGAGGTATTCGGAGGATCCCTTTCTTGTGCTGAATTTTCTTATTGGGAAATGAAAGAGCATTTTGGGGGTACACCTTCCATTCTTTGCCATTCATCATCAGGTCATAAATATGTCAGCTAATGGTGTATAAGGTTGTTGCAAACCCATAAAAAGTGAAGTTAGCTTTAAAATAAGGAAATTATTTATGCTGTGTTTGGCTGTTGAGCAGGAACAAGGGAGTTAATGGATCTGAATTTTTCTGTAGCCACATTACATTTCATCACATTTTTTAATGGTAGATTTAGTAATAGAGTTACCCTAATTGCTCAGGTGTAGATGTGTAGGAACATAAAACTTTTGGCTTGGAATGAACCTCAAAGATCTTAGAGACATTGGATGGTTGGTCTGGAAGGGTCCTTAAAGATCTTAGAGCCATGGGATATGTTAGAATGGTCCTTAAGATCATAGAGTGATGGGGTGGATTGGAAGGGTCCTTAAAGATCGTTGAGCAGTGGGATAGATAAGAAGGGTCCTTAAGGGTCATAGAGTGATGGGATAGATTGGAAGGGTCCTTAAAGATCATAGAGCCATGGGATAGATAAGAAGGGTCCTTAAGGGTCATAGAGTGATGGGATAGATTGGAAGGGTCCTTAAAGATCATAGAGCCATGGGATAGATAAGAAGGGTCCTTAAGGGTCGTAGAGTCATAGGATAGATAAGAAGGGTCCTTAAGGATCTTAGAGCCATGGAGTGGATTGGAAATGTCCTTAAGGATCATAGAGCCATGGGGTGGTTGGGTTGGAAGGGTCCTTAAAGATGATAGAGCCGCAGTATGATTGGGCTGGAAGGGTCCTTATCGATCACAGAGCACTGGAATGGTTGAGTTGGAAGGGTGCTTATCGATCACAGAACCATGGCATGGTTGAGTTGAAAGGTGCCTTAAAGATCATCCAGTTCCAAGACCCAGTCGTTTCATCTTATCCAATTCTTATGCATTTCGAGGTAAAAACTGCCCAAACAAACAACAAAAAAGCTAATTGATGAAATCTAAGTTTGGTTCCTGATGCGTTTTGACAGTCACATGAGGACTCTTCTCCATTTTTTGAGACCCAGATGTCATCTCGTTGGCTATACCGTGGTCCAAGATCGTTGTCCAATGCCAATTGCTGTAAATGCTGCCTCGGGAGGAGGTCAGTGAGAGGAAGTGCTGAGTGCAGAAATGAAAAGCACAGCGCTGAAGAGGGCTGGCTTGTTTTCCTCTTGTGAGGATGAAAATGCTGCAGCACCAAAATAGCAATTGCTTAGGAATGTCCAGGGTGAGTTTAAGTTCACAGTAAGTGTTGGTGCGGAGCTCGGATCTGATTATTTCAGTTTTGCTGCTGAGTTCAAGCCCCGTTTCCTGTTAATTCCTTGGAGACCTTTTGCCATTCCTGGCATTGGGGTGGGGTGGGAGAAGCATTTGTGGATTCCTGGCTTGAAACAAAGGTAAATAGCAGCATCCCGAGCCAAAACAGAATGCCTAAAAGAGGTTTTCATTTGAGCCTAATAAGCCTGAACAGTACCTCATCCTGGAGACTCCTGAAATTATCAGTAATTAGAACAACTTCATGTTGTTCATTTGGAAAAAAAGCCTGCAAAGATCATCAAGTCCATCTCCAGGTTAGGACTTTCAATGTATTTTTGGCTTTGAAGGTCATCATATCGTAGAATATCCAAAGTTGGAGGGGTCATCGAGTCCAGCTCCTGCTACGACTCTTATTTTAGGCTTGAGGGGGGATTCTGCGCCCCGAAGCTCATGATCTCACTTCTGGTGTATTTGTTGATCAGAGTGGTGCAGTTTTGGGGGAATAAAGAATCATCAAAGACATCGCTATTGGGTAGCGAGATGGATCGTTAATGGCTGGAACTGCTTTACAAGGAGGCTTGTCAAAAATACCTAAAATTCAGGTGGAGATCAGTTTTTGAAGCAGAAGGAAGCGTGCTCGTGTCTCGTAAAAGGTAATTCCTCTGTCCACGTCTGGAATGTAAAGGAATCAGAAAGTGTTCAGAAGTACTGGCTCGGCTGTGCTCGTTACACATGACCTTTGCAGTTCATAAAAGTCTTCTTTTTGTATAGAGAATTTCTGTGGTGACCTTTCTTTTGCTGTAGTCTTGAGCCTGGATGGGTGATAAGAGAGCTCTGCCTTCTACGGCTGACATCTTTCATCTGTGCTACTGTTTGACTTTTAAATAACAGCGAGAAAATAAGGAAAGTGGTTCCAAGGGAACGTTTGTTTGATGGGGCTGTGTGTCATCTCCTCTTGGGTACATTGTGGGAGTTGCTTTCTACTTCCAATGGCAGAAAACCTTTGGATACTGTGGGTGACTGCTGGAAATCTGGTCTGAGTTTCAGAAATCTGAGTGATGGAGATCCATTTCCAGCTTAGCGCTCTCAGTAATTACATTTGAAGGCTGGTGTCGAACTCTAGGGATTCCCAAAATTTTCCAGGTATCAAGGATCGCTTTAGAAGAGGACTTGGTTGCCTCATCAGATCCAATATCTTAGTTTGAGGTGATCTACTTCTAAAAAGGAAAATGAAATAATAGCTTGTAACATCCAGCAGGTAGTGGGCTTTGTGGGGTTGGGTTGGACTTTGATGGTCTTGGAAGTCTTTTCCAGCCTTAATGATTCCACGATTCTGTGAGTGAGTATGGTGGGAATGGGTTGGCAGTTGGACTTTGATGGTCTTGGAGGTCTTTTCCAATGATTCTGTGATGCAAAAAGCTGCGGCGTAAGGCAGCTGCTGACAGTAGAGTCAGCAATGGATGCGTGCGGGTGTGGGGATTGGTGCAGAACACCTCAGATGTTGCGGAGAGCTCGAGAAGATGATGGCTTTGATAGAGAGTTGTGAGAAAGTGGAGATGGACCAAGGGAAATGATTAACGTAATTGTGGCAGCTGGTGTGTTCTCGACGACGCTCCCCTTGGTAAATCTACCTGGGGGAAGAAGAAATGACAGGGGAGAAGGGACTTGTGTGGGCAGAGGAAGCCTAAGCAAAGCAGGGAAGCCAAAGGCAAGACCTTTGAGGCGATTCCAGTGGCTGGTCCAACAGGCTGCAGTTTCTGGGTGGGTTTTTCTCATTTCAGAAAGCTCCATGATATCATGAGACAGCAGAGAGGGTGGCACGTGTGTGACTGGAGATGGTGTCTGCTGGGGACAGAAATGGAAAAGGATCTTGGGGCTGGAATTGATGATCTTGAAGATCTTGCCAGCCTTAATGTAGAGACATAACCCTATTACCTCTTTTCCTTTTAATGGTCAATCTACAGGCTTGTACCTGATCAACCAAGTCAGAAATGCTTATTCTGTTTCTAGTTTTCTATTTCCTGAAACCTACCACCAGGTTCTGACTTCCATCTGCTCGTAAGCTGTGTCCTGCCTTGCTCTGCCTTTCACTTGGAAGGCCTGGTTGGCTGTTTACAACCTGATCCTGTGTCCTGAGGGTGGGGGGGGGGGAGGGGAATGTCACTGCCATTGAGGTGTAGGAATGGCCACGAAGCAGTGAGAGCCTGGAGTTCACTGAAGCACGTGGTGAAGCCTTGGTGGAACCTGCTGCAGAGGAAGCCTTGGTAGAAGCTGCTGAGCTTCTACGTGTCACCATCACAGACTTCTTAGGATCATAGAATAGAATCATTAAGTTGGAAGAAGCCACTTAGGTCATCTAGTCCAGCCATCAACACATCCCCACCTCGCCCGCTCATAGAATCATTGAGACTGGAGAGGACCTCCAAGGTCACCAAGTCCAACTGCCAACCCATCCCCACCATCACCTGAAAGCCACAGTTCAGTGTTCTTAGCAGCACTGTGTATTGGACAGAGGTCTGTGGAAGCGTTCCAACTGCGTTTTCCCAGTCTTCATTCAACAAAACGAGAGCATGAGTGGATATTTTCTCAGTGCATGTTTTCAAGTGTCACTCCCGTGAGTTCTTTTCTGGATCTCCGGTGTGGATTCCTTGTATAAATAGGCTTTGATTCGTTGTTACTGGAGCTTCCAGTTCCCACGCTGATTCTTATCAAAGAAGATTAGCTCCCAGCCAAAGTTGTTGTCTTTTTTCTTTCTTTCAAGGGATTTATCGCATCCAAACATGTCTGCGGCTCTCTGCACTGCTGGAGCTGCCCCACTGGTGGGGGGCCGGGGCTGGTAACCATCTGCTGAGCCACCAAAATTCGGGTGGGACGGCTCAGTGAGATGCCAGGGCTGGAAAGAAGTTCATTTAAGGCTCAGGTGTTGGCACGGTGTTAACTGCAGAGATGAGGGTAACTCAAAACCTCAGTGCAGGTTGGGATCCCTGATAGCATCGCGATCGCTGTAGCAGCTGCGTGCGACCAGAGGCGCGCTGTCGAACGCCGCTGGGAGGATTTTCCTGCTTCAGCAGAACGTGGGCTGCTTGCTTTGATTGCTGAGCTCAACCAGAGCACCCAGGTTTGCTGGGAAGAGTTCTGGCGTAGGGAATTAATTCTGGCTCACACAGTGTAGGGCCTGAGCTTCCGTCAAGAACTGAGGGCTTCTTTAGGATCTAAAACAGGAAATACTGGGTAAATAAGAGCTGTGTGTGTATTCACAGCCCTATAGAGAGAGAGCAGGGCACACTCAGCCCCCAAAACCCTCAGTGGTCCTCAGACCGAGCCCTTCATTGACCTCCTCTCCAACCCAGCATCCTTCAGCTCCTCCCACATCTCCAACCCAATGCTTTTCAGCTCCTTCTCTTTGCTTTTCCCCACTCAGCATGCGGACGATGTTTAATTCCCACTGCTAAATTGGAAATAAAATAACAGAAGCTGTAAAGGTGGCAGCAGAGCCGCCGGCCCCTGCGGTGGGGCAGCGTGATGCATAACAAAACCTCAAGTACGCACTCAGTGATGCCATTATGGGCGTTAATAAAAGATGATTTTCCTCAGGGACTGTGCCATCTGTGAATATGTTGGGTTTTTGGGTTGTTTGGTTTTGTTTTTTGCAAGGAATTTCTGTGGAGAGCGATGCTGCACAGCCACAGTACGTCAAGGAAAGGGCACAAGCAAAAGCTTCTCTGTTTGGGTGAGCTCTCCTACTTCCAGTCCTGCATGGTAAATCTGATGTGGAAGGGAAGGAGGTGATGAGCTCCCACTTGGCTTTTCTGGTTGAGTTCAAGTGTGATAAACCAAAGGTAGTTCAGGAGCAAAACCCCACAGAGGTGTTTGAGTGTTTGGGCTATGAGTAGAGTTCTGGGGGAGAACTCTGTTAGGAGTCTTGAGCTTCTGCAGGAAAAAAATAGGATGGAATCATTAAAGTTGGAAAGGACCTCCAAGATGGGTCAAGTCCACCTGTCATCCCATCCCCACCATGCCCACCCATGGGATCATT
Organism: Callipepla californica brunnescens; assembly: GCA_023055505.1. NCBI lineage: Eukaryota > Metazoa > Chordata > Aves > Galliformes > Odontophoridae > Callipepla > Callipepla californica. The sequence goes on along the minus strand of JALIRH010000002.1, from coordinate 52,565 downwards.
ACAGTTGGAGAAGACCTCCAAGGTGGTCAAGTCCAACCATCACATCCCGATCTTCTCCAGATCCATTGGATCTTTGCTGGATGTTCTCCAGAATCCTTTTTTCCTTCTTTCAAATGGCTCTACAAAAGGGTTGGAAGCAGGTCTGACCTCAGCTAGTGGTCTGGAATGGCCAGAGTGGGAGAACTGGCTCCATGTGTGAGTTACGTCTTTTCAATTGGCCTTAGGAGGTGGAAAGGGGGTGGGGGTTCTGGTTGGATATCAGGAAAAATTTCTTCTAAAGAAGAGTGATCAGGCATTGGAATGGGCTGTGGTGGAGTCACCGTCCCTGGAGGTGTTCAAGAATGTGGTACTGTGGATGAGTTGGGGTTGGACTTAGATCTGAGAGGTCTTTTCCAACCTTAACAATACTGTGATGCTATGCGGATATCCAGTGTTTCTTACGTATATAAAAATTGTGTTTTTGGGGTTTTTTTTTGCTGTTGAGCAAGTCATTGTGACATTTGGTTCCAAGTAGGGCTTCCTTTTCTTTTTTAGTATCAGCCTGTGATTTCTGGTGGACTTCTCCAGTAGCAATCTGTTTGTGCAGAGGAAGAAACAGCAATTCCTTGCACAACTGGTGGGCAGTGGCTGTACCTGGAGAGCTGAGGGGAACGCAGCGTAGATCTCTGCCTCACATCTGCTCTCAGGGCTTTGGATCTGAAGGCGTGGGCTGTGCAGCAGATATCTTCCCTGGCGATCAAGCAGCCAGGTGAAAGGCTCTGAGTGATCTGAAGTGGGGAGGGGTTCGGGTTCAGTATTTCAGCCCACAGGTTGAGAGAGCTGCCACTGTGACCCCTATATGGACAGAAACAAAATGTCAGGCTTTGGGTTTGGGAACGCAGTGCCAAAAAGATGGAATTTCCAGTGTGCGATTTGCCATGGGTTGGCGTATCTCAGGTTGAACCAAGCTATGGGATTTTATGTTAGATCCGCTGGGGAGAAGCATATCCCAGGCAGAGTGAGTCTGGAGCACATAAACCAGCACGAGAAAGGCTGCAGTTTGCATCCTTGCTTTTGAAATAGCTTTGTGGCCGTGGCACTGCAGCACTGTGCGTGGGGATGAGCGTTCTCCCAGGAGAGCTTAGCAGTGAACAGATCCCATGCATGGCTGCGGGATGGTAAGCAGCCACAAGGGCTGAGGTCCTGTTGTTTTTCACGAGATGAAAAAGCAGGAAATTGACAAGTGCTGACCCTGTCCTGCAGGATGGATCCAACGCTGGCGTAGCTTTGAGCTTCCGGGGTGAAGGACGGCACTTGAGGACGAGTAGCGCTGAACGGTGAAGCAGAGCGCAACCGTGGAGTGCAAATATAGCAGTGTTTGTCCGAGTGCAAGTCAGCTGTCTGCGGCTGATTGCGGAGACGTCAGGGAGCTGGGGATGTGTCAGCTGAATTACAGATTGGAGGACATCGCTTGGCAACGAAGAGTGGTGGAGCTGTGAAGAATCTGGAGCGCAGTCCTGAGGGAGCTGGTGTGGTTCAGAATGGAGAAGAGGAGGCTCAGGGGGAGACCTCTTCATCCCCTGCAGCTCCCTGGTGAAGGGAGGGGGTGTGCTGAGCTGGGGCGGTCAGCTGTTGGTGGTAGGATGAGAGGTGATGGCCTGGTGTTGTGCCGGGGATGGTCAGGTTGGATATTGGAAGGGATTTCTTCTCCAAGAGAGTGGTGATTCATTGGGACAACGCTGCCCAGGGCGGTGGTGGAGATACTGTCCCTGGAGGTGTTCAAGAAACATGGAGATGTGGCACTTGGGGGACATGGTCAGTGGGCACGGTGGGATGGGTTGGGCCTGGACACCGAAGTCATTTCCAGACCGTGTGGTTCTTAAGTGAGCATAGTGGTGATGGGTCACCAGTTGGACTTGATGATCTTGGAGGTCTTCTCCAACCTTAACAGTTCCCAGAGTGGGAATGAGTTGATGGCTGAACGTGATGATCTTGGAGGTCTTTTCCAACCTTCTACAATATCTATTTAAAAAACAAAAGAAAGTCTCTCGAAAAACAGCATGTTTTATTTGTGAGTTCTGGGGTTCTGGCCCATCTCATTGTGGCCACATGATGCACTGATGAAAAGAGATGTGGAAGAGGTGAGAGAAGCAGCTGCCATCCCTGAGGTAGAAGTGGGTTGAGGAGCGCGTGCCTGCCTTGCAGGTGGAGGCTGGGGTCAGATGCGAGTCCCTCCCCACCTCCTCTGCTGTAGCCTTGAGCTGAGTGGGTCTGGATGAGAATACTGGATGACAGCTGACCTTTCCCAGAGATCTGGAGGTCTGACGTTGCTTTATTTATCAGCAAAGGTTCCGTCCCCCTGACTGTGGCGCTCCTTGTTTCAGTTCACAGACAGAGAGACCCTAAACCACGTTCTGACCTTTATCTGGAGAGGCTCTGGTGACAGCCTCTCGCTGTGCCTGAAGGGATGTTGTTTTACAGATGAGTAGAACGGTGAATGAAGGGAGAGCCTCTTCCCACTGCAGAGCTCAGGCTTTGCAACTTTAATGGCCAGGTTGGATACTCTTTGGGCATTTGGTCCTTGGAATGTGTCCCCACCCACGTGGTTGGGACTGGATGGGCTTTAAGGTCCCTTCCGACCCAAACCATTCTGCGGAATGATTGTATGAAATCATCAGTGCCCATCAGGCGGATGTTCAGCTCAATAAACTCGCACAGCCACAAGTGCACGAGCTCAACGCCGTCCTCCACAACAAGGTTGGTCTGTGAGGTCCCTACGTGGGCACTGGCGATGAGCTGGGAGCCTTTGTCCACCCCGGCAACGTGGGAACAAGCAACCCTTGTACAGTGGCTTTTCATAAGACTCAGGCACTCAGTGTGTGGGATAAGGGGCAGCGGTCGCATGCTGCAAGCACTGGCCAACACATTGCATGGCAGATGGGATGGGGAGAAGATAAACCTCCATGGGCAAAGGAGCAGCAAAGCATCTTGAAGCCCTGTGTGGGGAAAAAAAACACTTGGGGGGGATGCCCAAGGCAGTGGTGGGCTCCCCATCCCTGGAAGTATTCAAGAGATGTGTGAATGAGGCCCTAAGGGGTGTAGTTTAGTGATGGGACTTGGGTTGGTGGTTTGGCTTGGTTGTCTTGAATGTCTTTTCCCACGTAGATTATGTGATTTTTGTCATTGGGTTGGTCATCTTGAAGGTCTTGTCTAAGAAGCCCAGATTTGGGTTTGAAAGGGTCTTAAAGCCTACCCAGCCCCAACTGCCATGGGCAGGATCGTTTGCCATTGACCAGGCTGTCCCAACCCCATCCAACCTAACCTTGAGCACCTCCGGGGATGGGACAGACACAGCTTTTCTGGGCAGCCTGGTTCATATGTATGTATATATTTTTCAACCTAGATGATGCTGTGATTGTTGATTCACACCTCCTCTCTCTCTGTGATGCTTTTTTCCAGCCATGCTTGGAAAGGAGGAGCAACCTTCGGGTTTCTCTGCCTTTCCTCACCCTAGGGCTCTCCTCTGTGGCGGCCCCGTTTTGTGGCGGCTACATCAAGGAACGAGCTGTGTTTATTGCACTTGAAGCATTCTTGGAAGCATCTCAATGCTTCAGTTTGGGATATGGAAGCCAAAGATGAGAGGCCTAGAGCTGAGAAGACAGGCATCCACTTTTGCTGTCACTCGTGCCTCGTTGGCTAGCTGACATCCATCCCCTTTGCTGCTGGTTGCGTTAACTCCTTTCTTTGGGAGCCCTCTCCTTGCCTACAGGCTTCAATCTGTCAGCTGTCAAAGCCTGACGTAAAAATTTGTGTGATGAGGCTCCTGGCAAATTGGTGGAGGGATTTAGGCTTACAGGAGCAGCGCTGATCGCTGGCTCGCAAGCTGTCCCCCCGGCGCCCCGTTAATGACTTTGTGGAATTCCCTTCTCCCTAGAGCCTCGCGTTTGAGTTGTCTTAAATCATTAAAAAGGGAAGGAAAAAAAAAAAAAAGAGCACGGGCTCTTGGTGCTGCTGCCAAGTAGGTCAGCGCTCTCTCCCAGTTGTGCGGTTTGGGAGGGAGAGACATTATTCAGGGCCGCGTGGTGGGATGGAGATGGGGCTGGAAGCACAAGCAGGGCTTCCCAGTGTTAGCTCAGCGCTCGTCCTCAAGCGATAAGAAGTCATCTGGCCTAAGCAAAGCCCAATTAAATTAAATCTCCACGAAACCTGGCACAGCAGTCGAGGCGTTCCTGAGTTCTGCGGTGTAGGAGGAGCTGCAGGATCTGAGATGTGAGCCGAGATATGGAGGGGGGGGGTGGGCAGTTGGGGCTGCATAGAATGAGACAAACTCACCTCCTTGCATGGGGAGCTGTTGAAATGCCTCCAGGTGCATCCTGTAGGAGGAAATGTGCCCCCAGATGAGCCCGTGGTATTGGGGTTGGAACTGGATGGTTTTCGGGGTCTATTCCAACCCAAAGGGTTTTGTGATTCAATGAAGAATTGAACTGGTTGTGCTATCACTGGGCGGTGGTGGTTGTGAGTGCCCTCTGTGTGCATCTGGCTTGAAAAAATAAGATTATTTCAGAAGGGACTAATACATTGATGAAATAGACACTTCTTGTGCCTACGTTCCAAATCCCTATTATAATTTCATTTTAATAGTGAACTACTCAGTGTAAACTGTTGCGAGGCATGAAAAATTGATTGTACAGTGCCAAACTCGGTCCACTTGCCCCACGTATTACACATTTAAGGTTTCAAGCTCATAGTCTGTGTTGGTTGCACTGTGGCCATCCAAGGCTTTCCAAAAGCTGAGAGCATTTTGGAAGGATCTTTAGGGATCATAGAACCAGAGGACTAGGGTTGAGTTGGAAAGGTCCTCAAAGATCATAGAGCTGTGGATAGATTGTGTTAGGAAGGTCCTCAAAGATCATAGAGCCGTGGAATGATTGGATTGGAAGGGTCCTCAAAGATCATAGAGCTATGGATAGATTGTGTTAGGAAGGTCCTTAAAGATCAGAGAGCTGTGGAAGGTGTTGGAAGGGACCCTAAGTCCCCCAGCCACGCTCCTGACACGTGTTGGTTGCCACCTACCGGATCAGGTTGCCCAAACCCCCTCCAGCCTGGCTTTGAGCACCTCCAGGGATGGGGTACCCGCAGTTTCTCTCAGCCTTACCACTCTCTAAGTGAAAAATTTCCTCCTAACATCCCCTCTTTTATCTTCAAACCATTCCCCTTCCTGACCCTGCTGGTGTCAGGTTGTTTTTCTCTCCCTTTTGTGATCAGAGCCCGTTTCTCCATCCCCTTTGCAAAGCCATCTGCTACAGCTGTGAGTTCAAACCTAATACACGGTAAGGTCAAGCTCCCCCTTTTTTAATTTCCTTTTTATTTTTCTTTTTCCTGAAATCAGGTGGATCTCAGGCAGGTCTTAAATCGTGGGGATTAGGGCTCTGTAAGTACACCAGCAGCTCTCCTCCTGCTGATAATTGCTGTGTTTGGGGCTTTTTGTTCACCTTCTTGCACTGGGCATGTTATCAAAAGGCTTGCAGATGGGTAAACAGCAAATTTTACGTGGGGAAATAAGAATTCCACCAAAAAAAAACCCACAAAAACCACAGCCCCTTGTCATTTGGAGCAGTTCTTGCCTTTAGGAGCCCAACTAATGAAGCCCTAAGGAAGAGGGAACAGCTCCGAGGCCGCCCTAAAAGCTCCGGGGCTTTGCTTCAGCTCTCACAGACCACGTGTTGTTTGCTGCTGCTGCTGACCCTGTGCTTTCAGAGGGCTCCTGCAGTGTTTTCCTCTGCTTCTGGCTCCGGGTTTTGTGCTTGCAGCAAAGTAACAGAGCGCCGCACGCTGCTCCGTGTGCCCGCGTGACCCACCCTTCCATACAACGACTGAGTGATGGTTGAGGGCTATTGAGAGCAAGGGTTTGTTGGCGGGGGGACAGACTCGCTCTTAATTGCTATTTTCCATCCTGCTGTGGCTGCATGCAGGCGCTCAGAGGGCTGCAGGGAACACTGCAGCCTCTGTTCCCTGTGCAGACAGGGCTCAGAACAAACCCGGTGCACGCCGGATGGTGCCAGAGCGCGGCACGCGTGATCTGCACAGCCCCGGCCAACCCTCATCCTACCCAGCGTGACTCAGTGCGTTCTGCTCTCATTTATCCTGATTAATAGGGTGATCTTCCCTCTCGTGTCATAGAATCATTAAGGTTGGTCAAGACCTCTGAGGTCAGCAAGCCCAACACCAGCCCATCCCCACTCCTAGGATTGTGGAATTATTAAGGTTGGAAGAGCCCTCCAAGATCAAGGCCAATGCTATCCCTTCCCTACTATGCCCATTCCTATGATCATGGAATTATTAAGGTTGGAAGAGCCCTCCAAGATCAAGCCCGATGCCAGCCTGTCTCCCCACCATGCTTACTCCTAGGATTGTGGAATCATTAACATTAGTTGAGACCTTGAAGATCAACAAATCCAATGCCAACTTGTCCCTGCCATGCCCACTCTTAGGACTGTAGAATCATTAAGGTTAATCGAGACCTTTAAGATCACCAATTCCAGTGTCAGCCCATCCCCACCATACTCACTCCTAGGGTCAGGGAGTCATTAGGATTGGTTGAGACCTCTGAGTCCATCATATCCAACGCCAGCCCATCCCCACCATGCCCATCCTAGGACTATGGAATTATTGAGGTAGGAAGAGCCCTCCAAGTTCATCACGCCAGCCCATCCCCACCATGCCCACCCATAAAATTATTGAGGTTGGAGAAGACCTCCAAGATTATGACGTCCAGCTCTTGGCCCGTCCCCGCCATGCCCAGTCCCTGGTGCATGTTGCCATCTGAGCTGCCGAGCTTGGGGAATGAGCTCTGTGTTCTCTGATTTCAGAGCTGACGTTTTGCCTTGGGTTTGGTTTTTGGTTTTTTTTTGTGTTTTCTTTTTTGTACTCTAATTAAGAAGTTTTTTTTGATGCTGTAATTAAAAACGTGGGTTTAATGGGCATGCCGCAGGATGTAAATTCATGGGGGGGGGTGGGGAGGGGAAATAAATATACGAGTCAAAACTTTTGAGACCAAAGAGCTTTTGTGCTCGCTTAGTCTATTGTAATTAGGGGTGTGGTGCTTAAGAGATATTAATTAGTCCCATGGGTGAGGCTGGGAGCCAGAAAAACGCTGCCTCCACCCCTATTCCCCGATGCGAGCTTTGGGGCGGTGAAGTGTAATGATAATGTAATGAAAATCCCTCGGGACGTTGGGTGCAGCTGGATTGACCGTATGAGTTCCAACCCATTCCGTAGGGACAGTCATTGAGATAGAGAATCCGACGAGGTCGGGAGCGAGCGGCGGTCGCTCGGGTGGGGAAACGTCCTGAAGGAGCGTGCGCTGATCTGCTCCTGACGTGGGAACCGGCGCCGAGGATGCCACCCACCCCGTCCTCCTCCCTGAGGATGTGCCAGAGGCGCCTCGCTATCCTTGGGATATCTGCATGGTGGGTTAATTATGCCACTGGGAACACCGTCTGCTCCCTGGCCCTGGGGACTGGTGGGGCTGTGGAGGGGTGGGTGGTCACGGGTCGGTGGCGTTCGTTGGCCAAAGCCAACGAGCAGTGGGTCGGGTGGGTTTTCAGTGGGGCAGCACGAGCAGGGAGACACTCTTAAAGCTTTGAAAGAGAAGTCTGCTGCAATTAAAGGCAGCCTGACGGGGAAGAGAAATAGCCGTGGTAATTACAGCGGTGATGAAGAAGGGGAAAATGATAGGACAGAGTTATCAATTAGATACTGAGTCAGGAGATCAGCGCGGCAGAGGGAGAAACTGCTGATGAGCAGCGAGCTTCGTGGCTTCCAACGTGTCTGGGACTCGTTCCTAACCACGGCGTGGGCTGTTAATTGATGCAAAGGATGTAGCTGGTGAGTTCAGCCTCCTTTGAGCATAGTTCATGCTGGTGTTGTTCAGGAAATGGAAGCAGAAGGTAAAGCTTAATGGAAAAATCAGGTGTCTTGCGGCGAGTCAGTGTAGGGATAGGTCATCTCAGAAACGAGGGGCACCAGGACATCTGGGTAACACTTGACACTGTGATAAGGTGTTGGAAGGTCAAGTAGGAAGAAGAATCCCTTGAGCTGCAGTATTCCCATTTCGAAGTTGACATTGTGGAAGACTGAGGGCCGATGTTACTCTTTCAGAGTGAGATAAATTTCAGCTTTTCGGTCGCCGCCATTTTAAAGCGTTCATTCCTCTGGCAGCTGCTGGCTGTTGTTCCTCTGGGATGTGGTATAACCCAGTTTCTTCTCCTGCAGTGTTGGTAGTTAACGAGGCCGACTTCGCTCTGGTCCCGGCTACAGCGATGTGCAGTATTGTGGCTTTGTTTCAGGACATGAGGGACGGGATCATAAAATGGTCCGAAGGGATCATTGGGTCCATCCCTCCTCCAGCAGGGCCATCAAGATCAGGTTGTCCATGGCCGTGTTGAGATGAATTTGGAGATCTCAAAGGAGAAGACCCTACAACCTCTTTGGGGTCCTGTGCTCCATCGCCCTTACTGGGAGGGTTGGCAGTTTGTGCAGCAGAGTTGGGAGAACCCAGTGCTTGGTGTTCTCTTCCCTCTTGGGGTCTTCTCTTCCCTCTTGGGGTCTTCTCCTTCCTCTTGAGGTGTTCTGACTGCTGAAGGTTTTGGGGTCAGATCTGGAGTCGTGTGGGTGAGCTGAGGTGCCCTGAGAACCTCAAGCTCTGTAGGAAGCGGTGTCAAATGGAACTCTACATGGCAGGAAAGCCATGTGGGAACAGGAAGAGGTGTTGGTACTGCCTCAGAACACGCTGAGACCCCTTAATAGGTGTATTCCAATGTACTTAGTGCAGTGATAGTGGGCGTCTTCTTTTTTTTTGCATTCACAGGAGTGAGAACCACATCTGTCCACCTCCCTCTGTGCTCTGCTGTCATCTTCCAGGAATTACTGGTACTCTTACACACATAGTGCCCAACCAGAGAGAGATATAACCTAAAAAAAACCCACCCCAAATGACTCCTTGAAGGGTGTTCTGCTACTCGGAGGCTTGTTTGTTCCCCAGGATAGCTCACCTTCGCTATATTTCTGTAAAAACGCTGCCCTGCAGTCACTTGTGCCCACTCTGCTTTGCGTTCCCACTCTAAAAATAGCAAAAAAAAAATCCCCACTCATCGTGGGACTTCACGTGCAAAAGACCTCTTTGCGTCCCCATTGCAAGGCCACAGGAAAAACAGTGGTGGATCCCACGGGGATGTGAGCACACCCAGGTTCTCTGCTTTCCGTGTGTGGTGACAAACCACCAGGAAAAGAGGTCTTAGTGGGCACAGTGGGGGTGGGTTGTACTTGGGGACTTTGGAGGTCTTTTCCAACCGTGATGGGATTACAGATGGAATGCTGTTTTCCTCTTTCTGGGCACACCTGTGGTGTTAAGCAGTGGGCACAACCCCAAGCTGGCAGAGCTCAAGGTGCGTTTGGGCACCACTCTCAGACATAGGGTTTGGGTGGTCCTGTGTGGGGCTGGGAGTTGAACTCTGTGATCCCTTCTGACTCAGAATATTCCGTGATTCAGTGGTTCTGCTGTTCCTTTCCCTCAGTGCTTCCTTCACCCCCTGTTACCTAACAAGTGTAACCTCGCTTTCCTTCTCCAAACCCCAAACCATTCAGGTCAGATGATCCAAACTTCTACTCCACGTGGACAATACACGGGGGGGTTTTGAGCAGGTGAAGCTTGGAAACCTTTGTACTAGTTCGTATTCCTGTGCAAACCACTTAGGTTGGGTTTTTTCCCCATCATTTAAGCAACCACCTTCTGTGGTTGTGTTCTGTGGCGATGGAGGTGGTTGGATGTGGTAGTTTTTGTAGTACAATTAAAGACCCCTTCAGCTGTTGTTACGTTGCTTCCCCATGGGATTTGTGCCGGGCACAGCTCCGCTTGTTTGGGAGCTCTTTGTGCAGCTCACGGGTTTCAGCAATACAATGCCCTAGTCGTCATTTAGGGCCGTGGTTTAGTGGGCATGGGGTCCAAGCACCAACCCATCCTGGAGGTCTCTTCCAATTTTAATGGTTCTCTGATTGCAGTATGGATATGTGTCACTCTCTATGCAGAGCAATTCTATCACCTGGTTTGATTTTTGGGGAGGGGTTACAGACAGGGAACAAGGGGTCTGGGTGTCACCACCTGCCTGTAGATTTGCTCCTGCTGTCATAGAGCTGGAAGGAGGGTCTGCATGCACACCAAAGCTGCAGCACTGGCTGAAAATTGAGCACAATGACCAGAGGGGGAGAGGCATGGGGAAGGAAGAGAAAAGGGGCGAGCTGCTTCCCGTGGGAGGGCTGAGAAACGTGCCAAAGGGAAACAGGATCATTTCCAAACAGAAAATTCAATCTATGTGATGTTCACACTGAGCCATTAAGATCCATTTGAAATGTCACTGCTCTGTGATTCCTCGAGTGTTAAATGCACACGGGAAGGCTGTGGCTTTGGCAGATGTGATGGGTTTTTTTTCTCATCTTGCTGCAGATCTTCGCGGCCTACCTGGAGCTGTGGAGCACAATTTATTGCAGAAAGGTCACCTCTGAAATGATTACATCTTAAGGCAGAGCAGAGGGTGGAAGTTGTTGGCAACCTGCAGTAGGAGGTCCCAAGAGGTTCCTCACCTACAGGGCTCACCACTCAACGTCCATATGGGTAATCAGTGGTGGGAGTGCAGCTTAACCCAATTAATCTCTGTGAAGGCTGATGGCCACTGAAGGTCACTTCCAACCCAACCATTCTTTGGTTCTTTGGTTCTATAATCTTTGAGGACCCTTCCCACTCAACCATTCTGTGGCTTTATGATCTTTGAGGACCGATCCAACCCAACCATTCTGTGGCTTTATAATCTCTGAGGACCAACCATTCCACAACTGTATAATCTTTGAGGACCCTTCCAACCCAACCATTCCATGGCTTTATGATCTCTGAGGACCCTTCCAACCCAACCATTTCTGGTCTATATAATCTTTGAGGACCCTTCCAACCCAACCATTTCTAGTCTATATAATCTTTGAGGACCCTTCCAACCCAACTATTCATTGGGTCTACAATTCTATGAATAACCCTGACGCCAAATCACAGCAGATGGAGTTTGGGTGAAGACCTTGTAGTCTCAGTAAGGGTTCCCACAAAGCCTTCTCCAGGCAATTAGAGCAATTAGAAGGTTGTATGGGTGATGGAGCGTTGGGCTGAGGGTTGCTCTTGGGGATCTCCAATCCCACCTGAGCATGACTCTGGGAACAGCTCTGCTGGAACGAGGTGGGACCTCAAGGAACCCCCAGCTTCCACCACTTTTATTCCCGTGATGCCAGGGGACGGGGTTAGTGGGCATGGTGGGATGGGTTGATGGATGGACCTGATGATCTTCCAATCATAATGGCTCTGTGATTCTACGAACCCAGTGATGAGGGTTAAAGACCAGGGATCCCAGCATTGTTCAGCTCAGGGAGTGCTATCAGAGCAGTCAATCCGTCAGGCTCGTTTGAGTAAAACCCATTGTTAAGTGGATTAAAGTAATTAAACATTGTTAACTCAAATCGCTTGCATGATAACGAGCCCTGCCATGGGGCCTTGCTTATCTGTCACCTCTCCGTGACAAATCAAGGTTTTGTATTTCAAAAACATCCATCTTGAAGGCTGCAGTGCGTTTTTGTTGCATTTTTCATCCTTCTTTTCGGAATGGGGCTGCTTAGGGAGTGCTGCAGATCCCCTCTGGGAGGAAAGCAATGTTCTGCAGCGATGTCAACCACCTGTGGGGAGCAAGCTAAGAGCAGGAGCAAGCATGGGAGGTGTGATAACAGGGGACCCCTCGTGGCTGCAGCTCTCATTTTTCAGGCTCCCATGCCGTGTGGGGAAGGCATTTCTGTGACCTCCGAAGGTGCCCGGCAGTGAGCAGAGCTGGCAGTGTGCTCACAGCCCCAAATGGCTCCAGCTGCATGAAAAAAGCCCTGTGGTTTTTGCTTCTTATTTCCTCGAGCTCTCCTGGAATTTACAGCAGGAGGAGGAACAAAAGCGAGCTGCTCACACTGTGTCATTCTGGAGCCGGTGTGTGGCTGGTGACGAATAGCACAGCGGTGTGGCAGCACGCAGTCCGCCTTCAGAGCCCAGGCAGTGGGATGCAGTGTCAGTTTCGGTGCTATTCCCTGGTGGGAAATAAAGCAGCGAGTCCTCCAAAGTGTTTGGGACACCATTCTGTGCAGGAGGAATGTAGAACTTCCAGAAACGGCTGCTCTGACATTCATGTGCTCTCCGGTAAGCATTATAGAACCGTGGTTAGCTTGGAATGGTCCTTAGGGATTATAAAGCAAAGGAATGGTTGCATGGGAAAGGTGATTAAAGGTCATAGAGCCATGGAATGGTTGCATGGGAAAGGTCCTCAAAGATCATAGAGCCAGGGAATGGTTGGGTTGGAGAGGTCCTTCACAGAACCACAAGTGTGTTGGGTTGGAAATGTCCTTAAAGCTCATAGAGCCAGGGAATGGTTGGTTTGGAGAGGTCCTTCATGGAACCTCTGAGTGGGATGGGTTGGAAAGGTCCTTAAAGATCATAGAGCCAGGGAATGGTCAGGTTGGAAATGTCCTTCGTGGAACCAGGGAATTGGTTGGGTTGGAAGAGACCTTAAATATCATAGAACCATAGAATGGATTGAGTTGGAAGGGACCTCTTTGAGCATAGAACCATTCCCTCGTGTCCTGTCACAGTTAGTCCTCGAAGAGTCCTCGAAGCCTTCCAGTTCCTGTCTTCAGCACTGGAGAAAGAAAGGGATAACAAACCAAACCCACCTGGGCTGGAAATGCCCCAAATGACATTTTTACAGTGGTGCAACACGTGGTGCTGCAGCCATAACTCCAGGAACGTGGTCCTAGTGCTGAGTCGTTGTCAGCGGGAGCAGATGGGGCCACGTCTTCACCGAGAGCACTGCGCTAATGGGAGTGTTTAGCAAGAGCTGTGCTCCTCCATCCCCGAAGAGGGGATCTGAGCGCCGTCCTCGCCTCCCTGGTGGGGTGATAATGGGGACAGAGCCATGTTCTTCCCCAAGTGAGGAGCAGTGCACTGCTGCACCACAGAGGGATCTCCTTTTCTTCAGTTCTGAGGAGTAGTGTTAATCCATGAGGCTGGGATGCCCCTTCACGGTGGTTTCAGGATTCCACCCGTGGAGATTGCAGGGTTGGAATGAAGAAGGCTCATTACAAGGACACCTGTACCCAGGGGAGGGTAGGGGGAGAGGCCCTAGAAATCATTTCTGGCTTAAAATATCATCTATCAGAGAAACGTGGCACAGGATTGACATGGAAAGCTTTCTGTCTCCCATCTCAGCGAAGAACTGTGAGCTGCAGGAGAGCACTGGCGCTGCTCTTTGGGTCTTTACTTATTTACCTACATTATTTCTTGGAAGATGCACCCGATTCTCCAAAAACATCTTCCTCCTTTTCTACCCGACCTTACCCCAGCCAGGGTAACCTGCAAACGGGGCACGCTAGGGTTTGTATTTCTCTTTCACGCCTTCATCTGTCAGATTTGGGGCAGTGTGGGGATGTCCCCACGTCCCCCTCCCTCATCACATTGTGCTGCCCACGGCTGTGACAGCAAAGCCCCAGGAATCCAGAGCTGCTGCCAGCACAGGGGCTGGGTCAGCAGATGCCGCACAGCTGCCCGGTGGCTGCGGGTGGGTTACATGCTTCACTGCGGGGTTTGGCAACCTGGGCAGCTTTCCTTTTACGAGTTCTGGATGGATGTGACGTTGGTTAGAAAAGTGGCCCTTTTGGTGAAGTGTTTGTTGCCATCCCTGCTTTCTTTATTGGCATCCTTCTTTTCTTTGTTGCCACCCCACTTGTATTCCCAGGCTAACAGAAAAAAAAACCTCATCACTCTTATCTCTGCCCTTCATTTTTTTCAGGTTATTTAGGCCTGTCACGTAACTGGTCAATTCCTCCTTACGGTCAGCTGTATTGCCCCTAAATCTGGGGATAACGCAGTTCCCACCCGACTTTTGCCTGGTACTGCTCGTGAGCGTTGGCTTTGTTATCTCACCCAAGGGAAGCCTGGAAGCTCCACCCTTCTTTTTCAATACCATTTCTCCTCCAAACGGGATAATCCTGCTCTAAATCGATCCACTGACCTGATACGCATTGTCCACCATCCTATTTTCCCCCATCAGAAACAACAGATCGGATTCCTGCATTGAGCAAGAACACGCACCGCTGTTGGCTTTGCCCAATTGCTGTTGAATTTGCCCTTGGCTTTGCCCAGTTTCTGTTGGCTTTGCCCATGCTGTTGGCTTTGCCCATGCTGTTGGCTTTGTCCTTGCTGTTGGCTTTGCCCATGCTGTTGGCTTTGTCCTTGCTGTTGGCTTTGCCCAATTGCTGCTGGCTTTGCCCTTGCCGTTGACTTTGCCCATTTGCTGTTGGCTTTGCCCAGTTGCTGTTGACTTTGCCCAATTGCTGCTGGCTTTGCCCAATTGCTCTTGGCTTTGCCCATGCCGTTGGCTTTGCCCATGCTGTTGGCTTTGTCCTTGCTGTTTGCTTTGCCCATTTGCTGTTGAATTTGCCCTTGGCTTTGCCCAATTGCCATTGGCTTTGCCCAATTGCCATTGACTTCAGTGCTCTCCAACCCAACCTGGGGGCTCAGAGCCTTCTGCACCTTGACACCCAGGCCACTGCTAAAGGAAAGATGTGGGGGAAAGGCAGGGGGAGGCCACTCGCTGAGCTCCCTATCCCATCCTGCGGGCAGGCTGAGCGGCAGATTTCACACCCTGCTGTGCTGTCGCAGTGATTGACAGCAGCCCGACGTATGGCTGTGTTCCAGCACGGGCCTTCTTTTATTTTGCATGTCACCCCGCGGGACAGCTGCCTGCATTTGTCCTCGCCGCGGGGCCGGGGCAGCAGCTGCAGCACAGGGATCGGCCCCGGTGCCGGGATTCCCTGCGTATCACCCGGTGCTTCTTGCGTGTTCCTCGCATGCGTTTGGTGCATTCCTTGCACGTCTCTTGCAGATTCCTTGTCTATTTCTTACATCTTTTGTGAGTATTTTTCATGTATTTCGCGCATATTTTGTGTGCGTTCCTTGCGTATCTCTTGCATACTCCATGTGTATTCCACATGTATTTCTTCTGTATTCCCTGCTTGCTCCTTGAGCGTTCACTGCATATTCCTTGCTCACTCTTGCATATCCTCGTGTATTTCTTTGTATTTCTTCCCTATTTCTTGCATATCCTTGTGTATGCCTTTCTGTTTCTTGCGTGTTGCTTGCTTATGTGCGTTACTGCATGGCCTTAAAATTCCTGTGTACTCCTGCATATCCTTGCATATTTCTTGCTGGATTCCTTGTGGATTTCTTCTGCCTTTCTTATTTCTGGTGTGTTTCATGCATATTTTGTGCGTACCCCCTGCATATCTCTTGCACATTCCATGCATATTTCATGTGCATTCCTTTCCTATTCCCCGCTTACTGTACTCCCTTGAGTATTCCTTGCCTATTTCTGGCATATTCCTTCTATATTCCTTGCATATTCCTTGCGTACTCCTCCTGCAGTCCTCGAGTATTCCTTGCGTATCCCATGTGTGTTCCTCACTCTTTCTTGCGCATCCTTGTGTATGTTGTCATATTTCTTGCGTATTTCCTGCGTGACCTTGTGTGCATCTTTCTATTTCTATTGATGACCTAGACGAGGGGATTGAGTGTACCCTCAGTCAGTTTGCGGATGACACCAAGTTGGGAGGATGTGTCGATCTGCCTGAGGGTAGGGCAGCCCTTCAGAGGGATCTGGATAGGCTGAACAGCTGGGCTGAGGTCTACGGGATGAGGTTCAATAAGGCCAAGTGCCGGGTCCTGCACTTTGGCCACAATAACCCCATGCAATGCTATAGGCTTGGGGCAGAATGGCTTGAGGAGTGTATAGAGGAAAAGGACCTGGGGGTGTTGGTTGATGCTCGGCTCAACATGAGCCGGCAGTGTGCCCAGGTGGCCAAGAAGGCCAATGGCATCCTGGCCTGTATTAGGAATAGTGTGGCCAGCAGGAGCAGGGAGGTGATCATCCCCCTGTACTCAGCTCTGGTGCGGCCGCACCTCGAGTACTGTGTTCAGTTTTGGGCCCCTCACTACAAGAGAGACATCGAGGCCCTGGAGCGTGTTCAGAGAAGGGCAACAAAACTGGTGAGGGGTCTGGAGCACAAGTCTTGTGAGCAGTGGCTGAGGGAGCTGGGATTGTTTAATCTGGAGAAAAGGAGGCTCAGAGGAGACCTCATTGCACTCTACCACTTCCTGAAGGGAGGCTGTGGTGAGGAGGGGGTCGGCCTCTTCTCCCAGGTAACTAATGACAGGACGAGAGGGCGTGGCCACAAGCTACTCTGGGGAAGATTTAGATTAGATCTAAGGAAAATTTTTTTTTCTGAAAGAGTGGTCAGGCACTGGAATGGCCTGCCTAGGGAGGTGGTTGAGGCACCGTCCCTAGCGCTGTTCAAGAAGCGTTTAAATGAGGTGCTGAGGGATTTGATTTAGTGGCTCAGTGGGTAGGGATGGTGGTGTGAGGATGGTTGGACTAGATGATCTTGTAGGTCCTTTCCAACCTAATATATCTATGAATCTATGAATCTTGCATGTTGCCTGCACATTCCCTTTGTCTTCTTACATATTCTTAGTATTCCTTTATACCCTTGCGTATTTCTTGCACATCCTCCCGTATTTCTTGCACGTTTTTTCCGTATTCCTTGTGTATTCCTTGTGTACCTTTGCCCATCCTTGCACACTCCCTGCACATTTCTTGCACATTGCGCGTGCCTTGTCGGTTTCTTGAGTATTTCTTGAGAATTCCTTGCGTGTTCTGGAGGATTCCATGCAAATTGATGGCACACTGCCTTGCCTGTTTCTTGAGTATTCCTCACACACCCTTTGCGTATTACTTAAGAAGCATGTAAGACATTTTGGGGGTCCTGCCTGTCCGGTTTCCCTAAGATCTGTCCTGTTGCCACCACTGTTGGGTTGCCACGTCCTTTCCTTTCCAACGCACATAACTTGGTCTCAACCACTCTTGGGTTTGCCCTATCCGTGCTCTACTTCATTTGTCTTCATGCTACCAATGAGCGCTCCAGGACTGAAATCTCTCTGTGGAAATGAGGTTTCTCCTGACCAAAAAAAAAGCTTTTTTTTTTTTTTTTCTTTTCCCCCCTAAAAAATGAAGAACTTTTCGTAATCACATCATGATGCTGAGCAGAGCGGCTTAGACACGCCGTCCTTGCGTCACACGGGTAATGGAGCACTAAGATTTTTATAGGCAGTGCTGGGCGGGAGCTTGGCGTGATGTGTTTGATGTACTCGTTTTCCAGCTCTGGGCATGGAAACGAGGGCTGCTGAGGTTTGGACAATTCCCTTTTTGCAGAGATTTTGGGGAAGATGGGGAAGTTTCTGTCTTCCGCTCCAACCGGTGGTGGATTTTGATGTGTTTTGCTGCAGGTCGCCGCTTGTTCGCAGGCTTTTGGCAAAGAGCTGAAAGTTCAAAGCGTTCTGCTCCGTTTTTCACACTTCCAAGTGTTGCTGGGGGATTATTACTATTAATAACACATTAATCATCTTTCCTCTGAAGATTTTCAGTTGGAGAAGTAAAATGCAATGGTTTGGGTTTTTTTTAAGAAGCATTAAGGCCAGGGTTGGCAAGTTGGGGGATCTTTGCTCAGTTGACTTTTATAGAAACTTCAGCCCCCAAAATTTGGGTTTGTGGGTACAGCACTGACACTGAAGTGGTGCTGATGTCCAGACTTGATTTGGGCTGATGCAGATGGTGTGAGGATGGGTCGCCTACGAAGGCATCGTCCTGAAGTGGGACCATCCCACCCCAATAATGATCGATTCTTGGGAGGACGGAGCTCCTCTCCTGCAAAGAACGTAGAGAGAGCTATGCTGGATGGAGCCTTGGGCTGGGTGGGCTTTGGGGTCCCTTCCAACCCAACCATTCTAAGGTTCAGTGGTTCTGTAATCTTTAAGGACCCTTTCAACCTATCCTATAGCTCTGTTATCTTTAAAGACCTTTCCAACTCAACCATTCTGTGGCTCCAGAATCTTTAAGGACGCTTGCAACCTACCCCATTGTTCCTTAATCTTGAAGGACCCTCCCGACTTAACCTAAAGCTCGGTGATCTTCAAGGACCCACCCAACCAAACCATTTTGTGGCTCTAAAATCTTTAAGGATTCTTCCCACCTATCCTAAAGCTCTGTGATCTTTAAGGACCCACCCAACCAAACCAGTTTCTCTATGATCTTTAAGGACACTTTCCACCTAACCTATAGCTCTATAATCTTTGAGGACTCTCCCAACCCAACCGTTCTATGGCACTGTGATCTTTTAAGGACCCTCCCACCCCGAGCCATATGCATCTGTGACAATTCAGGCATCAATGGGGGGGGAAGCGCAAGGTTTTTGGCTGACTGGAGGAGGATCTGCTTGGGGTGGAGGTTTGTGATGAATGGAAAGAGACGCCTCATTGGGTTGAGGGACGTGGATGAATGGAAGAGTCCACTGGAAGACCACCAAGATCCTTCAGGGACTCGGAGCATCTCCTCTGTGAGAAGCTGGGGGAGATCCCACCCGCAGCCATAAATCCCTGTGGGGAGGTCAGAGAGGATGGAACCAGGCTTTTACCAGCGGTGCCCAGCAGCAGGACAGGAGGCACTGGGACCAACCGGATCCCGGGAGGCTCTGTCCCTCCTCACCCACTCAACGTTCTGCTTCTTGTCAGCAAAACTTGCAATAAGTTGATATCCTCCAGACCTTGACCTCTCCCTCTTGGCTGGAAGAAGCCAGCGAGCATGGAGCTCATTAGCACCGACTGATTGAAGCTCCCATAAGCCTCCAGCTCAAAGGCTGAGCTGCTTTGAGGAGCCCGAGGTCGCTGTGCTTTTGAGCAGACTCTCGATTCATCTCCGCCTCCTCGTTATCTGCCTTCTTGGTGGGGGGAGAGTTGAAAGGAGATAATGCCCAGCTCAGTCTCGCACTGTCAAGTTGGGATTGGGAGCATCCGTCAAGTGTGCGTGCTGATAAGAGGGGAGGAGAGATCACAGCCATCATCTCCTCTTTGGAAGTTGTCCTTTGAAAGGGATTTGTGTGTGAGCCGTGTCCTCTACGCCAGGAGCCACAGTGCCAAAGTCATCGACTCGTGACTTCAAGTTTGTAGAGACTGCTCCTGGAAGGAGAGAATGCATGGGGCAAAGCAGCTGAGCTTTGAACTGGTGAACTACCCCAGCACTCATCCTCCTTGAGCTGCTCTGGTTCTCAGCCCCAGTTTGTGATTCCATGGGACTGGGCCATGGTGTTGGCTGTGTCCTCTTCGTTCCCTTCTTGGCCATTCTCACGTCCTGTTCATCACTTTCTGTCCCATCTTGACCATCCCCAAGTCCTGTGTGTCATGGTTTTGGCCTTTCCCAACCCTTGGCTAGGAAAGGGGTCCCATGACTATGATGGATCCCTCCAGGATCCTATCGGGCTCCAGCATAGCATGGAGAGCTCAGCACTGGAAACCATCTCAGTGCTGCTCATTTCACAAAGTCTTCAAGCTTTATTTTTACCCTGACATCTCCATTTAACACAGCTCATTACTTCCCTTTCATCCCCAACAAAGACTTCAACGCGGGATCACCCCCTGTTGGAACTCAGTCTTCCTCCCATGGCTTTATTTCTCGTTGCTTTCTTCTCCCCCTGTTTATCCACCAGCCCACACCGATTCCTGTTGGATTCCTTTATGGAAGCTTTCATTTTTCTCCACCATCTCCATGTTAGTTCAGTTTCTATGGGAACAGAGAAAGGAGAAATGCAGAGTACCTGCTCCATCTTCCTACCTGTGCGTTTGGTATCTGCATGGAGGCTGGCGTTGAGGAGGCTCCATCTCTTCTGGATGTGTGAGGTGGGATCTCGCCGTCAACCCAGTGGTGGGTCCCATTCCCACATCCAGTGGGCTTTGATTCCCATTTTGGGGGCTTTGATTCCTGGTAGAAGGAGGGAATGGTGGCCGTGTGGTTTGGTGTGGGCACCCCAAGAGGATTCAGTGTTGGAGAATGTCAGTCCTAGGAGAGAACGTTGGAGAACATCCCAACGCCGCTCGACGGGGACGAGGTGGCATGTTTGGTCCCTGTTTGCTGCAGTGGAGGGAGATGCGATCCCATCACAGTGTTAACAGCAGAGCTGGCACTTTGCTCCTGCATTCCCCAAGCTCCTTCCTCAGACCCTCCCCGTGGCTCAGGAAGCCTAATTTCATTTGTCCCGGCCCTTTTGTTGCTGGAGCAGTCCTTTTGTCAATCGGCGGAGGCTTATGCAAACTCTCTGCTGTTCCCATAGCGATGGTAAGATTAATATTTAAAAGCAGCATTCCAGGTTATCAGGATATCTATTCCTTCAGCTCTCTGGGAAGAGAAGGAGCTGGCAGAGAGCCGGGAGGCTCGGCCCTATGCAAAACCCCGCTGTGTGCCAGGCCCGCAGCCACGGCGCGGCCCCGATTCCACGAGGACCCGGAATTGCTCGGGGTGTGCCATTTAGATTGCAAATCACCTCTGAGATGCAAATCCGCTCTGTCTTGCTTTGCTTTCACAGCTGCCCTGTTCCCTTCAAATGAGTTTTTTTGGGAGTTTTGTGCGAGTGCTGGAGCTGTAGTTGGGTTTTGAGGAGGAAAGGAGTTGTCTGGGGTTCTGCGAGCTGCTCAGGAAGGGGCTTCAGATGCCTTCGAGGAGCCCCAGGTGGAGGGAAAAAGGAACCTCAAAGCTCTTAGAGACAGAGAGTGACCTGGGTTGGGAAAGATTCGTTTGGAACCATGGAACCATGGGGTGATCTGGGTTGGAGAGGAACATCTTAAATCGTGGAACCATAGGGTGATCTGAGTTGGAGAAGACCCTCTTAGAATGATGGAACCATGGGGGTAAAGACCCTCTTAGCTCATGGAACCATGGGGTGATACAGGTTGGAAGTGATTATCTTACAGTGATGGGACCGTGGGGTTAAGAGCCTCTTAGAATCATGGAATGATGGGATGCACTATGTTGGAAGAGACCATCAATCATGGAATCTTGGGGTTATCTGGGACCCTCTTAGAGATGACCCTCTTAGATCATGGAACCATGGATTGGTCTGGGTTGGAAAAGACCCTCTTAGAATCGTGGAGGCATGGGGTGAAAGCTCTCTTAGAATGATGGAATCGTGGAGTGCTGTAGTTTGGAGAAGACCCTTTTGGAATGGTGGATGTACGGGGTAATCTGGTTTTGAGAAGACCCTTTGAGAATGATGGAATCACGGGATAAAGACCCTCTTAGCATCGTGGAACCATGGTTGGAAAAGACTCAGAACGATGGAACTATGGGGTGATCTGAACGATGGTACCACGTAGTGCTTGAGGTTGGAAAAGATCCTCTTTGAGTGATGTAAGAAAGGGGTGATCTACATTGGAGAAGACCTTTGAGTCCAACCATCGTCCTGTCCTACCACGTCCCATCACTGACCGGTGTCACCGTGGCCTGAGAGGGACGATGAGATTCTTATTTCTGAGCACAGTCGGTGGTTGTTGTGCAACTCGGAGTTATTTATAGGCTCCGTCTTGCAGCGCTTCCCTCCCTGAGCGCTTCCGTGGGCGGAACTGAAGCTCTGTTTCTCCCTGAAACATCTTTTTGTTCCATTTATTACCAGAAAGAGAGCCCGGAGGGAGATGTAGAGTCAGCCTGGCGAGCCTGGGGGCAACAGCTCCGTCTCATCCCTCGCTTCTCCTTGATCGCTCTATTTATGGCCTCGGAAATATCTCCCAGGGCAGGAGCTCGTCAGCAGTTGTGTGGAGATGGAGGAGATGGGATCAGTGCCCGTAGCTCAGGGAACGCCTCGAGCGCCCTTCTTTGCACAAACTGTCCCCAAAATCTGTAGGCGAGCAGTTGGGTTCGGGTCTCGCTGCGCTCAGTGGGAACACAAAATTTCCCTCAGAGCCAGCGTGTGATTTTGTTCCATATGGAGTTTTTATGGCGCCGGTGGACACGGTTTGGTGGTGGGAGCCCCATCGGTCAGGTGCTGGTTGAGTTTGGTGAACGTCAGACATGCTGCTGGCCATCACGAAGGTGTTTGCAGCCTGTGATCCCGCAGCGATGTTGGCCCCGCACGCGTCCTTAACGACTCGTCTCAGCTCTGTGCTTTTCATCCTTCCTTTAATGAACACGTAATACCTGGAGCTTTGCTTTCTGGTTTTATTTCCCGTGGTTCTTTGTCCTTTCTCTCCGCATCAGTTGGAAGTGGCTCTACGTAAAGCAGAGGGGGCAGGGAGCTGTCTCTGAGCGCTCAAGGGACCAGAAGTGGGCAAAACGTTGGGAGTTCTGAGGTTTGCTGCTTGTGTTCAGAGGACTGAGCTGAATGGGAGAGCAGGGCCCCTATAAACAGGAGGGGAGCATCCCTATAAGTGGGAGAGCCAACGTCCCTATAAACGGGAGAGCCAACAGCTTTGTGAATGATAGAGCAGTGCCCCTATAAATGGGAGAGTCAACTTCTCTATGTACAGGAGAGCGACAGCTCCATGAACAGGAGAGGAATATCCTTATAAACGGAAGAGAAATACCCCTATAAATGGAAGTCAGTGCCCCTCTGGATGGGGGAACCCTATAAATGAGAGAACGATGTTGTTATAAATGGGAGAGCCAATGGCCTGATAAGTAGGAAAGCAGACCATGATGGAAGATCCCAATTTGGAGCTGTTTTGACCCCAAACCTTTCTTCCCCATGGAACCCTCTGTAAAACACTGGCAAAAGTATAATAATATATTTAATATACATATATATATATATGTAGGGGCATGGTGGGAATGGGTTGGGAATCTTGGGGGTCTTCTCCAACCCTAATGATTCTATGATTCTGTTTAGGGGCTCGGTGGAAATGGGTTGGGGGTCTTCTCCAACCCTAATGCTTCTGTGATTCTTTTTAGGGACACGGTGGGGTTGGGTTGGGGTTGGACCTGATGGTCCTGAGTTCTTCTCCAGCCTTAATGATTATTGCTATTAAGCAGCGTGCCGTGGCACGTCACTGTACCATGGGATTTGCATTGGGTTTGCTGTTGCTGTTGACCTGAAGGCCCAGTGTCCCCGTAGAGTTGACTCTTCTGGGTGTAGTCGGGTTCTTCTGGGTGTAGTTTGACCCTTTTAAGTGTAGCTGAACAGTTCTGATTGTGGCTGAAGGCTTCTGGGTGTAGTTACACACTTCTAGGTGTGGTTGAACACTTCTGGCTGTACTTGTACTCTTTGGGTGTAGTTGGAATTGGGTGTTAGTTGGACACTTGTGGACATCTGCAGTTGGTGAACTCCTATTGTCTGCGGTATTACGTGTTAATTAAATCATTGTGATTTGTCCAGGGAGCAAGGGAGCGCCTTCAGCTAATGGCAAGAAGAGGGGGCAGGAGAGGAGGCTCAAGCCATGGGTTCTTAAGCTCCATTTTGGGGCACAGAGCCCCAAAACCCTCAGAAAGAACTCCACATGTGATAGAGGTTCAAGGTTGGAGTGGTGGGTGGCTCTGGTTTGGGCACTGATGCAGCTCAGGTGTGTGTTTGGGGTCATATGGGGCAGAGATGGGATGGCCTATGGAGATGGGATGTCCTGAGGAAATGGGATGTCCTATGGAGGTGGTATGTTTTATGGATGTGGGATGTCCTATGGAGATGGGATATGGACCAGAGCTGGGATTTGTGCTGGAGATGGAATATCCTATGGAGATGGGATGTGCACTGGAGGTGGGATGCACTACGGAGCTGGGCTGTGCCACAGAAGTCATGGAACAAACTGGAATCCAGGAAGTTCCATCTGAACTTCTGTGCTGTGAGGGTGCCGGAGCGCTGGCATAGGCCGCCCAGAGGTTGGGGAGTCTCCTTCTCTGGAGGTGCTCAACCCCACCTGGTTCCTGCTGCAGGGAGCTGCTTTAGGTGAGGTAGGACTGGGGGCTCTCCAGAGGTCCCATCCAGCCCCTACAATTCTACACTTCTATGATCCAGAGGTGCGGTGGCCCCGAGAAAGCTCCTCTCCAGATCATACTGACCCCTTCCTCTCTCCATTCCTGTTCCCCTCCAGGCTGGAATGGGTGGAAATCATCGAACCTCGGACCCGGGAGCGCATGTATGCCAACCTGATCACGGGGGAGTGCGTGTGGGACCCGCCGGCCGGCGTGCGCATCAAGCGTACCAATGAGAACCAGTGGTGGGAGCTTTTCGACCCCAACACCTCACGCTTCTACTACTACAATGCCACCACGCAGCGCACGGTCTGGCACCGCCCGCAGAACTGCGACATCATCCCCTTGGCCAAACTGCAGACCCTGAAGCAGAACACGGAATCGCCGCGAGCGTCCACCGAGAACAGTCCCGGACGGAGCAGCAATGTGAGCAGGGAGGGCAGCACCAGCTCCTCACTGGAGCAGGAGCTGGAGGGCAATGAGAAAGCGGCCGAGACGACGAGGTCGAGCCGGCAATCGGCCCCGTACGCTGCGGTGAAGGAGGAAACGGAAAGGTGAGAGCGGGTCTCGCCGCGTGAGGTTGGGTGATGTTGGCCAGTGCTGCAGGAGAGCAAAGTTCTGCAGCAGGGAGGGGTTTGGGATGGTTCCTGTGAGTGGGTGATGGGGTTCTAAGGGTGGTTGTGTCTGGGTTGAAGATGGATGTTGGGGTTCCAGGATTGGGTTGTGGATCGATTTTGGGGTTCTAGGGATGGTTAAGTTGGGTTACGGATGGGTGTTGGGGTTATAAGGATGGTTGAGTTGGGTTATGGATGGGTGTTACGGTTCTAGGAGTGGTTGTGTTGGGTTTAGGATGGGTGTTGATGTTCTAAGGATGATTATGTTGGGTTTTGGATGGAAGTTGGGGATCTAGAGATGGTTGTGTTGGGTTGTGGATGGGTGTTAGGGTTCTAGGAGTGACTGTTTTGGGTTATGGGTGGATGTTGGGATTCTTGAAGTAGGTGTGTTGGGTTACAGATGGGTGTTGGGGTTGTGGGGATGGTTGAGTTGGGTTTTGAATGGATCTTAGGGTTCTAGAGATGGTTGTGTTGGGTTGTGGATGGGTGTTGGTGTTCTAAGGGTGATTATGTTGGGTTGTGGATGGATGTTAGGGTTCTAGGAGTGGCTGTGTTGGGTTTTTGATGGATGTTGGGGGTCTAGAGATGGTTGTTTATGGTTATGGGTGGATGTTGGGGTTGTAGGGAATGGTTGTGTTGGGGCTGTAGGGGTGGTTCTGTTGGTTTTGACCCAATGCTGCACAGTCATGTGCTCACCCTGCCCTGCAGCTGCTTGGAGCTCATCTTTGGGATCTCAGTATCAGGTTTATCTTGGTGCTCATCAAACGCAGAGCTCTTCCCAGCAGAAATTCCGGGCGATTATTTACAGTTCTGGTGACCTTTCTGCAAGAAACTCATGGTCTCAATCATTTTGCTGTGGGCTGTGGGTGAGGAGATGCCTTCGGCTGCCAATGAACAGCTGAAATCATCCCAAGATTTACCCACCTCACGTGTTGATGAAAAAATTCTCAGATCTGGCATTTCTAACTCAAAATTGGGGAAGGTGGAACGAGGAAGCGCTCTGTCCGTGTCGTATTTCTCTGTTTCACATTATTTCCTTGAATTATTGGGGATTTGGCAGATATTTGCTGAACACCACGAGCTGCGTACA
Organism: Callipepla californica brunnescens; assembly: GCA_023055505.1. NCBI lineage: Eukaryota > Metazoa > Chordata > Aves > Galliformes > Odontophoridae > Callipepla > Callipepla californica. Next base: position 26,925 of record JALIRH010000002.1, on the reverse strand, counting down.
GAGAGCGTCAGACCCAAAGCTCCGTTTACATAACCACAAAGAAAACCATCTTCTCCCCTTTATTAGGAGCTGTAATTAAGTGTGTGGTGCTCAGGGTGGAGGATTAGGGCTGGGATTTCAGTTCTATTCCTGGCCTGGCCACCGAGCTGTGCTATTTCCGTCTCATCACTTTCCCTGTGTTTATAAATAGGAGCAGAGCTGGTGGGGAACGGTGGCCCCTCCTGTTTCGGGAAGGGGGGAAAAAGAAGGAAAAAAGGAAATATTAGGTTAGATTTTTATTATTATTCTGCGAGTTGGTGCTGTATGCAGAGCTGCCCATGGCTCTGCCAGGTGGGTTTTTAAACCAGTGACGTTTCCCTCGTGGGATTCCACGCTGCAAACACCACATATGTGCTCCTCTCTCCCGATGTCCTCCTTCAGTTGCAGATGTGCCCCCGATGTGCACCTTCCTCCAGATGTTCCCCTGCCCAGATGTTGTGGCAACGAAGCCATCTGGGTTTCTAATCACTCTGAAGCTTAATTACTCTCATACCATTTCCCACTCATCCCACATCGATTCCTTCATCTGCATCTGGGCAAAAATTTGGGATTATGAGAGGAATCAGAGCTCGAGGCTTTGCTCACCTGGAGGCATTTAAATTTGATTTTTCAGTTTTAGGGTGTTCCTGTGCTCCGGGGTTTTATTCGTGAACTCAGAGGTTCCTTCAGCCTCAGTCATTCTTTTGGGGTTTGGGTTCTTCACTCGGAGTGTGTGTAGACTTTTGCATCCATGGAGATGGGTCCCGGTCACACTTGTGCACTTCAAACATGGCAACTGCAACACCTGGAGCCAAATGGGGCTCTACAGAACCTCTCCCATTTATCTCAGACAAAACTAAACTTCACTGTTTGACATCTGTGAACTTTAGCTTCAGTAGGTGCCCAAAACACCATGGGATATTGTAGGTACCCCAAAGATAGTCAGATATTGTAGACACCACGCAGAGCATGGGATATTGTAGGCACCCAAAAGAGAGTCGGATTTTTTAGGTAGCCAGAAGACCATGGGATATTGTAGGTACCCCAGAGGCAGTTGGATTTTGTAGGTGCCAAAAAGACCATTGGATGTTGTAGGTACCCCAAAGACCATGGGTATTGTAGGTGTCCAAAAGACCATCTGATTTTCTTAGGTACACGGAAGATTATTGTAGGTACCCCAAAGACGATCAGATTTTGTAGACACTAAAAAGACCATGGAATATTGTAGGTACCAAAAGATGATGGGATATTGTGGGTACCCCAAAGGCAATCAGATGTTGTAGGTACCCAAACGACTATGGAATACTGTAGGTAACCCAAAGACGATCAGATGTTGTAGGTACCCAAAGGTGATGGGATATTGTAGGTACACCAAAGACAGTCAGATATTCTAGGTACCCAAAAGACAATGGGATATTTTGGGTATCCGGAAGACCATCTGATGCTGCAGGTATCCAGAAGATACTTTTGGATTTGCTCTGAGGGATTTCCCTGTGCTCTGCTTTACTTCCCACCCCTTCCAAGGGTTGGACTTCTCCTGCTCTCCAGGAGTTGGATTTGATCTTTGTAGCTCCCTTCCAACTTGAGGTGTTCCTCACCTTCACCATTGAAGAACTCACCCAGAGGAAACCTTTCTTGATGTCTTCTCCCACCCGTTCCCATAATTCCAGGCACTTCCCAAGAATTCACTCCCTCCCGACCAGACCCCCAAACCTCATCTTGAGGTCTGTCCTATTAGGAAGATTTGCTTTCTTCCTCCACCATCTGATCTGAATTTTCTTAACGTGCCATGGGGGGGTTGGATGCAGTAGCTCAGGAAACCTTGTGGAAGGAAGTTCTGCCTCCGGATGTTTGCTGTTTCTGCCACGTTCTGGCACAGATGGAATACGTGTTTTGGGAGCAAGAGATCATTACACATCATGGGGGTTGTAATACATTGACCTGCGTTGGCTTCACCCATTGGAGCAACAGAGTTGTTATGGGTGTCCAGAGGGAGTGGGAAAATGCTGTTGGATAACCATGACCCCTTTTTTCTGCGTGTGGCTGATGTCAAGATCCAGCAGCGGGAGAGCATCTGCTTTGTGCACCAGGTTTTGGCCAAAAATGAGGGGACACCAAGTGGCCGTGCCCTGTCCCTGAGGAGGGAAACGCAGGATTGATGCAGAATCCCAACAGAGGGCTGTGCTGTGAGATGGTTAGGGTCATTCCTGCCTCCTTCGTGAGCGAGGGAGAATGGAGCACTGGCAGGGTGGGATGTGAAGGTGGAGAGCACAGTTGTGGAGGGGTCGGTCATATGGTTGGGCTCAGTGGACTTCGTAGGGCCCTTCTGATTGAATTAAATCTACCTAAATTTAATTAAATCCTACTGTATTCTATTCTGTCCTGTTCCTTTCCAGTCCTATCCTTTCCAGTACAATCCTATTCTGTTCTGTTCCACTGCATTCTATCCCATCCCATCCCATCCTATCCCAATCCCATCCCAACCCATCCTATCCCAATCCCAATCCTTTCCTATTCCAGTCCTATGCTATCCCATTGCATTCTATTCAGTTTTATCCCATCCCATCCCCATTCTATCCTATCATAATCCCAAACCTAATCCTAATCCTTTCCTATTCCAGTCCTATCCCATTACATTCTACTCAATTTTATCCCATCCTATCTGAATCCCAATCCCAATCCTTTCCTATTCCAGTCCTATCCTATCCCATCCTAATCCTAATCCTAATCCTAATCCTAATCCTAATCCTGTCCCATCCAATCCCATTCTATCTAAATCTATCCCATCCCATTTCATCCCATCCTCCACCAAACACCCAGTGGATGTCACCAAGCTCGCTCCCAGCGATAGGATCTGACCCCAAGCTCAGAGCCCAGACCCACGGAACCCATCTCTGCAGATGGGCTCCACCGACCCCAAAACGAAGGGGAGGTGGATGAGGACCCCCAGTAACCCACTGTTCCCCATTACTGTGTTGCAGTTCATCACCCTCCGGAGTGTTTGAGAAAGAATGCGACATATATCGGGATTACAACGCGGAAGGTCAACTCCTCCACTACAGGTAGCCAACATCTCCCTCTCCGGTTTGGGATCGGGTCCAACGCGTGGGTGTGGGGCAGCTTTCAGGGAGGGGTTCTCCTCCCCGTCGCATGCTACAGTTTGTTCAGCTTTACTCCCACCCTTAAATCCACCTCAGGGTTTGTTCTGTTGATTCTTTGGGGTGGGAGCTGTGTGTTCTCGTTCTGGCTCCTACCCCTGACCCCACAGATCAGAAGCTGGGGGCTGTCCGGTAATGGGGCCACGTCACATGGTTCCATTTGCTCTTTTCTGGCATTTTTCCCCCACAAAAAAACAGAAGCGTTTCGAGGCTGTAGGGGAAATGAAGTTGCTGTGGTTGCTGTGGGTACGTTTTTGGGGCCATAGGTGCCGCTCGGTGCTACGGTGCTGACATCCAAGCAGCGCGGATCGCCTGTTGTGGCATTTCATAAAACAGTTTCCCCGTATCCATCGTTGGAAGAGGGAAGTGATGGGGTCAGCATCCCTGGAGGAATGAGCCGTGGAGATGCGGCGCTGGGGTCATGGTTAGAGGGCCCTATAGAGGGCCCTACGGAGGTTTCTGTAGAGGTCCCTATAGAAGTTTCTGTAGAAGTCCCTATAGAGGTCTCTACAGAGGCCCTCATAGAGGTCCATGTGGTGGTCTCTGTAGAGGTTCTCTTAGAAATCCCCGCAGGGGTCTTTACAGAGGACCCTATAGAAGTTCCTGTAGAGGTCTTCATAGAGGTCCTTGTGGAGATCCCTGTAGAGGTCCCCGTAGAGCTCTTTTGTAGAGAGCCCTATAGAGGTTCCTGTAGAGGTCTTTTGTAGAGAGCCCTGTAGAGGTCTCCACAGAGGTCCCTATAGAGATCTCTGCAGAGGTCCCTATAGATTTTCCTCTAGAGGTCTCAGAAGAGCCCTTTGTAGAGGTCCACGCAGAGACCTTCTCTTGGTCCCCAACATCTCGTGCTCCGCAGGAGTCACCTCTGAGCAGACTGTCAACGAAGTGTGTGTAGAAGCCACCACAGTGCCTTCCCGTGGCACACGAGGAATGGGTTTCATCTCCACCACAGAGGAGCATCTCTGGGACTCCTGTAGCACCGTGGGGCAGAGGGGAGGGACCAGGACACTTCAAGGAGGATTGCAACCTCATCTCTGCTGCCTTCCCGAATCTGGTGGCCGTGGGTGGCGGAATCTGGTGGCCATGAGTGGCAGAATCTGGTGGCCTTGGTTTTGGGGATCTGGTGGCCATTAGTCACACAATTTGATGGCCATGAGCGGCAGGATCTGGCGGTCATAGGTGGCAGGATCTGGTGGCTATGAGTGGCAAGATCTGGTGGCCTCTGGTGTCAGGATCTGGTGGCCAAAGATGACAGAATCTGGTAGTCATGGGTGTCAAGATCTGGTGGCCATGAGTGACAGGATCTAGTGGCCTTGGTTTTGGGGATCTGGTGGCCATTAGTCACACAATTTGATGGCCATGAGTGGCAGGATCTGGTGGTCATTGGTGGCTATGGATGGCCAAAGATGTCAGGATCTGGTGGCCAAAGATGACAGAATCTGGTAGTCATGGGTGTCAAGATCTGGTGGCCATGGATGGCAGAATCTGGTGGCCTTGGTTTTGGGGATCTGGTGGCCATTAGTTGCATAATTTGATGGCCATGAGTGGCAGGATCTGGTGGTCATTGGAGGCAAGATCTGGTGGTTATGGATGGCCAAAAACGTCAGGATCTGGTAGTCATGGGTGTCAAGATCTGGTGGCCATAGATGGCAGGATCTAGTGGCCTTGGTTTTGAGGATCTGGTGGCCATTAGTCACACAGTTTGATGGCCATGAGTGGCAGGATCTGGTGGCCGTAGGTGGCAGGATCTGGTGGTTACACCCAAGCTGGGGCAAGCTGGGTCCAGGTTGTCTCCGTGGCCAAAAACTCCTCTCTGTGGTCACCACGAGCAGCTCCTGGATGGAGGTGATCCCATGCGATCCAGGCTCAATCGAGATCGCAGCACCTGAGCTCATGGGATCCAGGGCTCAGCCTTCCTGCAGTCCTCAGGAGATGGCCAGGAGCTGAAGATCACGGTTGCAGGAGCTCGTTGCCATGCTCACCAAGACGAAGCCGACCTCCTGCTGCTCTGCAGTTGGAGGAAATGTCACTGCTGATCCTGCAGCGCACTTCTTCCCTCCTCCCTCTCATAAAAAAATAATAAAGAACAAACCATGGAACCACGGAAAATGAATCCGCTCTTCCTTTGGTAGCATTTGGGTTGCAGATGGCGGTGGGATTTGTCACCCATCCGGCCCGGTGAGCTCATCGCAGCATTTTCTCGTTCCCTGGAGCCCACAGAGTCTTATTTTCTGATGGATTTCTGGTCCCCGACGTCAGGTTATGCTGCGGAGCCATCCACCGCCCAACGCTCCACTCATCAGAACGTTCAGAAGCAGACACTATTTCACCTGAAAAATGGGGGATTTTCATCAGAAGCAGGAAAGCTCGTCATCTCCTTCTCCTCTTGGTCATCTCCCTTCTGTCTTGGTTTTCCCTGTTTCGTTTTCTACTGCTGCTAATTAGAGGGAACACCCTGGGAGCGGCCTTCCCAGGAGGCAAGAAGCCAACCCACGGTAAATACCTGATATAGAAACGATGTTTTGTGGACCTTCCTGCTAAAAACTCGGTCAGGAAGAGCGATGTGGGCTTCACCCGTGGCCAACTTTGCCTTGATTTGATTCTGCTCTGCTGAATTCTCTCTCTCCATGCTTCCTTTGGTCGCGGCATCAGTGAAATTGCAGGCAGAGAGCGATGACGTTGAGTATCTGAGGAGCCCTGACCCAAACCCTGCAGCTCTGGATGACGTATAAGTGCAACTCCGCGTTGACAAATCCTTGGGGACGGCGGAATCGCAACCAAAGTGCAGCAGAACCTTAAAATGGGGATCTGAGCCCATCTCCCTGTGGCTCTGTTTTGATACCAATTAGCAAAGCGTGCAGTTTTCCGGTGACTTTTCCAGTGCGGGGCACTTTGACACGATCCTGGAACGATCCACTTGGTTTCCAGGATGCTCAGCATGATGACAGCACGGGGATGAGCATCCCATGACCCTCTGTCTCTCAGTGGTGCGTTTCAGGGCGATTTGGCACGTATGGGAATCCTGAAGGGGATGGGAGAATCCGTAGGGGAGGAAGAGCGCGAGGCAGAGCAATGCAGTGGGGGGATCCCTGATGGGGGTATGGGGGTTCAGTGGGGAGTGATGTTGGAAAAATGAGGGATGTGTTGGGAAAATCAGGGCCATGTTGGAAAAATTGGGGTTGTGTTGGAGAAATTGGAGTTGGGTTGGAGGAATTGGGGTTGCTTTTGAGAAATTGAGGTTGTGATGGAGAAATCGGGGTCGTGCTGGAGAAAATGGGGACGTGATGGAGAAAATGGGGTTGCATTGAAAAGAAATGGTGTCGTGTTGGAGAAATTGGGGCTGTATTGGAGGAAGTGGGGTCGCTGGGAGAGATTAGAGTCGTGTTGGGGAAACTGGGACTGCACTGGAGAAATGGGAGTTGTATTGGATTAATTGGGGTCAGAGTGGAAGGAACTCGGGTTGTGTTGGAGAAACTGGAGTTCTGCTGGAAATGCTGGGATTGTATTAGATAAATTGGGGTCACAGTGGAAAGAATTGGGGTTGTGTTGGAGAAATAGGGGTTACATTGGAAAAAAAATTGGGGTTTGGGATAGAGAAATAGGGGTTGTGATGAAAAAACTGGTGTTCCGTTGGCGAAATTGGGGTCACGTTGGAAAGAACAGGGTTGCGTTGGCGAAGCTGGGGTCCCATTGGAAGTGTTGGGGTCACAATGGAGAAATTACAGTCACACTGAAAAAATGGGATCCAGCCCTCCCACAGGGCTCTTCTTGCTCCCCTTCCCAAATCCTGGAGGTTTCTCGGCATGTTAGAAGCCGATCATTGGGATCGAGAGCATGGAGGTGGCAGGATCATTGGGATCAAGGCACGGAGGTGGCGGGGTCTTCGGGATCCAGAGGTCCCAGTCCTAAGAGTGCCTCAGGATTCACCCACTTAGCCATCTCTGTGACTGCAGTTCAAAGGAAAATGATTCCTCTGCCCGGAACGTGGGGTTCAGGTTTCTGCAGCGCATCAGTGCTGCCTGAAGATGCCCCAAAGCTTTGGGGGCGGTGGCAGTCCCAGGGGTCATCGAGGAGCTCCGTGATGTTGAGTTCAGGCAGTGTTGGCCCTCTTGGGGACATCTCTGTGCTCAGTGCCTCCTCCAGCCCTTTGTGTGGTGCTTTGATGGCAATCATTCGGTTGGTAACAAACGAAGGGGTGGGGACAGGGGAGGGACAAAGGGGACGACACCCGAGTGGTGGAGGTAAGATTTTGGGGTGAGAGCGGAGGAAGGGTTCAACCTGGGCTAGGGAGAATCGTTAAGAGAAGACCTCCAAGGTCCCCAAGCCCAACCCCAGCCCACCCCACCACGTCCCCGAGTGCCACATCTCCACGGTTCTTGAACCACTCTGGAGATGGTCACCCCTGCACGTCCCTGCGCGGCCCATGGAGTGCATCACCACTCTTTTGGAGCACCGGTTTTCCCCAGTACCCAAACCAGTTGTCCCCATGTGGACTCCCATCCCTTCCCCGCGCTCACCCACAGTCACAAATCGGGCGCTGGTTGGGTGTTCCTGCTCTCCCAAAGGCGATGGGGTTGCAGATCTCCATTCCCCACGCCCCCAAAGTCTCCTACGGGGTCACCCTCACCCCCCTGCCCACCCTTTTACCCTCAGGACGTCCTCGCTGCGCTGGAACGCCGGCACCAAGGAGCGGATGCTGATCAAGGTGATGGACCGCGAGCCCAGCTTCCTGCTGCACCAGGGCAACGGCTTCGGCCCCGACGCCGCTCCATCCACGCGCTCCCGCCGCCCCTCGGGGGGCCAGCAGTCCCCCAACCTTCAGAGCTTCGCCCCCGACGCCGACAACTCCGTCTTCTTCCCCGAGAGGAAAGCTTCACCCTATATGAAGAGGGCTGAGCTGGCGGGGAGCTGCTCGCCGCTGCTGGGTCGGGGCGATTCCTTCTGCTCCCCGCTGCAGAGCCAACACCACCGCAAAGCGTCGAGCGAGTCACAGCCCTCATCGCCGCGCTACGCCTACGAGCCGCCGCTCTACGAGGAGCCCCCCATGGAGTACCAAGCGCCCATCTACGACGAACCCCCCGTGGACATGCAGTACGAGGCCGGCGGGGGGTACAAAGCCGCTTCCCCCCAGAAGTCGCCCATCCGGAAGCCTCATCCCTTCCTCCAGTCGCCCAAGCAAGGCTCCAACTCGCCCTACCAGCAGCTGGTGCTCACCAAGCAGAAGTGCCCCGATCGCTTCATGAGCCTGGAGTACAGCCCCGCGGGCAAGGAGTACGTCCGCCAGCTGGTCTACGTCGAGCAGTCGGGCTCCAGCCCCAAGATGAAATCGGGGCCGCGCCACAAGTACTCCCCCAACCCCATCGGGGGTTCCTACTCGCTGCAGCACAGCCCGTGCCTCCTCCGCGAGCAGCGCGCCGACCTCAAATCGGGCGACTACAGCAGCATGGAGGCGGCCGACTTCTGCCCCAACGACTCCATGTCGTGGTCCAGCCAGCAGGACACCATGTCCTCCACGGGCTACTCGCCCTCCAGCAGGAAGAGGAAGAGCCGAAAGCCCTCGCTGCCCCACCACGAACCCAACGCTCCGACGGCGGAAGCGGAGCGGGACGGGGCGGACGAGGAGCGGTGCGGATCCGCTCGTGCCCAACTCAACCGCGCGGAGAGCAAAGCGGTGGAGGCGGAAGCGGAGGCAGCGCGGGGCTTCACGGAGCCCTTCCTGGCTCAAGCACGCCTGGCATGGGAGGCCCAGCAAGCCCACTACCACATGAAGCAGCGCAGCAGTTGGGATTCCCAAAAGGACGGGTCGGGCTACGAGAGCGACGGGGCTCTGCCGTTGCCCATGCCGGGCCCCGTGGTGCGTGCGTTCAGCGAGGACGAGGCGTTGGCGCAGCAGGACAGCAAGCACTGGAAGAGGAACACCTTTGAGAAGTTGGGCTTCCCCCAGATCCTGCTGGAGAAGAGCGTCTCCGTGCAGACCAACCTGGCGTCCCCAGAACCCTACCTGCACCCGTCGCAGGTAATGACAGGGGGAGGCTTCGGGGTCCAGGGGAGTCCTCAGGGTTTTGGGGTGGCTCTGAGTGGTTCAGGGTGACGTCGGTGGTTGGGAATGTCCCCAGGTGTCTTGGGGTGTCCTTTGGTTTTAGGGGTTTCCATGGTGTTTGCGGGTGGCCCCAAGTCTTTGGGGTGTCCCTGGTGTTTGGGGGTATCCCCAATTGTTTGTGTTGTCCCTGATGTTTTGGGGTGTCCCCAAGTCTTTGGGGTGTCCCTGGTGTTTGGGGGTATCCTTGATGGTTGGGGATGTTCCCAAGCATTCGGGGTGACCATGGTGTTTGGGGGTGTCCCTGGTGGTTGGGGTGACATCAGTAGTTAGGAATATCCCTGGTGCCTGGGGGTGTCCATGGATTTTAGGGGTGTCATTGGTGGCTGGGGATGTCCCCAAGCATTTGGGGTGCCCCTGGTGGTTGGGGGTATCCCCAATTGTTTGGCTTGTCCCTGATGTTTTGGGGTGTCCCCAAGTTTTTAGGGTGTCCGTGGTGGTTGCAGATGTCCCCAAGACTTTGGGGTATCCCTGGTGTTGGGGTTATCCTCAATGGTTGGGGATGTTCCCAAGTGTTTGGCTTGTCCCTGATGTTTTGGGGTGTCCCCAAGTATTTAGGGTGTCCTTGGTGGTTGCGGGTGTCCCTAAGTCTTTGGGGTTTCCATGGTGTTCGGGAATGTCCCCAAGTATTTGGGGTGCCCCTGGTGTATGGGGGTGGCCCTGATGGCTGGGGATATCCCCAAGCATTTGGGGTGTCCCTGGTGTTTGGGGGTGTCCCAAGTGTTTGTGTTGTCCCTGATGTTTTGGGGTGTCCCCAAGTATTTAGGGTGTCCCTGGTGGTTGCAGATGTCCCCAAGTGTTTTGGGGTATCCCTGGTGGTTGGGGATGTCCCCAAACATCTCCAGCATTTGGGAACACTTTTGGGGTTGTCCTCAACCTTTTGGGGGTGTCTGATGTTTGGGTCTGCTCTTGCATGTGGAAGCATTCCTGGAGTTCGGGGGTGTTCCCAGTGTTTAGGGGATGATGGAAGCATTTCAGGGTGACCTTGGTGTTTGGGGGTGTCCCCAACATTTGGGGTGTCCCTGATATTTCAGGGTGACCCTGATGTTTACATCATTCTCCACCTTATGACCTCCTCAACCCTATACCCTTCTCCATCCTGTGACCTTCTCCATCCTATATCCTCCTCCACCCCATGACTTTCTCCATCCTATATCCTCCTCCATCCTATGACCTCCTCCACCCTATGACCTTCTCCATCTATGACTTTCTCCATCCTATGACCTTCTCCATCCTATATTCTCCTCCACCCTATAACCTTCTCCATTCTATGACCTTCTCCATCCTATGACCTCCACCCTATGACCTCGTCCATGCTATGACCTTCTCCATCTCATATCCTCCTCCACCCCGTGACCTTCTCCATCTATATCCTCCTGCACCCTATGACCTTCTCCATCCTATGACCTCTTCCACCCTATGACCTTCTCCATCCTATATTCTCCTCCATCCTATGACCTCCTCCATCCTATGACTTTCTCCAACCTATGACCTCCTCCACCCTCTGACCTCCTCCATCTGATGACCCCCTCCTGCCTACGACCTCCATCCTACAACCCTCTCCATCCCATGACCTCTTCCACCCTACCTCCTTCTCTCATCCCTAACCTCTCCTGTCTGCACCCTCAGTCCGAGGACCTCGGTGCCTGCGCCCAGTTCGAGAGCAGCCGACAGACCAGGAACATGATGCCCAGCGCCAGTTGCGTCTTCCCCACCTTCAACCTCCGCAAACCCTCCTCGGAGACGGACATTGAGAACTGGGCCTCCAAGCACTTCAACAAGCACACGCAGGGGCTCTTCCGCCGGAAGGTTTCCATCGCCAACATGTTGGCGTGGAGCAGCGAGTCCATCAAGAAGCCCATGATCATGACCAACGACCGCAACGTCAAGAAGGAGGCGTGCGAGATCTTCAAGCTCATCCAGATGTACATGGGCGACAGGCGAGCCAAGACGGACCAACTCAACGTGGCCTTGGAGATCGCCACCAAAGGGTGGAGCATGCAGGGCCTGCGGGACGAGCTCTACATCCAGCTGTGCCGGCAGACCACCGAGAACTTCCGATACGAGAGCCTGGCGCGCGGCTGGGAGCTCATGGCCATTTGTCTGGCCTTTTTCCCACCCACTCCCAAATTCCATTCCTATCTCGAAGGATACATTTACCGGCACATGGATCCGGTGAATGACACCAAAGGTAAGAGGGAACCCAATGCCGGTGGTTTTTCGGTCCCACCTGCTGCTGTCGTGACCTGGTTTTGGTTTCTTGATCCTTCTCACGCACGTCACGGCCTTGGGGAAACGTAACGGAGGCTGCGAGGTGGCACCAACCCCGTTACATGGCGTGAGATGAACGTGGACGCCTCCGCTTACGGGGCCAGCTCGGTGGGACAGGGATGGGTCCCATGGTTTTGGGTGACCCCCACGGTCTTGTTTCACGTCCCCGCTCCGTCAGTTGGGCTCTGGGATGACCACATCTCGGAGGTCCATCTTGGAGGAATGGAGGTCGGTGGCATCGCAGAGTCCATCTGGTCCAGTGTCCCCGCTCCGGAAGGGACACCCAGAGCTGTGCGTCACAACCAAGCAGGGCTGGACTGGAAGTCTCTGGTGGCCTGGTCTTCTGGTGGCCTTGTGGTCTGGTGACCTGGTCTCCGGGTGGCCTGGTGGCCTTGTGCCCTGGTGTCTTGATCCCATGGTGGCCTTGTGCCCTGGTATCTTGGCCCCATGGTATCCTGGTGGCCCTGTGCTTTGGTATCTTAACTCCATGGTGTCCTGGTGCCCTTGTGCCCTGGTGTCTTAACCCCGTGGTGGCCTTGTGCCCTGGTATCTTGTCCCTATGGTGGCCTTGTGCCCTGGTGTCTTAACCCCGTGGTGGCCTTGTGCCCTGGTATCTTGGCCCCATGGTGGCCTGGTGCCCTGGTGTCTTGGTCCCATGGTGTCCTGGTGCCCTGGTGTCTTGGTCCCATGGTGGCCTTGTGCCCTGGTATCTTGGTCCCATGGTGGCCTTGTGCCCTGGTATCTTGTCCCCATGGTATCCTGGTGGCCTTGTGCCCTAGTGTCTTGGTCCCATGGTGGCCTTGTGCCCTAGTGTCTTGGCCCCATGGTGGCCTTGTGCTCTGGTATCTTGGCCCCATGGTGTCCTGGTGGCTGTGTGCCCTGGTATCTTGGCCCCATGGTGTCCTGGTGGCCTGGTGTCTTGGCCCAATGGTGTCCTGGTGGCCGTGTGCCCTGGTATCTTGGCCCCATGGTGGCCTGGTGCCCTGGTGACCTGGTCCTCCTGCAGCCTGGTTCCCTGGTAGCCTTGTGCCCTGGTCCCCTGGTGGCCGTGAGACCTGGTGGCCTATTGGCCGTGCACCGCAGTGACCTGGTGGCCATACCCAGGTGGGGACAACCCCATCTCGAAGCCACGGGGTGCCGCAGACCCCCCAGCTCCTCACAGTGGAGGTGCCCCCATCCCATTTCATCCTCATGCCACTGTCTGGACACCACCGACCCCAAAAAACACCACCACCACCACCACCACCACCACCTTGGTTTGGTTCCCTCCACCCCATTGTTCCGTGCGTTGCTTTCAGTTGTGTCCCGTTGAGGTTATTTTTATCATTATTATTATTCGTTTTCATTTTTAAGTTTTTTTTTTTTAAGATTCATTTTTCTTTTCTTTTCCATTTTTATGTCATTTTTATTTTCTTTTTCTTCGTTCGCATTTCTCCTGTTCAGTTTTTGTGTCATTTATTTCTTTTTCAGGTTATTCATTTTCTTCGGTCATTTCCTTTTTAGCTTATTTCTTCTCTATTATCTCTTCTCTATTTTTTCTCTTCCTTTTTCTGTCCTTTTTATTTTCCTTTACGTCACTCCCAGGTTTCATTTTTTTTTCATATATTTTTTTTCCCACTTTCATTTTGGTCGTTTTTATTTCGTTTCTATTATTAACCATTTTTATTCCATTTTTAGCCCTTTTTTTATATATTCTGTTCATTTTTACATTATTAAATTAATTATTTAATACATAATATGATTTTATTTATTTATTTCATTTTATATCATTTTCAATTCCACTTTTATACCATTTTTAATTCCTTTCAACTTCATTTCTGTAATCCTTATTTATTTTCATTATTTTTAATACATTTTTTTAGATTATTTTCATGCCAGTTTTATTTTTCTCACTTTTTTCATCTCTTCTGTTCGTTTTTTACATTATTTACTTCTGTGTAATTTATGTCATTTGTATCCCATTTTTTTCTTTCTTTTTTTAATTCACTTATTTCATCTTTTTGCATTTATTTCGTTTTTATTTCTTCCCTTCATTTTTTAACCTTACTCATTTTTCGTATCGCTCATTTTTCCCCTTACGTTCTATCCCCACACTTTCATTTTCTTTTTCCGTCCTTCCCTTCTCCCACCCCACTCTCTTTCCTCTCATCCCATTCCATTCCCATTCTGATCCCATTCTGACCCCGTTCTGTTCCCGTTTCAATCCCATCCCATTCTGTTCTCATTCTGATCCCATTCTATTTCCATCCTGTTCCCATTCGGATCCCATTCCGTTCTGTTCAACCTTATTCCATTCCCATCCCAATTCCATTCTGTTCAATCCCATCCCAACCCCAATACAATACCATCCCAATCCTTCTCCATTCCCCATTCCAATCCCATTCCGTTCTGTTCCATCCCTTCCCAATCCCGCTACATTCCATTCAATCCCATCCCAATCCCATTCCATTTCAATCCTAATCCCAATCCCTTCTGTTCGATCCCACCCCAATCCCATTCCATTCTGTTCAATCTCATTCCCATTCCAATCCCATTCTGTTCTGTTTAATCTCATTTCAATCCCGTTCCATTCCCATCCCAATTCCTATCCATTCCAATCCCATTCCCTTCTGTTCAATCCCATTCCAATCCCATTCCATTCCCACCCCAATCCCATTCTTTTCAATCCCATTCCAACCCTATTCCATTCCCATCCCAACCCCATTCCATTCTGTTTGATCCCATCCGAATCCCCTCCCCATTCCCATCCCAATCCCATTCCATTCTGTTTGATCCCATTCCAATCCCACTCTGTTCCCATCCCAATTCCATTCTGTTCTATTCAATCCCATCCCACCCCCACTCCTTTCTGTTCGATCCCATCCCAATCCCACTCCGTCCCCTCTTCAATCCCGCTCCATTCCCATCCCAACCCCATTCCATTTTGTTTGATCCCATCCCAATCCCGCTCCTTTCCCATCCCAATCCCATTCCATTCTCTTTGATCCCATTCCAATCCCTGCTCCATTCCCATCCCAACCCCACTCCATTCTGTTTGATCCCATCCCAATCCTGCTCCTTTCCCATCCCAATCCCATTCTGTTCTGTTTGATCCGATCCCAATCCCGCTCCGTTCCCATCCCATTCCTGCTCCATTCCCATCCCAACCCCCACTCCATTCTGTTTGATCCCATCCCAATCCCACTCCATTCCCATCCCAATCCCGCTCCTTTCCCATCCCAATCCCATTCCATTCTGTTTGATCCCATCCCAACCCCCGCTCCATTCCCATCCCAACCCCACTCCATTCTGTTTGATCTCTCCCCAATCCCGCTCCATTCCCATCCCAATCCCTGCTCCATTCCCATCCCAATCCCATTCCATTCTGTTCGATCCCATCCCAATCCCGCTCCGTTCCCATCCCATTCCCGCTCCGTTCCCGCCCCGCCGCCCCTCATGGCTTTGTTTGTTTCCCAGTGACACGGCACATTAGAGAGCTCCTGGAAAGGAACACTAAGAAGAAACCCAAATTGCGAAAGAAACCCAAGCCCCACCCCGAGGAGCATGATGGTAGGGGCTGTGCCACCGCTCGCTTCGGGCCCTCTCCGGCCCCATAGAACCGCTGCTGCTTCCCAGCTCTCTCTCCCCCCACCCCCATCTCCCGGGGCTCTGCTCGGAGGGCTGCGGCTAATTAATGAGTGCTCTTAATTGGGGTTGGAGGCGGTGGGCAGCAGGCGTATTCACAGTGGACGCGGTCAGTCAGCGCTCTGCGGTGACAGTCAGACTCAGTAACGGTGTTCGGTGACAATCGGACTTAATAATCTATTTATGATCTTCATTGATGGTTGATCAACTGACGATCTTAATTGGCAGTTGGACGTGATGATCAGCTGATGGTCTTAATTAATGGCCGATCGGTCACTGATCTTCATCAGCAGTTGGACTTGAAGATCAATTAATGACCTTTGTTAACTGACAGTTGGACTTAATGAATAATCAGTGATCTTCATTGACTGTTGATCAACAGATTAATTGGCTGTTGGACTTGATGACTAATTGATCTTCATTGACTGTTGATCAACAGATTGTCTTAATTGGCCGTTGGACTTGATGACCAACTGATGATCTTCATTGACCCTTGGACTTGATAATGATTAGATAACAATCTTCATTGATCGGTTGATTATCTTAATTGAAGGTTGGACCTCATGACCAGTTGGTGATCTCCTTTGATCAGTGATAATTGCTGATCTTCATTGATGGTTGGACCTGATGACCTGTTGACGATCTTGATTGATGGTTAATTGATGATCTTCATTGACAGTCTTGATAATAAATTGCTGATTTGCATTGGCTGTTGGTATTAATTGGTGGTTGGACTTGATGATCTTTTGGTGATCTTAATTGACTGTTGGACTCGATGATCAATTAGTGCCCTTCGTTGACGGTTGGTAACAAACTGGCGACCTTCGCTGACAGTTGGAATCAATTGGTGACCTTAACTCACGGATGATCATTGGTGATCTGAACTGAGGGCTGGACTCGATCGGCTGACGATCTTAATTGAGCTTGATGATCTTAAGGATCACTTCCACGCTCAATGGTTCTGCGATCCCGGTTTGGTGAACGCAGAGGGGGTGAAGCCGTGGCCCTCGGCGCAGAGCCCCCACTTTGCTTCCTGCTTTGCGCTAATATAGAATAAAACCTTTAAAACGTCATGAAAAAATCATAAAAACATAAAAAAATATATATCTATCAACTAATAAATAACCCGTACGATAACAAATGACATCTGCGGCGGTAAACGGTCTCTGAAATAATAGAAGATGTACACGATAATAAACGACGCATAAAATAGCACCTGACCCCTAAGGTAAGGAATGACATAAAGGATTATAAACGACATATAAAACAATAAGGGGCGTCTAAAATTAATAAGATCAATAAAATAAGAGCTGAACGTTAAAAAAAATAGAGGGAAATAAAAGGATTTTGCCCGGGGGAGGAAGCGCAACGCTTCCTCATCGTCACCCACTTCAGTCCCCAGGTCCGACTGCGGGGGATGCTACGGAGTGTCGGTCCGTATTCTGCCCCTTGTTAATAGCTCATTAATTAGTGTCCCCAGAGCCGGTTGTCACCTTTCCTTCTTCCCCACCCCCCTTCTTGGCACGGCCTTGGGTGACGGTTGTGAAGGATCCCAGGTTGTTTTGCTTTTGGACTGGGGAAGGTTTAGGCCCTGGGGCTCAGATTGAACATGTGCTCCGCCCACCGATGGGGTCACGGGTGGGGGTGGAGATGGACGGATTTTAGATTTCCAGAGCCATACAGAAACCGAAAGTTCTGTCCCGGATGCAGAGCGCCGGAGCCCCAAAGGAGGGCTGTCCCTTCCCACCGCTCCACACATCGAGGGGAGGGTGCAGAGGTGACCCCTCCGCCGAGCCACCGCCACTGCTGGAGGGGTCCTCTCTCCCCTCAGCCCCGCGGTGCCCTCCTGACCGTGCTCTGCTCTGTCTTCCAGGGGTGGCCATCAGCACATACGCCAAGTACTGCTACAACAAGCTGCAGAAGGCAGCCCTCACCGGAGCCAAGAAGGTACACGTGGCCACCTGTGTCCGATTGTGTCCTCTGTCTGTTCCTTCTGTGTCCCACCACGCTCACCTCCTCCACGTCCATCCCTTCTGTGTCCCACCACACTCACCTCCTCCACGTCCATCCCTTCTGTGTCCCACCACGCTCACCTCCTCCACATCCATCCCTTCTGTCCCACCACGTTCACAACCTCTATATCTGTCCCTACTGTGTCCTGTGTTCACATCCTCTCCATCCTACCGCGCTCATGTCCTCCACGTCCATCCCTTCTGTGTCCCACCACACTCACGTCCTCCACATCCATCCCTTCCATCCCTCCATGTTCACATCCTCTCCATCCTACCTCTCTTACATCCTCTGTGTCCATCCTTTCTATATCCCACCACATTCATGTCCTCCACATCCATCCTTTCTATCCCACCACGCTCATGACCTCTACATCCATCCCTTCTGAGTCCTATTTTCACATCCTCTCCATCCTACCACGCTCACGTCCTCCACATCCATCCCTTCCATCCCTCCATGCTCACATCCTCTCCATCCTACCTCTCTTACATCCTCTGTGTCCATCCTTTCTACATCCCACCAGGCTCACCTTCTCCACATCCATCCCTTCTGTCCCACCACACTCACATCCTCTCCATCCCACCGCATTCACATCCTCTAAGTCCATCTCTTCTTCTGCGTCCCATCTTGACGAGCAGGACCCCCCTCCTCCCCCTCTCTATCCCGCGTCTCCCATCGAATCACCCCCACATGGAGACGTTGACCTCAGGGCCACCGCTCTGCCTCCCTCAGGGCCTTAAGAAGCCCAACATCGAGGAGATCCGCCACGCCAAGAACGCCGTCTTCAACCCCTCCATGTTTGGGAGCTCCTTACAGGACATCATCGCCATGCAGAAGGAGCGCTATCCCGACCGGCAGCTGCCCTGGGTGCAGACACGCCTCTCTGAGGAGGTGCTGGCACTCAACGGGGACCAGACGGAGGGGATCTTCAGGTAAACCCCGTCCCTACTTCTTTCCTCCTCCCCTTGGAGCTGGGAGCAGCTCCAACAGTGTGGGGACGTCTCCCGTTGGTGGAAGGAGACCTTTTCACGATGCCCACCCTGGTCACGCTGGGGGCTGTGGTCATGTTGGGGTTGGCGGTCCACAGTCAAGGCAAGAAGCGTGGCCATGGTCGTGGGATCATGCTGGGGTCCATGGTCACGTTGAAATCTGTGGTCACATTGGGGTTTATGGTCACGTTGAAATCTGTGGTCACATTGGGGTTCATGGTCATGGTGGAGTCTGTGGTGACGTTGAGAACCACGGCCATGACTGTGGGGTCATTTTGGGGTCTGTGGTCACATTGGGTTCACGGTCATGGTGGGTTCTGTGCTCATGCATGGTCATGTTTGGGATCTGTGGTCACATTGGGGTTTGAGGTCATGTTTGGGATCCGTGGTAACATTGGGATCCATGGTCACATTGGGGTCTGTGGTAAGTTGGGGTTCATGGTGATAATGGGGACCATGGTCATATTTGGGGTCCATGGTCACGTTGGGGTTTGTGGTCAAGTTTGGGATCCATGGTCGTGTTTGGGATCTGTGGTCATGTTTGGGATCCATGGTCATGTTTGGGGTCTGTGGTCAGTTGGTGATCATGGTGATACTGGGCACCGTGGTCGTGTTTGGGATCCGTGGTTATGTTGGGGTCTGTGGTCAATTGGGGTTTATGGTGATACTGGGATCCATGGTTACGTTGGGGTTTGTGGTCACATTTGGGATCCATGGTCACGTTGGGGTTTGTGGTCACGTTTGGGATCCATGGTCGTGTTTGGGATCTGTGGTCACATTTGGGATCCGTGGTCATGTTTGGGATCCATGGTCATGTTTGGGATCTGTGGTCACATTTGGGATCCGTGGTCATGTTTGGGATCTGTGGTCAGTTGGGGTTCATTGTGATACTGGGATCCGTGGTTACATTTGGGATCCATGGTCATGTTGGGGTCTGAGGTCATATTTGGGATCCATGGTCACGTTGGGGTCTGAGGTCATATTTGGGATCCATGGTCACATTGGGGTTTGTGGTCACGTTTGGGATCCGTGGTCGTGTTTGGGATCTGTGGTCACATTTGGGATCCATGATCATGTTTGGGGTCTGTGGTCAGTTGGGGTTTATGGTGATACTGGGATCCATGGTTATGTTTGGGATCTATGGTCATATTGGGGTCTGAGGTCATATTTGGGATCCATGGTCACATTGGGGTTTGTGGTCACATTGGGGTTTGTGGTCACGTTTGGGATCTATGGTCACATTGGGGTTTGTGGTCACGTTTGGGATCTATGGTCACATTGAGGTCTATGGTCAATTGGGGTTCATGGTGACACTGGGCACCGTGGTCATGTTTGGGATCTGTGGTTGCGTTGGGATTTGTGGTCAAGTTTGGGATCCCTGGTCGTGTTTGGGATCCATGGTCACAGTGGGGTTTGTAGTCATGTTTGGGATCTATGGTCACATTTGGGATCCGTGGTCACGTTGGGGTCTGTGGTCAGATGGGGTTCATGGTGATAATGGGGACCGTGGTTGTGTTTGGGATCCGTGGTCACGTTTGGGGGCCGTGGTCACGTTGGGGTCTGTGGTCAGTTGGGGTTCATGGTGGTACTGGGGTCCACGGTCACGTTTGGGATCCATGGTCACATGGGCGTCCACCGTCAGTTGGGGTTCACGTTGGGGTCGTCCCCTCCCGGGGTGCCACCACCAACCCCACGGTGCCGTGAGCAGTGAGCAGCTCCGGGCGCGTGTCCCCACGCAGAGTCCCCGGCGACATCGATGAGGTCAACGCTCTGAAGCTGCAGGTGGACCAGTGGAAGATCCCCACCGGCCTGGAGGACCCCCACGTTCCCGGTAGGACCCCACGTGGGCACAGAGAGGGGGTGGGACATTGGGGAAGGGGACGCCGTTCTGGGGGTGTCACACCTCGCCCCGTCCCCGCAGCGTCGCTGCTGAAGCTGTGGTACCGGGAGCTGGAGGAGCCCCTGATCCCGCACGACTTCTACGAGCGCTGCATCACCCACTACGAGAACCCCGAGGCGGCCGTCGCCGTCGTCCACTCTCTGCCCAGGATCAACAAAATGGTGCTGTGCTACCTCATCCGCTTCCTCCAGGTACGGCCGCGATCCCACAGAGCTGCGGGGTCCTGCAGAGGTGTGGGGCTCCCTGACCCCACACCAACAATGGGGTCCCACCACCACCGTGGGTTTGGGTTCCTTGACCCTACACCAAAGGTGGGGTCCCACCACCTTGAGTTTGGGTTCCTCCAACCCCACACCAAGGATGGAGTGCCACCACCACCACGGGTTTGGGTTCCTCCCAACCCCACACCAACGATGGGGTCCCACCACCACCACAGATTTGGGTTCCCTGATCCTATACAAAGGATGGGGTTCCACCTCCACCACAGGTTTGGGGTCCCTGACCCCAGCCACACCAAGGATGGAGTCCCACCACCACCACAGGTTTGGGTTTCTTGACCCCAGACCAAAGATGGGGTCCCACCACCACAATGAGTTTGGGTTCCTCCAACCCTATACAAAGGATGGGGTCCCATCACCTTGAGTTTGGCTCCTCCAACCCCACACAAAGGATGGAGTCCCACCACCACCACAGGATTGGGTTCCTTGACCCTACACCAAAGATGGGGTCCCACCACCACCACAGATTTGGGTTCCCTGATCCTACATAAAGGACGGGTTCCACCTCCACCACAGGTTTGGGTTTCTTGACCCCACACCAACAATGGGGTCCCACCACCTTGAGTTTGGGTTCCTCCAACTCCACACCAAGGATGGTGTCCCACCACCACAGGTTTGGGTTCCTTGACCCCACACCAAGGATGGGGTCCCACCACCACCATGGGTTTGGGTTCCTCGCAACCCCACAGTAACAATGAGGTCCCATCACCACCATGGGTTTGGGTTCCCCCACCCACACCAAGGATGGAGTCCCACCACCACCACATGTTTCAGGTCTCTGACCCCACACCAAAGATGGAGTCCCACCACCATAGGTTTGGGTTTCTTGACCCCAGACCAAAGATGGGGTCCCACCACCACACTGAGTTCAGGTTCCTCCAACCCTATACAAAGGATGGGGTTCCATCACCACCACAATGAGTTCGGGTTCCTCCAACCCCACACCCAGGATGGGGTCCCACCACCTTGAGTTTGGGTTCCTTGACCCCACACCGCGTCCTTCACCCCGCCCGCCGTCCCCGCAGGTGTTCGTGCAGCCGGCCAACGTGGCCGTCACCAAGATGGACGTCAACAACCTGGCCATGGTGATGGCCCCCAACTGCCTGCGCTGTCAGTCGGACGACCCCCGCGTCATCTTCGAGAACACCCGCAAAGAGATGTCCTTCCTGCGGGTGCTCATCCAGCACCTGGACACCAGCTTCATGGAGGGCGTCCTATAGCGTCACCCCACCACCGCCCCTTCCCCACAACCCCCCCCCAAAGTTCTCGCCCCGCACCCCCAACTGCCCACCCCCCACCCCGATGGAGGGAATCTTCTGTAGGGGGGAGTGGGTGTCCACCTGAAGGATTTCGGGGTGACATCGGGGACCGGGTGACGGCGGAGCGGGGAGGGAAGGACCTCCGGGGGGAGTTTGGGGGCAGGGGGGACACGCGGATGTCACTGGGGGAACTGGGCAGGCTGGTCTTGTCTCGTCTTGGTGGCCGTCCCTCGGAGGAGCACCGAGGTGTCACCGTCAGCTCCTGGAGGACACGTGGGACCACCAGTGGGATCTGAAGGAGCCGTGGGACCACCAGGAGGATCTGAAGGACCCATCTCCACCCATGGGACCACCAGGAGGATCTGAAGGACACATCTCCACCCATGGGACCACCAGGAGGATCTGAAGGACACATCTCCACCCATGGGACCACCAGTGGGATTTGAAGGAGACAGCTCCACCAGTGGGACCACCGGTGGGATCTGAAGGACCCATCTCCACCCATGGGACCACCCATAGGATCTGAAGGACGACAGCAGTGGGACCACCAGTGGGATTTGAAGGACCCACTTCTACCCATAGAACCACCAGTAGGATCTGAAGGACTTGTGGGACCACCAGTAGGATCTGAAGGACGCCACCAGTGGGACCTGAAGGACCCATCTCCACCAGTGGGACCACCAGTAGGATCTGAAGGACCCATCTCCACCAGTGGGACCACCAAGCGGGACCTGAAGGACCCATCATCTCCACCCATGGGACCACCAGTGGGATCTGAAGGACCCATCATCTCCACCTGCAGGACCACCAGTAGGATCTGAAGGACCCGTCTCAAACCACCACCTCCTCCCAGCTCTTCAGGACCCATATGGGAACCCACCACCTCCCCCCGGTCCTTACGGCCCCGTATGGACTCCCACCATCTTGCGCTTCTTCTGGACCCACCTCAGAACCCATCATACGGTCCCATGTAGGAACCCACCACCATCTCCTGGTCTCATATGGGTACCCACCATCGTCCTGGACCTTCTGGACCAGGATGGGAACCCACCACCTCCTCCCGGTCCTTACGGTCCCGTATGGTTCCCCAACATCTCGCGGTCCTTCTGGACCCACCTCGGTGCCCGATATCTCCTGGTCCTACTGGAGCCATAGGGAACCAACCACCTCCTTGGGGTCCTTCTGGTCCCATATGCGCCCCCACCACCATCTCCTGGTCGTTATGATCTCATATGGGAACCCACCGCCACCTCCTGGTCCATATGGTCCCATATGATCCCCCACCACCATCTCCTGGTGCTTCTGGGGCCATATGGAACCCACCACCTCCTTCTGGTCCCATATGGAAACGCAGCACCACTTTCTGGTCCATATGGTCCCTTATGAGCCCCCCCAGCATCTCCCAGTCCATATCTCCCCACCACCTCCTTCTGGTCCCATAAAAGAACCCACCACGACCTCCTGGTCCACGTGGTCCCATACGACACCCCCCCCCCACCACGTCCTGGTCCATATGGTCCTATACGAGCCCCCACCACCAAATTCTGGTCCCATATGAGAACCCACCATGACCTCCTGGTCCATATGGTCCCATATGAGAACCCACCACCATCTTCTGGTCCCATATGAGAACCTACCACCATCTTCTGGTCCCATATGAGAACCTACCACCATCTTCTGGTCCCATATGAGAACCTACCACCATCTTCTGGTCCCATATGAGAACCCACCACCACCTCCCGGTCCATATGGTCCTATTTGAGCCCCCACCACCATCTTCTGGTCCAATATGAGAACCCACCACCATCTTCTGGTCCTATATGAGAAGCCACCACCACCTCCCGGTCCATATGGTCCTATATGAGCCTCCACCACCATCTCCTGGTCCCATATGAGAACCCACCTCCATCTTCTGGTCCCATATGAGAACCCACCACCATCTTTTGGTCCTATATGAGAACCCAGCAACATCTTTTGGTCCCATATGAGAACCCACCACCATCTTCTGGTCCCATATGACACCCCCCCCCCCACCACGTCCTGGTCCATATGGTCCTATACGAGCCCCCACCACCAAATTCTGGTCCCATATGAGAACCCACCATGACCTCCTGGTCCATGTGGTCCCCCACCACCATCTTCTGGTCCCATGTGGTCCCCTACCACCACCTCCCGGTCCATACGGTCCCATATGAACCCCCCCCCCCCACCTCCTGACCCTTCCGGACCCCCCTCCCCCCTCTTTCAATCCCCCTCCCCCCACCCCGGGGTCACCAACGCGTCCCATCGAGCGAAGTGCCTCCTGCTCACCGCGGGGCGATGGGGGGAGGGGGTGGGGTGGGGGATGGGGGGTGGGGGAGGGGTGGGGTCCGCTCGGAGTGGGGCGGGGGGTCGTTCCGGGGGGGGTTCCCGGGCAGAGTGTACAGACCTATAAAGAGAGAGATATTACATAGAGCCGTTTGCTAACGAGATAGTTTTAATTGCAGATGTATTTTATCGCGCGTGTGTGCGTGTGTGTGCGCGTCCCCACCTCCCCCTCCCCCAACCCCCCCCCCACCCAGCCCCCAAATTTGGGGACACATTGGGGTGGTGGGGACCCCCCTCCCCACCCCCACCTCCCCTCGGTGGGACCGGAGTTGTACAGAGATTTTTGTAAAGCGGCCGCCGTTCCCCATTCCCCCCACCCTCAAACATCCCCCCCCATTTTATTTCATTTTATTTTATTTTATTTCATTTCATTTTTAATTTTATTTTTTATTATTTTTTATTATTATTTTTCCCCCCTTTTTTTCCCCTCTTTTTCCTTTTTTTTTCTTTTACCCTTTTCCTTTTATCATTTCTTTCCCTTTATTTTCCCTTTTTCCTTCCCTTTTCCCCTTATTTCTTCTTTTTCTTTTTCCTTTTTTCCCATTTTCCTTTTTTACGTTTTTCCCCCTTTATTTTTCCCTTTATTTTTCCTTTTTCCCTTTATTTTTTCCCCTTTTCTTTTCCCTTATTTTCTTTTCCTCTTTATTCTCTTTATTTTCTTTTTTCCCTTTTCCTTTATTTTCTTTTTCCATTTATTTTTTCCCCTTTTCTTTTCCCTTATTTTCTTTTCCCCTTTATTCTCTTTATTTTCTTTCTTCCCTTTTCCTTTATTTTCTTTTTCCATTTATTTTTCCCTTTATTTTCTTATTCCTTTTTCTCCCTTTCTTTTTACTTCTTTCCCTTTCATTTTTCCCTTTTTTCCCCTTATTTTTACTTCCCCCCCTTTTCTTTCCCCCTTTTTTCCCTTTATCTTTTCCTTTTTTCTTCCCCTTTCCCCCTTTTTCACGTTCCCATTTCTCATTTCTTTTTCCCTTTTTTCTTTCCCCCTTTTTTCCCTTTCTCCGTTTTCCCCCTTTTTCCTCTTTTTTTTGGCCCATTTTCCAATACTTTCCTATTTCCCCCCTTCCTTTTCCCTTTTTCCCCTTCACCCCTTTTATTTATTACTTTTTTTCTCTCCTTTTATTCCTTTTTTTCCCCTTTTCCGTTATTTTTTTACCCGTTTCTGTTATTTTTTTCCTTTTTTTTTCCATTTTTTTTCTCCCATTTTTCCCTTCTGTCCCATTTTATTATCTCTTCTTCCACCTCTTTTCCCTTTTTCTCCTTTCCCTTTTATCCCCTTCTGGTTTTTTTTCCCCTTTTTATCCTTTTTTTTTTCCTTTTCTCTTTATTTTTTACATTTACTTTATCATTTTTCCTCTTTTCTCATTTTCCCTTTTTCTCTTTTCCCTTTTCTTATTTTACTTCCTTTTCCATTTTCCTTTTTCCCCCTTTTTCCCTTTCCCCCTTTTCCTTTTCCTCATTCCCTTTTCCTTTTTCCCTTTTCCTTTTTCCCTTTCCCTTTTCCTCTTTCTCTTTTCCTTTTCCTCTTTCCCTTTTCCTTTTTCCTCTTTTCTTTTCCCCCTTTTCCCCTTTTCCTTTTCCTCTTTCCTTTTTCTTTTTTCCTTTTTATTTTCTCATTTTTCCTTTTTTCCCTTATCCTTATTCCCTTTTCCTTTTCCTCTTTCCCTTTTCCTTTTCCTCTTTTCCTCTTTTCCTTTTCCTCTTTCCCTTTTCCTTTTCCCCTTTTCCTTTTCCTCTTTCCTTTTTTCTTTTTTCCTTTTTACTTTCTCTTTTCCCTTTTTCCCTTTTCCTTTTCCCTTTTCCTTTTTCCTTTTTCTTTTCTTCCTCTTTTCATTTTCCTCCCCCCCCTTATTTCCCTTTTCCCCTCCCTTCCTTCCCCCCCCCCCAATTTCCCTTCCGCTCTTTACCCATTACCCCTTTAATTTTATTAAGACGAACCCCCTCCCCCTCCCCCCCCCACTCCGGGGCCGTTCGTTACCGACGAACTCTGTAATTATTAATTTAACGCCGCGGCCGTTAATTGAGGCGGCGCTGTGTGTGAATAAAGGACGGACGGCACCGCCGCACCGCGGTCACTGCAGAGCGTGTCAATGGACACAGGGGGAGGAGGGGCGGCCATAGGGCGGCCGGGGGGGTATAGGGTGGCTATAGGGCGGCTATAGGGACTGTAGAGCAGCTATAGGGTGGCTGTGGGGGTTATAGGAGCTATAGGGAGGCTATAGGGACTGTAGAGCAGCTATAGGGCGGCCGTGGGGGTTATAGGAACTATAGGGCGGCTATAGGGAAGATAGAGCAGCTATAGGGCAGCCGGGGGGGCTATAGGGGCTATAGGGCGGCTATAGGGACTGTAGAGCAGCTATAGGGCGGCTGTAAGGGTAATAGGGATTATAGGGCGGCTATAGGGCAGCTGTGAGGGTTATAGGGACTATAGGGCGGCTATAGGGAATAAAAGCAGTTATAGAGCGTCCGGGGGGTTATAGGGGCTATAGGGCAGCTATAGGGACTGTAGAGCAGCTATAGGGCAGCCGTGAGGGTTATAGGGACTATAGGGTGGCTATAGGGACTGTAGGGCAGCTATAGGATGGCCGTGGGGGTTGTATGGTGCCTATAGGGTAGCTGTGGGGGTAATAGGGATTATAGGGCGGCTATAGGGACTACAGAGCAGCTATAGGGCGGCTGGGGGGGCTATAAGGACTATAGAGCAGCTATTAGGGTGGCCGTGGGGGTTATAGGGACTATAGGGCAGGTATAGAGCGGCTTTCGGGCGGTTGTGCTGGCTGTAGGGACTATAGAACAGCTATAGGGCAGCTATAAGAGCTATAGGGACTATGAGCAGCTATAGGGTGGCAGTGGATGCTATAGGGACTACAGAGCACCTTAGGACAGCTGTAGGGTGGCTGTGGGGGTTACAGGGACTATAGAGCGGCTATAGGGCAGCTACAGGGGCTATGGAACAG